>JAVJGG010000017.1:12157216-12183660 GCA_035590195.1 Aviceda cuculoides | reverse complement strand
CCCAGCCCACGGGGGGGGGGGGGAGTGAGTGAGCGGCTGCGTGGTGCTTAGTTGCTGGCTGGGGTTAAACCACGACAGTTCTAAACTTGGATTTGGTTACAGTTTGTGTAGTGGTAGTTCCCAACTGACAACCTGAACCTGTAAACAAGTTGTGTTTGTCACAGTGTTTACAACCTAATATTCCAGTTCAATCTGACTGTTATATCTCAGTATCACATACCATTCCTGTTCAGTTTGACCATTGCATTTTGGTATCATTAAAGAAAACTGACTTTTGAAATATATCACTGTCGGCCTAGTGTTTCTGTGACACTAAGCTAAGGTGTCTCCTTTAAAATAAATGCATAAATTCAAATATTGCATAAGTTGTGCCTCAACTGTTTTTGGAATCTAGTCCTAAATTCAATACAGATGGTGCAAAGACTAGTACATGTCTGAATGGGAGAAATTTTTAACCCAAAGATTGAACTAAATACGTGAATATTTTAATTTTTCATTAACCTTACTGTACCAACACAAAGTACAGAAAGTAGTGATAAGAAATGTGGTAATGCTTTGATTACTTTTCAAACAATAGCAAATGTAAAGGCCATACCCTAAGGAACCCTCTGCTTGTCTGGTCTAACTACAGTCATAGAACTTTGACCAAATTTCTCAGAGGTCACTTAAAGAAACACTGGAAAATGAAAGGAAAAGATTAAATGTGTACATGTTTTTACGTAGAAGAAAAATTCTTTGCTTAGTGTAAAGATAGAGTTATTATGAACATGCTAAAGTTTTAAATTAGGAACTATTCAGGGTTACCCAATCATTTTTATTAGTATTTTTACTGTGCATTTTCTCATTGAACTTTCTAAATTGTAAAACCCCAGTCATGTGCATCTCATCATTTTTTCCTGAAACTATTCACCATAGAGGTCTCTCCAAATATTTCAGCTCCATTTCTTAAGATCAGCTAGATTTTGATACATTTCTATTCAGTTTATAGGAAAAAAGAAGTCTCTCCCAGACTCTAGGGATCTCCATCTGCTCATAATGATTTACCCATTTATGTGAGATTTCTGAAGTGGGTTTGCTTTCTAGGATAATGTTAAGCAAGGCACTAGAATAGGATCCCAACAGTAGTTTTGCTCTGGAGGACAGAGGTATCAAGGTGGTTTGGGGGCAGGAGGGGTGAACAAGCATGGGAAAACAGAGGGATAAGGAAGCAAGAGGCTGACTGCATGTAAACAAGTTGCTGGGCAGAATGCTTGTCTAGCCATGCACCTGCACCTAACCAGCACAGGCCATCCTGTCTGCTCACTAAACTCCACTTCTAACCACTTTGCTGGGTGGGTGAGGGACTACCTGTTGTGTGTGCATGTGTGTGTATGGAGGTCTGAGTGCCAGCAACTGCTGTCAGACCATGGGTCACAGGGGTCCATGTGTTTGTGAACCAGAAACAGGAGTGAGTGAGGCTATGTAAGTCAGTGTGCAATCCCTAGCGACTACCAAGCCAAACCTGCCAGCAAGCAGGTGAAGTGGCCTGGGAGCCAGGTATGCATATCTCTATGGGTAACACCCCTGGCGGAGCTGGCCACCAGGGCATCCAGGCCAAATCCTGGCAAGCCCATAAGGTCTCAGGCTCAACTGAGAGAGCTGTTTCCATGTGCATATGAGTGCCTGTGCAGGAGGCAACTGGGGAGAGCCAGGATCCATGTCCAGCCACTGGATAGCCCAAGTGCACAGGCCCAGCTTCTGGTGGGATCTGCATTGTACACATTTCCCACTGAAGGGCCTTCTTCCTGATCAGCCAGTGAGTGCTGAGCATTTCTCTGACTCTGTTGATCTATGTGGCCAGCTGTGTTTATATGTATGTGTTGTATCCATGTGTGTGTTTGTATACCTGATGGCGACACATGCTCAGCCCTGCTACTGGTTAGACCAAGTATTTTCCTAGAAAAGTAAATCTGATATATGCTATCAAATTCAAGAGCATGAAACAAACTTTTCCACGTATAAAATCTGTTGATTATCACTAAATTGCATGTGGCTGTAAAAGGAGAGACGAAGAATTTGATGTTAAATAGAAAAGTGTTCTTCGTAAAATAAGAATGTCTTTTTCACGTGGCTGTTTTGAAATTAGATTCCCTACCTGTTTGACAAGCACATTAATATCCTCAAAACCAGTAACTGGACACAATCTATAGAATTTCATGTGCATTCTCTGAAATATATCCATCCTGGATACTAAATGTGTCCTTATAAGCCTTTTAACTACATACTTACAGCATTGACACTTTCTGCATGAGCTTATAATGGCTGCATAAGCAATTATCTTCATTTCCAGGCAAGCGTGCAAAAGGCAAAATTGCTGTTCTTCCATTATTACAACCCATTAAGTAAGATGCCAGTTCTGAGTCAGTGCATTCATTACCTGAGAAGTCTAAACAGAAATGACATAAAATGTACGTGTAGCCATATTTACACACACAATTCTTCTCCAACCCATAAAAAAGCTTCTTCATACTAGTGTTATTTAAGTACTACCTCTATAAATTTGAAGTTACAGAAAAACAACTAAAATCTTGAAGACTTACTTTTTATTAAAGAAAAATTCAGCCACGTTCTTCATCTAATTTTCTAATGATTGAGATCATTTTACACCCTGGTAAATCTTTCCTCACTTTGTATATAGAGAGTCTCTGTTCTCACTCTCTTGTAATTTTGGCTAAATTGAATCTGATCTGAGATTTCACAAGCATGCTCCTTGCCTCAGGATGAATAGGTGCTTCTTAAAGATTCAAATCTTTTAGCAATTACTGAGAATAATTTTAGGGGAAAACAGGACTATTTTTAGTAGAATTATTTTTCTGTTTCTTTAGAAACCTCTATTTTAAAAGGTTCTACCCAAAACTGTCATGAAAATTTCCTTCCCTAACTATTTTATCAATCAGTCTTCATAGTATGAAAGCACATTATACTAGTTCACATTATACACTGCAATGTAATGAGGCAGTGGAATTTTACTGGAGGCTTTAGTACTGTTCATGTTTAAGTAAAGCAAACTAAAGGACACCACGTCATTGCAAGCACCGTAAGGACAGCCGAGCCCTGGAAATAAGGACTTTGCTTTTTAGAGCTGTTCATGAAGGATAAAAGATAGCCATGGACAACCAAGGTAATGCTGGCATCCTAGCCCTTCCAACACATCTTTGAAACCCTCCCAGCATCTGGTGTCACAGATAAGTTCTACAGCAAGACTGACTCTAGAGACGTCTGGATCAATGGACAAGCAGCAAAAATGCTGATAGATGATGATGCTACAGAAATATAGTTGCTTTGCAAAGTTTTACTATGATTAGTAGTAGGTAGTATATGTGTTAATTAGTGCTTAGTCAAATTGTGTTGCACTCGAACACTTGAAGGGTATAAGAACCCTGTGTAAAACCATATTCCGGTTCGGCTGGAACACCTCATACACATGAATAAGTATTAACGCTTCTAATTCTATACTTTGCTTCCTAGCCCTTTTCCTCAGCTGACATAGGCCAGCTGCAAAATTTATGTAACACAATATATAGGGCAGAAAAATTTAAATTAGTTTTGGTGTTAGACATGTGCGTTTTAAGTCCTAAAGAACGTTCACCAAGATTTGTGCTAAATTCTATCCATAGGTAAAATATAATGGTACCAATTCAGTACGGATTATTTGCAACAGCCTACTGAAATATCTGATTTTTTCCTACACTACATATGCATCAAGTGCACAGACTAACCACACTGAACGTGCCTTACTCTTTGTTTCAATCTCATGATTATCACAGAGAAAAACTGTCAAAGGGATGCAAACACAGGAACAGCAACAAAATGCTTATTGGTGCACTGGGTGGGGGACACAATAAGCAAACAAGTTTTGATTAGAGAAAGAAGAACCACGGTAAGAGAACAGGGGCAGTGCAAGTCTGATATTACATGAGATTATGTTTTCACACACATAAACACACAGATGGTCCTCCAAATCTTCCTGCAATCCATACCACAGTTTGTTGAAATTACACTGTATGTCTGTTTATAAAAACAGAATATTTACCTACCAATTTCTAAAAGGGGAAGTTAATATTCTTGTTTCATATCAGCCATTCTAGAAGCAATCAACAGGAACTGGCCAAAGTTCTCCTCTCTTTTGCTGTTGTACTCATTTAATCCAGCAGCAAAATCTTCTGGGAGATCATTATGAATCACCTAAAGAAAATCACAATTTACATTTAGTTTTCTGAGCAACTAGAAGAAAACATGAAATGCTATAATCAACCCAAATACTAGAGTTGAAGTTCATTATGATATAGCCACAATAATTGATCAGTGCAGCTGCTGGGGAGCAGGAGGAGCAGGGCCACTCCCTGCCAGTGGCCGAGCCAGCAGTGCAATGCAGCAACCATGCTGAGGGGTGCAGACCCACTGCACCAGAGATGGGTAAGCAAGCAGGGCAGAGCAGTGGCAGCAAAGGGTCCTGCCAACAGCCCAGTCATCATCGGGCAAAGTAATAAGCCAAGATCAACCTAGGAGCCCCACACAGTAGCTCAGAAACAGGGTTAAGACAAGCCAGCTGCAACCCAATGGAGCTTAAATGCTCCCACTTTTGGGGGAGCATAGGGGAAGGCTCCAGGTGAGGCTGGTTGTGGTGATGAATGCTAATAAGCACACTCAGGTCCCTGACCCTATCTGAGCTTAGGCTCAATTACTTTTCAAGCAAGTTTCAGGATCTGTGTATTAACTTCCAAGAACCAAAGCTGACATAAAACTAAGACCCATGTATTTTGCAGTTTTGAAGCACAGAATTTCAAAACAAATCCACTCATTAGTTTCGGAATTTTACGGACAACTTATTTTTTATTTTGTACTATTTCTAGAGCTTACACTTGAAGATATGATTTGGTACCTTCCTGAGCTTGCAAATCTACCAAAAAAGTATTTTAGAAAATGTTTGTCTTCTATGCTGCGTGTTTCTTATTGATTACATAGGAAAGACCCTACTCCTCATTTCAGAAACTTATCATATGCTCAGTGAAAACAATGTTAGAACAGGATATCTTGGACGATGGTCCCTTTGTCACTGATGATCGAGTGCTGGGAGCTGTCTTGTTTTTTAGACATTATGTTCAAGAAAGGAGAAAGACAACACAATGAATATGTTCCTAATATTACTTTCCTGTGTAAATAACTGTTATCTTTAAAGATAAATATTTTTTAAAGGAAAAATCTTTTAGTACATGAGAAAAATTCTTAGGTTAGGGTCCATATTTTGTGAAAGTTTGGCAAGGGATTCTAGCTGTTGTAGAAATACTTACTCTTTCAGAGAGGTGATATGCTTGCAAAGGACTCAGATACCTTCAAGGGATCATCAACTTCCATGGTTTACATCTGAGAATATATTCTGAATCAACAGTTATGAACATGGTTGCTGTCACACTGACACTCTCAGTGATAAATTTGGATATTTCTTGTCATATTTCCAACTATCATGTAGTCCATCTCTATTTGCTTTCCTTTATCATAATCTTTAACACACTATTAAAACACAATGGTGGTGTTAGGATGGTGGTATTAGAACTTACTGTCTAGCTGATAATGTGGAATTCGTGACCTGCAAAGGAAATACAGCATTAACCTTAAGCTTATTTGATAAAGATGTCAAAGCACATGAGGGGGAGGAGAACAGAGAGGGAAAGTGCTAATTAGTAAATATTTAATCTCTGTTCACTGTTCAGCATTTTTGATGTAAGTGAAGTACATGAAAAATTTGGGCCTGAACAGCACAACTAGAAACCTTTTGGACAGTGAAAGAAGTAACAACCAGTACAGCAAGATATGCAGTGATAAAAGCTAAATGGCATAAAATAATAGAAAAGGAATTGACCCTGCAAAGAACTCTGCATAGATAGGTATTTGTGCCCAGATAGTATGTTGAGGCCACAAGGCTGTAAATGTAGAAATAATCCATTTGGTTATAAAAAGGAAACATGAAGACTTACCTCTTTTGGGAAAAAATGCACAGAAAACAAAAAGTAGAGTTTTAACATCTCTAAGGCTTTTGGTTGTTTGAAGGACATAAATGAATGCTTCAGCAGTGACAAAACCTTTGAGAGAAAAAATACCTTAACTAGTCTGTCTCTAAAAAGTCTAAACAGATCATCTGCTAATAACTAACAGCTATTAGTTGACCAGTGATGATTTTGAGGTGTCTGGGAAAAAGAAAAATAAAGTGAAAGATTGGGAAGGAGTATCTCTTTTCCCGCTCTTCTCTTTCTGTTTGGAGCAGGGAACATTATTCTGCCAGCATAAATGAGATGTGAACCATGGATGAAGGTGTAACCTATAAAGACAGTTACATACTTTTTTTCTTATACAGTAGAGACCACCATATTTTCCTTCTTAGCATTACAGCCTTCTCCCCTCCACCCTTCTGAACAAGTTACAGAAGATATTTCTCCTGAGTAGAGCAATCTGTGAGCACTTTAAGTAATTAAGGCATATTACACAGAATACAGAATAAAGAAAAATATAACCATTTTTTATCATTTGATATATCAGAAATGCTATTTTTTATCTGTTTACTGAAAACAGAATACATATTTTTCAGCTTGCCAAAAATAATATATAGAATTAACACATTTATGTAAGATTTAAATAATATAATTAGCTAAAAGATACAGAATCCATTCTCAAAATGAGAAATAAAACTATATCATATATCTTTGCTTTTGCATCTGCCTAGTCATCAGCTTTGGCAAAAACCAGCATGAGCCTCAATACCAATGTGATACTTAGCAGAAACTGGCCTTTCAGCTGAAATACACTGGATTTTACAAGTTTTCTTATTCTGGGCAGTGGAATATTATAGAAACTCCTATTTCCCAGCACATCTAGTCCATGCTGTCCAGCGCATCCAGGTATCTGAAAAGAAGGGTTCAAAAATATAGTTTTATTTCATTTTCTATCCTAGCAAAATGTCATTTCAGTAATATTCAGGACTATGCCTTAAAGTGAAGTGTGCGGTCAGAAGGATTTTGGGTACATAAAGGTACATCGAATCAATGATACCATAGTGTAACTTGTGGATGCTAGTACTTCCAGGAGAGTAGACAGGATCTGAGAGATCAATGAAGTGGAGAAAATTTTGGCACCATTTGACAGCACCCCAAGATTATAGTCTAGACAGAAAGCAAAAAGAGACTGAGGTAGAAGAAGAAAATAAAGAAGTGTTTAAGTGAATCAAACTATTTCTTCATCAAACTTGCTGTATTAGAGGTATTGATATTGTGCTATCTCGGATAAAGACATTTTTAAATCAGTGTATTCCACATATTTTCTGACCCTCGGACAGCTACCTCAGCTCTGGTGATTTGGGATGCAAGTTGGTAAAAAGAAAGACTTCAGAGATGCGAGAACCTCGTGTTATGCAACTTTCCTCCATGTGATTATTTTACTGTGAGATGCCTCATACTATAATTAAATTAAACCTTTTAAAAAATTCAGTCAAGAAAAAAGCAGAGGCAAACCAGTCAGTGCCCCTATTCAGATTGTATTTTACACTATACAGAGTAGGCATACAGGATCATACTCAGCTGTTGAAGGAAGCATAAAAAAAGTATGCTGAGTTTTTTTCATTTCAAAGTGTTTCAAATAATGAAGTTTTGCCACTTATACTAGCTAAAAATTTGTAAAGAATCAGAATTGGAACTGTGACATGTAAATGGAGTTTACATGCTGTTACTGGAGTAACAAGAGTTTACATGTCGTTATTGTAAAGTACAAATGGTTTTTTAAACGGATGCTTATTCTTCCAGTATTTATGGCAGGACACAGTCCTTTGTTCCTTCTCCCCTCTGTTCATGCGCTTTTTATCAGGTTATCACATCCAATGTAAAGTCTTAAAATGATCTTGTTTTTTATGATTTACAGATCCATTTATCCATGCCTGATTTTTTTCTATCCACCAAATTCTACATTTCATACTGCCTCTGTGACATACAGGAAAGATGTCAGTTTCAGCACTATGTGGCAAAACTAATGAACTCAACTGCTAACCCATTTCTTTCCCAATTTGTGCCACCAAACCACCATCCCTCTCCAAATCACTGTAGCCTGCAGTTAGCCCTGATTCTGTTTGTCCTACATACTTAAGCCAAGTCTAAATTATGCTGCATTATGATTCATTAGTGATGAAACTATAGGTAAATTTCACAGACTGCTACAAATGACAACAAACACACTCAAGCATTCTATATACACTGCATAATGTTACCAAAAATATGAGATTTTTCAGCAAGTTTTAACACTGCATTGCAAGTTTTCTTTTTCTTCCTTCCTATTTATGAGCTTTAGTAACTACCTTCATTCAACTATATAGCCTTTAAAAATGGGGGGAAAAAATCCCCAATCAATTAGAACACAGAAAAATACATTTTCCTACTCACCTGCCTCCACCAGGATGCTTCCCTGCTTCTTATACTTAATGCCAACTAAACCACCACTGGAAGACTACATAAGCAGCAGTAGCTGGAAAAGGTCAGAGCGGGCTGAAGGACATGTAGGGGGAGAAAGGAGATAAGAGAGCATAGGCAGTGGTTTAAACCTCCTGAGGCTTAAGGAGCACAGTCCTCTGTGAGATGTTTTACCTAGACTTGCCTTAAACACGGGCCTCAAGCATGCCCTGTTTCCAGACAGCTCTCATTTGGCTATTGAAATGTCTATTTATGCTGTAGGGAGTGGGGGGAAGAAGTAGTCCTAGAGAGTTAACACCATAAAATGCTGGCTCTTACCATACTGAGAGGATGAGAAGGAACAATTTCAGTTTGAGTTTTATTTACAACACAGGCCGCAGACATGAGTGTTCTTACCCAAGGCAGCCAGGGAACAACCACAAACCTCCCTTTGTATTTTCTGAGCATATGTACATGCTGGATTGGGATTTCTTGCAGGTAACCAGGAAATTATGCGTAAGAAAATATGTTGATTTATAACTGTGTCTAGTAAGTACATATACATACATATGAACTTTACATGTTGAGTATGAGTGTCATGCTGCTTATGTATTTCCATACCTGTCTGTAGTTCAGAGGATCTAAGTAACAGAGTTCTGTAAAAAGACAAGAGATTTACATGCACATTGATTCCTAAAGCCAATGTCCTGGTAGCTGCAACAACCTAAAAGAAAAAATCCCCAAAACTGTGCAAACTTATGTTTCTAATCATAAGTTTCTATTCTGAAAACCAACATTTTTGAAGCACAGAATTTACAAGATCAAATGTCTCTTTTACTTAATTCCTTCAGGCACAGGTAAGGCACACAAGTGCTTCACCCCTGAAACAAGGGACTTGTAGTAGAGCTCAGATCTTCCAAAATCAAGGTGGTTGTTCTGTTTAAATGATGAACTTTTTAGAATGATCATTAAAAACATACATGTCTCTTAATTATAGTTTGGTGTGACTTTAATGTTGTAGGTTTTGTGTTTCAGATATGGAGCATTTGAGCAAAGAATTCTCCAGGTACTTTTTGACATTTAGCTTGTTTGGTGCATGGTCTTCTCTGTCCCATGAGGAAACTAAAGCTGAAAATGCTATAAATGAAAAGTCAAAACCTAAAGAACTTAACGGTTTGTACCGCAAAAGTATCAAGAATAATAGCAAGTAAGTTTTGCTACTCTTCCTCAGATAACAATTCTTCTTCACTGAGAACAGTAATACAGAAAAATAAGTCACAGGATAATTGAGCATGAAAATGAATTTTACATGCAAATCCCTATCAGATGGAAAAAAGATTATGAAATAGAGCAGGGATAAAAATGGGAGGGGATCAGTGACAGCCAGCATGGGTTCACTAAGGGCAAGTTGTGCCTGACAAATTGGGTGGCCTTTTATGACAGGGTTACAGTATTGGTGGATAAGGGAAGAGCAATGGACATTATCTACCTGGACTTGGACAAAGCATTTGACACCATCCCACATGACATCCTTGTCTCTAAATTGGAGAGATACGGATTTGATGAATGGACCACTTGGTGGATATGGAATTGGCTGGATGGTCGCACTCAAAGAGTTGTGGTCAATGGCTCGCTGTCCAAGTAGAGAGAAGTGATGAGTGGTGTTCCTCAGAGGTCGGTATTGGGACCGGCGCTCTTTAACATCTTTGTAGGTGCCATGAACAGTGGGATTGAGTGCACCCTCAGTAGGTTTGCTGACAACACCAAGCTGTGTGGTGCAGTCGACATGGTGGAGGGAATGGATGCCATCCAGAGCAACCTTGACAGGCTTGAGAGGTGAGCCCATGCGAATCTCATGAAGTTCAGCAAGGCCAAGTGCAAGGTCCTGCATATGGGTCGGGGCAATCTCAAGCACAAATGCAGGCTGGTGGAGAATGGATTGAGAGCAGCCCTGAGGAGAAGGACTTGGGAGTTGTAAGAGTCGGTCAGAAGAGGAATATTGTCTCAACCTTGTCATCAGAGACTTGGACGGTCAGGTACCCTGCTAACATCTTGACAAGAGTCTGCAGCGGCCTACCCGAGAGGCAGTTGCTGATCCCTGAAATGGAATGCGGTCATCAAGACCCCAGGATGGAGAACAGTCCGGTACGAAGTGTGCTGTACCGTTCTCCATTATCAGGGGAGTAGGACCAACCACATAGCTGCTGACTGCAAGGATTTAACCACAAGTGCTGCCTCAGCAGCGATGAAGAAATCACGGACCTTGGGTGACGAAAACACTCCTTCTGGCCAAAAGAGCTCTAAGGCTGATCACACCACAGACACTAGAAAGGCGGAGATTGGCAAGAGTCCATGGGACAGAGAAGGAGCAAGGTGTATCACTTAGCATAAAAGATGACTTTTTAGCAACCAAACTTTTGGAAGCTTTCCCCACTGAGGATCACGATGATCAGAAGGACCAGAGGGACGTCTTGGACCTGTGGTGGTAGCTATTACTCTCTTTCCTCTCTTTACTCTCTTTACCTTTCCTATCACACTTTTCCCTATCGCACGCCGCTTTACAGGCATACAATAAAGTTTCACTGTTTGATTGAAGCAAAACTCCCTTCTTGGATTTTCTTTCGCACTTCGAGATCGCAGCAAAAGAACCATCACGCGTCCGCCGAGTGGAGTGGACTGTGACAGGTAGCAACTTCTAACCTTGGAATTGCAATAGCATATTTAAAGCTAAAAAACTACATGGAGCATCTTTAAACTTTGAGAAGGTCAATACAAGCAGAGCTGTCAGTTCTGATGGCTGTAGCTTCCTAAGACCATCTGAAGAAGGTCCCTTTTCAGAATCTTAATCTGTTGAAAATCAGAATAATAAAAACAATATAGCCTGATGGCTGAATTTGGCTCATACTGAATGGCACATCCTGCCTCAGGAGCCACAGCTAAAAGAGGTAAACAATGGATGCAGCAGTTTCTGCTCCTAGATCTTCTGGGAATTTCTCCTAGGAACTCTTTGAAGAACTTTGGGATGACTGCTGCCACTGGGAAAGGGTGGCTACAGTGGGCTGGGATGGCTAGTAAGCTCTAGTAGTTTCTAACAATCTCTGTTCTTAATCAAAGGTGCTTTCAGTTTTCTGTTTCCAGCTGACTCCTGATTTTGGAAGGCCAAGCACCCTTCCAGCAGGTGCTAGGGAGAGTCCTGTATAACTATTCATGCAGTAGGCACAGAAGGGTACAGAGACTCTGCTGTGGACAGTGTACATGTGTGGTGAAGGTGGAGAAGAGCTACAGAGCATGGTCCCCCAGCACCCACTGCAGCGGCTCTCCCTGCGGTGCCCAAGAGCTCAACTCAAACCGAGCTCCTGAGGAAGGACGCAGCTCTGCGGCCTGGTGCTGCAGGGATGACCGGATCCTCTCTCTGGGGCTGGGGGAGATGGGCTTCTTGCCTGCAGGAGGTGTGCACTGAGGAAGGGTCTGTGTAGTCAACTAAAGCAGCTGTGGGCAGTCAGCAGACAGTGCAGCAACAGAGATGGTGAGAGAGACACCGACTGAATCTTCTTCAGGAGCCTGAACCCCTAACTGCATTGAGTGAGGGGCAGACCAAGTCTGTGCTTACCAGAGACTTCCATGATGGTAAAGGCTGGAATCCTGTGACTTCTCACACTAGGAGGGTAACTCCTGCCCCATCTGCAAGTCTGCAACTACAGAGGTTCAGTACCCAGGTGGCAGATGAAGGGCTGGCAGCTGTATCCAGTGAAGCATCTGAGCTGGCTGGGCCTGAGCCATGCAGCAGCTTTAGGAGGAAGCAGGAGTATTAGCTGTGGGAGACTCCCTGCTATGGGGGACGGAGGCCACCATCTGCTGGTCTGACCTGTTGTCTAGGGATGTTTGCTACTTGCCAGGCATTTGGATCCAGGATGCTGTGGAGAGGCTGCCAAGGTTTATCTGGTTCTCAGACTATTTCCCCCTGCTGCTCTTCCATGTGGGCACCAATGAGACTGGCAGTAGAAACCTGGAGTGTAGCAAGTGTGACTATATCGCCCTTGAGGTGAAGGCCAAGGGCGTGGGGGCACAGGTGGCATCTCCTTGATTCTTCCAGTGAGGGGGAGGGCTTGATGAAAGACGGGTGGATCCTCTGGGTCAACAAACAGTTGCACAGCCAGTGTCGACAACAAGGTTTTGGCTTTTACAACCTCTCTGAGATTGAGGAAAAGATGGCATCCACCTGACCAAGTGGAACGAGTACCAAGCATCAAAGCATCTTTGTCAACAAGCTGGCCAGCCTGGGGAAGAGACCTTTAAACTGGGAATGAAGGGACAAAGAGGGGAGATGGTGATGACCCACAGTCAATTGAAAAGCTTGTGGACTGGATTGGTAAAGAGGGTACAAGGTGATGTTGGCAGGAAAGACCTTGAAAACAGTGAAACAGGGTAGAAGAGGGGTCCAGAAGAGCTGGTTGATTTTCAAGCCTCACTTTCCCCAAGCTCAAGATTCATCCACCCTGATGAGTGTTCAAGCAAAGATGGCAGGAGACATGCATGTATGAGCAAAGAGTTCCTCCCTAAATTTAAACATAAAAAGGAAGTGAACAGAAGGTGGAAACAGGCATAGTGCTTCCCTAGCAGGAATATGACACAGGAGGAATACAGAAACACTGTCTGAGCATGCAAGGGTAGGGTTAGGAAAGCCAAAGCCCATCTGAGGTTGAATCTGGGAAGGGCCATAGAGTGGTTATACTCAAGAGACTAGTTAGGCTGCATCTTACCGTGGCAGACACTGCAAAAACAGGAAATGCATGCTTTTGAACCTAGGAGTGCACAATCTAGAAAAGTTATGAAGAGGTAGTAAAGAAAGAGCTGTAAAAAAATATATTCTACTTGGCCATGTGTAGGCCCACATTCCTTGCACACAAACTCAGAATCACCCAGCCCTGGATACATCTAAATTAGGGGTTGCCTTAAGTTCCAATATGGTCAGCATGCAGTGGTAGACAGATACTTTCAGAAGATGGTGTACATTTTGCATAGGCTGAATGGCCATTTTGCCCATTGACAACTGGTACAGTCAATGATGCCTGGACTCCTATCCTTGATGCCCCTGTAACTTAGAAATGTTAGGGTGGATGTATGTGGTCCTGACTGTATTTCTTTAAGAAAGGAAGGAAAATAATAATACCTCTTGGTATTTTCCTTCTGCTATTTTCAGAAAAATTCATAGGGATTTGGTCGTCCTTCACCCACAGAAAGATGTACATAGAAAAATGAGGAAAAGTACAGCAGCAAAACTGACTGCTAAAGGGATTCAGGAAAAAAAAAAAGAAAAAAAAATAAAGAAAAGAAAATGTAGTTCTAGGTAAATGCAGCCAGAGAGAATAGAAAATAGGGGTTTTGTGGCCTCAGTCACCTGCAAAAGTATAATGCTGTCTAAATCACCCTCCATCTAAATCTTCCACAGGGAAATGGAAAGCACTTGCCTCCCTCAGAGAGGATTATGTGTTAAAAGGATGGCAAAGGTGATGATTTCTTCTGCTTTCTCCCACCGGTTAAATCTTGGATTGCACAGCAATACTCGTATTTTACTTGCAGGCTTCTGGGTAGCCTGGTTTTGCCTGTCTTCTGCAGCTCAGCATTTCAGAGACATGCTGAAATATCCATGAGACCCCAAAATGTAGGACTCCCAATGTGAGCAGAAGGCTTGGCATGTCGAAAAGTCTAAGAACAAAGCAGCCAACATCCTTTCTCCAGAGACAAAACACATTTTGTCTGTGACATGCTTAATCTCCATCTGCTCAGGAGAGGGAAAGTTTCCCATATGGCACTGTAGTGGGCTAGTGAGTCACTCTATTGACTCACTCCACAAAATGCACAATTGAATGTTAAGTAACTTAAGTCAGCTTTAATGGGTACAGCATATGTATACTTCATGAATGCAAAATATGTAAACTATTATTGTGCCACCCCTTTTTGTGCTGATGGTACTGCATTTATTACTCATTGATTCTTAACTGTTTATTAATTGGAGTTATCATTCTCTGAATAACTTGCATTTTGAATTATCAGTTTAGGATCAAAATTAGAAATGCATCTCTTTCTTCCATGTCACATTACATTCTACATTTTTCATATTATTTTCAGTAATATCTTGAGCCAAGCAGATGTTAGGTTGTTAAGATATTAGTGGTTTAGATCTGATGTGAAAGCTTACTTTGCGGTTCTAGAGAAAAGGATTACTGACTTCCAGCTAGTCTTGTTCACGTACCACAAATACTTTCTGTGTTTTAAGAGAACATTGATTTTAAAGAGATCTGTCAAGGTGGATACAGTTCATAAGACAATTTATTATGAGGAGATCAGAACCAGGCTAAGCACCTAACGCCTATTGTCATAGGCTCCCAGGCTCACGATGCCATCATGACCCCAGCTAAGGAAACTGCAGGGCAAAGGAAATTTGAGGGGAAAAATTCTGTTTCTGACAAGGATGTGGAACTGAAAGCTGATGAGTAAAGTTAGAGGGTGATTCCATCACTGTGTCATGTGTAACAGCTACAGCAAGTTTCAAATAATGAAGACAAAAAGGCATGTCCAGGATTTCTGGGGGAAAGATTAACCATAACATATGGTTATGATACTGCTTGTCTTCGGGGTGTTATACTGTGTTTCCTCAGATAATGGCAACGACTACCTGAATAACACCCATCCAAGCTGTGAATTGTAGTGTCAGCTGTGAACGGACATAGGAAGGAGCGTGACTCTCCTCATCATTAGGAGTTTTCAACCATTTTCCTCCTTGCTTCCATGATAGCTGCTACTGAAGTTGAGCAGCGCTGGCTCTAGCCCACTCTGCAGAGTGGCGTTGGAGGGACTGGCAAGCGCTGAGGCCTGTGGCCTCCACGCACGTCCCAAGGACGTTCGCCAAGGACGGTCTGTCTCACCACGTCTGACAGCATCCCAGCCGGCACAGCCCCTCCGGCCAGACTGGTCCTGCCTGCTCCCGCGGACAGGCTCCAGCTGTACCCACAGCCTTGCTGAGGCAGGAGGGGTGCTGGCCATTTCTGGAGCACCCAAGCAGTCAGCGTAGACATGTGCGTTGAAAGAAATCCATCTAACCGTGCACAATTTCAGCAGACAAGGCAAACAAAACAACAACCTGATTCAAGTCTGGACATTTCCTTCCTCCTGTCACTAAGTCATCTGCAAGCAATGGAGCAAAGACAGGCATCTGCCTTTGACACCACAGGTCATGAAAACACTTGACATACCTTATCTGGCTCAGAAAGATAATTTTTTTGCTTCTTAAAAAGAAGCTACAGATGTTGCTTTGAAGGGCAAAGCCTGTCCTGATGCAGAGGTGTGCACAGGACTCTTGTTTACTCTGGATCAAAGGAAACCGTGAGGTACTGCTGGGGAAAACAAGAAGGTTATTGGGTTGTGAGGGCACCCACATTTAGTTGATGCTTTGCTCTAGCTTTTTAGCAACAAAATGATTGCAGAATTGGGGCTGGGTCAGTGTTTTCGAGAATGGTTGGTTAGTTCAAACTTGAGACAAAAATCTGGTGTGATACAGCCAGTTTCAAGAATGGTATCTGGAGTATTGAGAAGCAGTGACTGGGGGCAACTTGGGGAAGGAGGGAAGAGACTACTTTCCCCCTGACTCAAGGCTTGACAGCACATAAGGGAATTGAGTAAAAACAAACAAAAATTATCCTTTTTTTATTAAATGAGCACTGAAAGCATTATTTTAGAGAGAAATGTAAAATGACATAGCTGTTGCAGTTCAGTCATTCAAAACATCTTTATAATTTGTATAAGATTTGAAATAATTTCATTTAAAATCTTTAATATTAAGGAACTGTAATTCCATTAAACCTGCAGTGTACAGTATATGTATCTGTAATCCCTTTGGGCTACATTATAATGCCTGTATACATGGGGATGTCATTTTTGTTTTCCTGTTTTTTCCCTGGAAATGCTTTTCTTTAATAACTACATTATAAAATTTGAAGTCTTTCTGATCTCAAAGTCAGAATCTTCTTTTTTGTTTAAAAGCCAACAACATTGAAGCTTTCTACTTTCAACTTTTTCACTTGTTATAAATACTAGTGATATATATATGTATACATATGTATAAATACTCTAGAGTGCAAGACAACTCCATCTGTAATACAGATATACCTGTCCTTCCAAGGAGAATTTGTACTTTGGTTCATAAACACACCTAGCAGGCTTTCCTTTGTAATGAGAACTATAGACAATGTAGTTCTTAAGGAAAGAAATAAATGTAGTTTCGAAGAAAAAATAACTAAAACAGAACACATTTTTTCCAGTTATTTTTTTGAAGAACGGACAGGAGACACAAAAACACCTTTTGTTTTTCCCCCTAAGGTTTCAACATTTCCAGGACTTGTACATCCTTGAGAATACGCAGCGGTTTCCCTAAGCGCTGCTGGTGGGTTCTCTTAGGATTTCTCCTCCCGGGCACCCGGATTCTCGGTAATGCAGTAGCGTGAAGTTTTGTGTCTGTAAGCTTGCGCCTGCGCGCGCGCAGTCGGGCTGTTGCACACACGCGTGTGGCTCGATCGTGGTGGCTCAGCTGACCTGGCTCCTGCCAGCACCGGGGGCTCCCGTAGAGGTGGCTGGAAACCACGCGGAGCTGCCCCTCAGCCGCAGGCTCGTGGCTCCCTGCTGCAGCAGAGACCAGGAACCCGCCTCGTCCCCACTGCTCTGGTCCCCCGGGACCTGGGCGCCTTCCCGCCTGCCCTTCCTCTCTCGCCTCCAACGCGAGGATTTGAAACATCTCAAGGAAATGACAGAATGTTGTGGACAAAGCATCTGGAATTCACCACCCCCTGCCCTCTCCCTACCAGTGTAACTTATTGTGGTCGTGTTTGCTTCTGCTAAAAAAGTGTCACGCTATGGCATTTTTTTTTTGTTCCTTAATTTAAGCTCAATTCACAGACTTTATTGCCATCAGTGGTGGATTCCTATCTATACGTATAGAAAGTTTTTGTTCAGAATACCTGGTTCAGAATTGTCCTCCCACCCTCCTCACTGCAGTCAGAAGGATTTTGTTGGGCTCCAAAGTGCTGCTCAGCACTAGAAAGTGCTTACAATTTCATACTCATATCAACTTATATGAAGTTCAAGTCAGAAAAATTGAATATTGAAATAATGAAAGCTGTTTAATTCACAAAATCCACTGTGTTCCAGGAAGTTAGTTATAAGAGTTCTAACTTATAGTCTTAAGAAAATAAAGGCATGGAATAGCAAAAAATATAAACTGACCCCTCCTGCTAAACCACAACTTTGATCCCTTTTAAGGCTACCAACCCATCTGTTTTAACCTGCTGTCTCTCTCTGGTTACAAATGGGTAGAGATGAAGGAGGATAGTGTTCCTACAGTGTAACTCAGGCTCACACTTTGGTGACATTTAAGCCATGCAATCTTATGAGCAGAGCTTTAGAGAAAAAAGGGAAATTAACGTTTGAAAGTTGTCTGTTTAAAACAGCAGTTTCTGATGCAACAACCTTTGGTCTCCACTGAAAAAAAAATCCAAACACCTGACTCAGGCTACACTTTAGGAGGCCTGTTTGGTGGGAAGTGAGTGCTGGAATGTTTCAGCTTTCAAAACTGTAAAGATTCAGATTTATAGTCAGTCTGTTTATACTCTATCATATCATGTGTGGTAGCATAGGATATCAAAGCAAGAAAGCCTATGGGGCTACCACCATTTCAAATGAAAAATAGTTCTTATGTATGGCATAATGCAGCACAGATGGAAAGTTGTGCTTTTCTGTTTTACTGTTTCTGTACATTACTCAGGCAATAAATACTGGACAAATCAAGCAGTCATTTCTAAGGCTCCATATAACCTATTTTACCAGTATCAGCTGCTATAGTTTTATATTCCCTAGAGAAAAGCTGCCTAGGTTCCCAAGTTTTATAAGTCATTTCAAGGAGACCTCACAAATAAAAACGGATAGAAAATATGGCCTGGCTTTTAATAACCGTATAGTTAACTCTGCATTTTCACGTGACAGTCAAAGTTCTCCCCAGTGTTCTGCAGCATTTTCATTCTTCAAAGCAGCATTTATTTAATGGCTATTACTTGCTCATTTAAACTGCTGTATTCTAGTGAATTTTGCATCTTTATTTCAAGGGTACAGCACAACAGAAATACACTGTAACCGTGTCACTTCAGGTCTGCGCTTCGTAAACTGAGGAGCCAAGAAGGGTTATCTATCATCTAGTGTAGCAGACGTGCTCTGACACCATCTCTACAAAGGCAGCTGCAAAGGATTCCCAAAGCAGGTTTGCAAAGCCAAGTAGCATAATAATAATTAAAGCCTGTGAAGTGAGGGACATGGGTTTGAGGAGCACTTTCAGCCTTCACTCTGATCCAAAATACCTAAGGTATGATGTGCCTCAGGACAGGAATGTCTCCCTCCCTCTCTCCTTCACCTCCCCTTTGGGTTAGAGACCGCAGACAAGGGGCCAGATCCCCCCCAACCACTCAGCACCTGCCCTCACCACTGGGCTGTTGTGCTGGCAACACGCGGGTTACAGTTCTGGTGGGTGCTTGGCTATCGCTGAACTGAAACAGAGCTGTAGGTGAAGGAAAATCACCTGTTTCTCTAGAACAGGCACATCTGACTATGGAAAAGTCTTTACAATTACGAGCTAAGATATCTTTCAGGAAAAACTGACGCTCCCCAAATAAATGCTGAGCAAGCTCCTGCTCTTTAGAAAGAGACCCTCGGTGCACACTCACAGCCACCATGCTTTGCACAGCAGGGGGAAGCAGTAATATCAGCATCTCTTCTGCTTCTTACACTGTAACCTACCAACTAAATACCGGTCCCACAATATGGATAATCAGCTTTCTCCAAGCTTTTCAGGAGTTCAAGTCACATCATCCATATCCAGCAAGGTAGTTAGCAAGTTTTTTCTTCTTTTTGGAAATACCAGGGATTGAGCTGTAATAACAAGAAGATAATAAAAGTAAAAAGGAAAAAGAATCCCTCAGCAATATTTGTTTAAATAGAAGAAATAATTACATTTGAGACTCTGTGCTGCAAGATTTTTTTTGTAGGCTGGGGGGAAAAAACCTAGATATTTGTAAAAACAAATTCATAACAATTTTAGGCATACCAAACCTCCTCTTTCATGACACAAGCTGACCTCTCTCCACCTGGGGTTGTCCACCTCCCCATTTAGCAGTTGTCATATCACTGCTGAAACCAACTCTGGAGATGAGGATGAATGAAAGGGCATTTTCAGCATCTGATAACAATCACTCCCCTAAAAATAATTTTTGGTGAGACAGAAAGTAGTTCCTATGTCATTGCTATATTCCTGTGTGATAATTTGAACACTTTTTTAACCAACAGAACTTACAGTGACTCAGTATGGAGTCATCAAAGGCTAATCTGACTAAATATGCATCTTTAGGTTTGTTTGTTAACATGCTTCATATAAGATACTAGGTTTTTTTCCTGCTTTCAAAACTATGCATTCCTTATATAGCAGTTGTCATTTATTATTTTTATTTTTTTTTTTAAGAATTGTTGGATTCTTCTTTTCAACTGATTTCCAGTATCTAAATTTTAAAATGTTAAAACAAAAGGACAAAAAGTTCAGAAAAAAAACCCCTTTAATTACATATTCAGGCAAGGGTTTGGGGTTTTTTGTTTGTTTGTGTTTGTTTTTTTTTTTAAAGATAGTCTGCAGGATTGTACTTCAGGTAACTTCACGTCCAAGGCTGAGTATACAAAACCAACCTTACTTAAAGTCGGTAAGCAGCCTATGGAGAATTGGATGTGGCCACAATGGTTACAGCTAAACTAATAAACTAAACAAGGTCAGCACATGGGCCTGAGCACAGTATGAATAAAACCATTCATACTGTGACATTTTTGGCACAGTTTTGGTCTCAGCCAATTAGTGCTATCATGGGGACAATCTGGGAGCCAGCTCAGGCCAGGAAACACTCTCTGTGGGCAGTTTGAGGAAGGGTTAGGAGAGCTAAACTGTGTAGACACGAGCCTTTCTGTATCGTTTGTCCTTAGGGCCGGCAGAGCAGCCCCAGGAGGTTTTATTTACTTATTTATTTATTTACCACTACAAATACAGTCAGTGGCAACAGGGGTGACGGGAGTTTCGGGAAGGGGGAGGTTTGGTAGGAAACTCCTGTGCCAGAGAAACCTGATGCACACCGAGGTCCATTAAACCCATCGCTGGCTTAAGGTTAACTACCAGGCACCATTTTGAGAATGTAAAAATACAGGAAATTCAGATATGCTTCTTGTTGGAGTTGGAGACGTTTTGAAAAAGATTCTGGTTCCCCAGCACAAAGGATTAACTCAGTCTCCGTCAGCTCGTCTGGACTCAGGCATTTTCAACCCCAGCTTTAAATTCCCCTTTTCCCATGTTTGAATCAGAGCATTACTGTTTTGCTTTAATTTAATTAATGTAGAAGAGTGGTTTTATTGTTGTGGTCTGCTATTTTTATTACAATAGCAAAAAAAATTTAAAAAAACAGTTATTGTTTCCAAGCTCCTGTAGTTTTTACAAGTAAAAAAACCTATAAATGGTGTCTGACTAAAAAACTTGACACAAATAAGGGAGTCTGAGGCCCTACCCAGTGAGGTATTGAGCAGCCTTGTGAAAGTTGGGCCAGATGGCTTCGTTAGGGATAAACAAAAAGAGTGAAGAGAGAGCAAGCAGTAAGAACCATTTAAGGACTATTGAGACAGGAGAGACTCTGACCCCTGGACCACCTCAGACTGAGGAAAAAATATTTTTTTTGTCAGGAATCATTCTGTGACTCAGAAGAAGGAATGATCGTGAGAGATACTCTTACCTAGGGCCTTACTACGCCTTTGTGACTTTTAAAGATTTCTCACAATAAGAAAACTTTTCTTCCCCCCCCCTCCCCTTCTGTGTCTCAACTCCTTCTTTGGGAAAAAATCTGTTTCAGTCTCATCCTTACATCATCCTGCCCTAATGCATCCCAGCTGGAGGGACTTCCCCTTCGTAATCATTTTCCCGTTTGAGGCAAATCCACTACACCTTATTGACCTGCTTTTCTCCTGCTTTAGTTGAGGTTGGAGTCAGCACAGGATTTGTATACCCCACCATGTCGGTGATATAATATTTACCTTCTAAGCATCCTGAGACCCCAGAACAGCATCCAGAGCTCTGAATTACTTAAAAAGTAAACCAACAAAAATCAGCAATAGAAATGCTGCACACTGAATGAAGGTCACTTTAGTGGTAACGAAGATAAATATTCAGCACAGAGTGGTAAAATTCCTCTCCTTTCCAGTGCTTGAACACCCCAAGTAAAGGCTTTAGGCAGGCATTTTTATCCCCTCTAGTTCAAAACCTTGTTCTGAGGGAAGACACCTGTAGCTGCTACAGAGAACAGACCGGTGTTTCCAAAATTACTGCTTTGCATCCTTGTTTCTGCAGTTTGCACAGAAAAGACATCAGTAACATGTATCAGCATCCCCTGCAGCAGGGACCAAATATCTGGATTACTTCTTCCAGTTCAGACTCCTAGGCTTGAGCATTAGCCTTTTCTGCTGCTCATTTCTGGCCCCTTCCACACGCTGTGGATGTTTTGCTGCTTGGAAGGGCAGTGCCATAAGAAGATCAGGGAGATGCCCTGCTACAACCAACAGTGTAAACTTTCTTCTGGGAATGAGGACGTGAGCATCAGCCCCTTCTTAAAGAGACATTTTAAAAAGCTGTACAGAAGGTGACTCTTACAAATACCTGTTGTAATTTGGAATCAAAATCTTTGCTCAACACCAGACAGAAAATGGATTTGCATGATTCTCATGATTCTCTCAGGTGCATTTTTCAATTTCTGGTGCAAGAAGAAAAGATCCCCCAGCTGTTTTTTGTGGAAGATAAGTTATGCTGTGAGCACAGCTAAGGATGCATCTAGCTCAGGTGCAGTATCAGTGCATCAGCTCAGCAGAGTATTTGAGCATTGGCATATGCGCAAGATGCTGCAGTGTGAGTGTCAACACATGGTCAAATATTTCTCAGTAGCCCGTGTGTGATGTTTAAAGATCCATTTGTGGGTAACTCTAGTAAGAGGATATGTTGCCTGGCTGGAACAAAGAGCGTTACCCCACAGAGAGAAATGGAACATCTCCCAGTACTCTTGTTGTGCTGTACAAAGCAGCATCTCTCTTAGTCTATGCCATTTTCCCTTGTGGGGGAAAAGACTTTTCCTGATACAGGGGCTGCAGTAAACTGGGTGGACAATGGAATAGCAGAGGGAATTCACACTAAATTTTTGGCTAAGCTTTGGGCTGTGAAAATGGCTTAGTTGTGTTTAGGGTAAGTTTCATTCCCTGCAGTGGGTCTTGTGCCAACCTTGTTACTGCACTGCCATGTGGAAAATACTGGACATAAAAAGACAGACCCTTTGAAAAATGCTTTAGTGAACTTGATGAGACAGAATAAAAGAAGGACCAAGTTATGATGGATAGGGATAGGGGGTGCTTTCTGACTGCCTGCAGGTCATTCCCAAATCAGTTAGAACAGCTGCAGAGGGAAAAAAAAGCAGGTTAAAAGTAAACAAAACAGATTTTCACCCATTGCAATCACTGCCTTTGCCAGGCTTAGCACTGGAGACTGGCTTCCTGGAGTGAAAGAAGAAAGACTTCAGATTGCACAAAGGAATATTAATAGAAGTAATGGATGAACTTAAGAAAGAAAAAGGACTAAGATGAATATAACTTCCTTTTGGTGAGAACAGATGGGTCATGGAATAGTCTGAGGGGTAATTAATGGGACATTGATGTTAAATTGAACAAAATAGACAATTAGCAGCTGAAGAACAATCTGGGGAACAGTAAATAATGCTAAGAGCAGGCCAGTTCTACAGAGTGATGTGAGATTCATTATAAATATTACTTTGCAACTCACATTTTAATATATTCTACTACAAGGAAATGGGTCACATTTATAGGATAAAATTCTATTTTAGCAATCAGTAACGCTGAAGATGATGCAGGGTCACAGTAGTCAATCAATTGAGCACCCATTTCCAGCACTATTAAGTGTGGAAAGAATCCGTGGGAACTTCTGAAGTGCAAACAAAGGAAATTATAAAGCAGTAGTGTGGCTCTCCTTGACATTAATGAGAGCATTACTGTCAGTTCTGGTGTCTGTGTTAAAAGATATTAGAAAAGGCTGAGAAGAGTTATATGAACCAGTCATGTTCAGGAAAAACATGTTTTCAGCCAGAGGATAAAGGAGTTTGATTTCTTCAGTGTGACCAAGGGAGGGCAAAGAGGTGACTTGCTCACAGTGTACAAGTACTGCCTTTGAGAGATTGTTTTCAAGTGAAGAAGGCACTTCATCCCAACAGAGAACATGCAGTTTATTAGCTTGAATTAACATGAAATTTTATATAAAAATAACTTCTGGCAGTGGTTAATTTTCTAGGCATTTCATGCATTCCTCATCACTTGAGGTCTTCAAATAAAGGCTGAATGCCTTTCTAAAGGACAGCTGCTCTATCTCAACCAGGAGTTATGGGCTTTATTCAGGTATTACCAAGAAATATTCTCCATTCTGTGTTGTGCTGAGGTCAGAAGTAGCAGGGATAGCAGTCATTTCTGGCCTTAAAACATAGGTCAGCTTTGGGAAAGCTCCAAGTGCACTGCAAACATACAAGTGATAGCAATTTCTAAGAATTCTCATCAAGATGTCAGTTGTGCATATTAAGCATCTGCCTCCATTGGGTTTTAGTAACTTTTCAAAGCCTTAATTTCCATTATTTTTAATGTCAGAGATGCAGAATGAGAATCAAGATTTATTTTACACTGAACAATTCTCTGCTAAAAAGAAAGTGACCTGTGCTTTACCTTTCTGCACAGAATGACACAAGTTTTGTATCAACTACATTTCTCACATTATTACATGAAATCCCTTGACTAGCCCTTGCAGGTTCAGGAACGAAGCAGTCTTATAAACCCTTAGAAAAAAAAGGAAACCTGGATCCTTATCCTTTGTATTTAGTTGGAAGGGAAAAGCATTCTCTTGTCAATCCATCAAGAACCATGATTTAAGCATTAGCTGTTAAACCAAGTAATGACATGAGTTGAGGTGATTATATACTTGCAGGTACCAAATACTCATCGTTAAATGTAAGGACATACCTAAGGAGCTGTGTAATGTAAATAGCACCAAGTCCTTATGACCATCCACCTGCCCTATTTCTTTCACATTTGATTTTATTTTTTAATAAAGCTGATGCCGGAGGTGCTACTTAAGAAGCTCAGAGAGGCAGGAGTAGCAAGTTCCATCAGCTTTATAATAAATGGATGTCTAAGAGGAAACCAGCCATAGGGCAAGCATTTGGAGGTGAGGTATTGAGAACACCTGCTCCTCCCTCAGCACGCTCATGATTAAACATTTTACTTAGTACGTGAACTCAAATGTGTTATGTTAAACTGGGGTCAGAAGGCACAATGTAATTACAGTTGTTATTAATAGTACAGTGGCCACAACGAACAGAAATCATACTGGGCATGACTATATGTGAGTATAAGAGGGAGTAAATCTCCTTGGGGAAGGAATTACATTTTGGGTGAAGATGATAAATAATGTTTTACTGGAATTCTCCAATTCTGTAATAGTTATGTTTCTCTTCAGAAAAACATTAATCTCTGTGTTGTTCTTTGAACTTCTGACAGTAAAACACGAAAATAAAAAACAAAAGAAACTCCTAGTCCAAATCAACATTCTTCATTGTATTTTGATTTCTTGACATGATCTGAATAGTTTTGTGTGAGGCAGCTCAATGCTAAAGTGTTCCTCTATCTTCCTACCAAGTTTTGCACCTTTGCTTGAGAAATACCTACAAAGTATTTCTCACCTCAGGGCTGGATCACCCGTGAAAACTTGTGCCTGAAGAGTAATCATGGAATACACGCACAGGCTCCAAGTCATGGTACTGGCCTGTGCTTAAGAATCTTTAATAATCCTCAGTCATTCCATGATGCAAAGTTAAAGCTTCAGTCCATTATTTTTAAAGCAATTCATCAACCAAGACTTAAAGATGAAATTTCATGCATTTTTTACCACAACAGCTGCACAGCTTGGAGCCAGTGCTGCTCACAAAGCCAAGAGGAAGAGTGAGAATTAATGTTCTGGTGTAGTGTTGTGGTTTAACCCTGGCTGGCAGCTAAGCACCACCCAGCCACACACTCACTTTCACAAGTGTGAAAACTTGTGAGTTGAGAAAAAGACAATTTAATAAGTAGAACAAAAGCTGCGCATGCAAACGAAGCAAGATAAGGAACTCATTCACAGCTTCCCATGAGCAGGCAGATGTTCAGCCATCTCCAGGAAAACAGGGATTCATCACCTGTAATGGTGACTTGGGGAGACAAACACCATCACTCCAAACGTCCCCTCCTTCCTTATTCTTCCCCCAGCTTTATATGCTGAGCATGACGTCCTATGGTCTGGGACATCCCTTGGGTCAGTCGGGGTCAGCTGTCCTGGCTGTGCCCCCTCCCAACTCCTTGTGCCCCCCCAGCCTCCTCACTGGTGGGGTGGGAGGAGAATCAGAAAAAGCCTCAACTCTGTGTGAGCACTGCTCAGCAGTAACTAAAACATCCCTGAATTATCAACACAGTTTCCAGCCCAAATCCAAAACATCACACCATACCAGGTACTAGGAAGAAAATTAACTCTATCCCAGCAAAACCCAATACATTCTCCATCTCTTATTCCATACCATTTACATCATGCTCAGGTCCCACACTATCCAACAGATACTCATTAACCACTGTATCCCTTCCCATCTTTTTTGATACTCTTCCCACACTTATGATACACAGATATCATTCCCTTAATCTATGGAGCACCTCTGTAAAATGTCCACAAAATGTCCAGTGAGTTCATTTAGTCCATGACTTTGGGCTCCATCTGTTATGGTGGTCACTCAGGACAGC
>JAVJGG010000017.1:12135168-12148549 GCA_035590195.1 Aviceda cuculoides | reverse complement strand
TTAGTCTAAACACTACTTAGCAACAACTGAAAACATCAGTGTGTTATCAACATTCTTCTCATACTGAATCCAAGACACAACACTATACCAGCTACTAGAAAGGAATTTACCTCTACCCCACCCTGTGGTAGCAGGAACAGAAGATTCACTCCTAAGCCACAGTCCTGATTTGAACTAAAATGCTAATATATGCACAATGTATAGATAACATTGGGTCAACCAACAGTAATCTCACTTTCTTTCCAGAAGTGATAGCACAGGGCATTGTTAATGCTTCTTCTTTGCTACTTTGCAAAACAGTCCCACTAGGAAGTGGGATGTAAAAGTGTTTGGGTTTTTTTTTTAATTTTCACAGTTAGCCAAAAAACTTGAGAACAAAGAATGGTTGTCATCTATTCTAGAGTACCACTACACAACCAAGCATGCAAGAGCCACAGAGCCAGAACAGGGAATACAAATCTCTAACTCCGTTGTTAGGATACTACAGAACAGGAAAAACTGAGGTTTTCATCCTTCCTATGCAGAGCCTGTAAAATTGCACAAGTATCCTGGTGATCAGAGAGCAGGAAAAACAAAATAAGCACTGTTACAACTTTTTTTAAGCCTATGTTATTAATCTCTTTATAGTGAACTATTAATATATATGTCACAACAATGGTGAAATCCTGACTTCACGTAAGTCAGTGGAAAAAACTATTGACATTTATGGGGCTAAAATCTTACTGTAAGGATTAAAATATAGACACTGTCCAACACAAGCAGAGAAACTCCATAGCAAATTTTCACAACCACCTACTAAGAATAAAGGTGACTTAAAAATAGTTCAGGCTAAGTAATAAATCTCTGTAACTTTCATATAGAGAAAAAAAGAAATTAAACAGAAAGTATTTTAGGTTAAAAGGTTCTATAAATGAATGCAATTAAAAAGGGTATTATTTTACCAGTTGTTGATTTCATTTTAATAGAATTTTTCCCATAAATACTTGTTCATGATAATCATACACAGTACTATGAACCTCTCACACCAGTTTAGAACTGAAATAGGATTTTGTGAGGGCAGACTCAACAGTTAGGTCCTTATAAAGTATATCACTGCTGCTCTCTGCTGGTCAAAGGAATTATTCCTTTATTTAAAACCTTGTAGAGGAAATTCAGAAAATTTTGTAGGAAGCACAGTAAATATCACATGAATAGGAAGATCTTTCATGGCATTTAAATCACCATCTCATTCATCACAATGATTTAGTTTCATTGGTATGTCCATATTCCTGAGACCATCAAAATTAGTAATAAATACTGGACTTACACAAACAAAACTCCATGTTCACAGACCACGACATTCCAATTCATAGATGTATACATCTAAAATCACTTTTGCTTGTAATACTCAAATTGTGAAATCACAAAGTAGAGCCTATAATTCCTTAGAAATCAACAACAATGAAAATGTAATGCTATGAGGTTCACCAGACATGATGGGACAGTGCAATGTTAGATCTGAAGACCATTTCACAGATCAAAGACAGTTTCCATTGCCATTTCACGGTATTCAACACAGTGAGCAGTGTGACAATATCAGTATGTAGAACCTATTTTTTTAATTGTAATTTGTTAACAGAGGCTGCTGACTGAAATTACATTGGCATCAAAGAGGTTTTACTTCATTTTCATATTATTAAAACAACTATTACTAATTTTATTTTTGGATCCTATGTAGTTTCTGCTGTCAGAATTTGTGGTATACCTGACTTGTACTTCAGAGTGTTACTTTTTTTTTTCCAGGGCACCAAGTAGCACTGTAAAATTTTCTTTTCATTCTGTAATGTAATGAATAAGAACTGTGGCCCAGTTCTAAACTCAGAACTGTAAAGGTCCAGAAATACAGAATTTAAAGTTGTAAGTCACAGTTCTGCAGGACTGTGAAAAAACAGAGGACAACTGTCAGATTCATTCTTGATGGATAAACCATATGGCACAGAACGAGTTAGAATGAGAGGATAAAAGTGAGGTACCTAGTGCAGTTGTAGAGAAGCCTGACTGAGAAACAAGACATTTGCACTTAACAGAAGGCAAAGCAAAATAAATGCAACGGTGTAGAGGGTTTGTGGTGCAAGAGTCAAATGTAAAGAGAGTAAGGAAAACATTTAAGTAGTTAAAATGTGAAGCAACAGGGTTTCTGTTGTGCCATGATCTGACTTCAAGGAATGAAGATTTGCACAAGATTGAAATATCAACATTTTCTGAAATAAAAAGGCATTGTGTCCAGACTAGATCAACTACCTACTTACTAAGGAGGACAGACAGACAAAGGAAGCTACAAAAATTATGAGTCAGAATCTGAACAAAACCTCCAATTGTATGGACTACGTGCCAAACGAGTAGTTTTAGATAAAGCCATTAAGGAGCAAGAGCAAATTTTGGCTCAATTCAGGTTTTCTAACTTCACCTTAAAGGATCTAATTGAATCTGTATGTTAGTATTATGACAACCAGTACAAACTTTAATAGTTCTCATTTATAATATTCCTAATGCTAGCATTCAGACCTTCATAAGTATGAATTACCTGACAAAAGTACCCTCTGAGCCAGAAGGATGGCTTAAGTGTGAACATCCTTTTTTCCCCCAACCTGTGTATACTCGTTACTCTTGGAAGTTCACATGCATTTAACAAAATGTATTACCCAGCGTGTACCTCAGACACGAGCAACTGTCTGATCAGCGTTACCTTGTGAAAACCTGCTTTGATTCTGTGCCTCAGCTAAAGTGGCAAAGAATTTTGCCAAAAAAGAACAAACAAATACAAGTTTCCTACCATTTCTAGTTTCAAGCATCTTTAAGATCTTACTGGACTGCTTAACTTCTATTTGAATTCTGATATAAATAGAAGTATCACTTTTGGAGCTCTGAGACAGGTAGTTCTCTATTAAGTGGTTGCACTGGGTAACTATTGCTCAGTATTAATTGAGATTTCAAAAGCGGCTCCAAAATAAACAACATCAAATTACTGTAGTGTGAAAATAATTTTCTCTTTTCATAAAGAAGTATTTTATGGTAGACTAAGCTAATTTTAAAATTTGCTCAACTATGAGATGAAAATTATACCAAATCAGTATATAAAAAAGTAAGACTCTTTCCACAAATCATATCAAATAATATAATATCTGTACCTAGCAAGAAACACAACTCAGTTTGTTCAGTTAATCAAACAATTTATTTAGCAAAGTACGGAAATATGAATAATTTATTTGTTTTGACTGCAAACTCATGTTTTTCTTAATGAAATATCTCAGCATTGTACATGGACACATTTAGCCATAGTCCGGGATTACAAAAAATGATTTGGCTTTGAGCGTAGAACATGAAAGGAATTGCTAGCTAAAGAATATATTCCCAAATGGCTTAGCTTTACTTGAGGTCAATGCACTTCACTTTATGACAACATAAATAAGATGCAGAAAAACATTTTGTGATTTCTGTGAGTGTTTTCTAAAACTCTACTTTGGATTAAGTAGCTTACAAAACATACTGAAGTGATTGTCCAATATATTGCTACAGAGAGAAATCTCCAGGCTTTCTTGTACAAATATATATATCCATAACATATAAACTTATTTATTCCAAAACCATCATTAATGGCAAAAAAAGTACATGATTAGAACAAATACAAAATTACACTTTTCTTCCTTTTTTCCTTAATTTTCATTTTTATGTTGTCATTCCAAGTTATCAAGACATTGATTTCAAATTGTTTATTTTTTAATTCTTAATATTAAAATTTAATCAAACATCCATATACCAACATTCTTTAATGACAACTGGGAGATTTCAAAGTCTAAGCCTCATAAGTATTTAAAATCTGCAGCCAATTTCATTTCCTAGTGCAAAGAGCTCGGACTTCAAATCCAAGCATGAAAAAGCATTAGACCATTCATTACCTTTATCAAACCCACAAAGATTTGTTGTGTCCATCTCTATTAAGCAAGAATGGTTTTTAAACTGGTTCCCATAAAATTTCAGATAATTTTCTCTTGGCCCATGCAACGTAGCCAAAAACCTTTTTCACATCATCTGAGAAAAAAGAAGATAATTCTAAACCAAGTCAACATGTAAAGCTTATTTGTCACTCAAGCCCTTTACTTCCCTTTTCGGAGAACGGGTTCTTACAAAGCCACTTTTTTTGGTGGTTTTGTGGTGGGTGATTGAGATATTGTGATTGGGATCACAATCACTTGCTTCACCTCTCTCCCACTGTCTGAATAAAGTATGGATTTAGATTAAGAACTCAGGTTCAGTCTAGGAGAAATTCTGATCAATTTAGCCTGTTACATGAAATTCAGAGAATTGTTCTTTCTGAATGCATCTCTTTACCAGATTCCTAAACACAGCAGCGGCAAGTCTGCCTCAACTGTGCTTCACCACCTCTGCATCACTGTGGTTAATGAGACTGCACCTCCTCTCCACAGCTTTTTTGACTGTTAATATCTTTATCACCATGTGCTCATTCAGAGCAACAGCATGAGGGCAGGCATCTGGATGTGGTAGAAGCAGTACACTATGGTATACTATAAAAAGTATAGTACACATCTTACAATGTAATTTTTACCTGTTCACCAGCAGAGAGTGAAGAAATCAAGACTTCCTAATGGTGTCTCTAAAGATATAAACAATCTGGGACCTACATCCAAAGAGATGGTAACCCCCTCTATAACCTCATGGCTAAAAGCAACCACAGATAGGTTAATTCAGCTACCTTTCTCATCATCTACCTACACATAAAGTTAACATCCAACTAATAAGCACATGATAATATTGCCTTACCAAACTTTACTCCTCATGGCATTTACCATTTTACCTCTCACCTCAAGCTGATAAACCATTTTGTGTCACTGAAGTCAGAGCTCAGCACGAAATGGGAGGAGGCATGAATTGCACTGTGCTCTGTGTTAGACTCAGTGGTTTTAAATGAGTACCCCAGGAGACATAATGAAAGAACTCAAATGAATGCTTTTCCCATTATCATTTTCTGTAATGATTTTTGTCGTGACTGATTAGCTCCATCTTATTAAGAGATACGGTAACCATTTCAAATTTCTGTGTGGAGAGAATGAAAGTATGCTGAGACCAGAGAAACGTAACTAAAGGAAATTGAAAAAAGAAGACAGAAATCTTGCTGTCATACTGTTAAGTGTTATTTATCATATGTGCTCAGGGTGTCTTTGGGATAAAAGCACAAAGTTTACAGTGGAAATTCAGTTCCTACAAATATTACAAAAGCTTAAAACTTCCTGGGGGTCTGGGGGAAACAGTGAGGAGCTGAGGATCCAGCAGGGATCCTAGACACCTTCAAGAACCTGCCTGCTCCTTCACACTTCGGACATTGCTCAAGGGGAAAGCGAAGTGACACTGACTGACAATGGGCTTTTCTCAGGTCTTTCTAGGAGTCAAGCACTTGCCCAGGGTAATCATAGAATCACAGAGTTGTCTGGGTTGGAAGGGACCTTAAAGATCATCCAGTTCCAATCCCCCAACCATGGGCAGGGACACCTTCCACTAGACCAGGTTGCTCAAAGCTCCATCCAACCTGGCCTTGAACACTGCCAGGGATGGGGCATCCACAGCCTCTCTGGGCAACCTGTGCCAGTGCCTCACCACCCTCACAGTGAAGAATTTCCTCCTTTTATCTAAACCTACCCTCTTTCCAGTTTAAAACCGTTACCCCTTGTCCTATCACTACACTGCCTGATAAAGAGTCCATCCCCAGCTTTCCTGCAGGCCCCCTTTAGGTACTGGAAGGCTGCTATAAGGTCTCCCCGGAGCCTTTTCTTCTCCAGGCTGAACAACCCCACTCAGACTATCCTCCTAAGGGAGGTGCTTCAGTCCCCTCATCATCTTCATGATCCTCCTCTAGACTCGCTCCAACAGGTCCATGTCCTTCTTACGGTGGGGTCCTCAGAGCTTAACACAGTACTCCAGGTGGGGTCTCATGCGAGTGGAGAAGAAGGGGAGAATCACCTGGTCACACTTCTTTTGATGCAGCCCAGGATACAGTTGGTTTTCTGGGCTGCAAATGCACATTGCCAGGTCATGTGCTTCTTGTCAACCAACAACCCCAAGTCCTTCTCCACAGGGCTGCTCTCAATCCACTCATCTCCCAGCCTGTATTTGTATTTGGCATTGCCCTGACCCATATGCAGAACCTTGCACTTGGCCTTGTTGAACTTCACGAGGGTCGCACAGTCCCACCTCTCAAGCCCGCCAAGGTCCCTCTGGATGGCATCCCTTCCCTCCTGCATGTCGATGGCACCACACAGCTTGGTGACATTGGCAAACTTGCTGAGGGTGCACTCAGTCCCACCGTCCACGTCACCAACAAAGATGTTAAACAGTGCTGGTCCCAGTACTGACCCCTGCGGAATGCCACTCGTCACTGCTCTCCAGTGGGACATCAAGCTGTTGACCGCGACTCTTTGAGTGTGGCCATCCAGCCAATTCCTTATCTACGGAGTGGTCCATCCCTCAAATCCGTGTCTCTCCAATTTAGAGACAAGGATGTCATGCAGGACAGTGTCAAATGCTTTGCACAGGTCCAGGTAGATGATGTCCATTGCTCTTCCCTTTCCCACCAACACTGTAATCCTGTCATGAAAGGCCACCAGATTTGTCAGGCACGATTTGCCCTTAGTGAAGCCATGTTGGCTGTCACCATTCATGAGCTGAAGGAATAGCATATACCAGCTGAAATTTCTAGGGTCTTTAAAACCTCAGCACTACCAGCATCTCCCTGGAATATATTTAGTTATCTGACAAGTTAGATTTTTATTATTTTAACACTTTTTTATTTTTTCAAAATGTTTCTTTTCTAAATATGTTGCTTTAAGGAGATTGTTTCATCTCTGGCTGTAATTGCTATTGCTTCCAGCATGAGGCGATATCTAGGTGATAGATATGCCAGATGTGCTAGGGTAATTGCTGTCAGGGTACATAGGATTTCAAACTCCAGGTCTGGCCTGAAAATGGGAGAACTATGTGCAGCTGAAGTGATGATCAGACCTCAGAATAGGTTACATTGAATGAAACCAAAATGACAATCGAGTGATAAAACCCTCCAGCCTCAATTGGAACCTCAGAAGTTCAAGCATGCAAAGAGATTACAGTCTAGTTCTGAGCTGTAAAGAGGTTTTTGCCTGCTTAATGTTAAACCTAGTCACTTTGCAAAATCTTCAGTATGTTTGAAGGTGAGCATAAGCACTGCCTGCCACAGAATTGGATTTTGGGTGTCTTAAGGGTGCATCATGAAACAGCTCTTTTAAGACCTCATCAGACTGTCAAAGTGCTTATTGATAGCAACTATTTTGAATGACATTTCCAGTTGCATTTTCACTTCTATGTGAGACCTTTCCCTGTCACTCTATCCATCACATAGCCCTCTTCTTCTCTCATCCACCATGGTGAAACTAATGTGAAGCATGAGGAATCATTGCTTTTTACCCATGTACTTTTTTTCCCTGTTCTTCTGATATACTTTCCAAGGCTTTTACTTTAATGATAGCTCCAAACCGTTTCCTGTACTTTCGTTAATCTTTCAGTACAGATCTACCCCCGGCAGACGGCTCCTCTTATTTGCATGCCAGCACAATGTTAAGGCCTTTCAGCCTGATTTGAGTGATTGACAATTTCAGTTCCTTTTAGCAGTCTGGAACAACCGATTTACCACTGTGGGTGTAACTGCTTTCTTTCTGACACTGCTAATTTACCAAATGAATTGTGTTCTTGCACATTTACTGAGATTAACAGAAATTGGAAGTTAAAATTATGTAAGTCGGTTGCAAACTTATTCTGAATATTTCACTTAAAATGTTTTTTATCTTTCCAAAAGTAGGCTCCATGTGTTACCATTAACTAAGGTATAATTGATACAGATGGATATCGCATTCTTATTTCTAAGTAAATAAAAAAAATCCACCTCTGACATATAGCTAATGTTCATGGAAAAATCAATAACATAGCAATAACTTCCTGCATGTGTCTTTTATGATTGCTTTTCTCATTCTTCTTCATCCTATACAACTGCAAATTAAACTGAATTAAACCCAAAGTATTTGCAGTTAGTCCAGGTTTAATTTCAAATTCCAGATTTAACTGAATTTACACTGAAGAAAAACAGTAGAAATGCAGAGGCAGTTAATTACTTTGTATGCTTTATTTCAGGTTGCTTTGTCTCTTGTCAGGAACAAGGAAGGTATGCCAAAAAAGATATTTTGAAATGTATAAGCAAACATTACATTACTACCATATAGTTTTGCAGAGCTGCTCTCTATGTCCTTGCTATGCCAAACCTGAGCTCTGAATTCCTAAGGAAGTAGGAGATGGCTTCCTTGCTTCGCGGTACAGCTAATCTGAAATGAAACAAATTTGGATGGGGTAGGGCTTTAGGCTTTGCTGAGAATTCCCACCCATCAAAACCAAAATTCTTTTCATAATGGATTGAGTTTCAAGTTTTTTCATCCTTAAAGAAAAAGCATGATAGGGTTTTCTTCTTTTTCACATTTCTAAAATTCTTCTCATTTGATAAAGATGTTCTATTTTATACTTTCAAATTGACTCGTTATGTACTTACATTCAGTTATAGAAAAACATATTCATTTTGACAAGGGATTGAAATCAGCTACATAAAAGTAATTTCTCTTCCTAAGTGCTATATGTTGAAGTTACTCAAAATAAATTTTGATTAGTATCACTTTAATTTCCTTGCTATTGTACTGTGGAAACATTCCCCCCCCCTTTTTAAAAAAAAAAAACAAACAAAAACCAAACTAATTTCAAGTGAAATTTTATTTTCATTTCATGTGTTTTTCATTTCTATCCGGGCCTCACTTGCAGGGTACTCTGAAAGGAAAAAGAACACTTACAATAAGAAATCAGAGGGATTTAATATATAACTGCCTGCAAGGAGAGAACAATAAAATAACTTCTTTTGGATATACTAATTGAGAAAAATATTTAATAGTGAAGAAAACTGACTAAACTGACCACCTAATTTCAATATGCAGGTCATGTCGTATTGAAGGACCAGGTGATCTTTTTAAAGTAAGATTTAAGGAAAGTTTTAGCATGTTCTCAAGGAGTGGCAACCCTACAAAATTGCAGAGGAATATTAAAGGCAGAAATCGCCATGCTTCTGCTAGCACTTCTGTACTTAAGGTCCGTTAATCCAAGTAAGTGGGGAATCGGGTCCAACACTTCCATCACTCAGGAAGCTCCTCTGGCCAGCACCTACCAAGCCCCGTGTTTGCAAGGACGATGCCATCCTGGAGAGCACACACCTACAGGCATGCACCGACTGGGGGTAAGTGTGTTTAAGCCTTGCCACTGGTGGCGGCTGCGGGCCGGGAGGAGAAATGCCAGCAGCACACGTGGCAGCAGTAGTTTAAGGAGCCAGAAGAAAAGTGCCCAAAGCAACAGGCTCGCTACAGAACACAGCTCAGTTAAGAAGTAGCTCTACAGCATAAGAGAGGAGGCGATCGCAGGGACCCCATAAGCATCTCACACTGGGAGCTTGCATTGCCATGTGTTCGCTGTTATTGTCAGCTGGCTCGCTAGATAACACTAACAATTTGGTTTACTCGGAGCTGCAATCGCCCTTCTGAGTGGGACGTGGACCCATCTCCTCTGAGGAGTTGCTTTTGCTCCCCCTAATTTCTGTGGTACCAAAGAAGGTCTGCCCCAGTGCTTGCTGGGCTGGCATCCCGCTGCTAAGTGAGCAACAGTTCCAGAGTAATGGATATGGGCAGTTGCGTCTTGGTGTAGGGTCAGTTAAAAGGCACACAGCAGAATGTTTTGAAATGGACATCTGGCATGCAGTAAATGCATTTAGGAAGCAATAAACAGCTCATTTTGAATGACTTCTGCAATTGGTTTCAACACAAGCAGTTGGTGGAAAAACAAGCTTTTAGAAAGGTCATTTAGTGCCATATATAACCCATCTCTTCCAGTTAAACTGCTTAGCAGTATACAAAGCAAATCCCAGCCCATTTCTGGTCTGATAATTAATAGAGTCTTCTACTCTAGCTGGAACAGTACAAAGAAAGTGAATGTTGTCCTTGTTATCCAGACTTAATAATTCACCATTTGAATTGTCAGGGTGTCTTTGAAAGAAGTTGATTGTTGAAATCCAAGTGCAGTAGATGTGAAATACTGTATATTGTGTCTTCAAGATGAACACAGAATTCACATGCTTTTAGCCAGTAATAGATTATTGACAGCCCTTGCAAAAGGAGAAAAGACTTTCAGTTGTAAGGCGTAATACTGCAATTTTCTTGCTGATATTCTGATCAAAGAGTATAAGTAAAAGATGAATACTCAAATATTTAATTTTCTAACCCTTAAAAAATGAAAGATATTTTCTTCCCTTTATTTATCCTTGGATATGATAGATTTGCAGCGTGAGCATTACAAATGTAGGTTTCCAGTGATAAATAAAAGGATCAGACTTCTAAAATGGCCAGACAAATTGACACTGATATATAACAAACACATTTCAATTACCCTGTGAGAGGCTATTAGTTAGTTCCTAAAAGAAAATAAATATATTTGAGTTACTAAGCTATGACTACTAGAGAACATTGACTCCACATGCTCCTTATTCAAAACTGATCAACCTTACTCCTGAAAATCAATGTGTTTAGTTTGATTTAGATATATCAAGTCTGTACTTATGTGAATGAATGCAAGTAAATCACGTTTCAAGTTCTGCACAAAAATTGCAATACCCCAGGACAGGTTACTTTGATTTTTTGTACCTGTAGAAATGTCATCAAGAAAGCTCAGTGAAATGTTTCAGATTAGCATTGTATTAACTGAAACTATGATGGTGTCAGCAACTGTTCATGAACCTACTCCATGGTGAGTAGAAAAAACAAGAAGGGAAGAGGATTTTGGAAAAGTTTCATTTTAGCATTTCATATTAAGATATCCTGAATGAAAACTTTTGGAAATTAACTTTAAAAAAATCAAGCTTTTGCCTTTTCTTTTTTTTTTTTTTTAGCTAGAGCATTACTTCCTAATTTTTCTGTTGATCACCACTTGAAAGAAAAGATGGTTTATGCTATTTTAACAAGAAGTCCCACCCACAATGTATGGCTCTTTTCTAAGAACAAACGTGTCTCCTTTTCTAAGTATTATTTTCTTAATTATTAGTTAAGAATCAAGAGACATATAAATTACATTTCATGGCACAAGGGAGAAAATGTAAAGTTAGAGTGGAGTCCTGCCCAGGCCTAGCTCAGAAACAAGGATTTCATTTTGCCAAAAATGTCAATATTCCAGAATAGTTTTCATTTTGTGGCGCAACGCAAAGAGCATTCCACGTTTTCCTCAAAAAGCCAGGAGAGTAGCGGTCAGTCAGCATGCCACCAGCCTGGGCAGTCGGGGGGTGTAAGGAGGACCGTGGTGCTCCCGGGCAGCCTGGCCCAGCAGCCAACTGGTGCCTGCTGTGCTCCAGCCCAATTCATACTCAGAAAAAACATCGCTTCCCCTAACCAGGCATCTGGGGGCCGGCGGGTGAGCACTGAGTGATCTGCCCTGTGCTAATCCTGGGTTAGTGTTTGGCTGTGAAGTGGTATCTCTTTGGATGATGTAAAGTTGTAGTGATGAGCAGGAATATGAAGAAAGACAAAAACTAATCCTGTCTCTGCCTTTCCCACGTCCCCCAAATTACAGGATATTTCTGCTGAAAGAACCTGCAAAAATGTAGTTAACACTGACCTTAAATGGTCCCGATTAGGTCTGCAACTTAATGAGCTATTGAACCAGCAATTCCAGCTGCATTTCTTCAAAAATTGCTATTCAAAGTCATCTGTCTCTGGACCTTGGCACAGCCTCACGTGAGGTATGACTGTGCTTGCAGCTTGTGCAGATACAGCCAACCTGAATCTCACTAATTTACTGCAGATAACAACAGAGAGTTCAGCGTGGGCCAGTCGGTCAGACACTCACCAAAGGCTTGAGGTGGGCACTTCAGACACTGGATCAGCCATGCCACAGCCACCCTCCATGGCCTCCTCGCCAGCTAAGTCAGTTCAGGACTGTTACATGTAGATACCACCTCTAGTTCAGAAATCCCTTGAGTCTCACGTTGCTGAGACATGGGGAAACAGTCTGGGCAAACATTTCTCTGTGCTAACCGGGGCTTCACGGTCCTTTTGGCCACAGCTGGTGGGGGGGGACTGTGCTAACTGGAATTTTATTTTCTAATGAAGCCCACCAAGGGCTTCCGTGGGCCAACAACAATATTTACACCAGCACAGACCAAGCAATAATAATCAAGCCAACATGCAAAACCCACAGGGTCACCAGTGTGAATATAACAGGTTAAGCCTCCTTTTTCTTTGCTTGCTCCTTAACACCACAGCTTTGTCCTTTAATATTCGCAGCCTGCCATGCAGACTGATGGGACATACAGCTGAGATGGAGGGTTCACGCCGAACCCTTTACAAGGGATTAGTGCTGTTCAAGGGCTGGAGGCTGCCAGCCAGGGGAAGGTCACCTGTCTTGTTGGGAAAGTTAAGCATTTCATTGAACACAGAGATTTGACAGTGGTGCATGACATGCTGGTGACTTTATCACACCAAGCTGAAAGTTTATATGCATTAAATCATTCCACACTTTTCCCACTTAAAGGAGGATCAGGTTGGGCTGAACATCTTTCAGAGTGAAGCCACTCTAAGCAGACTAGATATTGCTGACAGTAGGTCAAGATTGTTCTATATTGATAAATCAAAATTTGAAGTATGGGGAGTGTAATAATTAAATAAGGGCACAGCTGTGGATCACATCTGGCCATTCCAGCATCTTCGAAAGTTTAAGGGGTATTTAAATTATTTTGATGCACAGTTTCAGTTCCTGATCAACATACAGGCTCTTTAGTAACAACAGGCAGGGGAGAGGAAGAGGGGGTGTCACCCTCTTATGTCAGTGACCTGCTGGAGCGCATGGAGCTCTGCCTGGGGATGGATGAGGAACCAACCAAGAGCTTATTATGTCAGGATTGAAGGGAGGGCAGGGACAGGTGACAATATAGTGGGGGTCTGCTACAGGCCACCCGACCAGGAACACCAAGAGGATGAGGCCCTCTATAGACAGATGGGAGCAGCCTCACATTCACAAGCCCTGGTCGTCATGGGGGACTTCAACCACCCTGATATCTGTTGGAGGGACAACACAGCAGGGCATAAGCAGCCCAGGAGGTTCCTGGAATGCGTTGATGACAACTTCCTTCTCCAAGTGATAGAGGAGCCAATGAGAAGAGGTGCTATGCTGGACCTTGTTCTCACCAACAAGGAGGGGCTGGTGGGGAATGTGAAGCTCAAGGGCAGCCTTGGCT
>JAVJGG010000017.1:12058963-12099112 GCA_035590195.1 Aviceda cuculoides | reverse complement strand
GTGCCCCCCCAGCCTCCTCACTGGTGGGGTGGGGGGAGAAGCAGAAAAGGCCTTGGCTCTGTGTGAGCACTGCTCAGCAGGAATGAAAACATCCCTGTGTTATCAGCACTGCTTCCAGCACAAATCCAAAACATCACACCATACCAGGTACCAGGAAGAAAATTAACTCTATGATGGCCAAAGACAATATAGGCATTGAGACCCTGTGACTTACCAGCCATAGTCCCCAGCTCTCGAGACAGTGACTGAGGACATGTAACACTAATCACACTTTTTGTGAAGGCAGATAGGAGATGACGTGATCCTGCCCAGTCCCCACCTGCCTCAAGCTCTCTTCACCTAAGATGTAGACACAAGGTGTATCTACAGCACTGTACAACACTGGGTGGAGGAAGTTTGCAATAAGGTAGTGTAGGCATCTTTTGAATTAGTACTTTTAACCAGATTATTTCACCTTACTAAGAACAGAGTTTATGAGCCTGGCAGGAGGGCTCTGCCTCGGAAATCACTGTCTCTGGAGGACTTGAGCAAACTCTCACAGCCTACTGAGCTGAGCAGTGGAGGTCCATCTTTCTAACATGTCTCAGTGGAGTGCACACCTCTCACCTCACCATCCAAGAGTAAGGAAGTCAAAGTATTTTTTTTTAATTGTTGTAGTCTATAAGAGTACTCCTTCCTTTATGGCTTCTTGATGGCAATTTCTCTCCCTCCAACAAGAGACACATTTCATGTCAGAAGTCAATGCCATTACTCTACCAATGGTGGATGTTTTAAGTTTCTCCTTAAGGAATTGATAGGGAAAATTCATGCTTTGTTCCCTAGTGAATGAAAATCTAGAGGATTTCAGATTTGTGTCCAAGCCAAGACACTTGCCAAGACACCTTCAATGCTTTTTAATTGATGGTTGATCTCAAAAGAAAATTGTGTGATAGACTGGTATGTGTGCATGTGAATGTTTGTGCACTTTCATGGGGGATTTTTTTTCTGTATGCCAGAGCATATAATGCAATGTGTTTAAGAGAACAACATTGTACAAAGCAAGAACAGTGTAAGTTATTCGTTATCAAGATAATATTAAAAAATGAGAACATGTAGTTCTGTTAGTTTAGGAAACATTAAAAACTGCCAATACCTTGTAAAGGACCTTGTACTTTCTCTTATGCACCCCTTTTTAATGCCTGACCAAAGTCAGCCCTTGCTTATTGCTGGATTCCTGGGTCAGCCAGCACAATTGCTGCAGAGTGCTGCTGTGCAGGAACACAAATGCACAAGAGTTCTGTAGAGCATTCAGTTACACCTTAGTGGGGAAAACAGCAACTGTTGAATCTCATTATGAATTTTTACATGTTACCTTCCAGTTACATGTTATCTTCTAGGAACTCTGTAGGTTGCCTCTCTAGTGTTATACTGTTACTGTATGTCACTGTTAAAACAGACAGCAAAGAAAGATTTTAGCAAGTTTTGTAAAGTTCTGGTGGGGACAGACCCCACTAATCCCAAAGTAACGGCTGCCCTTGCTAATGTAAAGCCATGTTAGTAATATATTTACTATATATTTTTTCTGCTTATGGAAGTGTTCAAGGCCGAAAAAAGGAGATTTCTAAGTTATTCAGCCAACACTAGCTGTGCCAGTTTTGATTAGCTCCAACATCTGTTCATTTTCCTCACCAGCAAATCTCTTGGTACATGAGGTTTTCATGATGATGTTTGTGATGCTTCTGCAGCCTGAACTCTCCAACTCTTTTATTGATGACCCAGACTGACATTATGTCAGAATAAATGGTGAAGAGGACAAATATTTTGCTGAGGATCTCATCTGAAACACCCCAAACACAGCTGAAACTGAAGTACATTTAATTTACAGGCTCTGTAGGAAGGGATTGGAAAACTGCCCATAGTACTGCCAGAAGGAGCCGCTGGGGCCATTGCTGTCTTCCCAGCAGTTGTATGAAAATTATGTCAAGCAGAGATGACGTACTGGCACTTTTCCTTGCCGCTCCCAGTGCATCTACATGAGAAGTCAGTGCTCACAACAGAGAATGGGACAGTGGGGCAAAGCTTTGGAGGGACAGGGTCCCACAGCTCCTCGAGCACGAGACTTCGGCAGGAGAGTCTCCTGTACACAACAGCCCCACGTGGAAGAGGAAATACTGGGGCTGCCTCATGTCTAACAGCTATCACTGTACACATACTGACTGGCCAGCACCTCTCCAGTTTCCTCTTTCCCAGCACCAGGAACACGTGAGGTACAAGGATATTTGGGGAAAGCACGAGGCAGGAGCACACCTATCATCCTGGCAGTCCCTACAGAGGCTTAACTAATTTTCTGGTCTGCTCTATCAAATACTGAAATATCTCCTGCCTGTGGTCTGCTTGTTTCAGTAATGAAGTTGTCTGAAAAGGCTGATGAAGTAATACGTTAGTACTTAAAAAAGAAACAATGTCAGAAAGGCACCTGCTTTTAAGAGGATGAACTGACACCCTGCTCATAACACTTGCTAGTGTCACTCAGACCACATGATTTTTACTCCTAAAATCTATAGGCATATCAATTTTTGCAGAGAAAATAGGTAAAAGCAGTAACTGTTTATCAATTTTCTAAAGAACTGTTTAATTCTATCAGTGAATCCTGAGTTTATTGCAGATTGTATAGAGTAGCTGAAGTATTCCCACCCCTCCCTCACCAACTCTAAAACATGCTTCTGTCCAAAAGACGGCAAGGGAATCAATTTAGGTGCCTTTCATAGAAATGCTCCAGGAGATGGAGTTTCAGATTCGTTCTTATTTTAATAAGATTGCTATTTTCTTTTAAAATAACACTTCTTATTTTTGAAACTCCTCAAAGTGCCAGTCATGTCTATCACTTGTCTGTCCCTGCTCAGAGCTTAATGCAAAAGTCTAGAAACTCTTTGTATGAAAATTTCATGCCTCCAGGTGCTCCATTGATTATTCATGAAGCTTTTGGAGCTGTCACCATGGGAGCCAATTGGCTACAACTTATTTAGCATATTAATGACCTATATGAGTTAGTGCATGAGGAGACATATCACGCCACCTGGAATGCAAGTGGCAAGCTGCTGCTGACTCAATCAGCTTTGCGATGGGAAATAAGAAATTGGAAACATTTTACACAGAAACAGCACAGCTCTTACATGTCCAAATGCATTCGCTCAAATTAGCATGCACGCCTTCAATAGCTTGTTTTCATAATATGTTCCTTTTATCCTCTGTGAGTTTGGCCTCATTACAAGCTCTCTCCTAGTGCCAGAGCACATGCCCCTGAAAAGGTTTAATAGGTGAGTCATGTGGTTTGTTAGACATTACATCAGAATGATTTAATACACCAAGGGCAAGGCTGTATGTCAGGTCCAGCTGCTGTTACTGCCGTTACAGTTTGTGTAGCAGGTAAGTTGATGGTCTCCAGAAAGCAGCTAGATAATGATAACAATTATTTTTACGGCGGCGAGAGTGGGAGTTCAGCTGAGCTAAGCGCCTTTTTTATTTTTCCCCATTCACTGCAGCACTGTTACACCCCATCAGCAGGTGAAGCGCTGCTGTAACGTTTTGGCAAAATTAAAATGTTAAACCCAAACAAGGAACTCACTGCGGGGGAGCTGGGAAGCAGCGGCGGGAAGAAGCTCTGGCTAAACCAGAGGCAGCTAGCTCCGCTCAAGCTGCGGAGAACGGGTGCCAGCGGCGCGCTCCGGCGGGGCCGTGCTGGAGCCTGCAGGCACGGTGCCTCCTCTGCCCTGGCACTGCACATGGAGCCAGCGCTGCCTGGCACCAGCAGAAGGGCTGCCTGGTCTCCAGCGGCCAGGCCGAGCCTCTCCTGGCCACAGCTGCTGTGTATCACCCCAGCAGTCCTACTACATCACGGAGGGAACAGCTACGGGTCAGGGTCACTCAGAATGGCGCCGTCTGACCTTTACGTGTTGGAGGTACAGAAGATACATCGCTAAAGATTTATTAAAATTGTTTGAGGCCACCTTTGGGGACGTAAGAAATTTGTTACACGGTGCACGGCTTCGGCTGGCTGACAGGGATTTAGGGCTCTTATTCTTATTCTGGAGGACCCTGAGTCCCCGAGCGAGGGCAGGGTGATGAATGAGAGTGATATACATGCGTAGATGTGAAAAATCAGTCTCAGCAAAAGTGGCAAAACACTTGAGCACATGCTCAACTTATTTTCACTTCCTTCTTACTTTCTGAGTATTTTCTCTGATCTGGTACATTGTTTGCTTGAAGATATTACTTTATATTCACAGTTAATTTATTTAGTAATTAAAACAAGTAAGAAGTAAGACTGCCGCTCAGGGGGATGTGTTACATGCCCACGTAGCGTGTATAACTTGCTAAGCAAATGCATGACCTGATACCCACATAGGTTTTTCCTCGTGACTCCAGCACAGTTATATTAATAACAATTTTGCCATGAAAGACAGGTATAGAGAATCACATGCTAAAGTACAACTACAGCTGAGAGACAAACAGGAGGAGGCAAGTGCAGAGCTATTCAGATTGATAAAAATGCGTGTGGGGGAAAAATGCTCCACCCATTGGAGGTCCGTGCTGCCCCAGCCGTGCTGTTGCTGGCCAGTCGAAGGCTGCAGAGCACCGCGTCTTCCTGGCAATAAAGTGTGCTGGTCCCTTTCAGGGGGTGGGGAGGAACCTGCTGCACAGAACCCCCGAAGAGGAAAAGGGACATAACTTCTTCCCCCCTCCGTGAATTAGTAACAAAAGACTTTGTAGGCACTGGAGAGAAAAGCTGACTTCCAGCGATTTGTCAGATTTAGTTGGACACCTGTTTCCTAACCTTGGGGAATATTAGTTTTTCTACAGTGATTTAAGTGAGCTTTGTGTGATTAGTTCACACTTTGATATCTAGTTTTTAGTTGCCTACGTTTGTCATAGGCATAGGTCCCTTTTAGGCACCTAATACAAAACTGGGATTTGGGATTTCAAATTTTACTGATCCAAAACTAGACAGCTACATACCTTTGCAGACAAAGTCACTGATTTATTAAGCACAGACGACCCTCAGAGAGGAAAGAATGCACAGAGAAACCATAAAGGCTCTTGGGCTCTCATGCATCTGAATTTTCCCACACGCGTCTTTGTGAAATGAGAGAGGGGTTATAATTAAAATCTCCCTTCTGGATTTTGAAGGTTTTATACCACTACCCAGGACTGTGGATACCTGCTTTCCCAGGAGACTGGGTGTGTGAGGCCAGGCTGCCCGCAGGCACGGCAGACCTGCTGTCCCCGCTGCCCACTTGCACTGTGTTCTGCAGTCACACACATTTCATCCAAAACCACTGCAAAAAACTCAGTCACCAATTGCCCTTCTAATTGGCCGCCATTTCTTCAAAACAATAGGGTTACTTGCACAGAGAAAGAAGCTCAGAGGCAAAGAAGGGGCACAGCAACAAGAAGAACCCATAACCTATCGGCCTCAGCCCTCTATATAACCAACTAACACCACCAGTAAGTACCCTGCCAAGTAGGAAACATTTTCTGGGCATACTGGAAAACATCACTGCAATGAGCTATTGGTGGCCCACCTAAAGATTAACTGATGGAACTGAAGTGCAGAATTATTCGGGTGTTAGAAGGTACATGGATTAGGAGTTTGAACTGATGTAGTCATGCACATTTTGTAGTTACTTAAACGAACCAATGCTGGATTATCCGGTGTTCTTAATTGCTGTCGTTTGAACTTATGTAAAGCCTGCATGTAATCATATTGTTGAATCCCCAGAACTGAGTTGGTTCCAGGAGAATAAAAGCTTCCATTTTAATGCTTATTCAGACCTGAGGGGAGATGAGTTAAATTTATTTATTATCCAAAGAAGAACCATTTTGTCTTTTTCTGGTAGTCTTTCATGCAGGGGTTAGTAATAGCTACAGGTACCATGTAGAATCAAACAGAGGGAATGTAATGACATAAGAACTTAAAATAACTGCATAAAATGGTCTATAATGGTACTGATAGCAGTATAGAGTTCAATATTGAAATATTAGCCTGGCAAATAACCCTTTATGTCCAAATAAATTCTGATTGCCTATTCACAGCTTAGATTTACATGAGGCCTTCTTCATTATAAAATGAATAGCTGCTAATTTGTTACATCTCTAAGTAAAGATCCAGTAAATTATATTTAAAGGAGGGGAAAAAAAGGCCTTGTTATGAAACAGTCACCAGCTGGCCATACCATTGCAAGTGCTATTTTCTTCTCCTTTTTGAAATTCTAATTTTTTGTAAGTAAGAATTCAACTCTGAGATTGTAGTGATGCATATAAAGATCCATGGATGATGCACTCCATATACATGGATTTGCATACTAAGAACTTTGGGCTGAGGCTGTCTACGGCTGAGGTAGTCTTCCTGAATTTGTGAAATATATTGCATAACAGGATACTCATTGTGAATATTGCTGCAATATCACTATGAAAGTAATAATTAAGATGAAAAAGTTTAGAAACAAAAGACCCTGAGACCAAATACTGCTCTGTAGTGAGACCTTGGTGACTCTGAATGTTTTTCTATTTCAATTTCTCTATTGAAATTTCCACATTACGATGGTGTACCTTGGTGCCTGATTCAACAGAACAGAGAGCTGTTCTGCTCCCCATCAGCCTGGGCCTGCACTCCTCTTTGTCCTGCTCTTATGCTGGAAAGGTAGGTTCCCACTCCTCCTTTGTGCCATTTCTGCTATGTGCAAGACCTTTTACTGAGTCAATTCAATTCACTAATTTAGCAGAAAACAGCTCAATGCACAGAACCAGGAGAAATTTTTTCTGTGGCACTGAGCTATTCAGCTGTCACTGAACTATCCCTCAGAAAACTCACCTTGGCACTGAAATAAAAGCATCATCATCTTACCTCCTTAATCCTGTTGGAATATACTTCTGCCATGTTACCAAGTGATAGAGTTGCCACATGGTGTATGTTTGCCATCAAATGTGATGATCTATTTACTCATCTAAGTATCTTCTGTTATCTTTGTCAGAAAGACAAAGCAGTCTGCAGCTGCTAAAAAGGCTTGGATCTCAGCTGACTGTAGGGTTTCTTCAAGATTCAATTGCCTGTACATTCTAGTAAATATCTGGTCTGAAGTCCTGGAGATAGGGACCAGGGAAGCATCTAGGCCTCAGACAAGTAAAGAGGTTGCAAATAGAAGTGAACATGAGACATGGATTCAGCTGAGGACACCAGCTACAAATGCTTAGCTCATTAGTCAAGGAGGCCACTTAACTGTGCAGTCTGTAGTAGGCGTCCTATCTAGAAAGGCCTTGTTTTCAAAGGAGTTCTTTTAAGTAATACATTTTCCAGATGCAGATTTATGTCATGACTTTTACTCCTTCACATGACCTTCCTTGCAGTATGTGTCCTTCTCATGTCATCCTACAGGTGCTGGAAAGATGGAGGGAAAGATCACCATCACCAGGAAGTGAGAAATTTTTGAAGACTCTATAGCAAAAGCTGTGTTGCAAGAAATTAATTTTAGCATTCAGTTGGGTCATTACTGGTGGCGATTTCTTGCCAGGCTAGTGGAAAAATGCATCCTCAGTAAAGGATCTCAAGAGGGTATGTGGTTACTTTCTGGGCAAAGGTTAATACAGAAGACTGTAGGAGAAAGAGGATGTTGTCCTGAACAAGGTGGGCAGGGTGATGGGGCCAAACAGCACTTTCATAAACAAAATCAGAGGCAAGAAAGCTCTCCCCCAGACTGTGCACCTAAGGAGGGATGGTGGGGATATTTGTGGGAAGGGCAGGGTTGGGGCAGGGAGGGAAGACAGGCATTCCTCCTCTACCTCTGGAATTTAGGTGATAATGAGGAAATGTCAGAAACCAGCTGAGAACCTGGACTGGTTAACAAGAACAGGTAGGGATTTTGTGGGGCTGAAGATAATAGTTGAAACTACATGAGTGTCTAAGTTCACCCTTTGAAAGGGGGAGATGGAAGAGGGGAGTGTGCCAAAATCATCATTTTTGTGAGCAGAAGTTTTATATTTTGCATTTTGCCGACAGTGATAGAAAGCCTTGTATCAGCCTCACCATACTAGGCCTCTTCTGTAATGAGTTTATAACCTATATCAAGTGTATCACCATAATGAGTTTATCATCCATAATGAATTTATCACCCCCACTGTTTGGTCAAAGCATTCATAAACCTCGTAAAGATACATCAAAGGATATCAATTTAATCCTTTTAAAACAATCACACACATTCACCTTTAGAGGAAAATGCAAACATGCTCAAAACATCTTTTCCCTGAGGAATGTCTCTTGGCAATTATGGGAGGTGTCCTATCAACCTCTACTCCCCACCAATAACATCCAACACCTTAGGCGAGAGAAATAAAATGTCCTTCAAGATAAATAATAATACCAGATATTATGGCAGGTTTTCTGATAAAACAGGGCAGAAACCTTAACTGTCCAGGTCCTGCCTCTCTGTTCCTGGTCTGTGCCAGCCCCATTTCGTTCAGTGGTCTCACAGGTGTTGTCAAATAGCTGAATTGATCATTGTCCACCTTTGAGACAGTATCTTGAGCACAGCCAGGCCACTAATGGTAAGCTCTGATGATCTCATGCTAGAAGCTTGACGTCATGTCATCTGTGACAGCAGGTGACGTTTGTTTGATGTACCCTGGCTGAGGCACATGTGCCCATTCTGTGACATTCATCTCTGCCCAGCTGGGCATCATGGATACCTTTGCACAGCCAAAGCAGCGTGGAGACTTAATACAGGCGGCAATGTCACCTGCGACATCAAGTCTCAAGAGCTGCTCTTAAGGCCATTACAACTTGCAATAGTCAATCTTTGTTTTACTACCTGCTTGTATTTCTCAGAGTTTGGAAGCTTTATGAACACAGGTGGTCAAATTAATCTGTTGTGTAACTCCCTGGATCCCAATTTGGCCCACAAACTTGTGTACGTTAAAATTTCTCAGCTGAACTTATTTTGCTGAAGCCATTTTTACCTATAAATACTGAGCATAAAAATCAAGCTAGTTCATCATTTCATTTACTATATCTTCCCTAGTGTCATTTTTCTGAAAACAGAGGGTTTCAGCAATGCACTCCCTTTATTAGATAAAGAACAATTAAAAGGCAACAAAATGTTGGTTTATGATTTTTATTGCTTAGGTAAAATCTAAACTGCACTGGAAACTGATTTTTCTGTTTCAAAGAACTACATACTCGTAAATAATTCTACAGAAACCGATCCATTCATAATATAAAATATAACCATATGAATGCACATGTCAGCTGCCTTGGTCTGGTTTGTGGGTTAGGTGTCAGAAACTAATGATTCTGTCTTTGGTTATTCCAGAGCTGTATCTGATTCAGGAACTGTCATCCATCTGTAATTCCTCAATTGTAAGCTTTTATTACAAGGTCTGTGGTGCCACCCAAAATTGCTTGCTAGCTTTACCAAGGACGATACGTTTTTTCACATCTTTACATTCTATCGCTTTTAATAAAGAACAGTGCATTACAGGTGTAATTTCATAGAGGAATTTGCACAAAAACCTTAAAATACTTGGAAATTGCCCAGCATGCAAGAATTCAGAGTAAATAGGTTACCCAAATAGCTATTTTGTAATTTGGGGCCCCCAATATGCAACCATTTACATCTCACCAATGTATCACCAATTTTCAGCTAGCATTTTCTCTGCAAGTAATAACCTGCAAGTGATGTTTGCAGCAGATAAAAACAGCTGAAAAAAAGTGAAAGGAAGAGCAAAAATGAAAATAATAGTTAGTAAAAATGAGAGAGAATAGTGTAATTAATTGTATTTCCACAGTATCATGTCTTCCCAGAATTCAAGCGGTGCATAATAGGTTTAGTGCAAGGGCAAAACAGAGAAGCCCCTAAGAAAAGGGATGCAGATAGTATTTTTTTAACCTTCCTGGGGAGCCTTACTCCACAAAGATTTAAAGCTTTTTAATCTTCAGCAGGACGTGTTGGCTGGAAAGTAGTGCATTTCAAAATGAAAATGCATTAATTAATGTCTCTTGAAAGAGGACAATCTGAAATATCTTTCTCTGTGGGAGTAACTTGCAAGCTGATTATGCGGGCTGATAGATATTCCATTGGAGAACATTCAGGGAATGTTAAGGTTGTACAGTTAAGCACACGGAAGTTAGGAAATGCCACACTGCAAGATTCGTGCGCATCCTTAACTCTGCCTCTGGTGTGTATGTGGTATAATATATTCATTACATATAATCTCCCAGACGCGGCTATAAATATACACTGTGTTCCCTGATCTTAGATTTTACACACATCATAGCATGCATTAAGTACTGTGTACAACTCTCTGCCATAGCCTATTAAAACCTTGTATAAGAAAAGTACGTAATAAAATTTGTCTTGAGCAACTAGTGCAGATTAAATATTATATTTATGATATAGAAAATGGCAGGCATTTGTTTCAATAAATTATCCTGTAAGCTTGAAAGACTGCACGCTACATGGGTGCATGCAAATTGGCCATGTAGTTGGCTCCTTCGTTTCCTGCAAAGCTCAGGAGGGCCGGCTGTGTCTCTGCTTGAAGAGACACACCACAGGTACTGTAGCACACGGAAGGTTGGGCCATCCCTACACCAAGAAGGAAAAATAACGGGAAAGGGTGCCTATGGCCCCTCGCGGACAGTCAGCCCACCATGGTTTTCTTCCTAATCCAATAGGGCTTCATTTATCCGATAAGTGCAAGAGAAAGTTACTGGTTCAATGTGACCAAATTCGGAGCAGGGGGTGCTTTGAAGAACTCCTAACAGTGAGGCGTTTGCACACATATGCTACATGACATTGGAAATGAAGGAGTAAAAGGCGTTTGTGAAGTTTAAATGGTATTCGTAATGAAAACAAAGCACATAATTAGTAAGGTTAAGGATCAGAGAATCCAGAGAGAGTTGAGGTTTTACAAAACCCTCAAAATTTATAAAAACCATGTTTTTTTCCATTAAATTGACTCAGAATGCAATGAAAGCATGTTTCTCTAATTAAGTAAATGTCTTGTGGCATGCAGAAATAAATACCAATGATTCTTAAATCATGGCCTTTGAGTCTGGACAGAATAGTTTTTCTATTTGGATTTTAAGGGATTTTTTTAACATTGTTTTTATTTTAGCGAGTACTTCGCTTTGTTCTGCTCTTCATCTCTCTCCATTCAAATTAAGGTCTAGGTGATTTTATTCCAAAATTGATCCCGTCCTGCCCTTTTCCTTGCTGGCACGATGAAGGATCAGTTCTTTCCTCCATCTCTGCTTGTTCTCGTCTCTCTGCGAAAGCAGCCCTCCTCCAGAGCTGCAGACCCCGGTGGTGGCTGGACCTGCTCACCCCTCTGCTCTCCAGCTGGCTGCTGTAAGGAACTTCCCAGGGAAAGGAGGGAGTGGACCTGTGCTCTCACTCATTCTCTGCCTGAGCAATATTGGTTGATGGAAGTGGAGATGCCTCTGCTTACTGAGTCCTTGCTGTCAATTCTTACTCCATGAGCTGGGCAAATGCTGCACGTGCTCAAGGCCTGGTGACTTTCATCAGCCAGAGCTGAAATTGGATGAAGACCTGGCCCTCTCCTTGCCAAACTGACCCTAGCCATAGCAAGATGCACACTCCTCACTAAAAAACCCCAAACAAACAAAAAACCAACCAAACAAACAAAAAACCAAACACATAAAATGTCTGAGGTCTCAAGAGCTGATGAGATTTATCAGTATTGTCCTTGCTAAAGTCTCCTACTTTTATCACAAGCTTTTTTTCCTTTCAGATATTTTGCTTCCTGCTGGCACCAGAAATGAAAAGCTACTTCAAAATAGTCTCCTGGATAGTGTCCTTTTTTTCTGTTCTTTAAATACCTTTATTCTCAAAGTGACTCCTGGACAAGAATGTGGTCCCTCTAGTTGAAAGGTCAGTTGCTTGTTTGGCATACCCCTCTTCTGGGTGAATCTGCTATTATTTCATCTTCTGGACACTGCAGGGAAGCTCTACAGATTCTCCCGTCTTTAAGGGAAGATGGCTGTACTCAACAGATTCACCAAGTTTTATCCCAAGATGCAATAGTATTTTCCATTGCAGGACTTGCCAGCTCTGTGGTCAGTGCGGGAGTACAATGGGAGCCACTGCCTTCTCATCACATTTCTCCTCCTACAGAAGAGCTAGAAACAATTTTAATTTATCCTGAAGAATATCTTTTTATTCAGAGGAATACGGAAATGCAACACTGGAAGGGTCTGCTTTCATCATTGAATGGGATTCCCAACAAACACAGACTGCAATGCAATGCCCATGGAGCCCACAAAGGTGCTCTGAAATTTCTCCATTTGGCACATCACTATTCCCGAACACTGTAACCGCTCACTGCACCTTCACTTCAAAAGAATAAGATTTAGATTCTACTGACAGTAGAAGTCAGGAAGATTTTAGCAATGCCTTTTGCCTGTGCCCCTTGCGTAGCACAATGTGGGGTGTCATCCATTTCAGCATCTGCGGTGGAGACGTCTGAACCCACGCTGGTCCCCCCGTCTCTCTCCGCAGTCCGTGGAGGGAGGTAAGCGCTTGCAGGGTGGGATTCAGCTCAGTCTGAGCAACTGTAAAGTAGGGAGATTCACACCTGACTGATCATCTCCCACAGATACACAGTTAGCATAGAAAAATCGGGTCAGGTACAAGTCACTGGTTTTCACAGAATTTGAACAACTGCTACAGTAATAGCTAAATTAGAAATAGTGAAAAGCAAGCTCCAAGTTACCAGAAATGTCACTTTAACCTCTGCTTTAGAATCTAATTGAGTTCAACTCAGATTTTTTTCTTTGTTTGTACACTCATGTTCTTGGAGATTTTAATTGCTCACTGGTTGATATTGTTCCAGTTTACATAAAAAACATACTTGAGGACTAGATATATTGCAATGTAGGACAGAGAGAATTTTTTTTTATCTTTACTGCAGCATATCAGAACCAAGGATCTGCATAATTATCAGTACATGCACTGAGAATACACATTTTAACACAGATTTAACAAAATCCAATTTATCAAATGAATTTTAAGGAAGGGTAATGAAACATAGGAAAGTAAGAAATTTTCTTTAAGGTAAACCTTTGCTGACTTAATTGTGTTCACAGACATCATTTGGATTTACTTTGCCCTTACAGTTCTCATACTTATGTTAAGTATCTATTAAAAAGCTTGCTGCCAGTGATCATCTTAGACCCCAGTGGTGGATGACTTCATAGATTCATCCTCCATACATATTATAAAAGCTCTATTTGTAGTAACTCGCTCTATAGCCTCTTGTTGCACTTATTCCAGGCAAATTCTCCCAAGCTATGCTCAAAAGGATACTCTTTCTGGTCAACAGAGAGAGAAAAAAAAAATAGACACAATACTTTCAATTTATTAATCTAGTATCTAAATGCTAACTTTAATGGATTATTGTTTGTCAGTTCCTTTTCCCTTTGATGGGAAATGTTTTTTATCTTAAAGTACAACACTATCTCATTGCCTCACTTCTCTAGCCATCTTCAATGTCCTGAAAGCATTCTTTATTCATGATTAAATGTAGGTTTTCCTCAGGATCCAGAAAACCAAGTATTGTTTCCATCCCAACCACAGAATATAGAAGTCATCATATTTTTTATTATTAATTTTAAAACAGAGATATTGCTCATCAAACACGCCTGAAAAGCAGTTTTGACAGAAGATTCCATTCTTTTACTAGTAAGATGGAAAAATGTTAGAGTTGACATCTAACGGAAGCTAGAAAAAACCAACTTAGACCTAGTGGAAAGACAAAGCTAATTAAAAAAAAAAAAGGCAATGAAACAGTAATATGACAGTTCCAGAATTTGTGTCAAAAATGTAGCATATTTGTCTAATATTTTAATATTTAATTGTACTATTGTACACAGCAGAAGAAATGGCTAAAGAAAAAGTCGTACAGTGGTTACTATTCCAAACCTTGATGAGTTTCCACCCCATGCTGCTACCTTAAGCTCAGATTGAAACTCCTTTGTTGCCTTTGACTTTGCTGGTCTCTGACAGACTTCAGGTACTGGCTGGGAGGATCTGGACCTGTTAGCATAGCAAACCACACTGGCATACTTGTTGCCAAAGAAAAAAGCAATGTGGTAGGCTTTTTTTAATTTACATCAGAGATGCTGACCTTTGTTGCAGTTTCTTTGTTGTTTCTTGATGACAAGTATGGTGTGTGCACACAGCCACACACATGGTAGACTTAAATAGCTCAAGATACATTTAGATCTCCTGGGGCAGGTTGGGGTATGGGAAGCCAAAACCAGTATTAAAACTCTTGCCTGGGTTTCTACAATGTTCAGATAACCTTTTATGAATTTTAAGTGTCTTTTCAGTGATTCCAAGATATTTCTCTTTCTCAGCATGCTTAGTCTCAGTCTCAATTCCATATTCTCCAAACATTCAAAAAGAAATCATCCTTCTGATACAATTTCCATAGATGGTCTTTCTCAAATGATTCTCCATTATGATTTCAGCCTAATTGACAAGTATTCCACACCTAAGTTAAAAGCTTACCTTGATTAAATCGTTCCTCACGCTGGAGGTGGCACCTTGTCCAGGTCTCCTAGCACCTAGTGGGAGAAAATCCACCTCTTGCTCCTGATCTTTCACTATTTGGACTGGTAAAATAATTTTTTGCAGTATGTGACAATTTCTGGAAGACTAAGCAAAAACGCAAATATGTAACAGTCCTCCAGTATTACGATGCAATCAAAACAGTGTAACTAAGGAATACAGAGGTTATGGTGAATTTTAGTTTGTTTTACAAAAACCTTAAGCAGAAACTCTTAAGTACGGCAACCTCTAAAACAGACATTCTGTGGCATTTTGGGCTTAAGTAGTTCATAATATGAAAATACAAAAAACCTGTTTACTCTGAAAAAAGAAAGCCTTTGGGGAGTTTTATGACCAATTCTAGCACAGAAATAATGAGGGATGAAGAGGTGATATTTGACAGCTGAATAGCCTGCATTGTGACAACTGTGGAGCTAGGAGGGGTCAAAGCAGTATATGCACTCAATTTCTGATCTGGTTTGGTTTTGTCTTTTTCATTAGACCTCCTGTGATTCTTTTGGCACTTGGTGCTTTGCAAACTGGAGATGGTGAATCTCCCTTGCCACTGGTTAATAATACGGTGCTTTGGGCCTGTTTACCTCAGAGGAGGATGGATCAGGTCCTATACATCACTCAATGCCTCTTGATAGTTCAGTACTTATAATTTGCTCTAATTCCCTCCTTTAGGAAGTGGTATGATTTTGATATTCACTTAGTGTCACACTCTAAATAGGCTATTTATAATCAGTATAAGTTTGTAACACAACAGAATTTGAACTTTAGATTCTCAGTGGAAAGAGAAGGAAGAACTGATCTGATTTTTCTTTCAGTCTTTTGTTCTCAGTATATGTGTTGATCTGTCACTAACAATATAAATGGCTGGATCTGAAAATAATTGCTCATGCATTAGCTTTTAGTTCAGCTTGTAACTTCCAAGAGTTATGTTTTTCATATGTTATGACCTTGATTCTCACTCAAGATCTACTTGCTGCTGAAGGATGAGGAGACTGCCAGGCAATGAGGCAAATCTATCTAATTCTCGCAGTGCCATGTTCTGCCCATTGTCAACACCATAAATTACTAAAGTGATTTAGGGGTTGTCCTAGATTCTGCTATTTTATTTCCATGGGATCTGCTCTGTCATATTGTACCCCCACCACATTGCCTCATCTTCTGGTGAGAGACAAAAACAGCTGATGTAGAGTCCGGTTGACTAACTTCATCCAATGGATATTTTCTTATTTTTTATGAGTTTTCAGCTGAAAATTTTGCAGTGGTTTGTGCCAGGCAATTGAAAGGGAATCTACCTCTACGTTCCTTTTTCCTTTCCTTCTAATATATTATTCATTATGTCACTAAGAAGAAAATTTTCTGAAGTTAGGAGCACAGCACAACTTGTGGAGATTAATTTATGCCAGCTTAAAGCAGTTGGCATGTGTACCGGGGCAGCCCTGGTATGTGCCTAGTGGACAGGTACCTCCCAAGCTCAGCGCTGGAGTCACTGCACTAATGGAGGAATTGAGGCACTCAAATCTATCTCCAGCTTAAGTCCATCTCCATGAGCTGCAGTCATACCACTGACAATATGGATATTACCTCAGATCAGATGTACATTTCCAGCTCTTTTCCCTCTCCCTGTAGATATAACCATGTCTTCCTGAAAATTAACATCTTTCTTACAAAGAAGTATGAAACAAACAAAGAAGTATGAACAAGGCTCTCTATATCTGCAGTTCCTCATGGGATAACTTATTGGAAAAAGATGTGTGTCAAAAACTTCCATATAAACATTTTCATCTCTCATTAAAAAAATGTCAAAATGAACTGAGAACTAGAAAGAAATAATGCATCTATTTGCTTTCCATCTTTTCGTCTCCCTATTTTCCTCATGCAAGACTTTTTCTAAATGGTTTTCTTTCTAATCATAATACCCTTTCTGCAAGGCTTTTAGCACACCCCCAGTTTAAGCTGATGAAGTCAGTCAGAACTGATTTGCTTAAAGTCAGAGATACTGTTTTTGAACTAGTGCCACCATCTATTTATAAAGTGATGTGGAAAATGTCACAATAACCTTAAAGACATTTTTTCCCTCTCAAATGTTTGTAGGATGATTAAACAGGACTTACTTTGTGAAAGTGGTCAGAAGCTAAAGTTTCCTCTCAAAATTAACTTTTCAAGGCCTCTCTCTGTTCTATCACAGAAAGAGATACATCGGTATTCCCTTCATCTGGGCTGCAGATACATACATTTTCTCCTTTGAACAGGAAAACTGCAGAGAAATGATGAAACTATTAAATTCCTTAGGGATCTCCTCCTGCAAATAGAAAGGTGCCCACTGTCCTTGAAATAGTTTGAATAGGGAGAATTTTGCCTCAGTGGATCATATCTGTGGGTCAATTACATATGTCCATAGATTTCTGTTTAAGGATTATACGTGCACATTTCGTGTTGGTTTCACAGGGTCAGGCCGTGGAGGAGAATTCATTCTCTCCAGCTGTGTAAGGGTGCTAAAAAGGACTGCAAGGGGAGAGTTGTATGGAGTGTTCCTCTCTTAGAGTCCTGCTCTTCTCTCAAGCTGGCATTCTGCCTTTTAAAGGAAGAGAAACAATAATGAACTTCTGGACTAGTTAGACTTCTCTGCCAGGTAAATTATAGACACTTAATCTTACTAAAAACAACTCTGGCAAGGACTATCAGAAGCTTGTAGTCCAATTTTCCAAGGGAGAAAATCTGTGGTGGAAGACACCATGTATAAGCCAAGTATGAACCTAGGGATGTGATCTCACCACATATAAGTAAGAGGAAAGTGACTTACATACCTATAAGCATGAGTCCAAGAACAAAAAAAAAGGTCACAAAGACCATTCATGCCTATTGTATTTCCTATTGTATTGCATCCCCTATATTCCTATATTGTATCCCTTAAGACTCCTGAGATCAGACAGCAATCCTGCTGTGAGGACTGATTCTAATCAAGGAAAGGAAAGGAAAAAAAAGCTTTCATCAAATAAGTCCTTCTACCAAGGACTGCTCCAAACACAAACACCACCACCAGCTGACACTTTCCAGTGCTCAACAGTTTATCACAATGTAGGAAGAAGAAAGAAATTAAAAAAAAAGGCAGAAGACTTTGATGACATCTGCCAAATAAGCTTTTTCATAACTGTTATTGTATTTTATTTATTATTTATGATTATATTTTACTGAAATAGCTGTAGGAGGCCCAGTTGAACTCAGGCCTCAGTGTGCTGCAGGCTAACCCAACACATAAAATGGTCAAGGACTGCTTGAAGATCTCGCCTGTCTGAATGAGTTGTTGCTGGACTCTGACTCAGATGGTAGTGTTTTTATGTGCTATTGGTCTTCCACTGGTTCAACGCACAAATGTTTTGCATGTGGCAAAAAAAGAAATAATAAAGATAGGCAATCATGTTCTAAACAAATAGGCAAAGTCAGAAAAAAAGTCAGAAAAGAAAGGAAAACAGAGAAGTGAGTTGCCCAATGTCACAATGACAGTCAGATGACAGTCAGAGCTAGAAGCAAAAATCCCTTTCCCTTCCCCTTGAATCAATTCAGAGCATTACCAGAGTCCTGGGCAGATAAAGCAGAAAGCTCCATGTAGTAAGCATTTCTCTCTTTTTTATACATGCTTTGTTAAAGGCACCTAGGCCTAGGTGCATTGGTTTGTAAGGGCTTGTCCATCATTGATACAATGAGCTAATACAGTAGCTCAAGAATGACTACACACAGAAAGAGAAATGAAGGTGGCATAAAGTGTTCAGCATTACATCTTTCCTGTCTGAGATGTACAGAGGCACATTAGGCTCCAACTGAAAGCTCTTAACAGCAGCAAAAATTCGTTTTAATTAAAAGCTTGAAATTCAGGCCGATAAAAGGATGTGTGTAGAAACCGCAAAGAACAAGGACAACATTAATCTATGGTGCAACTTCACTGAAACCCAAAGAAATATACCGAAGGTAAGGTGGATCCAAAACATTTGCATATGGAAATATTTGGCTTCTTTTATTTTTGCAAGAAAAAAGCATTCAGTGAATTGTAAAACAGTTTTTATTTTAACAAGACTGAGGTAAACGGTAGCAGTAGCTTTCCCTTACTACTCTGCAGCTCTACTCAGAGTTTCTCAAAATCTTCAAAAAGATATATTAGGTGCTTTTACAACCTCTTTGTCCTCCTATGGGAAAATAATTATGGTACAATTTCTTCTCATTCAGATTTTAAATCCTGATTAGAGACATGCAATCTGGCTTTCAAATAAAATATATACTTCTGTGCATCACATTCATCTTTCTAAATTAGAGCAAATTGTCCAATTTTTATTTTGTGGACTGCGTAGTTACAGCAATCAGCTTACCTGCTCTTCACCTCAGCATATGCTACAGTGCCCTAAGTGATGAATGTCATTTTAATCAAAAGGCTTGGAAAAATCTTCTGATCTAACAGAACACTTCAGCTTAGAAAACATTTTGCCTCAAGAAAGCAGTAAGAATTCAGAGACTTTCTTTTAGGACTTCTCCAAATCAGGTTTTAGTTGGGGGGTGGAGGAGAAGGTTTGACATTTTTTGGACCAAGAGGAAGTGAGAAAACCTCAAACTAGGTTAAAATTGAAATAATAACTTTTATTATTTTTTTCTTCATGATGACATGAACCCTCAAAATACCAATGTTGCCCCCATAAAAAAAAAAAAAAAAAGGATATTAAAGTTAGGATCTATGTATGACCATTCATTTCTGACCCCACAGAAGAAGGTTTGGATACAAATTAGTGCAATTTAAAAAAAAAACAACAAAAACAAAAACAAAAAACAGAATTAGTTAATCTTTAGTACATTTCTGGTAATATGGGCTTTCTCAGACCTCAGCTGTGAAGGCAGGAGAAGGAAAAGGGGAGTGCAGTGGAACAGCCCCAGCCGTTACTGTCTGAACATCTGGGGATGGCTAAGTGGAGCTGTGCCATACTGAATGAAAAGTTTATTCTTATAGGAAGGTAAACTCCAAGAAATGAAAAAAACAAAGAACAAATAATTCTGAGAGTATGTTGTAGCATGGGAGGTAAACCCAACTAAATGAGTGATTAAAGTCATGATCCGGGAAAGCTGGACCAGTACACAGAAGAAAGTGAAACACTGGCATGACAAACTCTGAAAACTTTGGAGAATCCAAGTTGTGGGTAGAAGTGACAAACTCTTTCAGCCGTGCAGCCTTGATGTGTTTTCCTCCCTTTTTTGCCTTTAAAATGTCTAAGAAGTTAGATGTAACAGAGTATTTTAAAACAAGGTGGAAGTTGCAATGTGAAGCAGAGGACCATATTTTCTGCTGACACAAGCCCGCTGAAACCAGTTGAATTATACCAACAGATTTTGGCTCTGAAAGTCAGGAAATGCCAAAGTTAGGTTGAATGTAGGGCATCATGACAGTATTTTTGCAATATAGAAAGCACACTTGTTTTCATTCTCAAACAGCTTGAGTAAGCTGTGGAGGAATTTGAAAGGGTTCACTCAGCAGTACTTCCAGCTCCCAAGATAGCCAGAGAATATCTCATGATAATGCAAAAGTCACCAGTGTGCATGTACTTAAGTGTGTACAACATTAAAGGATGAAAATAGATTTATGCTATCTAAGAAGAATGCACTGAGAAAATAATCTCTGGGTTTTCTACAGGCATATACATATGTGCTCATCAATGTCTGTCTGCAGCTAATTCATATCTCCATTTCATGAACTGGTGTCATTGCCTTTGAGCTCAGGGGCTTCCAGCTTCATGATAATCCACATGTTGTAGCTACATAAAAGATGTCTTCATAATAACAGCTTTTTAGAAATGGGAAATTGCTAGAAATATAGAAATAATTAAAAGAGTTTTTTTAGGGTTTTAGGCAGTGTCCACTGGTATCTGTGAAAACCAGTACAAGCATTACTTCGTCCTATTGTTTCCTGTTCCTTTCTTTGTTTTTGATATTTGGAATTTTTTTTCTTTTTTTTTTCTTTTTTTTTCTCACATGATCATCCCTGAGAAAAAATACCATCAATAAAAGCTACTGAGGCCTTCTAAACTAACAAGGTTTTTACTGTTGATGCATTCAGTTATTACTGTATGTAATAGTTTGTCTTGAAGTACGTCCACCCGCTATCCAAAACCACGCCTGTACTCATAGCTGAGGTGGCTGTAAGCAAAAATCTTTCAATACTGGAACAATATAGCTGTGGTGCTTCAGGCAGCATAAGCCTCTTGAACTTGTTCTGTCAAAGGGATCATGAAACCAAAATCTGAAGCAGAAAGGCACATTTTCAGAAGCAGGCTCCTGATGTGCTGTGCACTTTGCCTACACCCAGGAAAAGATGCTCTCTGCCCCAAGGAACGTACAAAGGACATTGGCAGGAGAAAACCTGGATTCTAGCACAAAAGCACTCCTTTGAGATACTGAAAAGCAAGGAATGAGAACTTCTTCCTCACCATAGTGGGCGGGAAGGAGAAACCACAAATGCATGTTTCTGAAAAGACTAAATGGTGGGTAGGACCTTATTGTTCGATCGGCGATAAAAGTCATCATCTTCCTGCTGAAGATGGAAAGTAGGGTGGAAACTGACCGTGAAGGACACTGAAAGCTCAGACAGTTGCCCATGATTTATGTGATAAAGGTGATGTGGCAGGAGGCTTTACCTCTAGGGTTTGTGCAGAAATATCTCTTCATACCATTTTAAGGTGAGCTGTGCTTTGTATCTATGGGGGTAAAAAAATCCAGGTCTCAGATATCATGTTTGTATTGCCCTTCCTCATTCTAGTTGTTTTTATTCATTTCCTAGGCTAGCTGCAAATCTTTCATAAAACCTATCACAAAGAATATTAAAATTTGCCCAGAAAACCCAACCCCAAGAATTTCCATTGTTAATTAAAATGTCATCTTTCTAGCAATTAATTAAGCAATTTCTATTGAGAATGTAGAGGAAGAGCAGATCTCGTGTGACTAAGGAGACATCATTTTATAACAGCAGTTTAAACTACCTAGGGCAAAATCAGGTGAGCTGCTGAGTGAAGAACCCTTGGTTTTTTAGTATTGCAGGTAAAACGCTTGTCCCCAGTGAAAATTCTCATTTATAAGGATGTGTCAAGACCTTCTTTATGATTTCTTCTCAGAATTTTTTCACCAGTCTAGTGTGAAATCAGTTTTCTTCATTCATGATCATCCCTGCTGTTATCCTTTCATCTATGTGAGTCTGAACATAATTAGAAGAATAGATTCATTCACGTCATTTAACAATATATGTAATTTAATTGCACTCCCACCTGAATTTCTTTTTATTTAGGATTTATATTTATAGCAGTTAGCTAGCAGTATCTGTTCCTCATCTTTGTTCTATTGATACACAGGTACCTACTGCCAACAGATACTATTATATCTCTATAAAATAACCCATGGAAGTAATCACCAGCTGGTTGCAGTAGTAAAAGTATAAGTCTTTTCAAGAGCACAATAATGTGGCATCATTTTGTGTGTTAGATGGCCAGGAAAACCTTTCATTTTGTTATAATTTCGACTCCTTAACAATCTGTGTAGTTAAGGGAATCAGCAATTAATAATTAGCATTCTGAAATGCACAAAATTTATACATTTGAATCTAAACCAAAAATCTATTCCTTGTTAACTGGGCATTTTCAGCTCCAGATAATAGTTTGGTTGTCACTGAAGACTGGAAGCAGTTTTGTTCTTTCTTGCAGACGAGCTGTGACTCATAACCCCATTTGGTGTTTGGCAGGATATGGGCCCCAGTTTCTCCTTTCGCCGATGTATACAGGACCTTTTCTTGGCAGCCCACTTAGTCTGATGGGATTTTTGCAGGTTGGGAACCTGGACAATTACTTTGGATATTCATCCCTAAACTATCTTTGCTCATACTTTCTTGCTGCTCCTGACAGTGGTTTAGCATTTTATAACTAGTTATAATTTTCATTCGTTGTTCGTATCAATTTTTTTGAAATTAGTTTAATATTCCCAAAGGAAAATGAGAAAGCAGTTAACAGAATGAAGGGAAAAATGTGTTCCTCTCAAGTTTTAATATTGACATGTTTTCCTGTACAATCAAAACTTCAACTGGCAGTTTAAGTCAGCAATCTAGGAATCTGACTTAGGTTCAGAGCCTTGCAAAAAAAAAAAAAAAAAACAAACCCAATAAAACCACCAGGATTTCTATTCCCACAAGTTCTTCCAATAGGAAAGCTGGTAAGAGTTCTGGCAGGGGAGCACAAAATAAAAGCTGGCAATTTGTAAGTTGTTACTTGAGAGACTTGTGGAATTCTTGGGGAGTACTTAGAGCAGGATATTCCTGACATCTAACATTTTAAAGGCTATTCTACCTGAGCTTCCTATAAAGGCAAAAGAGAGAAACAGAAGGGTACGCTTTAAGTTTAACAAGGTGAATATCCTTTGGTTTGCTCCATAGTTAAAGGGGAGAGAGAAGCCACTATTGAGGTGCTTCTGGGCAGAAACTTACCTTATTTATTTGGAATCACTGTTTGGAGGAGTCTTTCCCTTTTGCAACATAGAAAATCTTGGACAACCAGCCTCCTTTTTAAAGTACCTTTTTATAATTAAACATGTGGTGAAAATGCCCACAGTTTGCTCCTCTCTATCTTTTTAGTGGGCTTTCATTTTTACAAAACCATGCTTTTTGCTCAGATACTCTGAATTATGATTTAAAGGGCAGGGGAAGACACCCAGGAATTCTTCTGGTTTGAATTTCACTGCATATTGGAATCTGTATGTATAAATATTTTTATCCTATTCTGTGCTCGTAACCCGTGACAAAAAATCCCAGTACAATAACTGTAAGTCCTGATTTTTAACTGGTTTTCAGTGCCTTAAGCCAGAAGAAATTTTTTCCCCTAAATTTAATAAAGCTTCACTGGTGCTGAGCCAATATTAATTATATCAAAAACAAATTAGTGGTCTGTCAAAGTAATAGAGATAAAATTATCTCCTATTTTTTTTCCAATGGACAAACCAGATGGCCAAAAAAAATTTCTGTCAGGGTCTCTGCTAGTCACTGAGAATAACCATATTACTGATATTTTGTCAAAACATCCAGTTTAAGATGTCTCCTAGGAATAGCTGATGAATTGTGACTGAACTGTTTGTTTTGCTCCTGAAGGACAGCTTTTATAACCGCTTTTTAACATCACTTTATCATAATCGTATCATATTATTACATTCATCACATTTTATCATAATTTTTCAGTCACCGTTTTGCATGTGCAGTTAATGTCCTCAGCCCAAGTTGCAGCTCACATAGCTCCCAGTGGTCTCCAGCAGGCTTCAGTGTGGAAGCCTGGAACACACCAAGGTCCTTTCTGAACTGAGGCCAGACTCGGGTCAGAGCGGCAGATGGACACCCACACCGGGGGCCTCACTTTTTTCTGGGACAAATTAGAGCATGGGGAGACAACGTGGATATCCTCTTGGGCTTAATCCTGAGATGGATTTGGAGTTGGGAAGAGTCCATACCTAAAGGAAAGGGCTTGGAAGACTCTTTAATATCCTACCTTATTTAATAGAGCTGGACAAAATATGTTCCCAACTGTGGCATTATCTAAAAAGTGCCTCAAAATTAGAGAGGAAAAAAAAAAAAGGTATGTGAATGGATTGTTTGAGAAAAATAAACCATAGCAAATGGAAAGTTTTGTAGTCCTTAATCATTAATTAAAAAATATATGGATAGTTGTATCTTTTGTATTGTTTTATTCTTTTAGAACAAAGATAAAACTAGACACAGTATGTAATTTTGATTTGTAACTTTTTCTTTTTAATGTATAGTACTTAGACAATTTACAAGCTTTGTTTACAAAATTTGGATTTGCAAGTATTAAAACTGCCAAATTTGGCTTTCAATCAGTCTTCTCCACCAGCAAATCATACAAACAAAAAATTCCCAATTTCACAGAAGTGCCAGAAGGAGCAATCGGCTAAGAAAAGGCACCAGACGAAAAAGCGCCCACCTCCTGATGCCTTTCCAGCTCCCTGGAGAACACCAGTGCCGGCACTGAGACCCCCTCTGCCTTCAGGAGACTGTTCCGGCAGGGCAAACGGGGAGGTGCTGAGGGAGGCAGAGCCCCCCAGGCCGTGGGGAGCGATGTTACACCACCCCTGAAGGTTTCAGTAAATGGCTCGTAGCCCAGCTGAGGAGAAGAGAGGCAAGGGAGAAGGGCCCCTTCCCCTCACCCGCTGCCGTCACCAGGCTCCAGCAGCAGGACGCTGAGAGCCTCTTTTGCAAGTACGCAGGTTTGGGGGGAGGCAGGAGGCTCCCCACCTCTCTGCTCTCCCTTTGCCTCTTCAGCAGAGGCCAGGATTTGCCCTTTATAATGCTGCATGCTGGACAATAGCCCCGTGCCTGTAAACGTGACTTTTCCCATAATCTTTACATTCTCTCTGCACTCATGCTTGCTCCACTGAGAATCACCTCCATTTGCTGTAGCAAACGCAGAGTAAATACATCCATAATTTCAATTCCAAAAAAGAAATAGAGCACTGCACAAAGTTCGTGTCCATGAGATAACTGCATTTCTCCACTAGATTAAGTCGTTCTAAGTTCAGATTTAAACCTTACATGCTGGCACAGCCTAAAATCCAAAGATAAAAGTTGCTCTGTAAGACATATGTGTTATTCTTTGTATTCTTATTTTTATTGATTATATAATTATCCAGAAGTGCAGCACCACAAAGTCCTAAACGTTTAATCTATGCCACACCAGAGCTTTATTACTATTGCAGTCACTCTGTGGTACAGTCAGACTAAGCAAGCATTTAATCAGAATATGATATCTAGTTTCACAGCAGAGTAGGTTTGTGAGTGTGCATGTAAGCATGAAAGTTTTTTCATTTGGCTTAAGGGGGCCAAATGTTGCTCTTGGATATGTACATGCTTCTTCACTAACATCTGCATTTTTGCATATATCTAACATTTCTCTGAAGGGCTCTAAAGAGATTGAGTTTCAAGGCCTAAATGCTTAAATTATTATGCTACATCATAATAAGTTCTTTAAAAATACTAGCTTTCTAAGTCTCAAAGCTACCTACTGCATGAGTTGTTGGAATAATAAGTTGTTGTTTTTAAAAAAAACCCCACACACCAACAAAAAACCCAGACGTGTAACTGAGAAGTTAAGTAGCTCGCTCAAGATCTTACCTAATCTAGGATCAAAACTCACACCTGATGTTAGAGTTTCTCTGTACAGGGAGCCATTCTGGAATGGCCAGACCTGACTAACTCCCTATATGAATTCTCCTATTTTAGAGCTATCATAATTTATTTGGAGTTTGCTTACTTTATTTTAGATTCAATTGCAAAATGTGGCCTTGTTCTAAAGTAAGTGAATCGGTTCACAGGGTTACTAGAACAGCTATTCCCCTTTAAACTACTCTGCTGGAGTCTGAAATAACTTCTTGCTGTAGAGAAACTGGTAATGAAATAAGCAGAGTTGCACTGAATTTGGACCACTCCGTAGGGGCCATGTGGTCCCAGATTAGTTTAAGTTCTTGCTCTTCAAAATCTGCTGGCATTTATTTTTATGTCCATTAACATTTCAAATTAACATCTCGGTGTTACTTTGACACAGGTAAATGAGCCTGCTGCCCACGTGGACTCTACCTACACATGGAGAGTAGGCTCACTGCAGGTGGTGTGGGTTTACTGCACACCAGTGAAGAAGCCCTAAGTCCCACGCACAGTGGGGCTGACCTACCTGCAGTGTGTGGCGGCCCTACCACGTCTGAGATGAGCCGGAACGTCAGCCGTTAAGTGTAGCAGACAGCGAAGTCATCGAACTCTGCACAGACCGCAGCCCTTCCAGCTCCGAAACGACCAGGCAGCGACTCTCTGAGCCGGCACCTGATGCTTCCCAGGCTAATGGCTGGAGAGGGGACCTAGTCACAAAAAAGGTAGAGTTGACAGATCTTAGACTCAGAGGAAGAAAATTTTCCTCTTAGACTTCTTAAAACTCTCTTAAAATTTACTATCATCTCTGAGCTAATAGTGTTTGAATAGAGGGGAAGGCAAAGTATCTGCCTCACTGGGCTTACAGGGTAAAAGTGAAAACAGGCAAAGAGTGATTGGCAGAGACATAGAAGCAGGATATTTGGGTTTTGGGGTGTTTGTTTTGTTTTGCTTTTTGTTGTTGTGGGTGGGAACTAATTGCAAGTCCTTTTCCTGCCCATGTTTATTATTTTCAGTTGATCAGTAGCTATTATCTTTCTTTTAAGCCCTCACACCAATTTGTAGAGAAATGTGGAACCAAGACAGCTGTTCAAGGAATCAAACCAGTTGTTATCAGTTCTAGGTTTTAGTTTTGGACAACACAACCTTTTTGGTTCTCTAGACATGAGCAGCCATGGGTATAGATGATGATATGAGTAGTGAGGTTATGTGATGGAAAAAGGTTTGCAGAGAATGGGTAGGTTCAGAAATGCATCTCTTAATTTTAACTTTTGGATTGAGCAAAGGAAGAAGTGTGGATTAGAGCTGAAGCTTGTAGAGGTGCTTGTATCAATTAAGAGAGCTTGTTTTGCTTTATTCTTATTTTCTACTCAAATATGCAAACTGAATTTGGTTGGAGAAGTGTCTGAAGAAGTCGGTCTGGGAATTCACTGTTGCTGTAGTGTCTTTCTAATGTGTGTTGTCAAAAAAGAATCAGTTTTGCTTTAGAAGGAAAGAGGTTGTTTATGTTGTGCCCAGTGTGAAATTCAGGAAATTCAGTGCTGTACTTAGTGAAGCTGTCAGCAAGGGAAATAGTATCATTGATACAAGAGCAGCACCAACGACCACAGTAAACAAGCATTAGCAACATTCTCCAATCACCAAAAACAAACACGAAGAAATCCGATTTGTACAGGCAGGAAAAAAAGAAAAAGACAAATACTGAGTCCACATACGGAGGTAACCCTGGGGATAAATAAGAGAAAAACAATAGCAAAAATTTCTAATGGAAGTAAAAAGGGAAAGGGGTAAAAGACATGCAAGCACTGGGACAGATGAGACAAGTATTTAATGCTGTTATGTTGTTTGTCAACCTTTGCCAGAAATGAAGAAACACGAGAGGAAAGATCTTTTGGGTATGGGGTGAATAAGGGTGCCACACATACGTCATGTCATAGACCAAGATTTCATATTTAGGAAAAGAAACATTTGTATGATTCTGACCTACAGCTGGAGCAAAAGGAAAATAGGAAGCTGAGCAGAAATAGGCAGATAAAGATCGTGATGTGGCATCATAATCCCTAGGCTGCAAAGAGGCTGCTTTGAAACCACTGAATCAGCAGCCAAGCATTGGTAAGAAAACCTCTGGACAAACTGAGCATTTGAGATGACTCTGAACAATCAAAAAAGACTGAGAAAACACTCATTGCAACAGACTTCTGTTTTATATCTTCATCTTTAACAGTTATCTGCTCTTAAGGTCTACCTGCTATATTCATGGTAAAAGTATTTTTTTTGTTCATGATGTCAGGGTGAACAGGATGGACCATTTAACCCCGGCAATGTTTGCCATACCTTTGGTCAGGTACCACTTCATTTGGATGCTTATCCTCCCAAAAGATCTATAATGACTTGAATAAGGCATTAAAAGGTACTTCAAGGTGGTAATGCTTTGGACACAAGTTTTTGTTAGAAAGCAAGGACTTATCAAAAGTTAGTGTATCCTGGAAATAACTGCTGTCATTGGGTTCCTGACCAGGCAGCAGCCAAATTTCACCACCAGCTCCTCCTGGTGTCGCCTGCCCGGTGCCTGGACTCCCCACGGTGGGTCCTCCTGCGGGTGCCTGCAGCGTGGGTTGCTCACACAAGTCACAGGCAGCCCCCCCCCAGCTCTCGCAGGCTGTCTGCCCCAGGGCAAAGGCAAAAGCTGTGCTCTGTGCTGTGAAGCAGCTGGGCCAAATCGTCCACTGCAAACCAATCCAGGCGTCCAGAAGCCTCAGCAACTAGTGCAGAAATAAAGAACAGCATCCATTTTGTATGTAAGCTTTAGGATCCAAATATGCTGCAGTTCTCACCGATTCCCTTTCTTAAAGAAATCTTAAAAAATATACCACTAGCTTCAAAAATGTTTACCCTACATTTTCCCCAGGACAAAAACACCAGGCGTCTTCATATCATAAACGACTTCTTTCAGATCCCACGCCCACCTACCAGTATCATGAGAGCATGCAGTGATATAGCCTGGAAGGTTCAGAGACTCCAGAACATACATTTGAAATAATAAACAATCAAACTGTAGGTGAGGCACCATCCTCAAGCTTCACTGTCCAGGCACTAAGGCCTGCGGGCTAGAAAGCAAGCCTCGGAGCAGCACTGATGGGAAGCCATCAGCCCAGAGCATTTGCTAGCGCAAGCACGACCAGGGAAAATTTTAGGCAGAAAGGAGCTGCCAGGCATGCTCTTTGGGATGGAGCAACTCCATCAGTTCCCCTTCAGGGGCGAGGCGCAGGGCGGGGGCCACCATCAGACAGCGTTAGGGAGAAGCCACCGCTGGCTGCACCTGGGTGACTTCAATTCCAGCCCGTGAGGCTCCAGTGCCGCCAGACGAGGATGAGAAAGCACCCGAGAAAGTCACTGCCAGCGATAAATACACAGAGCAGGAGACATGTCGAAGCACTGTATAGGTGGCTCAGTGGAACATATAACAAACTTTATCAGCATGCCACTATCACGCTGCGCTGCTCATGGGAGGCTTGAGGTGGTACAGGTGAAAGAGCTGGGCTGCTCCAAGATTTCCAAGAATGCATATTCAAAGAGATTACCCCCCTGCATTATTTTGTGTGTCATATGTTTTCCTTTTTAGTTAGCACAACAGATTAAAAAAAAAAATAAGTGTGCCACACCGTAGAAGGATGGGTCAAAGAAGATAGGAAATGTATTGTTTTGTATTTGTATTATAAATTACCCAATGATGAATACCTAACCAAAAAATGTACTTGGTACAGTGAGAATATGCAAAGAGTAGGGGACTAGATAGCAAGAACACTGAACATATTGTCAATCCATGGAGCAAGGATTTCTCATTTATTTCACACATGTATGATAAGTTCTGTTGAGAAGACACTCTACTTCATTGTTCGAGTGTGTGTAAGCATGGCAGTGAAATGCAAAAAGTTTCATTTATAAGTAGTCTGCATATTGTGGGTAGAAAGTTGTGCTTTCTCCTAGTGTCCCAAGGGATACTGGAGTGAAGAGAGCTGTTCTCTTCAAAAATCCGCCTGAGTCTTCTTAATGACACAGTACGATGTCTTATTAGTTTCCACAATTTCTAGTCCAGTATGCTAATCTCTGAAATTCAGGCTGCATTTCAGTTCGAAAAAGTCTGCTGCAATTGAGATATAAAATTAATTACCTCATAAAAATACAGTCATGGTGCTACTCTCCATTCCAGATTTGGGCAGCAGTTACATGGCATTCACCCCTCCCCATTCCAGTTGCGGCTACCTCACTCTGGAGGAAGTACTGCAAAAATCTGCTTCAGGCAATTCTGAAAAAAAAGTTGTATTGCAGTGTTTTTGAAGAAACTTAAAAGTGGGGAAAAATAGTTAAGAGATTTTGTGGCCCATCTCTTCACCTTCCCATGCAAAACAACAGATACTATATTTTATTATAAAATAAAATAACTCTTTACGATAAAATTTTAATATACTATGTAAATTTGGATAAATAAAAACAAGAGGTGTATAAATAAATGTTCCATAAAAGAATAAAGTGGGTGTGCATATTCTGTAGCAGGCTACAGCCACATGGTAACATTGCTGTAAGCAATCCCTTCTGTTGTATAAGCAGAGAAGATTTTCCAGGTTATCCTATAAAATGTAGCTACTATACTTATGCAAAAAATGCTATATATTTTCTCTGAAATGTTGGAATAGACTAAAAAGTAGGTATGATTCAATCTTGTAAGTATTCTTGTGTATTTTTTAGTATTTTATTAAAAAACAAAAATATTTTCTGGGGGAAAAATACATATTTTTTTCTTTTATTCCTTTATGTACTTTTTTCTCATTTGAACAAGAGAATAAAAAAAAAACAACTACAGAAGCTGTTTTACATTTCCAATTACTTTTTTGTTTAAAAATAATTGCTCAACTAGGTAAAAATATTTTTTCCCAGTTTAGTCAAAATATTTTTCAAAACTAACTCCAGACATTTCAGTTTTCTACAAGACAAGCCATTCCTTATAAAAACCTTGCATATAAATACTTTTTGGTGAAAAAAAGATTCAATCAGCCCCAAAGTAAGTCGCTTGTACTACATCTTTACAACACAAATGAAAGCTGTTTAAACCTAGGACATGGGAAATCATGAGGACATGTGATCCCTGTAATCATTGCAAAATAATGTCATAACAGTTGTCATTCTGAAACAAGCAGGAAGATCGTCTCATAGAAGGAAAAATCTGGTAGCCTTTCCTTGGTCACAACATGAGCATATTATGAGCAAAATCCTTCAGAACATGAGATATTATAGAAGAAAATCTTTATAACTTGACATTAATAACATAGGCTATGCTTTATGCAATCTGTCTACTGAGAATATATAGAGAATCCGAATTTGGAAAAGGGTTGAAATAACCACAGGAGTGCCTTTCAGTGTATTAGAGAAATAGCTATGAAGATTTATATTACATACATGGATATTTGATAAGACATTGTTAAGATGATGTCTGACCAGACTTCACTGTTCTAGCGTATGATAATTCGGTCATAGTATAATCTAGGCAGTTTTCCTCGCTGCAGCAAAAATCAAATTTTCAATGGACCATCACAAAGGACTGACAGTGAGGATTCTTGATCACCAGCGCTGGCGATTGCAAGCTTTACTTCCCAGCAATCTCCATTTTTCTTTCCGTGCATTTCCCTTCTAGGTCCGTGTGATGTTTCATGTTCAGTGGTACATTAATGTGCAAAGATTTCAAAATATCCTTTTTTTTCTCACATGCTTGTTTTTCTTTCCAGATAGTATTTCATTCTGTGCCTTCCAGTCCAGCTTTTAACTTTACTCCTATCTCCCTAGTAATGTTTAAGTTTCTTCTCCAGTGCCATGGCTGATAATCTCTTTGTTTACAATTACTCTCACAATGGCCAGAACATGGGAAAGATATTAATGTCAATACTATATTTCCATTCACGGGTAATATGGGTACTGGAAGGATGGTTTCCATGCTTATCAACTGCTGGCTCACACATTATATGTTTATCCTTGAGCTGTCTATATTAGCAAGGGAATAATTTTTGTTTTATTCTACTGCTCTATTACTCTTTCCTAATTTTAGATAATTGGTTGTTGTCTTCTGACAGGGATGACAGAGCTTGATAAGATATTATCTGGCCTTTTGGGCCTTTTCTCAAATTTTGCATAATTAAATTAACCTTTTGCCTTGGAATTTGTCATTACCCTATTCCGTAAAATACGCATTATGCATTTTACCAGCTCTCACCTCAATGTGCTATTATCAATGTGCTTGCCTGTGCCTGCTCAGGAACACCTCGGCAGTTCTAGCTCTGAGCGTGATCCTACGGCTCGTCCTTTGACTCCCTCGGCCGCTCAGGGTGTAACTCCCCAGCACCAGCCACCCGGTCCCAGCCTGGCCGTAGGTTCCCTCGGCCAGCGATCCACCACCCGCAGCTCAGCTGTGCCCGTGCTGCTGCCTCTGTAAGGTGTCAAGATCTGATCTGAGAGATGACTTCGTGCAAATGTCCTTCAAAGTGCTCAAAACCTTACCGCCAACCTTGCACGGCGGCACGAGGAAATAAAACGAAGTTACGCCGAGGTAGTTCGGTAGTGCTTTTGTCAATGTGGCAGTGCCCATCCACCCACTGTAATTCTGACTTCGTTGAAATAGCACAGGACAAGAAAGTACAAGTTTTCTCAAATGCAAGTCTTGGAGCGTAATTATCCCTTGAGCCACTGAAGAAAAATACGAGGAAAACATTTTTCTTTTAAACTGCAGCTTTAAAGATGGAAAGCATTTTCAGTGTATGGAAATGTCTTTTAACCTAGCTCTGCTGGGTATAAAATGAACTTTATTTTGAGTGACAGTCTGCTATTTTCTTCTCAGAATCTTCAGTCTAACTCTATTTCATGGTGTGTCGACTCTCTATATGATTACTCCAATATTCAGGTGCAGAGAAGTAAATGTTTCATGAAAGTGATGTCCCTGTCAGTAGTGTGCATATCATCTGGCCCCCTGAGCTGTCAGTGAACAGATTGTAGAATTACCATTAGAATACAGGAGCCCATAGCTGCAGGCAGTAAATGGAGAGCCGGTAAGCATATGTCACCAGCGTGATATTTTAGCTTCGTATGAATTTGTAAAGTGGAAATAAGCCAGCAGTACCACAGCAACTGCTAACTGTTCTGACTATCCATGTTTCCACATTACACCATATGTTCACAAAATTTGCAGCAAAAAGGAATAAAAACTGCTTTCCACTTTTGTGAAATATAACTTTATGGGATGGGGTTTAAAATTTCATTAGTCTAATGCTTTAGATCTGTGTTTAGCCTGATGAAATTTACTTCTTAAGATATCACAGGATTTCTATGGATGTCTACCTAGGAAATTACATTTAGCTGCCAGCAGGATAAAAACAAGGCACATCTGGTTTGGTCCTCTAGGGAGGAAGGTGCTAGATACATTTGGATTTCAAAGTCAAATTATATTTTTAATCGTATTCAAGATGCGGTTGGATAGCAGTCCATCCATGCAGGCAGATGCAGAGTTCAGTGTTGGCTATCACTTCTTGTTATTAACCTTGGTGAATTTTGTCTCTCAAATTTGCTACAATTGTTTTGAATCAAAGACAAAAGTCCGAGGTTAATGAAGAGGTACTTTTACCTTAAATGTCAATCCTTTATTTTTAAATGTTCATTTTACAAATTATAGGAAGACACAGTAATTCCACCAGGTCTTAACCTGCCATAAAAAATGATAAGCTGGTTACATTACTTTCCCTGGCACATATTATACTTTTTCTTATTAGTGCTAACATTTATATTGCAGAAAACCAAGACTCCTCTCTTTAGCATCCAGCACCTAGTGTAAAATAGTAATTGACCAAAATCCTGGTATTTGGATACATATTAAGTCTGAATTACATTCTGCAGTTATCTGTGCCTCACCATCTACTCTGGGGTAGAGAGAGTGAAATAGGAAGGACACTGCCTCAGAAGGACATTATGCTTTTAAGAGCTGCAGGACACTTAGATCCTAAAACAAGACGGGGTAAGTTTGGGATCTAGAGGCCAACCAGATCAGGACCCTGTTTCTTAGGTGAATAAAGCAAATGATAGTCGTTTCAGCCAAGAGCTTATCTGGGGCTATGACAAGACCTCACTATCAGAGAGTGAGAAAAAAAAAATTTGTGCTGTGCTTTGCCACAGAACATTAGCCTTTGGTCACTCTTTCCCAGTCGCAATATGCAATTATTCATCACCCATTGTCTTGTAGAGGCTAACAGGCAACATTAGCACAACCGTAATTTTTAGTAACGACTCACCCAATTAATAAATATATGGCTATTTTCTTGGCTGGAACATGATAAATAGAAGTAGTGACATCAGGGAACTTTCAGTCTTGATAGCTGACAATGTCATACCCACTGGGACACTTAATACACACAAAAAATAGAGGTGTTTAATTATTCTCCTTACAGCCAAAAAAAACCCCAACCCAAAAAAATAAAAAAAACCCCACACAGTCAAACATCATGACCTTCTGAGCATCCTAGAACAGTCATTTATTTGATAAAGCATTTGGGCAAGTTCAGTTTCTATTCCTTGGAGGTGAAAAAGAAAACACAGTTCTCTGTTGTTCTGATTTATTGGCTCGCTGAGTTAATTTGTTCTCTCTATGGGATTATTGCTATGCTGTTTGGTGGCCATCATTTGGGATTGTAAATCTAATTAATTTTATGGGCACCTAGAGCTTTTCTATGGGTGCCTTTATTTTGCTCAAGTATAGATAAATAAATGTATAATAATAAAGCAAGACTAGGGTGAGGTCACAAAGTAAGAGACACTGAAAGACTAAGAAGATGAAATGGCAAACAAAACAAAATCCTCAATCCTTGACTGTCCTGTGAGGGAATATTCTCATTGAAATTTGGATTTTCTATTTTTTTTTTTTTTTAATGTGTGTGTGTATGTGTGCATTCAGGTCCATGATCTATGACTGCACCAAATTTCAAGGTTCTACTCAATGGCATTGTGAAAAATCACCAATGTGCCTACAGCATACTTGCTTGCTTTCAGCAATTTTCTTGGCTACAATCAGATAAAAGGACCTGGTGACCTTTATTCACCTTAATTTTTCCAAACCGAAGGCTTGCTGCACCTTAGTATAGATAGAAGGGAACTGGTTCACATACCATGGCTGACAAATTGATGGTTCAGATTTGATGAAAATAACTGAAAGGACAGCTTTCAATGTCAGGATAGTTTACCCCTTCTCAGCTCATAATGACTGCATAAATTGATATACCAGATCTCAAGATCCTAATTTGGAATATGGAAACTAATCACCATGAATCATTCTCTACAATCCTTTATATTGTATAGATAAAAAATAATGTGTGTTTGTTTGCGGTTTCATTCTTGGCTACAGCTTCAAAGTAAGAACTAGCAACTGTGATTATAATCTCAAGAACATAGCTGTGCTTTGTTTGGTCTTCTTGAGCTAATCAGAGCAAATTTGTGGTGTTGGTTTTAGTTAAAGGCCATTAGTCCTAGATTTCTCATGCTATATGACAGGAAAACTATCCATTCAAAAGATCTTGCAATACAAGAGGACATCAGTGCCTTCCACCCCTTCTTTTCAATTAAACCTCAACAAAGGAAGTTTTTCAGTGCATTAGATGGCATGAAGGAAACTCTCTATAAAATTTACACTTTGTATCTTAAAATATTCTATTATTATTACATTTATATATAACCTGGTTATATGAAGGCTGATTTGTGAGATTTTTTTAAATATTTTTGAGTGTATATTTGTATATTTATGGTAAAGAATCACAAGTTTTTTTGTTATCCTCTAGTGTTTGAAGTATTCATCATACAGACATTCCACAAAACCTTGGCTGCTGTTGGACTATTGGTTTATCACTTGGTAAGCCATCGGTTGTCATCAGCACCAGAAGTGACAATAACAGGCCAGTCTCAAAGGCCCTTGTTTACATACAATTCTAGTTTAAAATATGACCTCTCTCATATAATGCTTCTCTCTGCATAGATAATTGTATGTAAAGATAAAAATCTTGACAATACTTTTAGATCAGCCCAACAATAGCCACTTGTAGCTTTGCATTATCTTTTTTTGACACATTTCTATTGCCTTTTTCCTTTTTAGACCTTTTTATCCACATTGAGAATAAAATTTACACTTGGTTAAAGCTCATTGTGTTCAAACATCAACTCTGCTAAGTAGGAACATAGTGTAATTTATTTCACGAGAATGTTTTAGGTGGAAATCTTTTTTCTTGCTGAAACAAAAATATTTGAAGAAATTCATATGATTCTTCAATATGTATTAAGTTTAACAACTTTTTTTTTTTCACTAACAGATGCGACTAGCTAAATCTTTCATTTTCACCATTTCAAAATGAAAATCGTGATTTTCGTCATTTTAGAATCATAAAATAGTTTGGGCTGCAAGGGACCTTTGAAGATCATCTAGTCCAACCCCCCTGCCATGGAAAGGGACATCTTCTACTAGATTAGGTTGCTCAAAGCCCCATCCAACTTAACTTCGAACAGTTCTGGGGATGGAGCATCTACAACTTCTCTGGACAACCTGTTCCAGTGTCTCACCACCTTCATAGTAAAGAATTTCTTCCTCATGTTCAATCTAAACCTATCCATTTTCAGCCTAAAACCATTGCCCCGTGTCCTGTCACTACAAACCATGGTAAAAAGTCCTTCTCCACCTTTCTCGTAAACCCCCTTTATATACTGAAAGGCCACAATAAGGTATCCCTGGATCCTTCTCTTCTCCTAAAGAACCCCAACTCTCTCAGCCTTTCCTCACAGGAGAGGCCTTCCAGCCCTCTAAACATTTTTGTAGCCCTCCTCTGAATCCACTCTAACAGGTCCATGTATTTGTTTTGGAATAATAGTGATTCATTTATTTTAGGTGAAATAATAGAAATTTACCCCATACTGGTTTTAGATGAGGTGGGTCATTTTGGTGTATCTACAATTTAATTGCAACTGATATATTTTTTTTTCAATCTAGTAAATAATCCCCCAAATCAACTATCTACCTAACTCTGCAAGTGAGAAAAATAAGTGACAATAAAACCATCATCTAGTAGCCCTACAGCCTCATACTGGAACAACAGGTGGGGGCAGTGGGGTGTCTGAGAGGAGGATAGAAAGAGCTGTAGGGAGGTTTGCTGTGAATGACGCCAGCCTAGAAGGTGGAAGGAAGCAGAACTTGTTTATTTGGACTTCCCGTTGTGACCGTGCAATGTTTGTGTCTGTCTGCAAAGTGATGGCTTGGATAATTTCCTTCAGTGGCTCTGCAATCGGAGAAGCTCTTTGTATGCAACGTGACATCAAGAGCTTCTGGTTCTGCCTAACCTCCCAAGCCATGTCTGAAAAGCCTGAGAGCACCTGGATATTTCTTTCCTCTCCAAATGGATACACAGCTCCCTGTGTTGAACCAAGCAATGGGTTCAGAGATGTCTTTCTGAGTAGGTTAAATCTTCCTCTCCCTCAGAGCATAGAGGAAACGGCGAAGAACTGAGCGTCCGCCAACAGGTCCTTGGGCTTGCACGCCTGCAGAAGCGGGATTAAAGGGGACATTGTGGAGCTCATCTGCCCTGCAGTGAGAGCAGGTTTCACCTAGCTCACCTCAGTGGAAAGCAGGGCTGAACTGTCCTGCCATGGCATAGCTAGTACTCAGAAAGATATTCTCTATATTTTTCCTCCCGCTCTGAGCTGAAAAGTGCAGTAACTGTCAAAATGGGAAGACGAACCTTCCTCTAAATTTCATCAGAGAAGAATTCTCCTATTGGGTGAAACTCTTCCATGGGCGATCTCCAGTTAAATGAGGGTCTTTCCACAAGCTATGGGAACACCAGACTAAAACAGAATCTGAACATATAAATACCAGCTCCAACAGCAACAAGTTGTATTCCCTGCAATGTCTGCAAAGTGTTGAGACATTCATGGAACCAGATCGTTCATGCAGCTCAGGCATCACTAAGGCTTGCGGTGCTTGAGCCAGCATGTGGTTCTCTGTCCCCTGGAAGCCTGGAACAGGGTCCCATGCTTGAGCCAACCAAAGGAGAGAATGGTAGACATGGTATTTCCTGACTGTCATCAGAAAAAATCTGAAACACTGAAAAGAAGCCAACTATGCTGGGCAAGACAAGTGGTTGCTTTCTGCCCCCCTCTCCCTTCGTTTTGTTTTTTTCTTTTTTTAACTTGGGCACTTCTCTGAGGTGAACTTCTTCTTAAACCTGTGCTGATTTTTAATTACACCAGCACAAATAAAAACTTTGCAAACATCTGTTTCTGGTTTTGTTTGTATACATTGTGAAGCAATTCTTTGGGAAAAAAAAAATCTCTGTACAAGAATTTGCTACCCAGGCTGAGGCCTCATTTGCCAAATTCTATCTGGGATCTAATCCTATAGCTGTGTGATAAATCCTGAAAATTATGTTTATACTGGAAATGCTGACAGAACTTTCGCCATAGTTACAGCATGTTACTATAAATACACGTCTATGCAGCATATACATGTAACGTATCCACATACATATGCTATATGGAGTGTTTTTATTAGTCATGAGGCATTTCGTGTTTGACATTTTTTCAGAAGTAGAGATGTTGCAGCCCTGAACACATTCTAACAACAGAAACAATAATAAAATTATTGCTATATTTACTGTGACAACTTCACACAGCTGTCACTTTTGATGATGATGTATTGATACAATGCATTGCAAGAACAAGCAACTGGCCAACGTATACTGCAAAAGATAAACCAGCACCAGCAGGAATTTTGCTCTAATTAAAGGAGAAAAAACCAAATGTGCAGGTGACAGAACTATTTCAATTACACTTTTTCTAGCATCTCATAGCAATCTTTTCAATGCAGGTTTTAACAGCCTTCATGCTTTGTAGAAACTCGGAGGAACAGAAAAGGAAAAAAACCCCAAAGTTATTTGGAAAGAAAGGAGCATCCACCCAGGTGCCCCAACACACACTACTCCTGTTCTCTGTGAAAAGAAGGCAATAGCTCCATTACAGTATGATGCACAGTCCCTTAGGGGTATTGTCACTGTTGTCAATCAAAACAAGTTTTTCCCAAACACATTTACTAAGAAAACCTTGTCTTTTTACAAAGGGACACTGTCAAGACTTGTTAAGACTAAACAAGGCAAGACTGCTGCCGTTTACATTCGACAGCAGAAGGATGCACATTTAGCTGTTTCTCAGGCTCAGCCTCTCCGGTGGGCAGAATACTGGAATGTGCTGAAACAGAAAAGCCTGATACGTAAGGACAGGCTTGGAGCGAGTCAGTGAAACACAAAGAGACCATACATGATAAGGAAACCATAATTAGTGTGGGCTGGCAAGCAAAGGGGGTTATCTATGAAGTTTTCTGAAATACTAATTGCAGTTTCTTTCATGAAGATGAAGACATTTCAAAAGACATACTAAATAATTTTCTATATATGCAAAACCATAATCACTCCTACTAGCTAATATGCTTACTAGCTTACTGGGCTTATTTCTGTAGCTCTAGAAGGGCAGGGCTGATTCCAAATCAGCAGGATTGTTTTTATCTTGAGTTCTAGTAATAATCAGTGCTTAGACTTAAAGACCAAATCCCCAGAGTCACGAGTTTCTGAGATAATCTCAGGCTTTATTACAATAAAAAGCAGGATTTTCGTTGTCATGGTCAAAAATTAGCCTTAGAGTTTCCCCAGGGCTCTATAATAAGAAAGCAAGTAAAGAGTGCCAGAAAGCTTCTTGCAGTTTTAGGCAAAATAACGACTTTCTCATCTTTTTGAATAGGCAGACAAAACCATAACTCAGACAGCAAAAACAGAAGAGAAAAATAGCAGAAAGCCATGGGATAAATGTGAAATTGAAGTAATTTTTTTAACTATCCTACCTGTAGAAAAACAAGAGAGATGAGAATGACATTGCTGTCATAAGCAATGCCTGAAGCATGGAACAGCTGAGCAAGATTTTTGATAACTCCAGACAGAATGAGACTACAGAAATATTGACTAATCAATTTCTTACTGAATCAACTTGCTGCCTTAGATTACAGCATAGTTATTTACAAGGTCTGACCTCTGGATCTTATTCTTATTACCTATGCAGATATCTACAAATTGTCCCCTCTTATTGAGGTAACAGCACTATATCATGGGAAAATACAGGATAAATTATCATGATAGATGTAGAAGGCATATAAATGCAGAACAGAAAAAATAAAATTCTATAAACCTAATATTATATGTTTGTTCTTCCAAATTCATA
>JAVJGG010000017.1:12023920-12042684 GCA_035590195.1 Aviceda cuculoides | reverse complement strand
AGACTTCGGCGTGAGGTGCCGCGGGGCGCCGGCCGGGTTTCAAACCCGGGGTCCGGTGTTAAACGAGGCGGCGGGAAGCGGGACTTCGGGACGGGCGGCGAGGAAAGGCTGGAAGGAGGCAGGGCGCGGGCGGCCGTGCTGAGAGCCGGGAAGGGGAAGCCCGCAGCGCCGAGCGGCGGCAGCTCTCCGGCGGGCCGCCCTCTCCTGGCTCGGGCCTGGCCTCGGGTGCTGCGCTGCTCCCGCCAGGCTGCCGAGCGGCCCGGGGCGGAGCGGGGGAAGGGGGGAGCGCTGGTCGGCATCCGGTGGGAGCCGCTCCCCTGCCTCGGTCTCTCTGGGTGACAGAAGCGACCTCCCGCGATGAAGGCGGGACTGGGAGCGGGGTATGGCGGTGCTCCCTCGCAGGACGAGGCGCTGCGCGTCGCTGCGCTGGACCGGGGCTCCTGTGTTTGCTTTGCCTGGCTCTCTCTGGAACATTACGGACCCTCGGGAAAGTCTCCGAGCCAGAAGCAGAGAAGTCTGGCGACGCAGGAGGAAAGAGAAGTGGCTGAAAACAGCCAGGCAGCCACCGGCTTGGAAATGCACAAAGTGTTTATAAAAGCACTGAATTAAAATAACCAGTGTCCAGTATGTTTTTGTGAGATGAAATAATCTGGACGAACGCGGCCACTGGGCAGATGTAACTGCACCAGCTCAGATGAAGCCAAATCATCTGCTGGTGAGAAACTCAGCTAGCAGCCTTCAGCTGGGCAGCTATGCAGCAAAAAAACAGAAAGCTCATTTGTCAGTGATGAACCAAGGACTTCTCTTTGCCCACCTTTTTTGTTTCGTTTTGTTTTCTTTTTTTCTACCCCCCCCCTTTTCTTGTTTCTCCCTCCCCCTCCTTTTTCTTCTTTATTTTTTTCCTTTTTTTAGAAATAGAGTTACAAAAAAGTATGACAACAGGGACAGTCTGCTTTACCTGACTACCTGGAGAATGGTTGTCTGCATGCTTCTACTTGAGTCCTAGAGCAGGGAAGGTGAGAGCAGAGTGCTATGGGGAATAGGTTTTTGACAGGGAAATACCTCTCCTTGGACATTGCCTCATCTCTGAAATTTTTCCATAGGCAGTGCTTTTAAAAATAAATGAAAAAAAATTATGTTTTCTGCCTTACTGAAGAAGATGGAGACAGCTTAGAAGACACTAAGAAGACCCGGTTCCTCTGCACCCTCAGCTCATTTCAAATTGCCAGTGTCAGTGTGTCCTTCCTCACCCCCTCCTAGACATGAGACCGAAAACCAGATTTCCTTCACACATAATTTCCCACTGTACCTTCAACTCCATTTTGGTCCACTTTCTACCAGCAGACTTTTGGGTTATGTCTGATCAATCTTGGTTGCTTTTTCTTGTTTCTTTGTGTAGGATGAGCATTTCCATCATGCTGGGTGCCTGAAGTGGAAGCTGACTTCCAGACCATTCCATAAACCAGGGAATAGGATTCTGGGCTCAGGCTGCAATCCGAGAAGGACTCTTTAAGTATACAGATTTTCCCATTGTCTTTATCTGTAACACTATACAGCACCAACACACCACAAGCGCAACCAACTCGCAGGGTTTAAGATCACACATGTTAGGGCGATTTGCTGAATTAGAGATCAAAGTATTTGACATTTTATAGGTTATTAGAGTATCTAGGGGTAGAACCTGTTAGCAAATAGTTAAAAAGAAAAGATAATTGACGATGCTTTCATTAGAGAGAGAGAAAAACAGGGAGAAGCTGTTATCAGTGCCAATCAACATTGGAGACTGAGATCTTGGGCAATTCTGAAGAGAGGAATTTGTTTTCAATCCTTTCCTTCCAGCAGTATTATAGAGACAGAAATCCAGGTCCCTGATTAACCCCTGCGTAAAGAATAACCTTCACCTAGAGAGCTCTGCTTTCAAAAGAGTTGGCCCCTGTAACTAGAGCTTGTTCAATTATTCTTCTTCAAAGAGTGCAGGCAACCAAGAATGTCAGCTTCATAGAAGGAGCTATAATTTTGAAGCAACTTCCTGTTTGTCGATTTATTTTTTTGATCTCGTGGTGTTGTAAATGGGAGGAAATGGCACAAAGGAGATTATTGCCTTTTTTTTTGTTGTTCCATGTTACATTTTGCAATTGCAGAAATTTACAAATGAAGGTTGTTTTCTGTCTTTATAGATTAAAAGTGAGCAGACTCTCTATGCATGTGTAGCTACCAAATACCTGATGAATTTAAATATGCCAGATAACATATTACAGTGTTCCTGTCCAAAATCAAATAATGACCTTCACGTTAAAAAAAAAAAGCCAAAACCAAAAAATAACCCAAGTTATTTGTCACACACTAGCTACTATTCAGAAGAAAAAAGACACATAGCTGAAGCTGGGTTTAGACATGAAGTATCTCCTTGGAAGAAGTCAGCCTGTCAAAATCTCTCTTTCTTGGCAAGGTCCCAGAAGGGGAGTATTTTCACAAAGATGAAAAGAGTGTTAAATGCTAACATTCTTCCAGATTGGATACGCATTCCTCCTTATACATATTTTTGTTATGAAACAAATGCATTTTGGTAAATTTAGGGAAGTGTTTCTGTTTCCTCCTCTACTGTATATTTTGTGTAATAATATGGCACTGATTTCCTACCTAATTTAAAACAGTTTAAAATAACTAGTAACATCTAGTAGCTTTCTGTTCTTCCAACCTTTATTTTCTCTTCTGCATATTTTAATGCAGAGTGGGAGTTGGCTGGGGTTATTTACTTTTTGTTACTTTTCTGGTTTAGAATAAGAAGACACAGGCTTTGACCTTCTCCCTTCTGTTCCTGACTGCCTCACCATCACTAAGCTTCTCTGTTCAGTGTCCCAAATTACATGGTGGAAAGAAATGTTTGGATTTAAACTCTGATGTTTTACAGTCTGAGATTCAGTTCTTGAAGGACAATAAAAATCTTTATCAAATGATACGCTAGTTCCTTTCAAATATTCTTTCAGTATTTTGAAGCCAGAAGATACATATACTGTTTTCTTTGTCACAGCCCTTGTATTTCACAGTGTTATATCTCTGATTTGGGTGGCCAAAATTAGCATTATCCCATGATCTCAAAAAAAAAAAAAAAAAAAAAAAAGGCAGCAACAACAACAAAGAAGGGAAAAAAGAAGAAAAACAAATCTATAATCTCCCAAAACACATGCGCTGTGTAACCTCAGGCCAAATGAGTAGGTGAATGGTATCTACATGGACAGACACTTTCACAAATACTTGTATAAACCTAATGCATGCTCTTCGGGGCGTACAGGAGCTGTGCAGTATGGGCAGGCTTACTCTCAGAGGCTGAAAAGCTGCAGCCTGACAACCTTCAACATACTCAGTACTGGATACATGTAATACACAGATGCTACTCCTATCGCATTAGGAGACTGGACGTTTGTCTCATCTTTTAAACTGAGCTTTTCTTTCTAGCAGAGTACCCTTTTTCAAATGGTTATGCTTCCCAGGGAAATAGGTTGTTTTATGCAGCTTGTATCTTCATGTGTGTTTTCGTAATCCCTTTTTTTCCTACTTGGTTATTGCCATTTTAAATAAAGTAATCTTCACAAAATAGTGTCAATGAGACACATCCAGCTTTCACAGATCACAAATATCAGGCTACAGAAATAGGTAGGTGGAACATGGCTTGGAAAAAAAAATACACTAAGGAAATGAAATTATTATGAAGTCTTACCTTCTGGTCTCTACCTAGAAAACAAGATATGTGCTTTGTTGTAAACACATTCTAACACTCAATTTCTAATCTGGGAAGGGAAACCCAGCCTCTACCGTGGGTAAGCTTCCAGTCCAAGCAAAGTCTCCACCAAGGCAATCGTAGCTGACATCCCCTCAGGATCACTTCTAGCATGTGCAGCCTGCGAGTTTCCTTGGAAACTGCCATGCAGCAAGCATGAGATTATGGCACATGACTGCTAAGCTGTATAGCTTTACCCAGGAAAATAAAGGAATCCAAGAATGGGGACAAGGACTGCAATCCACCTGCCAAGCATAGTAACTGCTGATTTTCAGCCCCACACTTCTATCGGCCAATGGATTACTTCTACTCAGTCACAAAAGATAATGAACTAAAGCAAATCTGTTGTTTATAAGCTTATGTTCATTCCATAACAGCCTGTTCTTCTGCTGGGAGAGGGGCAAAACTGAAAAGCAAGTTTGAAAATAACCACACCTCCAAAGAGCTTTTGCAACAAGTCAGCTCTGAGGCCTTATGACATTTTCCTTAGACTGAACTAATCTGGATAAGCTACCCCAGAGGGACCTTTTTTAAAAAAAAATTCCCTCTCCAGATTTCTGTGGTTATACAATGCTGAAGGTGAGAACTTGAGAATGGCTGTAATGGCCCAGACAAGTATCTACCAAATTCACCACCAGCCTGTACGTGACACGGTCTATAATAAATAACCTGGAGAAGAATATAAATACAAAGGAAGCACGTGATTCTTTGTGTTCAGGCACCCTTGACAGATTTGCCTGCCGTGGACTTACACATTTCTGAATGCTCAGAAACCTCCAGCCCCAGCCCCATCCTGCGGCAAGCAGTCCCACGGGTTACCTCCACCCTCGGTGAAGGAGTTTTTCCTTTTGTTTATTGTGAATCTGGGTCCTGCTGGCTTCCTTTGATGACTCTTAGTTCTTGCATTGAAAAGACAGTTCCCTGTTCACCTTTTCCTTTCTACTAATGATTTTACAGCTCCTCTATCAGATCCCCCTCCAGTTATCCCAGTTTGAGGCTGGAGAGCACTAGACTCATTGTTTTACAGTGCACTTTTACATGCAGTTTGTCTGTGGTGATGTCAGCTTGGAGCATGCATTTTCTTGTAGTTTTATTAGGCGAGACTGATTAGCCGTGTCTTCAAATATGTAATTTAGCCTGTGGGCTTTGTAGTCTCCGTATGAATTTGACCCAGGATATACAGGTCACAGGGAAGCTTAATGATTTGGGTATTTAGATGTTCTGTGGGAGCCTAACTTTGCTGCTGCCGTCCCCTCGCAGCAGTAATTATTACACTCGGCCTCAGATTCATTCATATTAACTTATATCGACTTCCAAGGTTCTGATTTAAACCCCAGCTCCCCTGGCCGATATGTTGCTGGGAATCTGCTGCATCCCCCCAGGCCCTGCCAGGAGCCCGTGGCCCTGGGGCAGCTGGAGCACCCACCCGGAGCCATCTGGCGTCTGCCCGCGGTCCTCCGGGGCACCGGCTCGCTGAAGGACAGCTGCCCAAAACAAATGGCGACCTCTGTCATCTGGGCCATCAATTGTTCCAACATCTGGCAACTGGCTTTCTTACGAGAGCTGACATTTGGCTGCTTTGGACCCAGGATTTTAGGATCCACAGGCCAGAGCAAAAAACGGGACAAATCCCAATTTTTTAGGTCACCAGAACCCTTTTGTTTTTTTTGTAATTTTGGTTTTTGATATGTACTTCAAATGGCTTGCAGGACTTGGAATAACAACATAGAGAACTCAAAGCAAATAATCAAATTATCACAGTGAGAGAGTCCCTTTGACAAATTTTTGCTGGTCTTATCCATTCCTGCATTGAGTTAATACCTTACTGCAGCTGCAACAACTTCTTTAAATTCTGTCACAGAGACTCTCCTGTGCCTTAGTGGTGCATTTAACCAAATACAGTTACTAGCGTTATTGCAGTTGTCTCCACCAAACTTAGGTGCTTGGCCATGTGAGTTTCTATCCAACCTTATATACGCACCCATGCGTACAATAACAGCTAGCTGGTCCGACTCCCTGTGTTCACTCTCTTCATAATTTTGCTTCCCAAACCAAATACACCAAAGATAGATAACAGGGTGCCTGTAAATTTGAAACATTTCAATGTGCTAAAAAGTGTCTTTGGTCTTTAACTGCATTCATAAAACAATTTGAAAAAAAAAAAAATTAAGAAGAGTGATATCCTTGAAATCTTGGCAAAGCTAATAGTGAACTCTGGAAAACTACATCCAGGTTTGTATACATTTTTATTGTGTTACCTCAGTCTCACAGGTAGCTACAAATAAAATAAATGTTTAACATATAATATTTATTTCAAGGTACAAAAACTCTTTAAAAGATTCCTTCCTTAAACTCTAGGCAGATTTGACATAAAACAGGAAAAAAGAAAAAAAAAATATATATACAACTAAATCTTTCAAAATGAAGAAATAAATGTTATCAACCACCAAAAAAAAAGAAATCCAAATAAAATAAAAACATGACAGACATGCAGGTATAAAGAAACACAGTTATTAAAATGTGTAGGACCAAATGTATTATTTAAAATCTACTAACTATGGTATCGAATGCAGACTTTTAGATCTAATTGAACTAATCAGCATGAGCAGATACGAAGGTACAGTGGCTGCACTGATTTATCAAAACACCAAACCTTCAAACAGTTGACTCCAGAGGAAGAAAAAAAAAAATCTAAGTGGAAATACTTATTTTTCTCTGTGTTGAGGTTTGATCTGGGCTCCCTGTGAAAATGGAGACGGCAAACAACACTGTCGAGCTACACAGCCCCATTTCAAGCACCTCGCTGCAGCAGTCAATGACGGATTCTGAAATGGAGTTAGGCTTGTTTAGCATGCCTGCCGGGTCACGCGGAGTGACCCATTCCCCTCTGGCTTCACTTAAAACTCAGATTTTCTCCATGAAGATAACATGTTCCTCTGATATTTAGTTACCTGGTCTCCAGAAACTTCTCATTTTTCATGGTGTAATTTTTAACCTTTTCTTAAGATGTCTTTTTTTTAACATAAACTCTTTTAACTGATATATTTCCTCAAAGAACATGTGCTTGGAAGGAAAATGTTTTGTTGTTGAAATATGTTAACAAATCAAAGTTCACTGTGGTTTTAGCTTGCTGGGTTATACAGGGGTGTTAAGGCAATCATTAAGTGTTCCTGCTTTTATTTCTTTTGATATTGTGTGCTATAAACATATGAATATTCATATAGGTAAACTGATTCCGTACATGCTTATACTGAGAGCTTTTGTACTGAAATAAATCATGAGCTAGCACTTCCATGGCTTTGTTTTTAATTCAGAAACACATGCAATTCATGATATACACGCAAATTAAAAAAAAAATAAAAAATTGTTTAAAAATAGGTTAAATTATGACAGAAATTTTCATGCAAAACGCCAACAAACAGCTCAACTGTCTTCTGAGTGTGAAATGCTCCTAAGTATTGCTTTTGTACTGAAGGCTTTCTGAGGGAACTGGAAAAATATCTGGCCAGATCCTCCCTGGTGTAACCTGGTATGAGGTGAAGTATAGACTGGCACTGGGAGAAGCCCTGGCTGAGTGTATTCGGTTGAGAACACGCTGCTGTTTGCCTGACAGCCGTAAAGGCATATTGGACACAATATCCGTGCAAGTACTTTTGCTTATCGCGCAGGGGAATGGCAAGTCACAGACCACCTCCCTGCCCAAGTGCCCCCTTAAGAGGCTTGATTGGCATGTGAGGAATGCGAGGATTAGTGATGTAAACTGCAGCAAATCCGGAGTTTAAGGAGGGCAGAACCTATTTAAATATGTCACTGGGAGATTGGAATTGCATTTTCCTACTCTGCTTTCTCCAGTCTTTGCTTCTTAAAGCTCCTGACGTGTACTTTGAAAACTCTGCTTGCTGTCCCAGTCACAGAACAACCTTCCCCTGCGCTGCTCGTTAGTGTCCCCTCTTTGTCCATCCTTCTATGCTCTCTCTCTCAATCCATTAATTTGTTTTTATTTTTGAGAGGGGGAGAGTATGGTGTTTTGTTTATGTTGCAAACCAGATGTTTCAGGCAAGTGGGCCTATCCCTGAGAAATCACAAACAATTCAGAGCATCATCGCCTGCACAAACATAAAACCTTTCAACCCAGGAAAACCCCCAAATCCCTCCCACCTGCAGAATCTGTCCCTGAGAAAAGCACAACAGCTGAAAACAGTGCAGCTACTCATCACCTCTGAGACCATGGTTTCACATGAGGATTTTGCTGGTGGAAAGCCAATTTAAGAAGTTTCATTCCCTTTTTTTGCTCTCACCTGCTCATTCCTTTCTCTGCTACCCCACCCCTGGGGGGGGGAAGCTTGTCAGTCCTTCAGCAAGACTAATTCATTCCTTGGTATCGCTGCTGACAGCTGGAGCGATGCAGGTTAATAAACAAAGAAAAGCAACACTTGAGGAAGGGTGGGAGAGAGTGTCTGTTAGCTTAGATCATTTCACTGAACCAGTTTGGAGTATGGTCGCCCAGGCAGTTGAATTGCCACATCTGAGTACCAACACAGGAGGGGAAGGCTGCTTTTAAACTAGCTTTGCAACTTGAAAAATTATAAAGTGGAATCTCAGCCTGGTTTCTTGGGTGTGTAGAGTCATACACATTCAGGAATCATGTTACACCTGACTGAAAGGCAACCAAATCTGTTGCACAACTACTGCTTTTGGGAAAGTAAGATAATAAATTCTGATAGAACCTGTATGAAGATGTTGGGACTTGTGCAAGGGCTGATTCCTCGCTTTCTGTTCTCAGGAACATCACATGGCAGATTTTATATCCTCCTTACACAGACAGTTCCGATCCTCCCCATCTCAAAACAGGTGCCAGAAGACTAGAAAAAGTTTAGAGAGGAGCAACAAGGACAGGCGAAGGACTGCAAAGGCTTCCACAGAGGCAAGAACGAAATAAACTAGGTGACATTGCTGTGGAAAGGGAACAATTCTAGAGGGGTAGGAGAAATGCCTATGAAATTATGAGTGGTGTTGAGATGGTACATAAAGATGGCTTGCTCACCATTTCACCCCAGTATAAAAATAGTGGCTCACCAAAATGAGCAAGATACAAACTGAACACAAACAAAAGGATGTATTTTTTTCACAATATGTGTAACTGAGGTGGGGAACTTGCTGCTGCAGGATCCTATGGGTGCTCAAAGCTCACTTAGATTCAAGGGGAGAGCGGACAAGGAAGATAAATCCATGAATGGAAACACCTAGAAAGCCGACTTGGCACAGGAGGCCCCTGAGGTTCATCTAGTGGAGGCTGTTCGGGGAAATACCAGTGTATGCCTCCACCTTCCTCTATACTTCCCCAGGCATTCACCCCTTCACTGCCAGAGATGGGATGCCAGGCTGGATGGGTTTAGACCTGATCCAGCTCATCTGTTCTGACGTTATGCAACGCTATAAAACTGTATAAATCTGGAGACGGCCTTGTGTTCCTACGTGTTGTTATGTTCCTACGTGGGCGAGGCAGCACAATGACCCTCCATTATATCTACAAAAAAGTAGTGTGGACCTGTGTCCACATCCCAAACTGGGGAACAGAGGGGTGTTTCCCTATCCCTGGAGCCAGCATAGATGGGAACTAGTAAATCTGGCAGCCTGATCCTCATCCTTCCCCATACAGGAAGGACTTTCAGGGCATAAAATAAAAATCCAGGGCTCAGTTCTGCTACTGATTGGGAGCTAAGGGGATTTGATTCTTGTTAGGAGATTTGATTGTTGTTAGGAGATACCACACACACCACTTAATACATGCAAAGAGCTAGTAGTTGTGGTGTGGCTGGTTCCAGCTATAAATCCTTCAGTGCTTGAACACTTGTGTTTACAAAATACAGATCCTTTAGAGCTTATTTGAAAAGACAATTTCTCATGAAGAACATTTTGTGACCTAAAAATCAATGTATTTAATAAATGTACAGAGACACTAATTGTCTTAGTCTAATGAGACTGGTAAAGTAATAAAGAAATGGATATATGCAGGTGTTTGACTAAAGCTTTGGTTTAAACTCCTATAAAAGGAAGTATTAGAAGAAAAGGCTTATGTTCATCTGTATTTTCCTTTTAATAATCTCATCATGTTTAATGTTGCACTATTACATAGTTCTTATTTTGCATAAATACATGATGATTATAGCTGTATAACCTTGGCAACACAGTGTCCTCTTGAGGCAGCCTGAAATAGAAGAGAAATGCAGATTATACTACACAACTGCCCTTTTGGGAACAATATTTTATTATGTTTTATTTCCTTTCCATAAAATTCAAAGAAAATGAAGGTAATTTGGGTTCTACAAAACCAATGATAAGCTGGTGGAGGGAATTCCTAAATCACCCTCAGGCATAGCCATACAAAGAAGTGTAGGCAAAGATGGGTGAGAAGATCAGGCTATACTCATGAACACCTTGAACCCAACCTTCTGTACCTAGAGGTTTGAGATTTCAAGCAGGAATTTGTATAAAAATGATTAATTGTATGAAAATTGGGAGGCCAAATCTCAGACACAGGAAACAACTGTATGCTGTAGCTTACTACTGGGTAGAAAATGACACATGGGGGAAAGGAAGTACTAAAAACAGAAGATCCGGTCGTTCATTAGTTTATACAGCCTGAGAATGTGGCCCAGGGAGTCTCTCAGGCTGGCCATTAGGGCCGTTGTAAAAGCCATTAGGACTAGCCTGTGATGTCAGTGATAAGCTCAGCTTTCATTTAATAACAGAAAATAAAGGCCTTTTTCATGGGGGAGATAGAATCTGTCAGCTTACCTACTACTGAAAGAAAACAAACCTCAAAACCTTTCATATAGACAGGCAACTTGCTATTTTTTGACACTAAATTGACTCTTCATCTATTAGCAGGGGCAGACTGAAATGTCACTTCTTATAACCAAGCCAGTACTCATTTGTTTAGGGGAAGTGTTTTCTGTTTAGTGCCTCATCAGAAGCAGGATGAAAATGCTTCACAGAGCAATGGTACTACATACCCTAGATATGCAAATTATGAGTTTTGGCTATGTGAGGAGAAAAGGGCTAAGCCCTTCACTATAGCATGAAAAGGATAAAGCTAAAAAGATTGTTCGATGAATCAGTGAAATAATCTCTGAAGAATCCCACAGGAATAAACCTTTGCAGATAAGGAAGGATGTAGCGTCAGCTTCACCATTGAAGGGCTGGTACTTTTATTCTCTGGCATGGGAAGTGAAAGAGTGCTTCATTAGCATGTGAGCCCATTAATCTTGCATTTGGCATACAAATTCCCACGTGACTTGAACATCTGCCTGGAAGGTACCTCTCTAATTAGAACAGATCTGTTATTCTGGAATTAAAATAAATATCAAAACATATTTCTGTCTTTCAGCTTGCTTTCTTCATATTACCTGTGCTGAAGTAATCATGGATGAAACTTGTCAAGTCCCAAAGGTGTTAATGTTTTATTAAGAAAGCACAGGGTAGTAGGGTAATTCAATACTTGTCTATGGGACGTGTCTCTACAGGGTTATATTGCTGCTAGATCACGGGGACACCAGATACGACTGGCAAAACCCTTGCCTACAGCTTACAACACAGGTGTCTTTAAATAATCAATTTCTGTTTCATGCCATGCTGTTTAGCACAACAGTTCCTTCAGTGCTGTTAAGGACACCACCTGTAGCCTAAAAAGTGGCGATGGAGAGGTTTGGGAGGACTTCCCTCTGCAGGCTAGCCTTGAACAGTTATAAATCAAACGTCCAGATTCTGGCTGGAGCTGGTTTGTCTCATCAAAGGACAAATCAGAGACTGACCACCAGATCTCCTATGAATGAGTCCTGGCAATTTCAGTGGGCATCTTCTGTTTGAGCATCAATCTACTGAATCGCTGTCAGAAATCTTGCAATGACAGACACTAACTGGAGCCCATGTGAGACTGCAGCACTTGGTAGAGATAAAAATGACACTGCCTCCTCTTTCCAGAGTGGCTTCCTGCATGCACAAGTTTTTGTGGAAATTGCTGTCCTTTATTACAGTTTGTGAGGACTTTAAGAGAAAATATAGGCAAAGATGGGACTCCAGAAGGAGTGAAGACATCACTCTGCAATGTCTTTTTGAACAGAAGCAGCATGACCTCATACAGGAAAATCATCTAAGGGGAAGGATGTGTCAGAAGCTGCAGCCACAGCCACACTGGCAAACCAGAGGTGAGGCTGAATCACGGAATAAAAGGTGTTCATGCACATAAGCCTCAACCATCATCTGCACACCCACCGAGCTTGAGTCATCCATCCCCAGGTAGACATTGGCAGTATCTATTCAAGAGGGCAAGGATACTAACAGTGGCAGTGTACTAATATTTTCTATTCCATATATTCCACATACAGTACATTCAGTTTCTTGTCCTCTCTAAGGGTCATAGTTACCCAGCTGTGGAAGGATCCTCAGTGAGATAGACACAGGATTCAAGGTGCATCTGCAAGATGCTTTTGTAGAGCAGGACAGAAGAGAGTGCAAAAGTGACTGCATTGTGCTTTCAGGTTTTTGTGCCTGTCCTACTACAGCAAAAGGAGATGAGGGGCATGAATTAGAGAAGAGGAGGAAATATACTTCTTACACTTCCACATGGAAAATCACGGTTGTTGGCCTTATGAGTGACAAGAAGGAAAAACCATTATTTGTTGTATGGATTTTAGTATGGCATTTAATAGATATGTGAGTCTATGTATGTTATTGGCAGTATTAGAATCCATCACTCATCCTGGCCATGGTTTGAAATGAAATCATACAGGAATTTTTTATTCTAGAATTAGAGTGAGGAAAAATATCCTTACTCACAAAAAATATCTTGTTGGTGCACAAAACAAGACAAGAAGATGATCAAGATTAAAAGGAAAAAACGGATATTGGTGGTTTCCTATTTCCTTAAAGAAAAAAGCAAATAAGATATTTGAAGCCTAGCAGACTGCTTACCTTTTGGTTCTGAGGAAAATCTGTCAGACATGATTCAGATTTCAGAAGGACTGCCCACAGGTATGTCTGTTCCCCCTGATGTTTCTGAGGAAATACACCTATTTCCATGGAGTGACTGGGCAACAGTATTTCCAGCCGGGGGAGGAAGGTGTCAAAGCATCCAGTCTATTCGAGTTTCTGACTTTTTTTTAGTGAGTGGAAGGAAAGAGGATGTCCTGCGTTTTCTACTCATTCTATTCATTCAGAAATTCACTTAGTCCTAAGGATCTTAAAATTTCTTGCTCTCTTTTGGAGGATTTCTGCAGAATTAGAATGCACTCAGAGATGAAGGACGTGTTCGCCATACAGTTCAATTACAATCTTACAGCCTCACATAGTGCATGAAATAATACATATTAAATAATATGCACTCCTACGTGCAGAGCTAAGATCTACTCTCACTTGCCAGATGGGACACTTGGCCATCACAACAATTATCAGCAGTATTGGTATTGGTATTGGTATTTGTGCTGATATCAACAGTATACTTCAAATTGCAAACACAGCAAAAGGTCCCACTGATGACAGTCAAAACATATGCCTCACTTTCTGTATGAAGGACACCCAATTTGTCTTGCCACTGTTTGGAATTAATATTAATAACAACAATAATATTAATAATTCAAAGTGTCAGCAAAGTGCTAATTGCTTTAGAAGAGTATGGGGACAAGCAGTTTATAGTCTGAAGAAATCAGAGATGGATAGCTAATATTATTAAACAAATTTTAATAGTATAAGTACAGTTATATGCTTGTCTGACTCCCATTCCTCTCTGATGCACAAACGCTCATCTTTTTTTAGGGAGGTATTTCAGGCTGTAGTGTTCCAAAACTGGATGTCCCAGAAATAGAATCTAGGCCAATTATAATAATTTTTTTTAATCTGTATTTAAAAATAATTTAAAGGAAATGGTGACACTTAAATGCACCTGGCTGATTAAAGCACAGTCTGTAGCTGACTGAAGTTAGCAGAAAGTCTTTTATTGATTTCAGTGGAGTTCAGACCATGCTATTTAATCCATTTTGCTTATCGGTCTCATTTATCCCATGAGTGAACATGAGTTGAAAAAGAGATTGAATATAAGTGAAAAAGGGCCCAGTGAAACTGTATCTCAGGTTCTTTGTGAATAAAAAAAGACTGTCTAAGTAGTGGTAGTAGAGCTATCTAAGAATAAGTAAAATATCTCCCTCCATTTCTTTCATCATCTTCTCTTTTCTTAGGCCTTGCCCTTTTTTTGGGTAAGGACTTTTTTTTTTACCTGTACTGTAGAAGCATTTAGCACATTGTGGATTCTTCTGAAATCTAAATAAAAAGTAATGATGGTGCATCATTCTAAAGTATTAGAAGTAGCTACAAAGAGCTAGTATAGGGACCGCAGAACATTATGATGACATCATTCTTCTGGTAGCTGTTAGAGCTTTTAGAGTTACTCTGAGATCTGATAATTAGCTCAAAAGGACATTTGGCTTCATTTTCTGTCAGGATTTCTTTCATACAACTGTTGCTGTAATCTGGCAATTCTAGAAACATGTAGAAATCAACAAACATGTTGGTTTAACAAGTGTTAGTGGATGAGTTGAACAGTTAATTACAGACTGGACAGACAGAGCAACACAGTACATGAGCTATACCTTCCGGTGAGGTTCTTCAATATCAGACACAATAGGACCCAATTTTGTGTGAGGACCTAAGGGCGTGGTTGAAATCCAAGCAACATATGAATGTGCATTTCTGAGTCCTTTGAAACTCCTGTGAGAAACTTCCATGGATACTTCATTGGGCAGCATTATGGAAAGCTGAAAGTTGAGTTTCGTTGAATTTGCACTTTTTGAATTCTTGTTCTGTTTAAACCCAAGTGACGCAGGCAGGTTTCAGTGAAGCTGGTGAAGTTCCTGCACTTGCTTGTAACTATCTTTTAGGCAATTAACCTGTATGCGATAGTAACATAGAATTGTTCTCAGTTTATGTATAAAGATCTAGTCCTTTTATGAACCCCACTGCAGATACCATATCTCAGGAACTGAGCTTTAGCGACAAAAATACTCAAAAAAGTTCAAGAAATTGAACTTCTTACATAGCACTTCAAACTCATAACCTTTTCAGGTCCTTTAGGCAAGCAGTATTTCTCCCTGTTATTTATCAAACATTTCAAAACACAGCTCCACAAGGCAGAGTGCATCTCTCGGCTCCTCTGCTGCTCAGCCCTCACCGACACCCTCGGCAGACAGATTAGACCAAGCAGAGCACCATGTTATAGAGCTGGATGATTTCCAGACCTGGGCAGACTTGCTTTGACTTAGTGTTGCTGTCTGCTTTGTGCAATTTTTGTTTTGTTTGATTCTACATGGAGTTAGAAATGAGATATTGCCATAATTTCAGCGTAGCACTAGAAGATACACAGATCACAGAGATGGTTTTGGAAGGAGAAGTATCAGTCAGGGGACAGCCTGGGATATATGTGGATCCTAATCACCGTCTAGTGCCTACACAGGTGATTGAAAAAACTCCCACTGTTTTCTTCGGTACAGGACTGAGCTGTTGATTTTATTCTGGCTGTTAAAGCTAGAGCAGACAATGGCACCCTTTGCATCTGCCATCACAGGAAAGGGGATAAATTTTATCTGATTCTCATCTGCAAGTCTGAGTTAAGGCATGGAAACAGAAAGGATTTGGGAATCACTAAAGCACACAGACATTGTTCACAATAGCATGTGATTAGAATACAAATAAAACAAGATAATTTTCATTTTTAAAAAGTGATCTCTTTCACTCACCTTTCTTTTTTCAGTAATAAATGCCACAGATTATTTCCAAAAAGCAGAAATTTCACAGTTGCCAATAAACATACAGTTCCAATACAATTTCATTAGAAGTTACCAATGATAATGCAGCTCTCTGTCTGAAGAAAGTAATGTCTTGTTATGTCATTAGCCAAAACCCACAACTTCTCCACAAGCTCAATATTTTTTTTTATTTTTTTATTTTAGTTCAAAATTATTTGGTTAGAAAGTTTAAGAGTTTCTTTTGCTTTTGATTTAGGAAAAAATCATCTTTTTGGCAAAAGGGTGCAAATTGATTTTGTTTCCCTAAACTTCTTTCAACACTGCCACTTCACTGGTTCATCGAGCTTCTGGCACTGGGGATAACATACAGGTAATTCTAGAGAACTGTCAATCCAGAAAGAATGGACAGATTATAATATGGAGCACTCTTATTTGGGAGGGGACTGTAATCCATTCAAAGCTTTGTTTGCTTTTCTCGCATTTAATTTTAGACACTTAACTAAGTCCCCCACTCACCCCACAGAGGCAAAATAAAAGAGAAAAGCACTTACAAGAAAACAATGCAGAGGGCAAGATCTCCAGCTGCCTACTTCCTTCGTCTGCCTCTCCAGTGAACCCAAAGCAGTTCCATCCCTAACTTGGGTGCCTCAGAGAGGTGCAGAACGTAAGGTTAAAAGATTCCGGGTTTAGGAACAACAGACTGTTGCAACACTTCCCAGGCGACAATGCCACCATCCTCATCTCTGTGAAAAACTTTCTGAAGCAAGAGAGTTCAGGCATTAGAGAAGGGTATATTACCACCTGAGATGTACTGCAATGACTCTGTAAGTGCCTCTCTTCCGAGACCTTGCAGACATATTAGTCTTGGGCTCACTGCTCAAAAGGTAAGTGTTTTTCACTTGGAGCAACTAACATATTACCTTGCTCTAAAGCAAAACTGCTGGAAAGACATGGTTTAATTTTTTTATAATCAGTCAGGCAACATGAGTTTGAAGTATAGTCTAACACTGGTGATCTTGTCTCGGGGTGAAACTGCAGTGTCTCCTCTTCACAGTGTCTTTATCCTGGGACAGTTCAAGCATATTAATGGCTATCAAATGAAAACCCACCTGTCTTTAACAGTAAAGTCCATTCCTTTGCATATAACAGTCAGCAATAACCACTGCTAACAGCTGTTGATTCTCAGATTCTTTGACACCTAGTGATATTTCACTGGCAATGCTATCCAGGTAAAAAAGACATTTAAGAAGTCATTGAATAAAACTGAAATTTATTATCCTTAGAAAACCTGTAAGAATGATGGTAACAAGCATAGGAACAGAGTTATCTTGAATTATATCTCAAAGCAACTCCTCTGCAATCTTTCTCTTTCATGCCGTTTTGCTGCCTCACTCATACAGCCCACAGGATGTGCCAGTTACACAAAAGACCTTACCGTCATCCTATTTGGGTCTGATCTTCCCTGGCAGAATACAAGGGGATGCCCTTGATTTCGGCAAGAATTGCTACTCTTGTAAGAGAAAAATGCCAAATCTCAAGGCTTTCTTGACATCTAATATTTCTACAGCTATACCTACACTTCTTAGGATGTTCATACCAGTCCTTGATCCCCAAACTATGTGATTCTGAATGGCTCATGTTCATATAGATTAGAGCTAACTGCTTCAAGAGCAAACTGGCTGCATCTAAACTGTGTACTACTTGAGCCGGATTTCTGCCAGCACTCCTGTGGGGGTTTTGTTTGTTTGTTTCGGTTGAATGGTTGTCTGGATTGTTTGTTTGTTTGTTTTCCCAGTTCAACTGGGGGGACTTGGGGGGACTTCAACTTACCAGATGTCTGCTGCAAATACAACACAGCAGAGAGGAAACAGTCTAGGAGGTTCCTGGGGTGTGTGGAAGAGAACTTTGTGACACAGCTGGTGAGGGAGCTAACTAGGGAAGGCACCCCCCTCGACCAAACAGAGAAGGACTTTAGGTGATGTGATGGTTGGAGGCCATCTTTGGCATAGTGGTATGAAATGATAGAGTTTTTGATTCTTGGGGAAGTAAGGAGGGGGGTTAGCAGAACAGCTACCTTGGACTTCTGGAGGGCAGAGTTTGGCCTGTTTAGAGGCCTGGTTGACAGAGTCCTTTGGGACACAGTCCTGAAGGGCAAAGGACTCCAGGAAGGCTGGACCTTCTTCAAGAAGGAAATCTTAAGGGCACAAGAGTAGGTCATCCCCGTGTGCCAAAAGATGAGACGGCAAGGAAGAAGACCAGCCTGGCTGAACAGAGAGATTTGGCTGTAACTCAGGGGAAAAAAAAAAAAAAAAAAGGAGGATTTATGACCTTTGGAAGAAGGGGCAGGCAACTCAGGAGGACTACAAGGAGGTTGTCAGGTTGTGCAGGGAGAAAATTAGAGGGGCCAAAGCCCAACTAGAACTTAATCTGGCTACTGCTGTAAAAGACAATAAAAAATGTTTCTACAAATATATCACGAACAAAAGGAGGGCTAAGGAATATCTCCCGCCTTTATTGGATGTGGGGGGAAACATAGTGACAAAGGATGAGAAAAAGGCTGAGGTACTTAATGCCTTCTTTGCTTCAGTCTTTAATGGTATGCCCAGTTGTTCTGTGGGTACGCAGCCCGCTGAGCTGGAGGACAGGGACAGGGAGCAAAACGAAGCCCCCATAATCAAAGGAGATATAGTTAGTGACACTTAGACATACACAAGTCCATGGGGCTGGATGGGATCCACCCAAGGGTACTGAGATTGTTGGTGGAAGTGCTCACCAAGGCACTTTCAATCATTTATCAGCAGTCCTGGCTAACCAGGGAGGTCCCAGCTGACCAGAACTTAGCAAATGTGATGCCCATCTACAAGAAGGGTCAGAAGGAGGATAGAGTGAACTACGGGCCTGTCAATCTGACCTCGGTGCTGGGGAAGTTTATGGAGCAGATCATCCTGAGTGCCATCACACAGCACATACAGGACAACCAGGTGATCAGGCCCAGTCAGCGTGGGTTCATGAAAGGCAGGTCCTGCTTAACTAACCTGATCTCCTTCTATGACAAGGTGACCCACTTAGTGGATGAGGGAAAGGCTGTGGATGTTGTCTACCTAGACTTTAATAAAGCCTTTGACACCATTTCCCACAGCATTCTCCTGGAGAAACTGGCTGCTCAGGGCTTGGATGGGTGCACTCTTCAC
>JAVJGG010000017.1:12002857-12022471 GCA_035590195.1 Aviceda cuculoides | reverse complement strand
ATTAGGAAAAATTTATTTACTGAAAGAGTTGTCAAGCACTGGAACAGGCTGCCCAGGGAAGTGGTTGAGTCACCATCCCCGAGGGCATTTAAAAGATGTGTAGATGTGGTACTTAGGGACATAGTTTAGTGGTGGACTTGGCAGTGTTAGGTTAACGGTTGGACTCAATGATCTTAAAGGTCTTTTCCAACCTAAATGATTCTATGATTCTATGATTCTATGCTTGAAATAATGTGAGAAGTGTTTTACAGCCCACCAGAGCAACTGTTCTCAGAATTGCAATCAAGCTTAATCCCAGAAAGGTCTAACTGCTTTACTCTGAGAGAGTGCTTCAGTATGAAATTGTACATACACAGAGTGCATGGTGAAGAGATTGGAACTTTGAGTAAATGAGGGAGCTGACTTTTTTGATAATGTAGACACGCATGAACTTAGAAGATATTATAATGTCCCTTGTAGAAATATCTAAAAACCCCAAAGTAGATATTTGGCTCAAATCACAGATATTATGATAGCTTTCCTTTTACAAACCTCTTATATCTTGGTCCAAAAAATACTTCCTCTTAGACTACAGTCTTTCTACATTCCTTATTCTATTGGACTATCTCACATACAGCTATTTAAATTCCATTTAAACATAAGAAAAAGTTTTTTTACCACAAGCATGATCAAACACTGGCACAGGTTGCCCAGAGAGGCTGTGGAGTTTCCATCCCTGGGGATATTCAAAACCTGACTGGACATGGTCCTGAGCAACCTGCTGTAGATGACCCTGCTTTGAGCAGGGGGATGATTCTATCATTCTATGATTTTTTTTCTGGAGAAAATTCAGGTTTTTCATACTCTAAGGCTCATAACCTTCTTAATGTAAACAGCAGTCAAAATGTTTCAGTTTATGCCTTTATGCTATGCTGGGATTCAAACAGATCAATACTTAACACAGCAGGAAAAGAACAAAACTGGGTGGCATATTGGGTCTTTTTCCATCTTCTTTAGACTACTTATTAACTCCCATAATTTTTATTCAGAAAAGTAATTCACCAATTAAGGCACACTTAGTCTAGATGGTCTATGTCAATGTTTCTATTAATGGAAATAAAACAATGAAATTACATTACTAATTGTACACATGGATCACAGTTCTTCTCTAAATTCTGCCCTGCAATACAGGTAAATGTCCCTGAACATTCCTGTGTTATGCACTGGTTTGCCCTCTGGTGAACCAAGAGTGAACATGGACTGTCAAACACTGCATGGAGTATTTTAATTGCCATAAATAGCTATTCAATTTTTTTTTCCTTCTTATGAAATCTGGAGTAACACTGATATTATGCAGTGGACTTGTGATACCTGTAACACATTGGAAAACTTTCATTTACGAAAAACTTCTATATATGACCTATTTATTTAGTTTCCCCAAGATGAATGTGTTGTGTCTACAAATTATAGATTTAAAAAACAATCAAGAAGTATTTTGTATTGATCTAGATGCATTGAAAAACTCATAATACAGAAATAGAACAGGAGTTTTAATTTTCTCAGAATTTTAAAGACATTCAGATGCAAATTCAAATATTATGGACCTAAAGACACATGAATTCATTGTTAATTTAAAAATATTTAAAATCATTTCAGTTAAATCAACTGGAAATGTTGAAGAGCATAAAACCAGACTAGTGGTATCAGAAATCAAATTTAATAGTTTAAAACTATCTTCTTAACATCATACAGGTAGTGGTCCTGTATAAAGGGAAGTTCTTTCCTACTAACAATGTTTTTGCAATCCATATGACACAACAAGGAACCTTCCTTAATTTTGCACTGATTTGAAAACAAATCTTCAAAGGCTAGATTCACCAGTAACTTGGAATATCTTCATTATAACAATGTGTCCCAGATTTTAAAAATAACACAGGATAATGATATGTAGTGTCTTGGCTTCTGCAGTTGCATCTTGATTACAGAAGGTGAGAGACCTTATTTCAAAGGTTCAGGTCACAGCTCTCTCTAAGAAGACCTGTATGGCCTGAGGATCAGGTCCACCTCAGCATATGGAGCATGACAAAGGTAGACCAGAGTAAGTGGTGTAGGTGGAGTGAGCAGAAGGACAAGACTTTCCTCACAGGTAGCAAAATGAGTTGAGAGGAGATGCTAAGGGTAATTGAATTTATTTGCAGCTTAGATATTCTTTCACAGAGTCTATTAGTCTATTGCAGACTAATTGCAAAATCAAAGCCTTGTTTTAACTCTGAATTCCAGGAAACATGTCTTTTCCTCCTTCCCACCTGATTCTTTGAAACAGTTCAATTGCTGTCCAGTGGTGAAAGCTCCCAGTGGTGGGATCATCATTTCATATGATGTCTTCGGGATGCAGAGAAACACTTAAGTATTAATCACCCTTTTCTTTAAGACAGTTGAGTGTCTTCTGCTAATGGCTTAGTGAGTTCAAAGGCACTTATTTTCTACAGCAATTAAGTGGAATGAATAATGTACTACATTTATTGGGGTTCTTTCTGCTCTCATGCTTACTTTTCACCAGTGTAACTTCATTGATTTCCACAAAGATATTCCTGATTTATTTAGTCTTTGCTCTGATTGTTGACCCTGCTAAAAAGAGAATTAATTAATGTCAGGTACAGTGGAGAATCACTGCCTATCAAATGGGATTGACGTCAGCAGCTCCTTTCACCTTGAGTGCAAAACTGTCAAAGAAACAAAATAAATTTTGAGCACTTTCAAGTAGCTCCATTTTCAAAGCAGTGACCTCTTCTGAATCCAGACCAGAGCCATCTATTTAACTTTTTATCATGTTTTTTAAAAGTATTTTCATTTCTAAAACCTCTTCTTTAAAAATTAAAGTGACAGTATGATATGGCAGGCAAAACCAATCCTTGTATTATATTTATGATTGAAAGTTTTAAACTTGCTGCCACTCCGGTAGAAAATCAATGAAAAATGCTAGCTACTTACTTATATTGCTTTGATTGCAACAAAACATAGTTTCTGCTTCTAAAACTTCTTCACTAGGTACATAACTGATGTGACACATTCATAGCACTCACTTTCTCTGTAGGAAAAAACAATAAATTCTTAACGTCTCTAAACAATATAACTAGTTTTCTCTTTAGACTTAAGTACAGACACACTGAATGATTAACATTTTTAATATGCCATAATGGGGAATCATGTGTTCATGAAACCTTATTGACAAAACTTGATAGTTGCGTGGTTGTTGGAATCCCCTTATTAGATTCTTAAAAAGAAAAATGGCAAAGCAACCCTTTCAAAATCCTTCAGAGCTTTCATTAATGATGTATGCTTTTTTTTCCTGTGAGAGTCTCTTCTTTTTTTTTTCTTTTTTTTTCTTTTTTTTTTTTTCCCCATGCTGCAGCATGTGCAGAATACTGGATGACAAATAATTGCCATCCAGTGTTTTGCTAGCAGTTACCAGCCTTAAAGCAAGGCACAAATTCTGCACTTGTACTGAGCAGTAAAAACCTCATCTGTAAAAAGAGAACTGGGATGAAGCGTAATGTAAAGCTCAGTGAGCAAAGTGAGATTAAAATAATGGGAAATACAGTTCCAAAGGGAAGGCTTGTGTGTATGCAGATTATCCCCTAATAGATGAGGGAGTGTAATTTGAAATTTTTGCTTGGAAAGACAGGAAGTTTAAGGTAAAAAGCAAAAGGGCTGACCTCTGCTGAAAATGTCTATGCAGTGACAGCTTCTTGTTATACCAATTGAGAATTTACCTTACTTTTTCATTCTGATCCTACTGTGCTCTTCCACCTACTTATTCAATAGACCTTGTATATAGCTTGTTGCACACTTCAGCGTATATAGCACAGTGAAAGACTTTTTTAAAAACCTAAGTAAATTTCCAGATAAGAGTCTTGATACGGCAGATTTTAAGGCTAAGAAATAATTTTTTATTTCTTTCAATTAAAACCAAATAAAAAGCATATAGCCATTTCCTCTATAAAATTTACCAGTAAATTTTACCAAAATTTGCCTGTAAATTTAGGTAGTCACTTTTGACAAAAAAAAAAGAAGATAAAATTAGGCACTTTTTTTTCAAATTTTAAAAATGTCTTAATGTATAGTAGCTCTGGCACAAAAAGCTTCAGCCTGTCCTCAGTGCAATAATATGGGATCATCCAGAAATGGAGAAATGTTTGTGTGCACCAGTGCTGCCTCATTTCATTAGTGACATTTTGACATTATCGTGATCATAATTGTAATATGCCAGTGCATCCTTTCAGGATTTCTGCCTGAGCTTTCCATAGTGGAGGGAGTGGCATTAACATTGTTGGAGTGAGCACTGCAGATAGTCACTGATGAAAAATAATGTTAATCATAAATGTCTTCATAGAAGTTGACGTAAAAATCCTTTTTTGCTCAAAGAATCATTTAACAGTGGTTTGGTTTTTTTCTTTTTCCTCCCCCCTTCATCTATTCTGATTTATTTCTCTTTCTTTAGCTGGTGCTTTTTAACAAACTTTTTATTAGAACTAGCTGTAGATAAAATTTCCGTATCAGAAATTATTGATTAAAAGCTTGAAAAAATCTTAGTCTTACTTAATTTTGCATAAACATCAGGCCAGACCTCAAATATTTTCAGCCTAGAGATTCTGTCTCAAGAGAAATGTAAAGTAGATGGTTTATATTTCTGTTTTCCAGGCAGGTCAGGCTCTTTGATTAGATCTTTCACGTAATCTCATGACTTCAGAGGGTAAAAAAGTACCTCATGGAGGTCAAGATCCTGCAGCCCCACTGCGTGCTGTAGTTGGCATCACCCACGGGGAAGAGAAAAAAGCAGATCATAGGTGCATCTTCAAGCCTCTGAAGCAGAACAGATGAAAGCATTTAACATACAAAGAACATACTAGAAAAAAGATTACAAACTATTTGTTTTTCAATGTAAAAAACTGTTATACAGAACTAACACTCACTTTGAAAGTCAGCAAACAGTTTAACACTGAAAAAGAGTGTCAACAAAGTGTTTTCAGACAAAAATCCACAAGTATTTCTAATATTAATCTTTGCCTTGACCCCTTTTAGAGCCTGATTCCTTCTTGGTGCTGACTGCACTGTGAAGTGTTGCTGGATGTTGTGCTTGACGTCATGATCTTCTCACACAGAAAGTAAAGTACTGCTACCCAAGCTGTATTTTGTAGGCAAAATGGAAGTAGCTAGTGCCTACAGTTTATTCAAGAAGCTTGCAATAATAAGATACAACTTCCTCAATGAAAAGAAATCTACATTCCCCAAACCAGTTCAACAGCCTGCTTTTTTCTTTGGGACCATATTAGTCATTACAATCTTATCTCACCTCATTTCTGTGACTGAAAATTGCAGTAAGAACCAAAAGGAACAAAAATGGGAATACATGAATTTATTCCCAAGATAAAGATTAAAAAGACTCAGATTACATCATTTTGGCAGATTAAAAAAGATCAAATGGTTAATTCCTTTCCTTATCATTACCCTTAGAGTAGATTCTGCAATTTCCCAGTTTTTGGCAGCCCTCTCTTTAAATGCCTATTTGAGCAAATGCCAGCTTGCTTGTTCCTCCTCCCCAAAGTCTGCCTGGGATCACAGTACTTCCCATCCACACAGACAAGAGGGCCGCTACTTCCTAGATTAATGAAGTTTTGCGCTCTAACAGGAAATTTCAAAGAGAGAAAAAGCCAGTCAGCCTTATTTAAATTTTCTCTTATTTTTAGGGTTTCTTGGTTGTTTATTTGAAGCAACATTTAAACAGGAATTAGAAGAACACTAGGAATATGATTGAACACTCTTCAAAATGCTGAGGTAGGTTTTGAGTCTTAGGTAAAATGTGTCTGAAGACAGTAGGGTCTTGGAGATTAATTTTATCATTCAGCCAAGCACCATCTTGACATATATCCAGCAAACATATGAAAAAGGACACAGTGCACTCCCAAAGTCAAAATCAATTTTTCATCACTCAGTGCTGATTCACTGACAATCTTAAAAAAAGCCCCAAAACATTACTTTTTTATATATATATATACATATAAAGATAAGTCTTTGATTAGAAATAGTTCTAAGGTTGGAATTTCTGTGTCAAACCTAGAATAAAGAAGTATCACAGAAAACTTGCTGCTAAGCTGCTGAACTATCAACTTTCTTGTCAGAAAGTTAAGCTTCAAGTCACCGGAATTAGGTTGAACTTGCCTTGGCATTTCATTCCCACAGATCAGCTCCATTGAGCACCTGATCTGCTGGGCTACTGGCTCTTTTGGCAAGGCAGCTTTCTTAGTTTCTCTACAGAAGAGTTCTGCAAGGATTGTGTTTTGTGCTGAGAAGATGAAAACCAATAACACTTTAAAAACAATTTTTCAAGATGTGTAAACCCAATTCTGTTAACCCAGCTTCAAGAAAATTGTCTCTGCTATTTCTTATATGCAATTTTGCATAAGTGAAATACCACAGCAGAAGAATCTATAGGAGAGACAAGAGGCCAAAGGAGATGTGGACTAGGACAATACTGTCTACACCTACACTTACAGAATGACAAGGGGAAGCATAAAGAGTGGATGTAAGAGAAAAAAAAAAAGAAATAGAGAAATAGGGAAAAGTTGCGGAAGACTTTAATACATGAAGAGAGTCGAGATAAAAAATTAAAAAAAGAAAATGTGCAACCTTTTGGATTTGTACTTTTATCTTAGCTTGTGTAATCAGGTATTTGTCTTCAGGCTTTTGAAAAGAACTTCTGTGAGAACAATTATAAGTTATTATGACTATCAGTTATAATAATTCATGAGAGATGGTAGAGTTGGAAGGGACATTACACTTTCTTCTCCCACATGAAATAATAGCAGAAGAAGCAGTTAAGAAAACAGGAATATATAAGGGGCTTATTCCTGAGAATTTTCACTCACAACTGTTCTTCATGGGGAGGATAGGGAGAATGAAAGAGTTGTGGTGAAAATAAATAACTTAATGTATGCATGTGAGTATGGGTTTGCATTATAAGACCTGGAAGCATTTTTTTTGCCAGACTTTTAAAAAAAGACTGATTTGTGGAATCAATAAATACTTCAGCCACTACCTTCCTGCATTTGCTCTGAGAGTTTTTTCCAATTTTCTGCCATAAATGGGCCTTAATCCCACAATTTTCCCAGCAATTTCCTAGTCCCCTTACTCATTACAGCCAGAAAATTGTTATCTCATCATCTTCATCAGATTCTTTTACACAGACACTAACATATGGTAGGACAGAACAATTGCAAGCTTCAATCATCTTAACGTTTAGGCTGACAACTAGCAAATGATTCTTATTATGTTTGAGCCTCCATGATCTTTTTCCAAATGCCTCTTCATTCACTCTATTAAAAAAAGGAGAAAGAGAATAAGACCCAAAACAGAAAACTTGCTTTAATATGAGCTGTTACATTTCAAAACCTTTTTTATCTGTCTCCAACATTTCCATCTCAAATTCAAAGATTACCTTTTTACTTACGTATTTTGTCTAATAGCCACATTTTCAGTTCTGTATAAAGTGAGACTATCTGGTGGTTTATTTTGTTTTCTTCTGCTGCTGCATTTCAAAGTTTCTTGACCCATTTTATTTGAATTCAGATACTTCATTTCTAGGCGTTATTTAATTGTCTGCATTACAGTACATTGAGATATGAGGAGTATGCATACACATAAGCGTGTGCTGGTGTGCGGCACTGGAGGTAGAGAAAGGGGCTTACAGCAGAGGGTCACACTGCTATTTTCAGCCATCTTAGCCCACAAGGATGTTGCAGGAGGTCGGAAAGCAGTAACATTGCAAGATATTACATTCTTCATTAAGGCACTAGCTGCTTTGTTATGCAAACTGAAGGCTGAGAGATTTCAATTAATGATGATTGTGAGGTCTACTAATATTGACTGCTGTCTCCACTATTGATCTGGAGTGCTAGGAAAATTCCCCTAGCCTACAATGCAGGTTTTTGAGAAGTGGCTACATTCTTCTCCTCCTGCTGAACTGCATACTCCCGCATCTCATTAAAATTAATGATGATTGCGCGTCCGATGACGGCAGGTTGACTTGCAGTTTTGCTGGCTTTGTGGGTAATTTTCCCTACAATGCCTCCTGCAATTATTTCTTAGCTAAATAATTCATAGCAAACTTACAAAAGTAATAAGCATACTTAATTCTTTTTAACTGATATTACAAAAGGAAAAGTATAAAAAAAAAAAAGAAGAAAAGGGAGAAAGGGAAAAGCAGTGTTTTCTGCTTATATAGGGTCTCTTGGTCTTTCACATCACAAAGACTGGGTTGTTGCTGTGTGTTGGTCTTGAACATGTCACTAGCTGTCCCCTCCCCCAGTATTACTACACACATGTAGATTTCATGAAGGGAAGGGTTCTGGATGTCCAGTACTGACGGTCCCGTGTGAGTTATTTTGTAGTTTGAAGCAGATGACTGAAATTAAGTAAGGCTGGAATTTTGGAAGTTATGAGAGGGATTAACAAAAATAAACCCATTCAAATAAAAGGACATTTGTAACAGAGTGAGCCAAAAAGCCCTTGGGAAAAAAAAAAAAAATATGTATATATTTCCATTTTTATAAATACATTTATACGTATAAATGGAACACATTCACACAGAACATTTCCAGTAAGGAACAGATACACTGTAGGCATAACCTGCAACTCTTAGGAGTAATTTTTCAGATTCCAGTAGTCCTTGGTGCTGGCTCAACTGATTCTTTAAAAAGAAGAAGATGAACCTAAAATTTCTATCTTTGTTTTACAGTTCTTCCAAAATTTACCTAATCTAACTGCTCACCCACTCATGCACTTGCACCTGCATAGAATCCTACCTTTTGTTCATGTCATTTGCACAAGACACTGCTGGTCTTTCCACAGGACTCTGTGACCACGTAGAGGGACACCAGTAATGGTACTAGAGGTATCAGAGAACAACTGAGCAGGAACATGCTCAGGGACTGTCCGTCCCACCCCTTCACTGCTGCTCCTCCCAGTTCCCAACATTCTCAGCAGGGAGGCGCTCTGAAGCCTGCAGAGACAGGGTTTCCCTGGCTCACAACTAAATATCAAAGGTCAGGCAGAAAGCAGAACTGTGTAGAGCATGTTCTCTAAAGATAAGCTGCCTTTTTTCAACCTAAAAGACAACCAGGTACAGAGCTGATGATTCTTCAGAGCAATCTTCAGCAGAAACTGATTTGGAGGAGGTTTCCCATCTTTAGACACTTCCACAGATAGAACAGATGTTACTTCTCCTTAGCACAGAAGTATGTCTTGTACCTACCAAGCAAAAAAACTTGTCTTTTTGATAGACACCAAGGAATCCACCAGGCTAGGAATTACACAGTCCTTAATCATACAGTGGGAGGAATTCTCCAGATATTTGTTTCCGATAGATACTGCACATTTGGATGGAAACTGCCTGGCCTCATTCTCCTACCTTCTTCAGCTGATTCCAGGAACAATGCTCCACAGCCTTAATGTGGAATTTCTCTTGGCTTCAGTGGGAATGTAACGAGTGCGAAGAGCTGTCTGTGTGGGACTGCATTATCAGACCATCCTCAGCAGTGACGCCACTGTATTGGGAAGAAAAATGGATTAAAAGCAGAAAGCCAGAAAGTAGAAGTAAGAGCTTTTTTGTAATTTACCTTTCTTTCTTTCTTTGACAACTTTAGAACCTCCCAACTTGATTCTGAGATCTTGGAACTATGGCTTTTTTCTGAATTCTGTGTTAAGTTATATTTTTTCTTTTGATTTTGCTGAAAATCCTGGTGTCTTTTGTTGTTTTGGCTCCAAAGATTGTATCTGGATCTAAACTATTGTTTTCTGAAATTTTGCAACAATAAGTTTGATCTAGGTCCCAAAATTTGGAACCCAAAATTTGCTGAGCTTAAATCTGGAATAGATTTTTGCAGCTGAGAGGTTGAAAACAAAAGCCTAGACAGTCAAGATTTTACAATGGGAATATAGCTAGAAGCGCTACATGGTACACAAACAGGAAGATCTGAACCCGTTTATTAATTTTAACAAACCCAGTGACTCACACATTAATTATAAAGGACACATTCCTTTACAAGATTCTTTAGTGTTTGTATCATCTGATTTAAACAGAAAGGTAATCATCCTATTTCTTCAAGACACAGAAAAAGTATTTGGCAGAATTCGAGCAGAAACAGCTCAGAAAGTTTGTTTTTTTATATTAAGTTCCTTTCTGTTCCCTTTCCAATTAGGGCACATGAGAATTCTGCAAGCTCTGAAAGTTAAAGTAGCTTTGTTAAGAAGTACATCTGTTAAGGTTCTCTGATTTTGAAGACCATAATTATTTTTTCAAACATTCTTTGGAAAATTGTCTTGCAGGTTGTTTAATTGGGAAGGAAACTACTTAACTCATTACATTAATCTTTTAAGAAATTATATTTCTGTATCTGCCCTTCTTCTTACTCATAATTCTCATTGCAGTGACTTTCCTCTAGAAGCCAGTGAAATTAGAAATGCTTTTTATTAAAAACCTGTATGAAGTTTGTCTCTCAAGAACTATATTTTGCCCTTTTGTAGTCTGTTCACATAAGTATGAATGTTCTGCAGAGGTCTCCATGGCTTAAGGGGCTGCATGGTTTATCTGACCAGCCTCCTCCTTTTTACCAAAAATAAAAGTGCATGGCTCTTCTCTGGAGAGGTTCTTTGACTTTTAAGGTTGTTCTGACTGATATTCTCCAGAGTCCCTTCCTTGGACGGGATCCACGGGAGTCCCTCACTCCTGGAGAAAGATGACAGTCTCTATAGCAGTGGTTCTCTTTGCACCTTGCAGCAGAACTTTGAAGCCAATATGGAAGAATAAAATGTGAATTTTCCAGGCAACTTCCTTTGCATATCTTCCAGCATTTTTGCATGGTGATTCAGGAAAAGATTAATTTAACTGGGTGCCAAGGAGGAATTCCTGCAAAAGTAAATAGGTGATCCTGCAGGAGCTCTGCAGCCAGAGAGGGAGCACAGGCACAGGAGGCCTGCAAATGGCAGTCACCCAAGAAATCTTAAATGTCTCTATCGCCTTCATCTCTGGCGGATTATGGCTGATTTCAACGGAGTTACACAAGAAATTAATGTGACCTTAACAGATCACTTTTCCAGATTCACATGCTTTATGTTGGTTTAGAAAATGACCATGAATTTTGACAGTTATTCAGTAGATGCCTTGTGCCTAAGCTGAAGGAAAACCACAGTGAATTCTCAAAGCAGTTCTTAGAAATCCTTGCACCCCTCATCTGTCTCTTACTAGGCAACTGTGCTGTGATTGCTGGTGAGTGATGATATTGTACTGATGGTGTAATTACAACACAGGAAATGCAGGTCAACATCTGACTTCAGAAGAAAATTATGATGATCAAAATTGTTTTAATGTTATGTAACATTATTGTTGTATGTGCATTGATTAAATACAAGCAAGTACTGATGATATCAGTTTCTTATCTGACAATGATTGCCTGCTTAATATTTCATTGGGGTTTTACAATGGGACATTTGTAATAACATTTATAACCATAGTACCTCCCTATGAATTAATTGCAATTTCATTTGAGAAGGATTTTCACCTTACTTTTTGTACACAAGGTAAAAGATAAGCTGCAGTGGATACATTATTTTAATCAATTCATATGGAATTTAGGAAGCACAGAGCTAGTGTGTTTGTTACAGTAAAGTCAATTTTTGTTGCTGAAGCACAAAGGCATAGAAAGGATCTTTTATTGGAGTGAGCAGAGTTTTGTGAGGAAAATTATGAAAGGGGGTAGAGGGAAACTGCACTGAATGTAGTGTTGAGTATCAGTGAGTGTCACTTGCTTTGCTTTAAGAAAGCATAAGCAACTTATTGAAGATTTCCCACCCTTTGTTGTGTTGAGGGCTACAAAGTACTTCCCACAGCAAGACAGGCAGGAGATGATAAATTGCTAGATTTTTCTTTTCTTTTTTTCCTATTCAGAAATTAACAATGTAATAATAATCTTCGTAACAAAGAGACTGACCCTGCAATGTTCTTGAATTCGTCTCTTGTTTCTGGAGCTACTCAGAAAACTGTAGACAATATGTTATTTCTTTACCAGCAACCACTTTTCATAGAGAAAGGTAACAGCATCTCTCCATCAGAGCTTCATGGTTGAAAGCATGTTGATAATCCCATTCTTTCCTTTTCCAACAGAAATAAGTACTTATTCCTCCAAGGTGAATTTTTGCAGCCTGCCAGAACAGCACTATGAACTTATTTTTTTGCTTTTCATACAGGAATTCCACTGTGTTTTGTAGACATTAATAAACTCTATCTCAGAAGACCCCTATATCATATAGGGACTGTATATTTGTGCTGTTTTCAGATGTGAAAGCTGAGACACTGGTATTATTTTATCATCTTCTGCCATAAAGAATTCGTAATGCAACTGACTGAGGTGCTTCCTCTCCCAAGTTTGTTATACAACCTTCATGTGGAAACTGTTCTTCAAAGACCATAAGCAGCGTATCTTAAATCTGAATTATTTAATATGCATCCGCATCTAGGCAAGAGTTTTCTAGCAGCCTTTTGAGTATGGTGTGACAGATGCATTTCATTTTCCAGAGTTTCATTTGCAGAAACTCTGGAGAAGGGGAGATAACACCTGACTGTCAGCAGGGCACAGCACGGATGCCACTCTCCACATTGGGATTATGACAATTTGCAAGGTCAGAAGACGTTCACCATATAGAGGATGGCAGAATGGATTCGCGCTGGGCTACAGTCCCACAGTCCTTTTTGCAAGTGTCTGACGAACACAGCGCTACCCATTGAAAGGGAAGATGGTGCAACTAAGCTGTGCTGCTACATACTGTCCTAAAGCTGTCTGGGTATAAGTTGTCAGCCCCTGACAAAGGCACATTCCCTTACTCAAGCCTCTTAATCAGAAATGCTTTCTGAAATGATAGTCATTTTTCACTTAGGAAATTTTCCTGAGTAACAATACTGTCTCAGGTGAGCTGCATAATTTTATTTTCTTCAGCATTTCAGTCAGCTAGGAGAATAACTGTAGATTCCCACAGTAAAGAAAAACAAATTGCTACATAAAAATCTTAAGTTTCTAAGCAAAAGTGAAGATATTTGATACTGTCCTTTTTTTTTTTTTTCTTTCAAGGGAGAAATTTCTGTGCAAGATCAACAGCCATCCTATGTATTCAGGCAAGCTAGGAAGGAGCAATTGCCCTGTCACATATTTGGTGGTGGTAAATTCTGCAATATTATTTTCCCTAAGATTAGGTCAAAAGCATCTTTCATTCCAATTTGGTTTGGTTTATTTGTGAGGTTGTTTTCTGCATTTTGTTGTTTGGCTTCTTAAAAACAAAACAAAACAAAACAAAAACCAAAACAAAACCCAAACCAAAACAAAACCCCAAACCTTAGGACTAGGTTGTTTGGCTTAAAAAAATAAAGAGACTGCCATGAGCACCTCAATATCCGCCATGGTTTAGCTGCTGCGCTGATACACCCTCAAAGGTCCTTTCCACCTCCCTGGGAAGGGCTGCCTCTGACACCTCTGAGAAGCACTGCAGCCCTGGCAGCCAGATGCACAGAAGGTGGAGCAAGTCTTTGCACTGGGAGCTGGTAGGTAAAACACACTTATGCTGGTCTGTCAAAAAAATGTAAGCAGATAATGTGGGTAACAGGGTAATGCCAGTTCAGCCCAGCACCGTGGTGGTTCATGGGTTTACCTGCATATGCTGACAAATGATCCCCAAACTCTTTGGCTCTGAGATCACCGTGGTGTTGCATGATTTTAACCCATACCAACAAGCACTGTCCTGGATATTGCCTTGTCATGGGTCAGGTTATAGTTCAGGCTATTAGAAAGAGAAAGAATTTTACCAGGAGGGTGAGAATGAGAGGAACCTTACTGGGAAGAGTTACAGAACTTTCTATGTCATATCCTAAAACCACAGTTGCCTGCTACGAAAGTTGTGAATTTATAATAATCCATATATCTTGCATCTAGGAGTTCTGGAAGAGTTGACCCAGCCCTCTCTAAGACACTACAATTACTTAAAATATCTTTTGAAACAGTAATCCAGATACTTGGAACAAACCCAGTGATGTGTGACTACTTCAAAAAGGGTAAATGAGCAGATCCAGGTTATTACAGGTCTGTCAATCCAGCATTGATCTTCAGCAAAATAATGGAAAATCTGCTGTGGGGATTGATTCATAAAGAATTAATGCAAGGAAATACAACTAACTCCAATAAAGATGGGAAGCAGATGTGATCAAACTCACTTGATGACTTTTTCAGATCAGACAGGAAGTGTGGTTTGTAGAGGTAAAAAAGGCTGATAGAATAGACTTATGTCCAGGATTGGTACTGCATGACATTTTATTTGCCAATAAATTCAGGATTATATAAAATTGAGTTGGCATGCACCGTATAGATTGGAAACAAGCTATTGATCAGTCTTAAATTGTAATCTTACATGAAGAATTATCATTAAGCAATTATGTTTCTTCTGGGAGATCTGCGCTGCTTAAAACATTTGTCAACACAGTCTGTGCAATAACTTTAAGAATCGTTGCTAATGAAGTTTGCAAATGTCATCAAAATAAGGGTAGCAAAGTAGAAAAAAAGAAAGAAAGGAGGCCAGTGATTGTTTAGCGAGTTAGGTGCAATCCATTTACATAAGATTAACTCAGAAAACTTGGGAGTCACCAAGGACAACCAGCTGAACATGACCACTGGAAGTAACACACTGACCAAAAATGTTAGCACTGTCCTTGAATAAAATTGGAGAATATCCATTACGATTATTCAGCACTGGAGCCATACCTGTGGAAAACTGTGTCAATAATTCATTAAATGGGAAAGGTTTGAGGAAGTGTCATTAGAATGATATAAAAGATTGGAAAGCTCATCTGCTTTTTCATACCATGTAAAGTGGTCCGATAGTGGATACTGCTTCCCTTTATGAACTTTTCTTCAGTTATATAGTGAGACCATCACCATATCAAAACTACTTTGTGAATAACAGTGAAAATTCGAAGACCTCAATCTGCTTAGTTTACCAAAGAAATGTAGTTAATCCAAGAGAAACATTAGATGTGATGTGTTTAGTCCAGAAACGTCTCCTTGGAGAGAAAATTTTCAACAATGTTGAGAAAGGAAAGTCTAATCAAAGTGATAGAGTCACCATCCCTGGAGGTGTTCAAGAAATGCTTAGACATGACACTTCAGGACGTGGTTTAGTGGGCATGGTGGTGTTGGGTTGATGGTTGTACTTGATGATCTTAGAGGTCTTTTCCAAACTTAATGATTCAATTTGATTTGATTCTATTCTATTCAAATCCAATGTCTGGAAGGCAAAAATAGACAAATTGAAGGCAGCCCTTTTTTGTCTTCATTATGGTTGTTGGAAGAGATGACTGCAGTGGTCCTTCAGACCTTAAGGTCTATCAATCTGTACAGACCTTTGGTTTTAGTGTAGCAGGGATACCAAGAGGCCAAATTCTGCCATAATTGCTGCTAGTCTTAACAAAATGCAACATATGGTTTCTCCATAAACAAGAGCTTATATCCCTGTTCTCAGATTATTCTTCAGACCCTGTTACATTGTCATGGTATGTCATAATACAATGTCACTGTCTACTGTGGCTCATCTCTCCAAATATGCCGTTAATCTGTTATTTACACTATTCTAGGAAAGTGATGAACTGAAAGATTTAGTTTATTTAAGCCAATCTTTATTCACACTCTCCTAGACCTAGCCTGAGATATTGGTGACCCAACAACAAAATTTTAATAGCTTTTAAAAAAATGTTTTAATATGAGCCAATAGGTTATTTTTTTTAATATAAAGTGTTATGTTGTTGGGGAAAAAAATTGCTGACTATTAACTCTGCATATTTGAATAAGATCCTGCCTACATAATTCAGCACTCTTTGGAAATGTAACCAAAAGCAATAGTTACTGTCCTCACTGATTGTCTTTCAGTGCAATTTCTAGAATATGTGTAGAGAGTTTGCACATAAACAGTTGTGTTGGGCAAACTAATTCTCTGTCTAGTAGTGAATCCATGTTATTATCATACAATCATTACTATGTCATCTAGAGGTTTCTCTTGAAATCAGAGTATCATTTTGGTAGAAACTGCCTTTGTCCAGACAGCTTATGACTTAACAGTCGAGACAGATGAATGCACTTCATCTCTAGTAATGAGGATTTTGCAGAGCAATCTACTTTCTGTTATGCTTGATTAAACCTATTATGCCTTTACTGATACTTGTGCAACCCCATTACCCTTCGTAGGTTTACACAGGTATAACAGGTTGGACCTCTAACAGGAATTAATTCTGTGATTTCTGCATAAGAACAAGTAGGAGTCAACTCACTCTCTCTTAGCTGTATTAGCTCAGCAGGACGGACAGCAGTGAAAATTACCTGCAGTGAAAGTGTATTTTTGGTTCTAAATTACAGGGATGTGACTAGCTGTGTACAGAGGGAAGAGATCTCTGCTGAACTGAAAGATGCTTTGTTATACATTTAAAAATAAAAGCAGATTTTAAATAAGAGGAGAATGCTTCAAGAAAGCTATAACTAGTTTCATTGAGTAACATAAAGTGTAAGTAAAATTGCTTCTAGTAGACTAAGGAGTGAACCAGTTGGTAAATCTGAGTAGGTAGAACTGGTGTTACAGGCATGGTTTAAACTACAGGATCTATTAAATCTAAAAATAGATATTTCAAGATCTATTTTGTTACTGAAACTGAGAAAGCTATTTCCTTCCTTGCCAAGACACTTTCCATAGCTAGGGAATATATATTTAATTCACTGACTATTTCTGCTTACACAAACGTCAAATGCAAAACCATCATCTGCCTTCTATGGGATGAATAGCAAGTGGGCAATGTTTCATTATGTAAGACTATATAGGAAAGAATAAATGTGGATTTTTTAAATCCATATCTCACACTCCCAAATCCTTGTGTGCAAGAACTTAGTAAACAAATCTCATTGCATCATCACCCTAAGGCAAATGTTTAACCAGTATCAAAAATTACTTGACCTATATTAGCTTTACTAAGAAAATGGCTTTTGAGCCTTTGTTGTAAATAAACACATGTCCTACTTTGGAATAGGCTTAGGGACAAACACTAACACTGGGAAGCATAGTAATATGTACCCATTTAAAGTTTATTCAATGGGAACAGTACAAAAATTCCCAAGTTCATGCTGAATTTGACTGCAAAGGTCAATGTTACTGATACATGTCTCTTCTTTCTGCAAAATTGGCAGCACATACGATGAAAACATCTTTTCAATAGAGAAACAACTGACATTAATAGGTATTTTGCTATTGATTACAATATGACTAAAATTTCTGCCATGATATTTTGTTACCTGTTCAATACAGTTGGTATCGTACAGAGGCTATGTCTGCCTTAGCAAGCAGCTCCAAGAAGAACAGACTGTAGACAGAAATATATGGTTCTCAGGACCCAACATCCACATTTTAAGATCTTTTTATTTACTATTAGACTAGCTCTGCTCTGGTCCCATAGCCTGAATGCTTATTTATGGCTAGAGTGCAGTAGGTGTGCCTCTGGAGCACATTTTCCAGTTTAATTTCATGCAAAATGAATTCAGCTTGGCACTCAGAAACCTCTGCACGCTGTGAACCAGAGCGTGGACTACTGGGAGACGTACTTCAAAAGTACTTTCCTGATCTGAACTAAAACACTAACATGTACTCAGAGCATCTCTACTCCAGGAAGGTTTCTGGTCTGATTCAGAATGAAAAAGTGAAGGAACACACAAAAAGTGAAAAATAAAAAAACATTCAGTCATCAAAGAATACTAAAATGTGCTATTCAGGTTCATCTCTAGTTTTGAAACTGAGGGATTTGTTCTTGTTTATCAAAACTCGTATGTTAGTTGTTGGAGGAGAAACGGCTGAAAAAAATCTTTGCTTCACTCATATACATCATCTCAAATTGACCAAAAATATTCAGAAAAGAACAATCGAAAATAGTAATATGTTTTTGGAAAGAAGGCTGAAAAAAAATTAAAGAGTATAACCATTTAATTTTAAAACTTTACATAGTGAAATTGTTAAAAGTGTTTTCTAAAAAAAATGAAATTTTGTTTTGAAATGTATCTATACCCCTTTTGAAACAGCTGTTAAAAATGTTTTGGGTCTGGTACGAGAAATATTTTCTTAGATCTGTAAGAATTTTTACTTTTTTTAGAAGCTTTATTATTGCAAATACCAGCCTTTTAGTTTAGCTTAAAAACCAACCACAAATTAGAAGATTTTTCTGTCATTTTTCATTGTGCTAATTCATACTGCTTGGTAAAACCAAGAGCTGGAAACACATAAATAACTCAAAAGGAAAAACATGGAATGGTTGTGGTAGAGCAGTGATTATAGCAGTGTTTTGATTGTGTACAACAACTTTGCCATGAGGAACAAAAAATCCAAGTAAGAAATAAAGTTAATCAAAACCATCAACAACTGATTTTTTTATGATATTGTTAAAAGATTTTTGGTTTAACCCTTGTTATTAACGTGCAGCTTCCTGTATATTATACAAAAGGCAAAATATTCTCCAGGATACCTGAGTACAACGAGGGCAGTTTTTGGTAAACAAACATGCCTTATTTGTTCTTTGGTTTTCCAAAATTTTTTGATTAGAGGAACTTACTATTAGACAAATCACATTGCCTGTTATCTGGTCCCTCTTCTCCTATATCAATGATTATTCTGACAGGGGAAGTTTAAAGCAACAAGTAAAATATGATAAACAATATCTATCACCATATAGGGAGCTTGGCTAAAAGCTTTCTGTCACCATTAATAATACTGTCTGGTTTTCAGCCTCCCCATTTATTGCATTAGTGGCAGATGTAAAATACTGCAAGAAGTAAACAACTTCCAGGAGGTGCTACCTGTGAAAATTTGGCCTCTAAATGAGGATACTTTAAACTTCCTCTAGATAGTTATGTGCATAGTCTGGTGAACAGACCTCAGAGGGAGTGCATATGCAAAAATATTCATGTAACTAACTCACACTGTTTCTATTGTGTTGTATTGTAGAACAAGATGCCCTACACTATAGCATCAACACAAGAAAATATCACTTCTCACCTCCTAAGTTTATACCATTTGTCCAGAAGTAGGTATTTATGCATTCCTATTTCATCTTACAGAGGCTTTGAGCCACGTACAGTTAAAAAGTTTTCAGCTACAGACTGAAAAATGGTAAACAAGTATGGAAGATATTATTATGCACAAGCTAACCTGGATTCAGGAAAAAAATTAAAAGAATATCCTTAATTTTAGACAAATAAAGAGGCCTGCTGTAGTATACTCGTTCTTTAAGTGAAACACATACTAATGCTCTCTGGTGGAGTGGGACCAGTCTGAGCTCCATAGACATGTAAAATAACTAGAATCCACATTGTGCACTAACACAAAATCTCTAGAAAAATTCTACACAAACAATCTTTGGCCATTTTTTACCAAGCTCTAAATACAGTAGTGCAAATAACTAGATTTTTTTTCCTATTTGTTGGTGTATATGAAAAACTTCTAACATATTTTTCCCCAATT
>JAVJGG010000017.1:11981623-12002789 GCA_035590195.1 Aviceda cuculoides | reverse complement strand
ATAGATAAACTTCTTTAGATGTGTTAGATAACCCAACAAATTATTTAAATAAATTTTAGTGCTTTTAAACTATAGTAGAAATTTACATTTACACAAATTTCAGGGAAAAAAGTTTTCAAAGGTTAAAAACAATTCAGACAAACTAATGCCTGAATTTCATGGATAAGTTTAGTACTGCTAAAACCCCTCCCTTTTTTTTTTTTTTTCAAATAAGCTATGCATCTAATAAAATATGCTCCTCTATGAATAGACCAGCAAATTTCCAAAATGTGTTGCTATGTCATCACATAGCTTAAGAGTTATTTTACAATTCTTTCATATCTTTTATGGATAGATGTTATGTTTCCTATGAATATGACTATCTTAAGTCCATAGACTGAACAGGGGGAAAAAGCAACCCAAAACATAAGACATTCCTATATGATCTAAAACTGTAGGTATTCTTAATTTGTCTTGAAAGAGATCATAATAAACTAAAGATAATTTTAATATGCTGCTACTCCTTTCCTGTGGAAATGTTCTTTGGTAATTAATATTAATTTATTACCAGGTATTTTGGGAAATTACATATCCATTTTCATTAGCTGTCACAGGACTGTTCCTGGCTATTTTAATCTGAAACATTAACACTGGACCACTTTCACACTGTGTTTTCAGCAGTCTCTTTCTTTCCCTCTATCTCACTCACATACTCATGCATACAGGTATGCGTATAAAACTAAAAAGGTGCACCAAAATTAGTTCCCTTATACAGTTTAACTGAATTAAAACCACCAATATGTCTTTTGAAAGCACATGTTAGCACTAACCCAGGAGTGAGTGGGGATGGTGCCACTAAAGTTTCCCCTAATATATATATATGTTTATGTATGTGTGTGTGTGTGTGTGTATTTTTGTATGTATATCAATATAGAGAAGTAAAATTGAGGTAAGCATTTTAATTTATACAAAACTGCATAAAGCAAACCTCTGTGGAGTCACAGAAACTGTACCACTGCAGAAATCCAGTTATTTCAGTTTTATAGACATTGCTTAAAATTTGACTTGTTAGATTTTGGGTTGTTTCCTACAGTAACAAGTTGTTTCACCATATTAGTGGAGTCTGTGTTTTAGCTTCCCTTTGGATGTTAAATTAACACTAAGTGATTTACATCCACCAGTAAACCTCATATCATGAGCCTAAAGCCTGGGTCTAGTAGTGCAATCCTACAGTAAAGTATTAGTGAAAGTGGAGAAAACGATATGCATGCCCTTGCCTTGGAGACAGAATGGCTTCTTATTCAATGTTTTGTGTTGTTTATCAACCTCATTTCTTGTGTATCACCTTTGTGATACGCATACTTTGTGTATGCATGCAAAAAATAGGTCATACAGACTCCCCTTAGCTAATACTTCCCACTTCTTCATTCCCAGCTACACAGGGACATGTAGAGATCTGCACTGTAATTTGAAGATATAACGTTGCGTATTTGATAAGAAATATATCTGCCAATCTGATGTAAAGTTTAATTCTTCATTAGGCCATGGCTGGCCTTAGAAGCTGGAGAGTACTTATTTGTAAATAGGCGTTTCTGCAGACTCTCAACGCCTCACAACGGGAAAGGAATTTACACCAAGAATCCCCTCTACAAGGTGCAGGAGCACTATTTTCTTCAAGTTACCTATACAGCAGTGGAGGTCTTAACTCCTTTAGTCAAGGGAAAGGCTAATATCAGTACGAGCAGCTGGATACAGTTGGTAGAAAAACTGTGCTGAGTCCAATTTAGATGTAGAATTAGTTGCAGCTGGTAAGATGCTCTTACTCCAATGGAGAAGCCTGGGCAACAACATGGAGGAACTTGAGTTTTTGAAGCACTGAATGAAATTTCAGTAATGATGACTGGAGTGGTGGACCTAATATGCTGACAAAAGATAACATCAAAATAAAAGTGGTTCTACAGAAATGTATATCCATAATGTGTAAAGGAACAAGAGACAATAAAATGAAACAGTACTTGTTTGGGTAAAATCAACTGTGGGACATAGGATAAAATAAATTCCGGGAATACTGGGAAATTGACTGGAGTCTGTTATTGATCCCAGAATCAAATCTAGACACTAATAAAGATTATTGCATTGTCATAGCAAAGATACATGTAACAGAGAATTATCCTGTTGTGAGGAAAAAAGGTACTACAGGCTCAAAGAGTATTGATACACCCATCTGAAGAAGTATTGCTGTTAACTAGCACTGCCTTCAGTGTGCGGCATCTAATTTAAGTGAAAAAAGAATGCAGTTAAAACTCATTAAAGTTCCTCATTTCAAAAAGACACAACTTCATCTAAACTAACGACAGCCGGGAGTACTTCTGAGCTCCCAAATCTGGAAATAGGCCTTGGCCTTCTCCCAAGCGTATGAGGGCAAAACCTTGGCACACGTCTGCTCCCTTCCCTTGCTGAACTTTGATTTTGATGAGAAGGAAATCTGGGCTCATGAGTCAGGAGGGAGAGGCACCTCGCTCTGACACCGTGCCCTATCTGGGGATCAAGCAACTGGGACCGCCGGCACCGCGCCGGGTGCGCAAGCTGCTGAGTTTGGATGCAACCCAAGGTAACTATTTAGGGAGGACGACTGAACTAAGGAACTTGGGGATTTGATTTTGGAGGCAGCCTGGAATGTCTCCATGTCAAACCTGCTAAAGCTATCTGGAGTGTCTATGCTAGGCAAGGAGAAAAAAATGTTGTACGAGAACTTTCCAGACGTAACTGGAAGAATAACCATCTTGAAAATGACATTAAGCATAAGTAGGGAGTCTACAAGGAATGGAAAAAAAGGACTGATCACCAAAGAAAACTATGACTTCAAAGTCAAGAAATGCAGGTCTAAAGTGAGACTTGGCAAAAGTGGAACTTGCTAAAAGTCAAACTGAATCTGACCTCATAAAGGAAATCAGACTTAAATAGTTAAAGTTTTCTTCAGGTATGTGCTTAGGTGGAGAAAAAGGGAGGAAGTTGAAAGACTTTGCAGTAAGGATGAGATACACGTGAAAGCTCCACATTTGATCTGGGTCGGTTTATATTTGGCCAAAAAATCTGAACATTATTTCAGTTTTCAGTAAGACTCATGTTTTTAAACGGGGGATTACATACTGGGAAGCAAATAGAAAAGGAGACATCCACAAGCAAAGTGAACATTATAGACAAATAGTTTATTAAACTCAAATTGAAGTTACTCGGATAACCTGCAGTCTCACAGATCTGGAAGAATAAGTGCGTGAAACCCAAATTCCCATACCAATTGGCTGGAATAAACCTGTCAGCCTGGTGGCAGTCCTCATAATGGGAATACACAAGTGCAGTGTCTGCATTAAGAACAGACATCCTAGCACCTACAGGATCCTTCAGCCTGACCTCAGCAGTGCAAATATCAGTGAAATTAGACCTGAAGACTTCAAAGACCTTCAAAACCAATACGGTTTTGTCATAAGTAAATTATGCCATACTAGATACTGATGCCTGCTTTGGACTTTTTTTAAGCAAGTCATGTGAACCTCAGCACAGCAATCAGCACACTACCACTGCAAAACCAGAGTTTACCAAAGAGGCTGGGATTGGCAGAGGAACAGTATGGTACACAAGGGACTGGCTATAATGTTATCAACACTGGGCTGAGACGAAGTGTGGGGCTAGAGGAAAGCTGCTGCGGAATCGCCGTGTGTGTGTGTGTGTGTGTGTGTGTGTTAATCCTCTTTAATATTTCCAGGATGACTAAGAAACAAACAATATGAGTATACTGGCGAAGAAAGTAAATTAAAGAGACATTGGGCGTATTCACAAAGACTTAACTCCAGTGGAACTAATTTCTCTGGAATCTTCCTATGGCAAATGACAGATGAACGCCACCAAACACAATTCATAGCCGGTAATGAGGCTCTTGCTCCGACTCGACTCCTAGATAAGCTATTCTTCTTCCCTTGGCTACAGAGGCAGCCTGGGAAGACTAACCTGGATAGACTAAAGCTGGCCTCTGCACACACCTCTGTTGCCACACTTCCCTTCTGTGACCTCCACTTGCATTGCCAATACATTATTAGATTATTATACAGGAAAAACCAAATGACCTTCAGGACTGAAGTAATAGAAATAGGATGAAATTCAATAGCACAAAATTCAATAGCTATGTTGCTTTTATAAACTGAGAGACCACTTTTAAATAACCAAGGGGAGGAGCAGCTGGAAGGCAGCCTAGCAGACGTAATCTTGAGATGTATAGGTAGAAGTATCTACACAGCAGCGGACACTTATGAGGTGTCCTCCATAACACTGCGTACAATTTTGGACACTCAGATTAAGAAAGAAAAATTTAAATAGAAACAAGCTAAAACTGGCTTATGAGAAAATCAGGAAGATAGAGAAGTCACTATGTCAAAAGATCCTAAAATTTTGGCTTATTTACCCTAGCAAAACAAAGTTTGAGGCAAAAACTGATTGCCATGTATAAACATGTTAGCAAAGTAAACAGCGTGGAAGAGAAGACACTATTCAAACTAAAAGACATTACTGGCAAAGGAACTAATGGGTATAGACTAGCTATTAATAGCTTTATGATGGAAATTAAATGGTGTCTGACCATTAGAGCACTAAGATTCAGAAGCCAAATTCTGATAGGAGTAGAAGAAAGAAAACATACAGCTATTTCTGAGAGGGCAGCTGGACACGGTGGTATGTGTAGCTCCCATAATAAAGGGAAGACTTGAGGATGTGGGATGTCTCACCCAGCCCAAAGTTATTCTTCACTCCTAGACATCCTCTCCGTTTTAAAGGTACGATGGGACTTGCTCCAGCTGAGACAGGAAATGTGGTGTAACTAGAAATGAAACCTGGGCTTGAGCCCCTCATTCCCTGATACAAAAGCGATTTGAAAGAACTAGCACAAGAAATCCCAAGTGTTACTGAGAAACTTGCTGGGTCTGTGGTGCCCTTCAGCAACGGAGAGCACAGCTACAGTGCTCCAAGCCCCTTTGGCAAATCCACCCGAGCTTCCAACCCAAGCTATGGCTTTCAACCTACCTGTACTGCTGACCGAGCGGCACTGCTCACCATGGTTTTTTTTATCAATAAGTTCTGTAATCCAGTGAAGGATCAGTCTGGGTGCACATAAGTTTTATGGTTATTGTACCAAGAATTTCCCAGAACTGAATGCTCCCATAATAGACATGATGCGTACTAACAGAACGGAGAACTAAGCAAGCTATGGGCCTTAAATACCTTGAACTGGAGAATTTTTCACACTTCAGCATTGGAAGAAAGTAAAGAAAGAATCATTCAAAATAATTAAGCTTTTTAATTTTGGTTTAGTTTTAATTAACTATAATTAAGACATAAAATCCCTACGGCCTTTGAAAAAAAATTGTTATTATGTCAGAAATTATCTTTAATTGTTCCAGGTGAATAATACCACAATTGTCTCCTTTTCTTATGGTTGTAGACTGCTGGGCAAATTGGCTTCTAGCCTATAGTAAGTATTTTTACATTACTCCAGCCTCAGAGTGGTAGAACGAATGAAGCTTCAAATTTTTATGTTACTCTGTTTGTTGTTTCAATTTCAATTTCACATATTGCATGGGTTTTTTTTCCTTGACTACCTTTTTGGCAACTCTTAGAAGTAATTCAGCTCTTTTTTTTTACTTTATAAGATGCATTGGCATAAATACCACATACAATATTTACCTCTATAATGCATATGAGAAACATGTAGAATAAGACTTGAAAATTTGAAATATTTGCAAAGAAAAAAAAAAAATCACATCAATGTATTAATTATGTCTCCCCCAAGACAGTTTTCTTATGTAACTATTATCCCATAGCCTAGCTTGATTTCTTATAGTTCATTGACCCATTTGGTAAATTCACAGTCAAACTTTGGCAGAGGTGTAACTTGATAATTAAAAAGTATGTTATCTCTTGCCAGCTTGTTATAGCCAAGTGTAAGCTGAACGCTAGCTTTCCCTAATCCCATCAACCCAGTCTGTAGGAAGGGTCAGGGGTCAGTAACTGCTTCTAAAAACACTGTTCAATTGAATCCAAACAAGCTCTTACCTACTAAGCAGCTGCTCACAAACAATTCAGAATCTGTCCTCATTACCAATTGTTAGGGGCTCCTGTTGCAAGAAAAGCCCTGTTTTGAATAGGCCTCTAATGCACCAGTAAGTCTTCATCTGATAGGCTAAGATCTAAAGTCAGCAATTTTTTTTACTTTTTTTTTTTTCTTTTCCTCCTAGCACAAAGAGAAAAAATTAGAAACCAGCTAATACTAGCTGGCATATCTACTGGCTCTGGCAGGAAGTAAGATGTTGATTTTCAAAACACAGTGTTGTACATCAAGGAGGACTTCTAGGAACTGGGAAAAAAAGAGTGAATATAATAATATGTGGAATATTGTGAAAGGCATAAACTGTTTTTCAGTGACTGATAGAACAAAAAAATTGTCTGTGTTAGGAGAAAGAGCTTTAGAATACCACGTAAGGAAAATTGTATTCAAATATTTTAGTTACTATCAAAGATGAGAGCAACATTATGCTCTGTGGTCAGATCTAGTTTTGCTAATTATCGAAAGCATGCTGGTCCTGGTGCCAGGTCTTGTAGACTTTTTTATTTTGTTCTGCTTTGTCACATATCTAGTAAGCTAGAAATGTCTTTGAAAGGAGTAGGTGAAGATATAGATATCTGAAAACTTGTAGAAGGGGGAAATTTTTACTTGAAGTATAGCTTGATGCCATGTATAAAAGCAGATATGTGTCCCGACTTGAACATGTACAGATTTATTCCTGTGAGTTTACTGAAGTATGTATCTTCCTTTATTAAAAATGAAAAAATCTTGCATCAGTGACCAGCTATTGCAACAGATGGTCACATCCTGAAATTGTGGTATATAGGCTACCTCCACAGCTGTAAACTGGGAGCCTTGTAGTAGTCTCACTGGGTTCAGTGGAGGCAGAATCAAACCCTCTCTGACCGCTCTTATTTTTTGTCTTTTAAATACAGTTGTTGGTTTTGAAATCTTTTTTAGACAGCCATGAAAAATAATTTCAAGACAGTCAGAAGCTTGCAAACGAGGGGCTGTACAGGGGTATCTCACCAGCACCAAACCTCTCTACAGCCCCGTCCTGACAGCAGCTTGGTGACAATGCCTGCCTGCCGGTGACTCGGAGAACGGGGATGTGGTCCCAGGCTCCTGAGAATTCCAGTCCCCTCCTCCTATTCCTGAGGTCAGCAGCTTTTACAAGCCTGATTCATGGGGCACCTCATCGCTCTTTTTCTAAGGTCGACTGGCTGTCCTGGCCAGGAAAGCCAAGTGCACAGCGAGATAAAAATTAAGGAAGATTTCCTAACTCAGGTGCAGAGTTCTATTACAAAAACCCATGCAGAAAGCCCAGGTGCCTTACACCCCTTTAAGTCCCTGTGACATTGCATGATAGTTCTCCTAATTTTATATCACGGTTCTGGAAGCTGTGATGATCATGTTTCTTTTTCTGTGCTGTTTCTTTTTTTGCTTTCTGCTGTGAAGATCACAGTTTTTCATGGGAGCAGTTGATTTTCATTATTCTCATTGTTCCAGATGGAGAAACAAATACTTTAGGTAACTTTACCAAGACAGTGCTAAGAAAAGAGAGTCGTTCTGCAGAGCAAGAGAACAACTCTTGTGAATATTCTTGCAGCAGTTTCTGCACAAATTTGAATTGCACATCAGACACTAGTACAAACATTAGCTTTCAAATACATGGAACTTATTGAAAGATAACTGAAATTGCTATGGAAATACACATTATTAGAAATATGCCAGTGAACCATATTTTTAGTTTTATTTGAAGCCTTCAGGATACACGAATGCACTTTAAGTGATATAAAATTCTCTGACTTCCAGAGGCAGTAGTCATATGCAGTACATAAGAGGACTCAGTATATCAGGAAAATATATCTAATAATTTAAACAGCAAAAACTGAAGCTGAAGATGAGATTCACCGGTTTCCAGCAGCTATGGCTGTGCATGTATGCACTACTGCGTCAGTTGTCTCTGCACTCTCAAATTCCTCCAGCCTCCACAGAACCCTTTCTGTGGGTTCATTCTACAGGACTCATTAAAGACTATTTTTCTAAGGGCTTTGGATGTTGTCTTTTCTATACGCTACCTCAAGAGCAGAGATGAAAGTGATGCCAAGGTCTGAGCTTCCCTCTATGCTGTTTTATCACTGTCCAGCCTCCCTCGCTGACTCCCCTCTGACTCACTGCCGATACACTCATTATCCACTTTGGCAGGCAGGCATTCAGCTATTCCTTCAGAAATTAATTTGCCCAGTGGACTCTGCTTCCAGAATAAGAATAGCTTAATGCAATCCAAATGATCACACTGCTAACTTTGAAAACATCAGTGCTAGCAGTCAGTCTTTGTGGAGCAAGCTCGTAGTCTCAGCGCATTTCTCAAGGGTAGGTATTTACATACCCAAAACACCATCCAAAATTGACAGGCTTTTGAGGCTGAGGATGAAGGGGCTAGGATTAGCCCCTCGCCCTGCCAGGAAAGACACCGTGGAGCTGCTGTTTGCTGCTGCTCCCCCCTCGGTTACCTGCTTCTGTGCAGAGTGATGGGAAATGGGCTCAGCCACTGGGGCTTCAGCCCCACAGCGTCTGTCAGAGGCAATTCCCACAGCGATGCCACGTTTATGGACCGGTTCCTGCTTGCGTTCCCCCTCAAAAGGATGAGCGCTGCAAAGGATGCAGATTTTGGATGCAGCTTAAGATATAAATTTCTAATTGATCTTACCTACTTAAAAAGTTTGCAGAACAAGTCATTTTTGTTGTTGGACATGAAAGTGACTGAGATTCAAGAATATTCATGGGATTATTTTCTAAAAAAGATTCTTGGGATTTATTTCCTTTTTTTTTTCCTTTTTATTTTTTTTCTTGTTTTTCTTTATCCCATGGGTTTCTAAACATGACCCTATTCTTAATTGTCCCCCTGGAAACGTTTAGCCAAATTATGCTTTCAGTCACCTTAGTATAAATCCAGAGCAGCTCCAGTGAGTTCAGAGGAAGAAGACCAGATTTGTATCAGTACAACTAAGAAGAAAATTCGACTTAGGGCTCTGATATACTGCTCTGCTGTTTATAGGAAAGTTCTGATCAAAATACAAGTTGAAGTTTTCAAAGATATTTTCTTCATAAATCAATATCCTAGCAAGTCTAATCAGTTAAAAAAAAACCACCAACAAAACAACAACAAAAAAACCCCAACCAAAAAAAACGTACCCCACTTTATTTTCCTTACTCTGTTAATCTCTTTTCTCTGAATGTTTCTCTTTGTTTGGTTTTGAGTCCTAAATAACAGCAACTTGCTAACAGCATGGACTTGATTTAAAAGTAATAATGACAGTCTAAGGTCCTCGGAAAAAGGGTTAACCATAGACCGTACACTAAAGCATCTGCTTAAAAAAATAAGTCTTTAAATCATTTTATGTTTAAGAGAATTTCTTCGCACCCTTCCCCCTCTAAAAAAAAAAAAAAGTGAGACCATCTTAACTGTAAGAGCGAGTTTATTCAGGTGGTATGAATCAGACAGGGCTCACTGATGCAAACTATAGCCACAGAAAGCACAGCAGGCTCTGAGCCTCACAGGGCTGCCCCACGAAAAGAAGCATAACAAAAACCAGAGAAGAACAGGCCTGCAGTAATCTCCTTGTCCTGGCTAGAAAACAGGGGTGAAGGAAAGCTGCCCTCTCATTATGGTTTTGGTCTCAAGGTTAGAATTAGACCCTTAGGGTAAGCAGCTGTCAATTAGAGATAACTCCAACCAATGCTGTCTGAAATCTTGGACTTATCTCCTAGCAACTCCCCTTCTTTCAGGGCAGCAACCCTCCACTCTGCCTTCAGCTCAAGAGTCATCCTGAAGACAGCGAAATAACCTTTTCAATTTGGGCAGATGCATAAAAAATCCAGCTTCCAGAGCCTGCATGAAGCCTGTGTGACATTTGACTGAAGCCGGGTTTTAATCTAGGTTGATTATATAGTATTTGCTTTGTTTTCCACGTTGCAGATGTTGAGGGGTGATTTTGCTAAAAGAGCGTTCTCAGCTAATACCTACAAATTGGGTAGGTTTCAGGCACATGGTCGTTTGCTCAGAGAGATGCAAGGTTATCGTGTTTGTGCATCTGCTGGTGCATCTTTCCTTCACACTGCCTTTCACACCGGGAGAAATTTGCCAAGAGTTGGGAATTAGGAGTGGCCATGGTTACAGCAGCAGCTCTGGAGTCCTCTGTCTAGCGTGGCAGGGTATACGGAGCGCCGACAAGCATAAATCCTATTAAGAAAAACATGAGGTTATGCTCCATTTGTGTAGGAAACATGACAGAATTTGAGGGGGAAGTTTGAAAGACACCAAAAGCCACCTCTACTTCTAATTTCTGGGTTAACCATTCATTACATTTTTTTTTCAGATCCATTGCAGTCCCTTTTCCTAACCTGGTGAAGGGTCTGAAAGGAGAGGAGGAAAGGGGGATCAGAGAGAGGAGAAGCAGGGAAAGAGAAAAGGGATGCTCACAGAAAAATAAGGTGGGGGGGAAGAGGCTTGTCTTTGATTCAGTTGGGGTCCGTATTCACAGAGAGATCACTCAGAAATTTTGTGCAAATGGCAGGAGCAGAATGTGAGAGCAATGAGGGGCCTAATGCAGGCACTTGTCCTGTAATCAAAGATTCAGCTCAACATGAGTCCTTTGTGAGACAACAGCATCATTCTCCACCCAGGCTAACCCCTGAATGCAGAGCAGCTCTCTCAAGCAAGGCAGGCAGGATGAGCCTCGCATTTCTTTGTCTTGTTTGGAAAATATGATTTTTTTTTTTCCTGTTCCTCATTTGTTTCTCATCTAAAGAAAACATTTTTCGATATGCCTGTAGTAAGCCAGAGGATGTTTGCGTGAGTGGAGGCACTCTCAGGGCGAGGAGAGAAGCAGATGGGCTGACATGGTGGAGCCAGGGCAGCTCCAGCCTGCGCTTGGTGAGAGCGTGCAGAAAAATGGCTGACACTTCCACGCCAGCGAATGCATGATGGGCGTCCTCCTCTGCGTAAGCACAATTCCCCCTTCCTCGGGCTCTAGCAGCCCTGCATAGATGAAACGGACAGGGATTCCTTTTTTCCTGCTTAAAGCTCTTTGGCAGTAGAATTTCTCAAGCTTTTGAAACATCTTTCTTATAAAAAAAAAAAGTTTTACCATTTTATTAAATGAAACAATTTCAGTCTGGGTAAAAAGACTTTTTCAGTTGGATTGCATTAGAAATCCCTTTTTTTTTGAGTTGCAAAGAGTGTTTCTGTATATGTATTTTTAATGCCACCATAGAAAATAATTTTTAAGTGAAATAGAAAATATAAAACAATGTTTATCTGCTTCCTGATTTTTTTGCTCGGTCCGAGCATTACCTGATGTGATGGGTATAACCTACTCTTTTCACAATTTGATTCTCGAGAATTGGAAACAATATGTAGAAGGTAAATCAGGTTTGCAATCCTTAAAGCTTTACACAGAAACAATACAAAGGAATACAATTAAAAAATTGCCACGCAGAAAGTGAACATAAAACTAAGCAGCTCAGTTGAACATTTTGTTATTCTGGGGTTACACCAGCGTAAACCAGCGTGGCATTGTGGCAGGGAGGCAGGTCCCAAATTCTTAGGAATCCCATTAATTCTATGCTTTCTTCGTTTTCTAAGTGCTTATCTCTATAGAGAACTGACTGCTACCTCTAGCATCGCTAAAGGTATTTTTTGAAAAGGCTCCCCAGAAATGGGCTCAAGCCTACATTCCTCACTGATATCACAGGGAGTCTTGGAAGCAAAAGGCTGGGTATTTAAATTTGAGACAGGCTTATTTTAGACACAAACCTCATATGAAATAATCAGAAATGGCAATATTACTATTTTAGCATGCAATGTAAAGTTTAAAATATTGCTGAACTCCCGCAAACAAAGTGAAAAGGAAAAACATAGTTTCAAATAATAGACTTTTTGGTATAAACTTAAATGTAAAAGACAGAAAATATTACTGATGAGGTAATCTTTCTGTTAATTTAGCTGAAAATGTATTTGTGACATCTGCTTGATACATAACATCACCTTTTTCCTTGATTCTCCAAGACACTGATGCAATTCACCCGTGTGCTGTATGTGTGTGGGTGTGCGTGTATATTCATGTGGGCATATATCCCTCAGGTACCTTGCAGCTGAAGATTTCGGAAGCCTAAATTGTGTACTTTTCTGTCTGGTTGTGTACGCGGTTGCGTTTACCTACATTTTCATACCCCGTATGTCCAAAACACAGTGTAAGTCTAGTTGCACAGTTACAACGTAAGGCTTTATCAGATTATCATTTAATATATGTACACAGATTCAAATTCACAGTGGTCAAAAGTGAGCAAATATAAATCCCCAGTGGATTAATTTTTTTTTTTTTTTTTTTTTTTTTGCATGGCAGACGTGTGTTTTCAATTTCGTATTATAAATTTGTGACACTATAGAGGACGGCAAGAAGTTTTGCGTTTGCGGACTAGGCCTGGCTTTAATTCCTGGCGTGATGTAATCACTACCATACCCCTTCTTGCTGGGGAATAAAACCAGAAGAACCCTGCAGGCTCTGCGGCCTACCAGGCCGCCCTGGGCTCCGCCGGGAGAGCTCCAGGGTGATTCAGCACTCCGCCCCTATTCAGGGGCCGAGTAAGAATGTGCTTAAGTGCTTTGTGCTTCGAAAACATGCTTTAACGCTTTGTTGAATTGGGAACTAATTAAATGACTGAAAGTTCAAACTTAATATCTCGCTGTAAGGAATGTGTGAATTTTCCCACAGGAAAGAATAGCATGCTCTGAAAATATGGCCCAAAAGATTTTGTTTGTTTCCTTGGGTTTTGTTTGGTTTTTTTTTCCTTAGGAAAGAGGGTATCATTAACTTTCAGGGCCTTTCCTTCTAAATAACCTAAAATATTTTTTAAAACGTGCGCAAGAAAATTTGAAAGCGAACCAAAAATTTACAGTTTCACTGAACTAATTTTGTACTTAAAGTTTTGTTTTATTTCTGAAAACTAGAAATGCTACTTTGTTGGGGGGGTTATTTCTCTTTTCTCACATGTTAATTTTTACATTTTTTTTCCAACTGCCTCACAGAAGGTTGGCAAAGTGCCAGAATAACAGCTGGAAGTGAGAAGGAATGAAAAAGTTTATCATAGAAATTCAAATGAGAAATAGGATATACATTTTTAATGGGCATGGTTATCACTCATTTGAACAAATTATAAAGGAGGGATTGTTTTTTAGATTTCCAGATGTCTTCAGCTCAATGCTGGATGCCTTTCCGATAGACAAATACAAGCAATTACCGTCACAGAATGTCTGTGGGTTGAAATTCAGGCAAAGATAAAATGGTACATTCTGGCCTTCAGAGCTCAAAGCATCAGAGAGAGGAAATCCTGGAATCCTGGATGTAATCTCATTTGGGGTATGTGTGGAAAAAGGTACTTCATTTCATGTCCTGAAGACTGACTATTTTTTTTTTCAGATGTGTTTCCTTTTTTTTCTGTTGGCTATGTCCAAGAAACCATATACGTAACACTAGAAAGGGTGGCTGTTAAGATCAGATCTATTGACATAATTAACTTATTTGCAAACAGTTTCATGTATTTTTGTCTGAGTCTGCCTTCTTGCACACACCAAAACTACCCTGATTCAGCTCCTTGTGAATTAGGGTGTACAGCAAATAAAGGAACAATCATCTAGTCCAAACATATTTGCATTCTTAATATGGTGCACACATTCAGGAAAGCAGCAATTTGCATGAAGACCATGAGCCAAATTCAGTTCTGACAGTAGCAGGCATAACTTTATTCAAATCAGACAAGCAGCGGGCATTTACAAGGGGCAAGAATAGGTGCTGTGTACTTGCCGCATGTCCATGCTCCAGCATAATGCATTGCTGTTGCTCAGAACTTCTGATTTTCCTTAGAATGACCACAGCTTATCAAAACTAAAGGTACGTTTCAGCTGCAAGTTTGGATATATACGCAATAGCTGGCAAGATATATGGCCTGCTTGTGTACCCAGGTTTCAGTGTGAATAGTAAGCATACTTCTAAAAATTATTCTCTTTGCAAGCTTTCATAACAGGGATTAGCTGGGAAGCAGCAAGCCAGGACGCCTCTGGCCACCTTCAAAGCATCCTTGTAAACTCAGTCACCAGCAGAAGCAACTTCATTTCGTCCAAAGAAGAAGCATTTTTTTAAGCGCTCGTTTTCTCGGTGTTCTTACTAATACTTTAATGGTGGTTGTATACCCCAGTGCTGTGGAGCTGGCTGATGTGTCTTGCTGTGTTTCAGTGAATGTTGTGAGGAATCTACAGCAATTAGCTGTTCATGCCTCTGCTTTCCTGTTTTGTGCCTTCCCTTTCATGTATCAGATGTTTGTAAGTTTTCCATTAGACATTTCCTGCTTCTAATAGATGTTTGTGGGGCTTTTGCTTTGAGCTATCAAGGCTCCAATTTGTGCTGAGATGTTTGGTTTTGTTTTAGGGCTGAGGGGTCTTTGTACTCCTTTCTTCCTAGAAAACATTATAATCTGGAAAAAATAAATAAATTGTACTTTGCAAAAAGTGAATATGACTCCTTCGTCTAAATGGCATGGTTTGCACATGTGTCTTTTGTCAGCAGATCACTCCTAAAATAAAAGCACTTAAACTGCAGTTTCTGCCAACTTATCAGACACCAATTGGTGACAACATATATGTATTGCAGTTTCTAAAGGCAGCTTTGTACTCCAGTGTTTTCATCTTCTTTGCCCTGGTTTTTTTTTTCTCTCTCTTTAATTTGAAACGGTGACTGATTTCTTTTTCTGTTTGCACCAGCTTGATGTGCTGTACTTAACAAGTAAGTAGCTTTAGCTGCTTTTGAAAGAAGAAAATACCTCTTAAAAAGTGTTTCAAATGAGCATTGCCCACTGTGAAGTGGCTGTCAAAATTAACAGGAAAGGCATAATTGATTCCCTGAGAGTCATACACGAAAACTAGCTTAAATTTTACAAAACCGCTTCTGACGTGTTTAAATACTTAAATAAATGTGGTGCTGATCTTTTAATCCCCTCTTCCATGTTGTAACAGCGGAGCAGCATACCCAGGCACCAAGGCAGCCCCGGCCTCTCGGAGGGTGTTTTTGCAGCGAGGCGCGATCTATCATCCCTCCGTTCACGTGGTACCAAGGCTTCTGGTTCTGTATTTCGCTTATCGAGTCACCAAACCAATGAATCATCAAAGGAGGCTGTCAATTCACAGCACATCACCCGCGCTTTGAACTCAGAACCGAGTCGAACATTTCGGAGTTTTATTTATTAAGGTCAAGACTGGATTTGAATTGGCAATGAGGGAAGGGGAGTGGTGAGGGGAGCGGAGGATGGCTGCTGACTCAAGAAACCTGCTGGGACTTTGTGGCCTACTGCTAGGCAACAGCCCATCCCCACCACAGCAAACATACGACCACAAAATGAATGACCTCATCTACAAATCAGCTATTTGATATGCAGATCGGACTGCAGTCCTCTTCAATAATACAAGGCTGCTGCGCAGGCAGCAGGTGCAGCAGGAAAAAGTACATGGCCTTTCCGTGTTTTAAAAGGCAGGGCTGGTTTGTGCTCTCTTGCTCCCTCTGGTCCTTTGCGATTCCTGAAGCTCTATTACCTTCATTTTTTATTTAGACCCTCCATTTAAAGAAAACATGGCTACTCCTTTCTGTTCCTCTCCGCACCCAGTATTAGGCCAAGAGAAGAAGAGGCAGGATTAAGAAGCTGCGCCAGCAGCGTTTATGATTCTTTCAGCATCTGAATACACAGCTTGAATAAACAAGGGGCATTTTAGGAAGGAAATGCGATTTCTGAGGGGTTTTTTCCCTTCTCAGATGTCATGTCTTTGCAAATGATTATCAAAGTGTGGTTTGTTTAGTTGATTTTTTTGTTTTATTCAAAATGGAGCTCCTTTTTGTGCAGAGAGCAGAAGGCGGCATTTCTCTCTGTGCATGCGTACTCTCCTTTAATTGTATGGAAAGTGCTGTTTGCATTGTACGGTAAGTGAACTACATGCAGTTTTGAGGGCAGACTCACAAACAAACCCAAACACACCATTTTGTAACAGAATTTAAGTATTTTTCAGCTGTGTGTTAAAAAGAATAAAGAGCTGCTACTCTGGACTATGAAACAGCACTGAGCCTCTTAGTGGGCCTCAAAGAGCAATAAAACACAGTGTAATATAATTTGTATTGTCTGTGGTTGCAGGTTATGTCCTGAAAGTCGTAAACTATTACAGCTTTATAGCTATGCTGCTGGTATTAACTAAATGAAAGGGTTATTTGTTCTAAATCTGTAGTCTGTATGATAGCAAATCTTAAATTCATCAAGAGCAATTGATGAAAAAGGAGGTAAAAATGCTGCAGAGCCAATAGAGACAAAGGTATAACACAGAGGCAAACAACACAACAAAGGTATGCTGCGGTGTCTAACCCCTCCGAGCTTCTGCCTGGTACTTCTGGGGGGCAGAACTGATCATTCCTGAGACTACAAGGTATATTCAGCTGATGGGCCTGAAGGAAGCCTTGGGCTGCTTGTTACAGGAACCTATGAAAAATTAGATATTTACACTATTGTGTTTACATCATTCTCGGACTCTAAAGAAAGATTCTGGTTTTGCTGAAACATAAGAGCTCCTTCTTTTTTCCCCCTTAAGAGGGTTTTTGTTGAAAAATGCACGTATGAGTAGTAAAGACAGTGATTTAGAGAGCCAATCTAACAACACCATGTCTTTTTCCTGAAAGCTGTGAAAATGTATAGAAGGTTTTTGCCTGAAATCTTGGAATTTCCTGTTAAAGTGGAATCGTTGTTTTCCACTTGTATCCAGTTGTAATGCTTTAGCTTTATTCAGACTTGTATTTAAACGTGGAGGAGATGTGTGTCATTAAACTTGCTCAAGCCTGTGAATTATTTGTCAGATAATTCTGCAGATGGTTCCTCGTAACCTTCAGCTTCTGCATGAGCCGCTTGTTGCTGGTATCAGGGATAGGGTCTGGCTGGTCACAGAGTCTTCACCACTATGAACTTCTTCTGTCAGACTTATGTGGGACAAACACTTTTAATTTGGGTTCAGAATGTACATCAAGTTAACGCTCTCAACTATTTGCTTAAAATTGACTGACCTGTAAATTGGTTTTGACTACAAACTCACCTACAAGAATTCTCAGAGAAAATTAATGCTAATAGGAAGGATGCAAAAGCACTCAAAGGAAATGGGTTTGGACATTCAAATGAATGTTGATGACACAATTGTGATATTGTCCCATTTCTTTCAATTGGGCTTTGCTGCTGGAACACATTTTAGATGTCTGACTCTTGAAGCCGTGCCTCAGGGTCCCCAAGATGTTATCTTCAGGGCTTTGTTCGCTTGGGACAGAGCCAAAGTGCTGCCAACCTCCGCATTTGTCCGCTGCCTGACAGAGAAGAAAGCCGGCAGTTCGAAACACTTTGGGGCTTGATACCAGGGAGCTTGAACAGGCTCTTGAAGACTGGGTGGGCCCAAAGGAGGACACAGACCTGCCCTCCTGACATGGTGCAGGTGAGGAGCAGACAAGGGAAGGGGGGAGCGGGACTGTCCCCCCCCACCGCAGCCATGCCACGTTGGCACGGTTTTGTGAGGTGTCGTGGTGCTGCACCATGTTCTTCTGTGTCTCTGTGGACAGCCCATGTTGCTTATCTGGGAGAATGTGGGCCATTTTGGGGGCCAGTGTCACTGCCTTTTGCCCATAGGTTCGAGGCAAATTTTGTTACGCCAGGGACATAAATGTGAAAATTGCCTGGTAGTCTGTTTTCTCAAAGCAGGCTCCCAAACACTCCCCGACTTTGCAAACCTCCACGTGCTTTAAAGTCCGTAACTGCTCTCCTTTGCAACATCTCAGGTGGTTGGCCAGATGGTAACTTGAATGTATTTTAAGTTTTGAAAGTATTTGCTTTTGAGAGCATTAACCTCCATGCTTCATTGGTGACCGTGCCAGCAGAGCGGGGCTGGGAAGCCAGGGAACCCCTCCAGGACCCCGGCCACGTGCTGACAGCCCTGAGGCCTCTGGGCATATCCCGGGCACCGTCCACTCCCAGCTACGGCTCAACTCACCACAGCCGCTCCACAGACAGCATCCTGCGTCTGGAGCGGGTGCGTAGGTACCATTAACTCCTACATTTTGAAGGACATGCCATAGACAGGGAGATTTCCAGCTCAAGGCAGTTTGCTCTGAGTGATAAACATTAGAAAACTTCCGACTACTGTAAACACAGGACTCTCTGGTTGTGGCTTTAAGAGCAAATTTAAGTGTCAAGAAGCTAGAGCAGGTGAAAGCAGAGTCTTGGAGAGGAGCCGCATGTCAGCGTCCAGGTCTGGGGCTGGCAGAACTCGGTGGCACAGCTGCAGGCTATCCCCTGCCTGCAGGATCCAGTGCCAGAGAATGACCCGGAGCATTTTCATGTCATATTTGAATGAGGTTTTAAATAAAGATGCCAATAGTGTGTACAGATCACAAAAGGCAAAGCTGTTGGTATGAAAGTCATTTGGGATGAGCACTGGATGCTTGGACAGACCGCCTGGGCAATAGCAAGCGACTGAAGAGCCATTCCCGAGCCAGCTAAGTGGCATCTGTTCAGATTTCTTGGCGAGCGCAGGCTTCCCTCCCCGGTGACAAGGCGAGGCACATTCTCCCTGTCCCGCCTGATGGCACAGAAGTGGCGGTGGCTGCTGCTGTTCCCGATCCGGGGCCCCGCAGGGGAAGAGTCGGCTGATGTGGAGCCGCTGCTGGGACAAGGTGAAAGACTGAGATTGTTCCTGCCCGGCCGAAATGCAACCAGGGAGTGCGCTGAAGCCCCGCTGCCTTGAAACCAGTGGGGAGAGCAAGGGTGCTGGTGGAAGGAGGACAGCAGATCCCACAGTGTTAAGGCTGCTCTTGCTTGAATGCATCCCACTAAAGAACAAAGCAAGGAGAGCCTTGCTCTTGCAAGAATTTGATCCCCTGAGCAAGGCTGCTACAGCATTAACCCCTTTGTGGTGAGCTGTTTGGGATGTAATTTAAGGGGAGTGCCTTTGGAAAGCAGCGGTTGGCAACGCTTTATGGGCAAGCAATGCCACAGGCTCCGGAAAGGGATCACTGGCTCTAACAAGTAGGCCTTCGCTTTTGCACTTGATTTTTTGAGGGGAGGTGCTAGTGAAGCAATTGTGGGAGGCCCATGGCATTGAAAGAGTTATTACAAACTAGAGGATAAAATGTCAATGATGCCTGATGCAGAGAAATGTGCAGCGTTAGCAGATACATGCTGCTGATCTGGTAGCAGCTAGCCCTCTCCCCTCAACAATGTGATATTTCTGGGTTTCAGTAACCAGCCCCATAGGAGGTCTTCCTTGATACTTTGAACCAAATTGTGGCATTTGGCTCCTGGCCAGTGAAAGGAAGCCAGCAGAGCTACTGGCCTTCAGAAGGCTTTGGGGAGGGATTGCATCTGAGCTGGCGAGCACGCCAGTGCAGCGCACAGGCTCCATCGAGCACTGGTAGGACGTGTTAGCCTTTCTGTGCTGAGGCAGCCCTTCTACACGTTTTCTGATCCCGCTAGAGCAGACAGATTACGCTCAGGAAAGAAATCATTTCCATATCCTTTGAGTGTGAGCGGTGTGATTGTGCGAGGCCAAGGGCCGTGCTTTCTACCATGCCTATGGGACTCCATTCAGAAAAATAGCGGTGTTTCATGTTTCCCCATGCTCACCCTGCCCTGGCTGCTCTCTCCTCCTGTGGATACTCTGCTGCCAGTTTCAGCCTCCTCAAGCCGATAAACTCAGGAGACGGCAGCCACGGTCCTGGCTTGTTTCTGTAGCCACAGGGTCACAGGCAGAGGTGCAGAAGTCTCCAGCCTAGCCCTGCACAAGTCACAGCCAAAATTTTTGCTGGGGTACTTGTACTGAGCTTTGCCAGTCGAGTGGGTCTCTGGGATTAGAAATCGCTGGACTATAACTGCCTTGCACCATGCTCTGCACTCATCCACGGTGATACTCCTGCTGCTTGTGGCACCCTCGTTTCTAATTCTTAACTAAAAAGGTCACTCCAACGCTCCATCTGTGCTGGATGTGATTTGCTCCTATTGCAAGAGTGTTTGCAAGTACATGGTACTGACAAGCCATGCTGGTAAACATCAGGTTTATACCAGCAAGAGACCTCCCCAAGTGAATAAGTGCTATTACAGGAGCATCTATGTTTGCACTGGAGGTTTTGCCAGTCACCCCCCTGACAAACAGGGGCGTGGCTTCTCTTACACTTTGTTCTCACACACAAAATTTTTAAGAAAAAACTAGATTTAGCTGCAGCTGAACAACGGCAGACAACAATACAAAAATTTGCCTCCAGGCCTGAAAATACTTAAATTTCTTTTTGTAATGCTCTTTCTGCAGATTGTATTGCTGCTTCCCCCCCCTCGCCCTCCCGCCTCCCAAGACCCATATTGTAACACTTTAACAGAGGAAACTCACTCTGCCTCTGCTTTCCTGCTTGGTGTATATTGAAATAATTGCTGCATTTTAACAAGCTAAATTGCATTCCCACCAGCTGTCCCTCAGACCAAACCTTCAAGAATATGCTAAACAATAATGACTGCAACAACAGTAAACTCAAAAGGCCTCAAGATCTCTTCAAAGATAAGGTGTCTTGCTGTTTCCCTTCCATACCCAGGCACTTTCATGCAAATTAGCAAGACAGCGTGGGTACAGCCTACAGAGGCAGAGCAATGCTAGGAATGGGGTGGCTTTGGCCCTCTGCGAATGTAGGGAAGGAAAACATAAAAATCAGAGGATAATGCTCCTGTGTAGAGCCAGGACAACTCTGCCGAAGTCAGTAGAGCTGAGCCCGGGTGCGCCGCGTCGCCCCTGACCTGCCAGACATGAGCATTTCCAACATTTCTCCCTCGACCACAAATCACGAGAAAGATGCTCTTCCCTACGTGTCATCTTTTGTCCTGCCGAGCCCTGACCTATGACTTGCCCGCGGCCGGTGGCTTGGGGCCGGCCCTTGTCCGGCCGTGCGGGCAGGCGGGGGGGGCAGGCGG
>JAVJGG010000017.1:11928268-11980982 GCA_035590195.1 Aviceda cuculoides | reverse complement strand
ACACGGGGCCGGGCAAGCCCTGCCGTCCCCCGGCCCCACGCGGGACCCCGTCAGGGTGCCCTACCTCCCAGAGTCATGGCGCGGCGATCCTCGGGCGTCTGCGGCAAGAGCGTTCCCGGGGCCTGGGGGGGAAGGAGCCGGGATTAGCAATTCCTCCTTACCTACCCACCCCTTCCCCGGCCCCAGCTGGCTGTTTAAAAAGAAAGCCATAAACCCATTAGTACAAAGACAAATGAATCTCATACCCTGAGGCATTCCTTCATTCAGAACTGGCCTTAACTACTTTTCCAACCTTCCTCCCTTAAAACCCTCGTCTTTTGGGTTTTCTTGTTGGATAACAGCAGAGTTCAGCAAAATCTTGACAGTACAGTCTGCTAGGAGATTTTTAGTAAACCTCTACAGCCTCCCTTTGTACGTATGCAGGTATACATTCACATATGCATGTGTGTTCAAATAGCTGTTTAAATCTGTCACCATGTGATGCCCGAATATATGCTCAGATATGTCTTCCACATTTTTATGTATACATATTATGTTTTTCAATACAATATAAGTTAGGCAAATGTAGTGTCAATTAACATTGGAGACTGACTACATGTTATAGCTAAGTTTAACATGATATGATTTTGTGTCCTTGATTTTACATTAATGCTAAGCACATGTGAGCCTGTGGATCTGCAGCCAGTGTGAATTATTTCCCCTCGCAGCTACATGGGATGTAGAAAATAATGTGGCAATACTGTGGTAACAATAAAGGAATTGCCACAGCAGCATGGTGGGAAGGGCTTTGAGGAAATTGCAAGTGAAAATAAAAATAAGGCTTTATGGAGTTTTTGTTTGTTGGTTTGTTTGTTTGTTTGTTTTCCAGTAAAAGAAACTGCCATAGATATAGATGAGACAGTACAGAGGAAAGTACTGTGTGCTGAATTACATGTGTGGTAATCCATTTAGAGGATGCAAATAAATAAAGTTGTTTAAAGGTGAATCCAATGGAATTAAATATGTCTGAATTATACTTCAGATCTTTTGGAACTATGCATGTTTGAATGTGCTACTAAACCATGGAAAAAAAGGCAAAGGCACACTATTTAAGTAAGTCACTTGTTTTTTTAACTTTCTGTCACGATTAGCTGCTTCCTATTCAGCTGTAATTTGCAACTTCCTGCTGTTGATGATATATATATGTGTGTGTGTGTGTGTGTTAACTAGCCCATAGTTTAAAAATGTGTATTTAAACTGAGTGGGAGACTTAAGCTTCTTTTACATTAATTTCACCTGACTAACTCTTGGCAGCTCACACTTCTTCTCACTAGTTTTATCACCTTTTGATTTTTCAGAGTTTTTCTTGGAGATTTTTACTTTCCACATGTAAATAAAATTATGTCCTGCATGTGGCAGATTGTGTTCATGAATGACACACAGGACTCTCAATCAAAATCATATGGATTATAGTTTAAAGCACTTCTAAACCAGTAGACGCCTTTAGTACACTGGCCACTGAAGCTGAGCAGCCGTGGGCATGACCGCACAGCCTACCCCTTCAGAGCAGGCAGCAGAACCAAGGGCTAATGCTTGTAGCAACTGGTTGGGTTTTATGAATATGGCCATCCACTCCTCTAATATCAAATGTAGCCAGAGAGACTTCCTTATATCACAGCTTTTTCTTAATCAAGGCTCACATCATCGTCAATGAAGTAATAGATTAGTAAAAATTTTGCCCTTAAGTGAAAGTCCTTGTATTTGGTTTATGTAATTTATAAAAATCTGGCTGGACTAGAACACATTAAGTATTCTTCTCCTATGTGAAACCCATCCAAGCTTAGGGTAGATTAAGTTAGTTTTGCTTTATATCATGTTGCTTGTCATGAATAATCCTGAAGTCAAGGGTGATAGACACGTGACATACCGTTAAACATGACTGGAGGCTTTTCAAGCAGCTGGTGGACCAAGAGGCACAATTGCTGTTAAGGTTAAATGGAGTTTTCTGAATAAGGCTGTGATTTGCCAATGCAGCTAAGTTATCTAGGAGTCTAAGTCTTGATGAAAGACTTCTAAACCTCTGCTGTGCTTTGGAAAATTATGCCCTATATCCCTTAGTGTTCCATGGATGTCTCCAGCTGCATGTTTGAAACAGAGGGTATGCCAAGTTGATTATGTTTTCTGAAACAACCTAGCTTTTCACTGTAAAAGAGGCCAAAGAGGGCAGTGCAGCACAAGGTGACGAGTTTCAAGCCTCAGAATAGTCACAGATTAGCACAAATTGCTTTTGTAAACAGGATTTTGCAGAGACTGGAGCTGTTAATTGTTATTGTAATGCACAACATTTTAATTGAGTTAATCGGCACAAAATGTTTATCTCTATTGACTGAGATAAAATGTCAAAAGCCCTTTGATGGCAATTGGAATTACAGTAGGCAACCTTGACAATAGAAGTCAATGTTTTACAATGTGCTGCTGTTTAGATGTGTCTGCTGGCAAAATGAAACATAATGTTCCTTATCTCCAAGGTATCCATTTTGCCTTGAGAAAGAGTGTCCGGAACCACCACTGCAGGGTTTTTTTTAAGTTCCAGCTGGCTGTAGAGAGAGGTGAAAGATAGGCTAACTCCGGTTAATTCCACTTCTCCAGAGAAACCCCATTTGCACACTCTTAGCAGAGGCCTAAGCTTTCACAAGAACATGCAGGGTTTTGCTTTGTGTCCCCCCGTGCCTGCTGTGCTCTCTCCGAGGGGGCAAACAGGCTCAGGTGAGCAGCGAGATGGTCGGCAAACAGCCGGGTCCATCCCTCCTCTCGCTGCTAAGGCATTGCCTTGTGGTGCTGGGAAGCCACCAAAGAGATGTGAAAGAGGGGAAAAAAAAAAAAAAAAAAGTTCAAGCTCCACGCCAGAGGCACTTGGCCAGTGGGATCCAAAACTGAGAGTCCTAAAGCCAAGCGGGAGTTTAGCCAGAGACCGCGACGCGCTGCCTGGCTCCCAAGTCCCAGGGCTGCTGAGAAAAGTCCCACCGCTCTTTCTGGAGGTGTACAGTGTCTTCCAGCTCCCAGCTCTCTTCCCCTGAGTTCGAAGGAAGTCCTTGTGCTCATTTTGGCCCAGCTGCTACATGTCCATCTGCTGAAGGCCCTCAAGTGAAGAAGCAGCCAACTCGACCTGCAGCAAACAGGAGGGCAGCCCCTGACCCCTCTGCAGAAGCACGTTCCTGAGCGCTGAAGTGAAGATCCAGGCAGCTGCTGCCAGTGTCTGGTCACGCCTGAGTGCGGGTGCTACCCGGCCCCATCAGGCGGGGGAAGGCCTGTGCGAAGAGCAGGCAAGGGCATACCTCCTCCTCCTCCTCCTCCTCCTCCTCGACAGCCCCTGCTCATGGCTGCTGGCGCCCGCCGGCACAGCCTCTGCTAACAGCGGGTGAGCACACCAAGCCGGGGAAGCTCAAGCCAAAATGTAGCTGTGACTTTCCCACTTTATTATGGCGTATCGCTTTATCAGCCCAGGGGGGTTCGGTTCTCTTCGGAGTTATAATTTAACTTCCAGGAGCGCAGCCCCCAGCTTTGTTCAGAGACAGAAGCTTCTCAGCAGTCCTTCAGTATCGGCGAGTGCTGGAACGCAGCCACGGGTCAGAAAATGCTGCCCAGGAAAGAGGGTGATGAAAGTACCGACACTTTTGTTTAAACAATTTGCCTTCCTCTTCCCCTCGAGGAATAGTTTATAAATCGTATACCTGTCAAAGCAGTGCCAACACACTACTCAGACAAATTTCTATTTTTGACGTGAGCATGTGTTTGGCTGCACTTCCGATAGCTGGCTGAAGCTGCGTTATTATGCGATACATCCAGACGGAGCATCTCTGTGTTCCAGCGACCACCGTCTGTGACTGGGCAGGTCACCCACTCAAACTAGAAGTGCCGAGGCCTGATTCTCAGTCCCTTGTTAATTAAACATTAGGAAGCAGCTGAAGGTTTTGGGTTTTTTTTTTCTGCTGACAGCTTGCAAAAACTCTTCCAGCAGACTGGAGGGAAGGAATGGATCTGAGCAATAAAGTGAGGCTGAGGTTCCTGCAAGCAACAAGCACAAGATGGGTCTATGCGGCCAGACAGTCCAGTTCCTCTAACTGATGGTGAGAGGTGGAGAAGCTCTGAGGCTACTCTCACTATATCTGTTCCTGGAGCGCCTGCTTTTCTTTACGCATTTTACATATAGTCCCCCTAAGGTCACGTCTGTTGGTCTGGACACTACCATCTTTCAAGAGTAGGAAGAAAGAAAGAGAAGGGTACCATAAAGCCATCAAAAACCTATTCTGAAGAATCAAAATCCCCATAAAATATTTTCATAAGATTGTCTGAATCATTTGCATCTGTTCTACCTATTATTCATTCTTCTATTCTAGGGTGAACTTTTCTGAAAGAGAGGCGCCTGGTGACATATTTCATTGTGTTAGCTAGTCTAGCATCCCATAAATGGTAAGTGGTTTAGTAAGCAGAGCGCCTACCAGGCCATCAGTAGTAAATCCACAAAAGGTTAATGAAGCCTGAAACTACAGTCATTTTTGTGTGATGGCCTCTCTGCAACCTCTTTGAAGGAGACATCTCTGTGGTGTGAGCTGGAGAGAAACCACTCCAATGGAAATGAGCTAAGGCTGGGGAGCAGGGGTAAGCAGGGAGAAGTGATGGTGGGAGCAAAAGCAGGATGGAGCTCCAGGATTTCTTTTTTATCAGGATTTGGGGTTTTAACCTCCTCTCTTCTGCAAAACCCTGTCTTCCCACAGCAATCTAGCATGGAGAACTTTAGTAAGCTTTTGTTATTTCTTGCTTTCAAGTTTGATTCATATGTTTTTCTGTACCTTGGAAAAAGTCTGGTCTTCTTTCAGTATTTTTTCTTTTTTTTATGTCCGGGAACTAAGGTGGAATCGTTTTTCCATCAGCGGAGTAAAAGGCAGCTCCAGCTCCATAGGCAGTTTCCTAGGATGCTTGTGCTTCAGAGTGTCACCAGACAAATAAGATGTATGATACAGTTGCCTTTCACTCATATTGCAGGATATCATGTAGGAGCAAAAGGATGGGTCTGCATAACCAGGTCAACTGTAAAAGTCAGTGCAGATGCAGGCTCAGTTTTTTATACAGCTCTTTCATTGCCTGTTTTCAATTAATCTTCTCTCGACCAATACTTTTTATGCTGACTATACAGCATTCCTTTTTTTTTTTAGTATTCTGTGCTGCTAAATGATTGCAATGATTCCTTATTGCACACTACTACAGAGGGGAAAAAAAAGGTTTGCACGTAGCTAATTATACAGGACAGAGCATCACCATGAAGCTTTGCAAAAATTAAATTGATCTGGCATCATAGCAGGACAGTTACTCAAGAGTGTTTGAGTGTTAAAGGCTAGCCCAGAAAGTGGAAGGGCGGACAGTTATCTGGGTGAACTTACATTGGCTAAGGGAGGTGAGAGAGAGAAGAGATGGTTTTGCAAATATATGACAGGAACACACAACAGAGAAAAATATGTTAAATTGTAAAAAAACCAGGAGGTGATAAGATTTTGTCAGCTGTGACTTAGAGCCCTTTGGAACAGAGGCTGTCTTCACATGTTGCATTTTTATGTATTTATAAAGCAGGTTCTGACCTCAAAGGTCTTCTCAAAGTCTCACCATTCTGCATCTTTAGTTATCTAAATAACTCTCATAAAATGACCCAAAGTCATGTGGGTTTAAAACCACCTTAGGTTTATAAATAAAGAATGATGATAGATGGCAAAAAAATGAGCTATGGCAGGTAGATGTGCTGTGACGAGAGGACTGGTCTCTTCTTATTTTGCACCCCCATTAATTAACTAGAAGTGGGAGTAAATAGCATCTTAATAGAGAAATATTACAAAGGGACCTGGAGAAGTTGTAGGGATTAATTAGATAATCTTCATAAGGCATTTTGAATATGAGTACTTCTTTGCATACTTTCACTTAATTAAACATTTATTTCATCGAACAAAAGCTTGGTATAAAGAAATGGTATGTTTATTAGTCAAATGAGCATGCAAAAATTTAATTTATACCTATAAAATTATTTGCTTCATTCTCATGTACGTAGAGGATGTGTCTCTGTAGGTATATGCCTGTCTGTACATATGTGTGTATATGGGAGTAATAAAATATGTGCAGAAGTGTATGCATTCACACAATACCCCTGTTGGGATAGAACTAAGAACAGTATTCATAGAAAACCAAGAGTTTCCATCATCTATTTTTTATATTCACAGAAGTAGTAAGAGAAATGAAGAATGGACATGTGCAGGTGAAAAAAATTTACATTTTACAGTGCTAACTCCTCTTTATTAGAATCTGGACGGGAAAGAAGAAAATAAAAATCTATTGTTCATTTTTACTTTGATCAACATACCCATCATTTTACATACCACATGCTTTTGTCTTCCAAGAGCATATATTGTATTTATTCTGCAGCTGCAGTATATTGATTTTGAACTACTGAGTTCAGTGCAGATGAGTGACAAACTAAATAAGCTGCTGGATGACTGATAAGTAACCGTGTTTAATCTTTTAGCTTGAAAATGAAATCCCATAACTCATTTCAACAATTTTAGTTTTGGTACTCAGTCAAGAGCATACAATCATATTAATTTTTTTTCTTATAAAAGTAAAGACCAGTAGTAGAATAGAAGCTTTCATGGAAACTGCTGCAATTCTGCATTCTACCTCTACCAAATTATACACAGAATTATTCCAGATTTACACTAATGCATCTATATAATTTCAGCTGATAGTTTTAATTAGATGCAAATATTCATCTGCATTTCTTTTGCATTGTATTTATTGTTCAGTAACTGAATAGATTATTACTCCTTTTTAACAGCTGTTGTGTTTCCTAAGCCTTCATCCACTGAATAAACAACAGACTACACAAATTCCTAATGCACTACTCTGGGTTTTAAAGTACAGATGTCATATGTGCCTTCTTGAAGAAACTTTATTATTATTATTATTATTATTATTATTATTATTATTAATTTATGCATACATTTCCTATAAATATAATTATTATATAGTGGTATAGAAATATATTTCTTTCTCTTTTTGTATTATTATTTTCTTAGGTCTCCTATCAATAGAAACAATCCAGTTACCTGGAAGTAGTGGCAAACTGTAAAGCTTACAACATGCACACCGAGATCTTGAGGCAGTAAAATTGAGTCTTTTTTGAAATGTCAGCTGCAATATTTAACCCAAAACCTTATTGGGAGGAAAGCATTACAAGGCTGGAAAGTTCTCCTCTTTCTTGGCCCAGCTGGACAACACGCCCAAGGAGAGCTTGGGCTGTAACACAGCACAACGGTATCCAACGAGTGGTGCCATACATACTGCAAGGCAACCGGGAGCAGGGTGCCTTCCATAAAATCACAGCTCGTGCAGGCTTATGCATTGCAAACCACTAGACTGCTTGAAGCCAGGCTGCGTCTGCAGGGGAGCTGTGACCGCGTCCTGGCCAGGCAGACTCACGCTCATTTTTCCCCAGCTGTGGTGGCTACGGCACCGGTGAGGTCCTCCAGGAACCTGACATCTCTGATACAACGGGTTTCTTCGTGTCAAAACCCGAACCGGCTGCAGCGTGGCTAGAGCTGCCCATGGGCACTGGGCTCCCGGCTGAGGTGCAGCAGAGGCGGACTCGTTGCCAGCTGACCTTGTTTTACAGAAAAGGAACAGTCATAGATCTCCTCCTTGTAGGTGTTTGTATAAATGGCCATTTTTAATGCCTTTTTTAACATGATGACACTTTCAGAGTATTGCTGAGATCTTTCATACAGAAATGCCTGAATGCAGTAAAGGAATAAAATTGCCCAAGAAAATAAAAATTTCCTAAACAAATTGCCTAAGAAAAATAGTAGTTAGGAACAGGAATATGCGCAATCCAATAACGTGGCTGCCACCTGACTGAATGGCATGGGGTGCAAAGAGGAGAAAGTGTATGCTTCTGAATGACTTATTCAATAATATCCAGTAAAATGGGCTTGATAAAACATTAGCTGAACAGTAATTAGCCACCCACTTTATGTGCTAATGGAAAAGCAAGTTTCAGCACAGAACGGCTGCTTGAAAACTTCTCATATGGCAATCGTGCAGGGGTTTTTAGCATTTTCTGTTTAGGCAGACTGCAGGTTATCTAAGCTGAGGCAATGTTAAAAAATGATCATGCATTCCAATAACCTCGGGCTAAACTTGAGTTTGTTCCTAAAGAAGGAAACTGTGATAACAGCACAGTTCAGACAATTAAAATACAGTAAGGTTCACAGCAGAGGTGACTGGCTGTTTGAAGTGTTGCAGCACACAATTTATGACATCCTTTATTTTAACACTGCTCAGTATATCCTGTAAATGCTTTAATGTGCTTAAGCCAGTTTACTCCTTTGTTAATGGTCTGTGATTACAATCAGGCATGACCCATAGACAGCTTCACACTTCCGTGTGAGGTATTATTTGATAAAAACCCTAATCAATAAATCTAATTTCTTCTCTTGCCAGATACAGTTACATAATGTGTTTCCAATTTGGGCCTGAATAAGTTTCCTGGAATGCTGAATAACCTGTGAGAATTTAAGCTTTATACTGAGTTGGCGTTCAAAATCATTACAACTGGACTGTAGACCTTGCTTTGTAAAAGGAGAATAGGACTATCCTTGAAATAATCTAATCTTTCCACAACATTTTAAAGATAATTGAAAAGGTTATAGAATTAAATTAGGAAAGCATATGTAATGCGGAGTGTAACTTCCAGAGTTTCCTTTCTAACCACATTTTTAATATGTCATCATATATTATGGAGCTTCGGAATCGCAATCCAAATAAATACTATGTTTTGGTCTAAGACTGAGTGACTACTAGAAGCTGGACAGTTGGATGGCACATTATTTCAAAGAGTATGGATTCCAACAAAAACTTTTCTTACAGAAAATATTACCATAAATCTTACGAATCTTCCAAGCTTTGGGGAAATGCCTAGATTAGCCCAGATCTTCACGGGATAGATACACCGTGGAAATGAGAGCTGCTAAAACCTGAAAATTCCATCCTATGGGAACTGCTTCTATTTGAAAGTTTCATTATTTTATTCATTGTTTTCACAAAATGGAAATTCTGTTAAAAATGTGTTTGGAAACATAAGTTCTTTCAATAAATATGTTGAACTGAAGTTAAGTCTTCAGGTTCTTCTTCTGCTGAGTATTGCATCTTTTCTGTGTCAGAAGATCTTCCATAAATAGCATTTCACTTTCCTTTCCAGCTGAATGACAGGAGTCATGCTGGCAGAGGACAGTGACAAAAGGGTATTTCCTTTTTCTAACACCACGTTTAGAGCCCAGGCGTAACTATTTCAAGTGCTACCCAAGGGAAGAGTGGGATGCCTCATTTTCAGTGCATACATCTGGGCCCTTTCTTGTAGTTTTTTCTACCGACTGCCTACTGTAAAAATGCAGAAGTAATCTTTTTGCCAGACAGAACGGCTGCTGTTCCCCCTGGGGGACCCGGGGCTGGCAGCCCACGCTGGGCTGCCTGGAAGCAGTACCGGGGGGTCTAGGTGTCTCATACGGAGTCTCAGTTCTGATTCAGGGACTAGATTTCTAAAAATTAGGTATTTCATCAGCTCACCTGAGAAAGAAACAGAAATAAATAAATATCAGAAAAGGGTGATTCATCTTACGCTTAAATAGGTACCTCAGACAGGTGGGATTAGTGAATATCCAGGGATGCCTGTTCTATTTCAGCTGGCTGTCAGGGCTGTTCAGCCTGGATTTAGGTAAGTAATTTTTAATCTTTCAAGGTAGGCAAGACCTCATTCATCTATCTTAAACTTCATTCAAGCAAACAGCACAAAGGGAAATGCTGAAAGAGGTGGGGTTTTTAATTGTAGTAGTAGTAGTAGTAACTGTTGCTATTACTGTCATAATTACATACAGAGATTAATACCAAACTCCATAAAAGATGAAGAAAAATCATCACTGCTGTGCCCAGGGCTAAAGAAAACCAATACCTGTAGTACTATTTGAAGTATCCTGTGCTTCGCTTTTCAAAATTACTCAAATGAGCTTTTAGGTATTATTAGACAAACAACTACACAATGGGGAAGCGTCAAGACCAACATCTGGTTAGAACTATGTTCCAACCACAAGAGTACGGCAGATCGGCGTGTGTTCGACACACAGCAGGGCAGGCAAATGAGGTGGGAAACCCTACGCAAAGCTGTTTCCATCTGTGAGCTTAGGAGCTGGCCAGAAGTTTGAGGGTCTTGCAGGTTATTCCCTTTGGAGGAAGATATTGATATTACTCTGTCAACAAAGATGTACGCAGCCTTGTTTTCTTCAAAATCGTACAGTTTCAAACAACTAGAGGCCATTTCCTTGCCAATGGTATCAAGCCTCTTTTCTGCCAGAAACCTCCAAAGACTCTTTCAGGGTCCTTCTCGGGGGCAATGTTATTGTGAATAATCAGGATATCTTGGTGACTCTGCTGCAGGCTATTTCTGAGCTAAGATTTGCGGCTTGATTTTTCTCTCTTGCATGCACGTATTTACACATACACATCCATTTATCCTACTGGAGAGTTTGAAATCCCAGGGAAGTAGAGTATTTTTTTTTTCTGCCTGAGGTAAAGATCTCAGTCAATACTTTAGATTTGGAAAATACTGTTATTTCAGCCACCTGCATCCATAAAAGAACTTAGTGTAACTTAAAGGAAAGGTAGTGAAGACTCTTTCAATTAGATTTAAGCCATTCTATAGCAATATTAAACGTATTTCTTCGTAGCAGTCTTCAGAGGCCATTCCAGTGGAATGACTCATCATTTTGGGCTATATTTGCCCCTACATCATTCTCAGAAGACAAACTGCACCTTTGGGTGATGAATGCTTGCTTATTAGAGAGGAACAATGCTGTAAAGCTCCAGCAGCTAGCCTCTTAAGTATCACATGGGGATGGAATTTTTCTAGATGAAAGCTTGAGATTTTCCGTGGATAATAAGCGTGTGTCCTTGGGACGTTCAAATATATTGAGGAGAGTTTCTATCCAGCATGATAAAGATCAGAATTAATAAAGATCACGGGTCACCTCAGAAACTTTGTATTTCAAGATATGGAAAGCACCACCATTAAATTCACTCAGTAGATACCATCACTAGTCTCAGAGCACTTAAAACAGGAGAAAAGCATCCCTCTGCAGTCAAGTAAATTACCAGTAGAATCCAATTAAGAACACTATTTTGCAACAAAAATAGTCCTTTTTAAAGAGAAAAATAACCTCCTGGTGCTTATGCATATGATTTTATATCCAAACTGCCAGTCCTTAGACCATTGTACAAATGATATAGAATAAAAAAAAATATTTCTACAACAAGGTTTAATTTTTGCTAACCTTTTTAATTAAGATTGTGTTTCTAATTCAGGATTATTCTTTACTGATGATAGATTTTTTGTAAGCCCAAGTTACTTACAGCCTGTCCCTCATGGAAAACTTTGTTTTCTGATTTGGTTCAATTCTATTTTATACTGAATCTTATACCACCCTCATTTCATAATACTATGCGACTACATTATAACACTGCCAAATATATCTATAGAATGCTATAGGGTGGTAATAAAAAAACCCTCTAAGTATAGTTCAGATATTCAGTATGATTTTCTATTTATATAAAATTTTGAAGTAATTGCTTTCTGTTCAAGAACACTGTTGATTTCCAGGTATCTATTAATTTATTTGGGACTGTTCCACAGTGGAGGATTTGGTTAGTAAGATATAAAAGGTGCAGTACAAAAAATAGTTATGTTTGCAGTGCGAAATAATGGCATACAGAGAGACTTGCTTTAGTTTAAAGTGATGACATTGGAGTTAGATCTTTCCAGAGCAATCAAACTTTCATCATTGCTTATGTATAACTCAGTGTCCTTCACATTAGCAAGACTGACAGGAAAGAAGCTATTTCTTGTCAAATATTTTTTGGGGAAGATAGTTTGTATGACCAATATATAATCAGGATTATAGACATGCTTTGCCAGCAAACAATGCTTCTGAGAGCAAAGACTAAGGGTCTTACAATGAATGTTATACACCATGGTATCATTAAACATATTTTCAGGCTACTTAATTCTCCCTGACAAAGGCTGTTGCATATTATGAGCAAAATCGTTTGTATGATGTATTCATAGTTGCAAGCACACTCATAATATATAATAAATTATATACCTTTACATACTGCCTATCTTACAACACTATGGTGTGTACTTCTGGCCAGTCTCAGAAGCCTCAGAGACAGAGATAAGAGAATTGAACCTCCAGCAAAGTTTTTGAACCATATTAGGGTGAGGCATGTTGATAAAGGGAAGCTAATTTATGGGCAAGTGGTACCATCCAGTCTCTGAAGCGAAGGCAGATAAGTGTCTTATCAGTCATGTGATCAACCTCAGACTTCCTTGCATGATCCCTCCTATTTGCTCTCTGCTTTCCAGCTGCCAAATAAATCACAGAATAGCTCATGTAGCAACAAGGTATTCCCAAATTGCTAGGGCCATAGCTGAACTGCAGAACTTGGGTCCCAAACTGTTGTCTTTAGAATATGTCTTGGTTACAGTATTGCTGCACTCCAAACATCAGAGAGGAAAATAGGAGGAAATCTGGTTAAAAGCCCATGCCTTGTGTTTATTAAGCCTTTTCTTTTGATTAACTTATTACATATTCAGTTATATGCTAGTAAAATAGTAATATATACTATGTATAACATATTGTCTATATAATACATAAAGATATAAAAATATAAATGTATAAAATTACAAAGACATAAATATATATGTGTACATATCAGATTAAAAACTGTGTGGTCTACAAAACCCAACCTCCAAATGGTTTCTATTGCACTTAAAGAAAAATTAATTCACCTAAGTATTGTGTTGTTTGTCTTGCCAATAACCTGATTGGTACCCAGTGTCAGTGTATCTAACTGTTTTCTTAGAAAATTATTTCTAGAAATCAATTTTACTTGCAGTTCTTTGGCTTTGTAGACATGTGGGCCTTACACAGAAGTCATTAGCATCCTCGAAAAATATTTTTACATTGCCTGTTGTCCTCTGCTCAGTAAATTGAGAGCTTACTTTTAAGTTACTTGATGCTTACCGTAACATGAGACAATCAGCATCCATCTAGCAGCAGGACTTCAAAGCGAAATCACTGTTTCCCCTGCCAGTCGTGCCCCATGCACAGCAGCTCCTGCAAGCAGCTGGGTTGCTTTGAACTCAACTTTAACTTTACTTCAGACCCAACTTAGGGCTCTGATATAGGATGTAAATTGATGTAGCAAGGTGGTGTAACCCACTGGTGAGTGGGTGTTAGAGGGCCCCTCTGCACAGACCCGTAGCATGTGTGAGTTGCTATAATCCCTGACCACTGCTACCTACTTCTTTAGTTCATGCTGGAGTAACTTATGCTTTTACTTCTTCCCATCCCCAGCTGAACCTCAATAAATAACTCTTAATGCAAACTGCTGGGCCACCTGGGGCTCAGATTTGGGGGAGCCTCACTGGTCAAATGAAAGTTCTTTGAGCAGAGGAAATGCACAGGTATGAATGCCAGTGGCAAATAATTTCCTTCCTTGTGTTTTTTCCCGTGGGTACCAGTTCCCTGACCGCCCGTGCTCTACATGTATTGATTCATGCTCCTCTTGAGCTATATTTAGGATTAAACTAGCTCATTCCTTCTGAGAGGAGACTGGCTGCGGTTATATAGATTATTGCCCTGGGGGCTGTAATGCAGTCTTCACCTTACTTCAAGCACTTTGAACTGAGGAAACAGATGGGTGCCAAATGGCAACCAGAGGCGGTCTGGGTCAAGTGATGTGGTGGAGATGCAGCCGGTCCAGTCTCAACAGGGACAGCCATGGGCAGAGCCAGTGCAGACCTCCCATGGTCAGAGGACCAAAGGTTCCACCTCAGAGGGAAGACCTTCAGCAGCAGATATATTCAGAGTATACTGATAATTCATATGGAATCCATATCGTTATGAGGCACAGCTCTTCGGTTTCTCCTGTAAATGCCCCAGGGCCAACCTTTCCTTTCAGCTGTGCCTGGTCCTTTCAAGGCAAGAAGCCTTTGAAAGCATCCATATGGGATACAGTTTGTCTGTAGGGGGGGGCAAGGACGGACGCGACTGGACTGGTAAATATCAGTTGATTGGAGATCATGAGCAGAGGAGGAAAAAACACATGTTTTATTTGCTTTTGAGGCCTATAATTAAATTCTCTACCAGTGACACAAGGAGAATTTTCTGGCACATCCTTGCACAGAATTTTAAATTCGGTATACTGGCCCAGAGCTCATGGTCTTCTTATCAATGCCCCCTTTTTCACCTTGCTACTGAGTGCATATCTTCTTTACTAAGTCCAAAAGTAGATAGCTATGATTTAGTCTATAACTGCCAGCAAAAAATATGTTCATCTGACTAACCAGGATATGATTTTAACAGGTTTGTTCACAGGCGTATGATATTGGAAGAAAGGTCCCTTTCTAGCAGCAAATTATGTACATTGCTTTATATGCTATACATATGTAACTCCTACTATCAGTTCCCACCAGCCCAGTAAGTGGAAATCACCGCATGGATCTTTAACAAAAAAGAGAGCATTGCTGTCTCACTGAAGTCCCTTGGGATTTATTTGTTTGTGTAGGAGCTCCAAATGCTAACTAACACCTTCTGGAGGCCCTGCTAAGACAATACAGGACTGCTGTGTAATTTAACTGAAAAAGAGAGAGACCTTTTTTTAAACAAAGAAAATAACATTTTAAACTGGAGAAACCTTAGAAAAACAAGTTGAGTCCTTTTCTGTACATCAGCTGAAATGAACACCAGGTCCCTTAGAGAATTCAGTGGGAGAAAACCAACTTGCAGCAGGCAGCAGGCAGCTTCCCCGGGGCTCGGGCTGTGCCAAGGCTGACCGAGGCACCCAGCAGCAGCAAAGGAGGTGCTTGGGGGCATTACGCACTTCGCAAAGCCCTCCAACAACACCAGCGCAGAGTTTGGAGCCAGACAAATGACTAATGAGGAATAAACCATCATCTTTCAGCAAATTAATGTCAAGCAGGAAGACCCACATGTTGCTGAGAACCAAGAAATGGAGGTCAGCTCTTCAGGCAAAGCTGAGTTTGCTCAGTGTCTTGTATGCAAGTTCAGGGGAAGCAGGGCATAAACAGAAGTGCAAGTAAATAGCAAAAATAAAGAAAAGAGGTGGAAAGCCCAAAGCTGAGAGGATCTAGAAAACTATATGAAAGTCTTCAGTGCACATGGGATATTTGATTTTCTAATTGATCAATTTACTTTTACCTTCACGAGGAAAGCATTACTATTTCTCACATTGAGAACACAATCATACCTAGGCAAAGATCCCATGGGCAAAATGGAAAAACTTTCATAAGCCCTTTGGTTTGTATTGCTTTCATTATTTATTTACCTTTCAAACAGGTCTATCAGATCCTTCCTAAACATGCAACCTCTGTAACTTCTCCCATCTAACATTTCTTGTAATGGTGACCATAATTTCTATGTTTGCAGCGTATTCCTGGTTTTTGAGACCCTTTAATGTGCCAGACAACAGTTTGCCATGGGGGGTCCCAGAGCAGGGAAGACGCTGCGGTGCTGCAGGGCAGCCTGATGGGATGCGCCTACCAGGGCCCCAAAGGTCCTGCTCCACCCTGTGACCCAAAGGGCCAGATTCGGTGCCGTCACGTCAGGCAGCACAGCATGATCTAACACAGCAAAGTGGGAAACATTGGAGAGATTTGGTTAAAACGGTACAACTTCTGTGGGTTGACAGGATCTTAGTTGCTTAGATGAAAAGTAATTAAAGAAATTGCAGTCACGAAGAAGGAAATCTGTCATCCAGTTTTGGTTATTGCTTAACCCGGTTGGAGGAGTGAAATGGCTACGTTGGCGCAGCTGCATCATTTTACATGGACTGAGGATCTGGCCATTTAGTATAATTTAGCAATTTTCCAACCCCTTATTCAGCAGAATGTAGTCTGAGGTGACCTTTTGCACGAACCTCCAAAGGCCACAGAAACTGAATACTTCCCAAGCTGACCATCTGACTTATCCTTGTGAAAAGTTACTCTGTATTAGAAGGTCAAAAGAAAAAGAAAAGAAAAGGCTCCTCAGCAGGGAGCTGCCCTTTGGGATGTTAGGTAATTTAAATTAACTGGCATCATGCTGAGTAGCTTACATTTCTATATCTGTATGTGAGTGGGAACAGCTAAGGTCAAAGGGTCAGCTCTTCTTCAGCGGGAAGACATCCCTTTGCTGCCCCTTCCTTGGTAAGCACAACTCTGAACATCAGCGGTTTCTTTCGGGGTCTACTCCTGCATTCTGCACGTCACGGCAGAATAAATGAGAATGTTAATGTGACAACAAAAGTCAAAATAGACTTCTCTTTCCCCTGACTGTTACTTTCCAGGATTCCATGTCAGAGTTGCTCAGCATCCTCACATTTCTACTAAGGATATAATGCCTAGTCCCTAGAGGTAGGAGATTTTGTAGGCAAGCTAGTATTAACTTGTGCAACTCCTTGAATGGGGAAGTTTGTAGTAAATGGATAGAACAGAAGCTATTAGGAACTTGTTTAAACATATGACCTCTAGCCATTACGTTAGAAAAAAAAATGCAAAAAGAGAAACAAGCTTTCTGCTAACAGCACAGTGGAAGTTTAAATGTTCTTGTAGCCTAGCCTCCCAGGTCTAAGAGCCAGAGTCTCTGGCACTATGTCAGGCTTTCTCTGTGATGTTGACTTTCTGCAGGCTCTGCCCATTATGGGTAAAATGGAAGAAATAATAATTCAAAGTGATTTTGCAAAAATCCACTCATTTATTTTTGGAAAAGTGCTTTGACGCTCATGTGTAAAATCAGTATATCGCTTCAGGAGTATAAGAAGCAGTTCCAAGGATTTTGTTCTCAGTCAGATGCAGAGATTGTCTTCTTTTGATTCAATTCAGTGTGATTCAACTTGATCCAGTTCTGTTCCCATCAGCATTGTTCCCCGCCTAGAACAGGCTTTTTGCCTGTGCTTTTTCCTTACCTCTCTTCTTTCCTGTGGGAGAGGAGGGGGGAGAGTTTGCATGAGTTTCTGAGATTTGGGGATTTGTTTGTTTTTCACTTAACATATGAATGATGTGCTATGCATTTTGCTAAGGACAATGAAGTTGCAGAAAAACATCTTTCACCTGGAAGGGAGGACAGGTTAATATTCCAAGCCAGTGTCCATGAAGTTTGTGATGCTTCATTCCTCATTCATTCATTCATTGAAATTACCACTAAGAAACACAAAAGTGACTAAAACATTTTGAGCAGAACACAGCTGCTATTACAGCTTATGAGTTAGCCACAAAATAACTCAGTAGCCTCTTTACATAGGTGTTGTAATTTTTAAAAAAATCCTTTAAAGGTTTCTCAAATTATTCTTGTTTCAATGCACTACCCAAGATCACACAATGCAATGTTGCAACTCAACATACTTTTCAGGCTTTTGAAGTTACTTAGTTCCCTTTGGTGCTTCACACCACGTCAGAGGTGTGCATTATCTCACTGTAACAGAGTCCTGCCATGTCTTGTTGCATAATTAAGCTCCTGCATACCAACTAAATTAGTTAATGGATATATTACTGATAAGTTTATTAATAGAAGAACAGGTCAAACTGATTCAGAGGTGTTAGCATATCTCTAAACAGAAGATTGCATTAGAGACTGAAGGCGGGACTGTTTATTTGTGTAATTGCCCTATCACTGAACTATTGACTAGTGCTGTTTTGTAACTCAGGAAATCTTCATATTATTCTTGCCAAACTGAAGACAAGGAAATGTACCATAGACTTCAAAATGCTGTATAAATTAGGATTCCAGCCAGTAGCCAACTGCACAAGGAACTGGGGGATAGGGAAGTAAGCTCCGAGGCACACCAGCAATGAAATTTATGCCATAACTTTAAATATCTAAAGCCACTTGTGCTAATCATCTATGATACCCTTATAGTCAATAAATTGAAGGGTGATTCATCTCACTTGTTTCTGACACCTATTGTGGAGATGAGGTGAATCACCCTCCAGGGCTGCCTTTTTCTTTCTGTCGATGATTAGATGAGTCTTGAGTGGCTAGTTTAGATTTAGACAAGTAACATGTAGATATCTCCACCCTGTATAGCAGGAAATTACCCACTAAACGTGCTTCTTCCCCAGAGCCAAAGGTCTCCATAGAGTAGGGAGAGGCAGACCTAGGCTGACTCTTACCAGCAGTCTGAGCCTCAGTGGAGAAGGTATGTTAGCACAACTGCTGCTTAGTTGGGAGACCCTGCACAATTAGGTGTGCCTTTGCCTTGCTAGCCTGACCTGAAATCCATGCCACGATTTCTTCACTGCCATTGTTATTCACTCTTGCTGGATTAGCAAGATATGCACCCCCATGCTTCAGTCTGTCTTCCCCTTACAGAATAGATGGAACCTAAATTTGTGACCCACCGGATCTACACGAGTCAGGGAGTGTGGAAAGCTGCTTTGTCTTCCAGTGATCATTACTGATTGTGGTCTTGCCAGATTATAACTTCTTTCCAAACCAAAATGTATCTACTGAATTGAAAAACAGCCTACTTAACAAATTGTGCACAATGTTATCGTGCCCTCCAGGTTCCCCAATCACGGGGAGATAGACGTGTTGTTTTCCTAAGTTGTGTGACAATCAGCCCATGAGAGGAGAGAAGCTCAAACCTCCGTTGAATATGTGGCCTCTTGGCCAAAGAAGATGACTGGTTTCATTTTTCTGTGATGTTAGACCAGTTTACTTGAGGACTAAAATGAAGCCTGAGACCAGCAATAACTCAGTTCAAATAATGCCATTACAGACTAAACAGCTGCCAGCAATTGCCAGATGATTATGCTGAAGTTCCTATCTTGATTTGTAGATGAAAAGAGCTAAGATAAGAGTCTGAAATGTTTATGTAAACCATCACAGGGATCTAAGAGAAAATCTGATAGCCAGACTGTGCTCAGACATTGTGCTAACAGCCCATCTGAAGCCATTAGCAGATTACATTTACCTGATCATTGCATCATTGTATTGAAACACAATTAATTAAACTTCTAACACTTTTTTTTTTTTTTTTTTGGCAGGAGGACACCACTCTTACTAGAAGTTTATTCAAAGCCTAGCATTATGGTACTTCTAGATTTCAGCCATCCAGCCATCAGTAAGGTGCACTGTCAGAAAGTAGCTCTGTGCATTTTTCTGTAATTGTCATGCATGTGGTAGCAGAAACGAGGTTGCAGAGCCGTTGCATTCCCACTGTGGCCTGAAGGAGTATGTAAGTCGACCACTAATGAAGGGTGTTACTGTTCACCTCATCTTGCTGTCTCACACTAGCTCTCCCTTGGGGTGTCATAGACAGATGGTTAATATGTATTAATTATCTTGCTATAAATGCCCTCTCACTTTTCTTGCCATTTTTGAAGTAAGTCCAGAAAACACTTTGAAAAGGTTGGGTGAAATCTAAATGAATCTGAACACTGCAGGAAAACCTTCCGTTTTCTCTATTGCCAGCTTTTAAAGGTTATTTAATTTGTGCTCTTCTAAATAAAACAAAGTCAATGAAAATTACTTTCTCCAAAGCAAAAATTGTAGGAGTGAGCCTTCCATTACACTGTCTGTATGGGATATAATAATAATCTATTCACATAAGCTATGCCAGTTGTGGAAATCTAAACAAGAAAAAGCACACATGATGATGAAAGGTAGTTCTTATTTACTTCTTATCATTGATTCCAATTTTAGACAATTTTTATGCATTACTATGGGGCACATGCAACTTTTTCATTTACAGTGAATGAATCATGTAATACTAAAACACAAAACTACATACATGCGAAAGGGGTACACATATGTTACATAGCCACCTAAACTTTGTATATATACTCAACTAATTAAAATCCCTATCCCAAGACACAGCAATTTCTTTATCCCTTTTCCATGATTTGTGATATTAGCCGTGCTATTCATTATGTAGAGTAGAATTTCTTATAGTTTATCACTTGATATGCGAAGTACTAGTGGAATCAAATACTATCTAGAACAGCAGGCAGATTGTCATATATACAAGAGATTTTATGTCCACTGAATTTGAAGGAATTACGCTCCCCAGCAGAGAATCAGGTCTTTGAATACATTTTGAACTGATTTTTCTTTTCACTTTTATCCTGAATAGGAAAGGTTTGATCTTTTCAGAACTTGAAAACATACCTTATTCTTGAAAAAATGGAATCACTGCACGTGTTTTGCATCTTTTCACTGCCAAGGGGAGAACAGCTCTTCCGTACAGCTGTGCTTACCAGAAGAGTTCTCAGTTTGTTATGAGGTACAGCCACGAATAATGTTCTCTGAGAGAGACAGACATATGACTACATACATAAAGGGAGAGACATACAGACATGTTGCAAAGGCTTTGCAGTTGCACTGACCTGCATGTGGATTTAAGATATGCTTGCTGAGGAAGCAAAGCCAAATGTTCATGTGAGTTAAAGCTGATTTATAACCTACAAAACATGTAGGCCCATGTTCCCATACGGAGATGTGCTGACCATGAAAACCTTTCCTCTGATAGTGAACATTTTGATATGTTCTTAGAGAGGCAATGGTGGTATGTAGAGGAAATAAGTGCTCCTGTAATGTGAGTATTCATCTATGCCTAAAATCTCTGCTCTGCTCTTCCCAGAAGTGCTACACTCTTCCTTTCTTTTTATATTAAAAAACCCCAAACCCCCAAAACCTCAACACAGAGGATGAAAAGTGTGCAAAAGAAATTATTAAAGATAGTGTTATAATTGGGAAATTATATTTTGAATGAGGTACTTTGGATCTCAAATGTGAAATACCTCCCAAATGGCAGCATGGTTTGAAATATTCTTTCCTGTCTATCAAAATGTCCACCAGTCATGCCAAGTTAGTGCAGATGCCAGGAGAATATGCAATCTTTTTTTCAGGCAGCCTAGACCTGCATAGGACTGAAGAGGCTGATGGATTTTTCAATGGGCAGTTTACCTTTTGTAAAGTTGAAGATCTTTGACTGTATTTCTATCTCCTCATCTGATACTTTTTCTCGTTCTGATTAATTTGGAAATGTTCAGCCTTTGGAGGCCAGTCCTCCTAGGACTGTCCTCCCCCTTTTTTCCTCCCAAGAATGCTCCTACCAAATAAAAGACTCGTCTCTTAACTTTGATGTGTTTGCTGGAAGTGCAAAGGCTTGCAGTGAGAGTTCCTCCTGTCTCCCTCACGTGTGTGGTTCGGTGTGTGCCTGCATGTTTTATTGAACATCTGCGGGTTTGAGAGATCAGAGACGCTTTTCCCCACTGTGTATTCATGAGCAAATTACTTCAGCAAAATTTACAGGCAGGGAGGGATGAAGGGGTGGGTAGGAGAAATAGAAGTGCAGCAGGAGTTACTTTGGTAGCATGCACGGGGGTGGCAGGGGGGGTGTGTGTTTACAGCACAGATTTACTTGTACCACCTCTCCGCGTCTGGGTAAACCATCAGTTTCAGTAGGAATTGCACATGAACTCGGGTGAGCGATCGGTTCTGCGGAAGCTATGTATCACCTGTTTGAGGAGATCAGAGCCTTTTGGTATAAAATGTAAGATGGGGCTTTTCTTTACAGAAGGTGAGTCAATTGGAAAAACTGAATGCTAATGGTACTTAGAGAATTAAGCCTTGTATGGGGACTTGTTCTGAATGAGAATGAAGTGTGCAGTCGATGTTTTACACAGACACCCAGGATTCCTGCCTGGCGTCCTCTGTCAACAAGGTTTTCGCAAAGCTGTGTCGGTCTGCAGACTTTGTCGGGCACCATGTGTGACGTGTGGTTCTGCAGTAAGAGCAGTTTAAAATTAAAAGTAGTTCGTTTGCCTGAAGCAGCATCTAAAATAACAATAGAAAAAGAAGACCTGATTTTTTTGAAAATAGTTGGGATATTCTGTAATCCATCCACCTGCATGTTATAATGGTCTGATAACTGTGGGGAAACACGTATCTAGATCCCAACCCTCACACCTCACCAGCCCATTGCAAATTAAATTAGGTAAATGATAGTTAGCTTAAGCAGATACTGTGGCTGGAGCTGAGTGACTGACTGTATTCAGATGAAATAAAAGAAGATCCACTGCCCTCTAAATTTCTCCTAGTGATACTTATTTTCCTAATAAATGTGTAATGGAAATGCTGAGCCATCAGGAAAAAGTTAAGGAGGCCTAAATGGAGAAAGGGAGGAGAAAGGAAAAGGAAACATAAATTTGGGAACCCTGAAAATGCAGAGTTATGATTCAATTCTTGGACACCTCTTGTGCTATATAACCTGAGGATATAATACACTATTGCAGGGGTGAAAATAAGTTTAGAAATCCAGTGGATAGGTGGAAAAATTTTGCTTCAGGTTTCACAAATCTAAACCCAAATTCATATCAAGCTCTGTACTCATGCAACCCTAAGTAATGAGTATAGTTGCACAGTTGTAAATGTGGCAATATTTAAATTAAAATAAGAATTATATTCCAGTTGTGTCACTGATTTTCAAACAGGTTCTTCTGTTTATGGAGACTGTTTCATATTGCCTGCTATTTTCACAGTAATCATAGCAAATGAATTTCTACATATTATAGTAATTTGTGCATGTATAGCTCAAAGACACAAATATTTGCAGTTATAAATTCATTAATCTACCTGGCGAAAAAATCCAGAAAGTTGTGAAACATCTTCTTGCCTAACATCTGCACTGAACTATGCTGTGGAGAGAAGTGTCAGGAATATGGATGGATCAATTTGGGAACTTTATTATATGGCTCATGTAAGGGAGTAAGGCTCCACTGAGATATGAGAAGGCGCACGGCATTCTATACCCATAGATCACTCCCAGATCTCAGGAGAAGCATCCTGAGAAATAAACTGAAATATTTCTTTTTGGTTCCCATCAAGAGCGGTCAGTTCTGTAATCTTTATCTACCAGGGTAAATCCTTGGCTCATATTATTTTATCTGAGCATCTCAAATGCATTGCAGAACAGTATTGCCACAGCAGCCTATGAAGCAGGTAAACATCACCTCTATTCTAGAAAGGCACGGGGTGACAAAGTAAGTGAATCTCATAAATATGCATAAGATAAAGCTGAGTAATTCTGGGTTCCTTGTGCCCCAGTTTAGTGTCTTACTTTACCTAGTTCATATGGACTACCAAGTGGAGTGAGGTAAGAAACATTTTTTTTTACAAAACATAGTTTGATCCCAGTCTATATTGAATGAAACCAAGAATTTGTACATTACTTTTTCACAAGGAAATCACCCCATTCCAGAGAAATAGTATTTTGGAGAACTCCATCCTTGAGCCAGAAGCTCAGCCAGTGCAAGCTGGAAATGGCAAGTTTGGGTTTTGTCGAGCTGGCCTTGCCTGATCAAAGAGCACTTCAGTGGAAACCCCCAGCCAGCGCTCCCTGGGAGAAACCGCGCTGGGCAAGCACGCTGGCTCTGACATAACCAGCCAGCGCACCCCAGGTCCACAGCCCGTTCCTTCTGCCTTCCCAGCTCTGCTCGAGGGAAGCACGTGTCTATTCCTGTCGTTTCAACTTCCTCTCCTGGTAGTTATTTCACTGCTAAGAACCATCGTTAGGGGCCATGGCGGCACTAATGCATTGAAAAATCAGAATGGATCTGGTTTGTATGGGTGTGAAATTATTGGGGCATTATTAAAGCACTTTTAAAAATAAAATAACATATGATGTACTATGATAAAGTGAAACAATCTAGGTGACGACTAGGCAAAGGAATAAATAGCAAAGTACATGAACTTCCCAAAGGATTTCACATGTAAAATTTTAAGAGCATGAAAAGATGCAAAGAAAGATCTGCAAAGGACATGACGTCAGTAATAATGTCCATACTTTTGTACATGTACTGTGCTAGTGTCTTTCAAATTTCTTCAATCTTTCTTAAGTAAAGCAAGAAGCTGTGCTCTCCTAAAGAACTGCCATGATTTTCTGGGATTTAGAGACCGAAGTATTTCTTAATACACATGAGAACCCAGATCACAATTTGTCATCAAAGCAGAATAAAAGTTCTGTACCCAATGCCTTGATTTACTCATAGAAAACCCCTGTTTACTTCACTTGGTTAAGTATGGGTAAAAAAAGCATGAACCAGACCAACTAATTTACTCTGGGAAAAGTTGTCCGCTTAAATGGTCAGCTTAGACAAGACACAATTAGAATTATATTGGTCTTTTCTCTTTACTTGCAGTCTCCCATGAGTGTATTTATGTATCTCAAGAGGGATGCTTTTTGTCCTGTTAGACTTAATTGCATTTTGTTTAGCTCAATGTTTTAAACAAAAAGCTCTTTCCATCATGGTTGAATTTATGGATCTCAAGTTTCTGTAATGATGCACAGTTCTTGCCCTAAGTTGCCTCTTTATACATGTGAACTCTTTTGGATCAGCTACATTTTAACCTACAAATGGGAAAACTGACCTTGCAACTAAGGGGAAAATAACCCAAATGATCACTCTAAAAAAAGCAGGAAAATATTTTAAAGGTACAGAAGGAGAATCCAAGTTTAAGTAACATTTTCTATCACTTTTATTTCATAATTCAGCCTAAGTATGATTCATAAATTAAAGTAATAAAAAGCAGGACAACATCTGTTCCACACTATGTGAATAGGAGGGAATTTGGACATTTGAGAAGTTGTTATGCAGACATTACATTCTACATGGGAACATACGAAGAGTGTTTACAGTAAAAATAACTTCTGATGCCTACTTGTATTTCTTTTTAAATGTACGCATATGCCTTAAGATTTTAGTACACAAAAACTATACCTTTTATTCTAAATTTATTTTTGAAATTAGACTAAAATAAATGGATCAAGTAATGAAAAAAGACTCAGGTGTATGGTTTTATTTTTAAAATCCTTTCATGTATCCTATTTGATGAAATAGCTTTTGCATATCTCCACTGTACCTCCCCGATTAAGAACCCAGGCTTCCTCTGTGTAATTCAGATAATATATGTGAGAAATATGTCCCAACCTGGCACTAGCTTTGGAAGCTTCTCAAGCTTGTATTCATTGCAATGTTAACCACTAATTATTGCTACTAATAAAATCCCACGGTACATTGATTTATAAGTAGGGATTGCTTAATTCAAGATCAAAGCCAAACCTTTTTATTCATATCTTAAGAGATGAAGGATGTAATTGAGTTCATATATGGGCTGTTAAGTAACTTGCATATTTACCTCATACTTAAAACTGCTTCCTGAGCTGGTGTGCTAGCCCTTTTATCCAGGGGTATGAAGTTCAAACAGTAACACTACTGAAAGAGAGCTATAAAGAGGGATAGATTGGGAATCCCTGCATCCTGATTACCCAAGATAAGAAGGTACTTGGGAGTGGAAGCAAAGGTGGTGAGAGCTAAATTAGCTGTCTTTGAGATAAAAAGTTAATTTCCTTAAGAGAAGAGCCCAGCTAAGCAACTATCCCTTTTAAAACTAAATGTTCACAGTTAAGGCAGCAGACAACTTTTACGTTTACAGGAGATAATAACTGATGGTTCTGGTGGTTGTCTACAGAGGGGATGGCAGGCAGTGGTATATACAAACACTTTAAGAGATAAACGTCTGCAGAAGAATGCAGTCCCCCTGTAAAGCAGTAAGTACTGAAACAAAAAGGAAAAAAAAAAAAAGAAATAATATATGCAAAAAACTGCTTTTACTGTGAAGATAAAAATATGCAGGATTTTCTTATGGAGCTCCAGAAATGATTATAGCTGATCAGAGCATTAGCTCAGAGAAATGCCAATTACTGCTTCCCAGATTGCTCAGCATAAGTGATCAAGTGCATGTGCAGCTGATAGATCTGCACAGAAACATTTTGCACACATGCTGCAAAATTCAGACCCTGAATATTGAAACCTATTTGTAAATAATTTAATCTGATTTAAACAATGCATTTGTCTTTGGAAGCAGCTGGTGTTTTACTGTTATACTGATTTCAGTGTTGAGAAAGAAAACAATTTATGATTGATGTTCGCAGTAGTTAGCTATGCAGCCTCGTCTGCGCTTAAAAAGCCCTTCATACTATGGCACGTCCTCATACACAGCACAAGAAAGGAAAAGGCAAGGACACTTGCAAGTCTTTGTGCCAGATGGGATTTTTCTTTGGACATTGCCCTTCCTCTCTGGTCTGAAGTGCCTTCGTACGGATGGGGCCAGCAGGAAGGCTGAGGGAGGACCCAGGAACCACACCAGGCATTTACACCCACTGGCTTTCGTTCAGAAAGGACCTGAGCCTCGAGCAACCCGCCTTTTGGAGACTGGTTTCAAACTGTCGCGTCCTGTGTCCTCCCTGGCTTCTCTGCCATCTCCAGCTCCTCCAAAGAGTGCCAGACCCCTTCCCCCTCCCAGTTGTCTCCAGTCGTCCCAGCAGGACCTGCCCGGTGGCTGTGCTGGGAGCATCCCAGGGTGCGGCTGGCTCCCCGCTGCCCTGGCAGCCTGGCTAGAGCCCACGGGGGTGCCGGGGGAGCTCTCAGGGCGGACTGGCCCTTGGCTGGGGTTCTGGCTCTAGTGCCTCTCTGCCCCTTGGTCACGGAATTCATTCGTGGGGTTTTACACCTAGTTCAGAGGCAAAGGCATTGCTCAGTGTCTACAGACCTGTAGCTTAAGAAATGTGCTCACAAGCCCGCTTTCAAAGTTGCGGAGATACCTGAAGAGCTGCACTTATATACAAAAGTATAAGAAAGACCCTATATTTATCTTTACGTTTGACAAAAAAAAAGCATCTTAATCTGGGCTGAAACTCATCATTTTCACATTGCCATTTCAGCCTTGGCTGGGACGCTCTTCGTCTTGCGCATGCCCTGGTGTAACTCTACGGGCGTTTGCCTGAACAGAGACTTCAGTCTGTGCCCTGTCATGTTTTAGAACATAATTTTTTCAATCATCTAATTAAGCAAACTGGTTCATTATAAGCAACGCTAAGGTGTTAATTCAATTCCTGCTTGTGATTTTTTTTCAAGCTTGTTTACCTGTGAAGCCATGTGTAACTAAAGAAAATCCCCCCAGCAAGTGGTGGAAGATTGAGGGAGAAGAGGCCTCACTACTGCATTTCTTTAAGCTTTAGTCCAAAATCTCCAAGCCCCCAAGGTTTAATTATCGTGTGCAGTCTAGTGTTGAATAGGAAAAAGGGACTGTAGCACGAAGGAAAGATTTTCACACTGATACTCACAAAAGAACAGGAGCATTAAATGAAAAAAAAAGTGGTCTAAGGTTCTAAATGCATTTGAAGTGAATAAAAGGGAAATAACTGGCAGGGACCGAGCAAATTATGAATGGAATTATAAATATTGAGTACTTATATATCTCTCCAACATGTAATGCATCTTTGGGCTTATTGCAGCAGAATAAATAAGCCAGAAGTGTACAAGTTAGAGTTTTTCAACGTTTCTTAGGCCTTTTCTTTATCTCATTTCAAGTTAGGTTACTGGCTTAAAAGAACTCAAAAGGTGAAAAAGACCTCACGCTATTATTCACTTTAGCACATACGTGACCTGAAGAGGATTAAAGGTTTGTTCAATCTCTATTCATAGTATTCTTAAAGAGTTTTCAAAGGACCTTTTAAACAAAGGTTGCCAAACAAAGCACTTCTTTTGTTGCTACTTAGCTGAGGCCTATTGTCAATTAATAAGCAGGCTTTCACTTCAGTGTAATTGGGGCTTTCAATTTTAATTATGCTGCATACATATAGAAAATGTGAATGTTATATTAATAACAAAATAAAATTGTACATGTGTGGGTGTGTGCACACATACATACATACATACACATCCTCCACAAACACAAGCATGCAAATCTCCATGCAACATTATACAATATGGGGTTACAGCAGGTGCTATGTTCTACCGCAGACTTGGCTGCATTTCCATAGTACCTTTAGTCTGTGTCTCCAGAAAATGCTTTGATGTTTTACAAATAGCCTGTATAAATCATAATTATAATTAAAGCTGGAGTAGGTACTGTGGTTACATTTACAGCCACCAATATGTTTTTAACATTTTTAATTAATTTAATTTAATTTCCTACAGTGAAATTTTATTGAGGGTTGACTTTTTGGAAAAGTTTGAATTAAAGATGTTCCACTCCATTTTGATGAAGTGAAAATTAATGTTTACTATCTTTTCAACTTTTTCCTGAATAAGCAGGTCTTGAGCTGAAGTACCTCATAATAAATAGCCTTGACTATAATAAAAGTCTTCTTTTAGGGTGGGAAGGAAATTTCATTTCGAGATGACCACATTATGAGATTTTGAAAAATTATACATTGTACTTATACTCTGCAATCACACCAGACATCTGGAACTCAAAATAAACACACTTATTTGTATGCACTCACACATATGTATGCCCATATAGAGAGAGAATACATATATATATATATATATATGCATGTGCACTACTGGATGTGGAGATAAATAGATGTAGAGATAGGTGTGGATATATAGATCGAAACACTCACAAGGGTTCTTGTGGGATTTTGACCCCATTAAATAGAAATTATTTATTATCAGAGGAGATAGATATGTGATACAGAAGGATTATATCCTTATTTGCATAATCAATCTAAGGAAAGTACATCTTTGAAGAGGAATAGACTGCCAATGGAAGCAGAAGTACCACGGGCAAGCGTACGAGATTGTCCTAAGCTACCGCCTCAGCCATGAAGGAGGGAGGGCTCCTTACCTGCCAGGTGTGGTAAAAGAGACACCTGCGCTTCTTAAGCATTTGCGAGAAGCAAACCAGTGCTCTGCAGGTACTGGGAGCATCGCAGGCTTAGGGAGGATGAGCTGCAGAGAACTCCACGCAGACATGGCCTCACTCGGGGTGGAGAGTCTGTCCATTTTCTCCGCTATGGCCACACCAGACAGCACCAGATCGGCCTCCACCAGTGGAGGGAGAGGAGACTTTCTCACCACGTGCCTTCTTTCTCCTTCAGAAAATCTGCCTCTGAAAATTAAGGTTAGAGGAAGATTTTTTTCCTGTCTCATTGTAGACTCCATAGTATAAATCTCATCTTTCATTTTTTATCGAACTATTTCTAAGCTGAGGAACTGAATCCTTATTTATATCCCTAATTATTCCTAATTTCCTGTGAGCTAGAAGAATTCATAAACCTTTGAAAAGCAAACTTATTACAGAAATCTTTACTTTTTCTTTCTTTCTTTCAAATCTCTAAGAAGTGATGTGTATTCCTGGCATCACCGTGTAAGGGTAGATATAGATATTTTTATGCACACATATGCCATTACTGATATATGTGTAAGTCCTGTATTACATGCATAGATATACAATGTGCTAATGTGGGATCTTTTTGGAAATCCATAACTTGATGACATAAAACTAGAACATATTTGTCATATACAGCCTCTGTATTAGAAGGGAGATGTCTATATTTGAGTGGTCTGTACAGATGAAAACTACATGAACAGAGCCCTGTGTTTATATAGTTAGCCTAAAGGATTGCTTAACATTTAAATGAAATACCACTAGATAATTCTGTTTGACTTCTTTAGTATGATGCAGCTCTCGTAAAACGTAGCTCTGGACATAATGCAACATTGCCCTGAAGATTTTGAACCCATTAGAAGAGCACTGTTCTCATATAATACTCTTGCTGAATATACCAAAGTACTCAAACTGCGTATAAACCTGACAAAAATCCATAGTGCATGTTTGGAGGCAGGCTTGCCCAACAGATCACATGCTTCTTCCCTAAAAGTTCGGCTTTCCATAAAGATTCATTTGTTTTTGTTCACACTGAAATTCAAATATATTTTCTACCTTAAGGATGGACTGACTTTCCTCTAGGTCTGTGCAAGTCCTAGTGTTAGGACTATCCCTGACAAATATCAATAGCAATAAGTAACGTGAGGTCATTTGCATTAAAAGATGACAAGATACTCTGGATATAGCTCCCACATCAGACCCAGAACTAAAAGAGCTCCTACTCAAGAACTCACGATACAACAGGTAGTAGCAATGCCCTGTAGCTACTCTTTAGCATGAAATGGCTTGAGTTAAAAATGTGTCAGCTTTGGGGGCACTGAGAGTGTGTACTTGTGTTTGTGCTGTATTGACTCAGAATAACCACTTCTGGCAGGAGATAAAAAAATATAAGTGCTGAAAGTTATTCCCCCCCCCCGCCCCGAGGTGTCTACAGATCTTGCCCAAGAATGCCAGATGAAGCTTCTAAAAGTTACAAATGTGATATAGTGCATGACATTTAAGCTAAAAAACTAAAAAAAAAAAAAGAGGTTAATGATTTCTTCAGTATGAGAAAAAAATGCTGTATGATGAGCTGATGTTTTTTATGGAAGACATATCTGTAAAACAGGCAATTCCTTTGCCTTGGATCTTCCCTGGGGTCCTCCTTGCATGGATAGAAATACCACCAGGGAAAGAATATCACTGCTGCAGACCTTTTCTGAAGTCTTCAGATCTTGGTTGCAAACCTTTGGTCTTGAAAGTCAGAAAAACATTCAAAATTCTGTGTATTCCTTTTCAATATGATCTAAAGATAGTTGTTTCAATGGGTCTGTTATCATATAAATCAGCTATGCAGAAGGAGAGGTTTATATTCATGCAACTTGTGAGAATGTGTGAGCCATTAGGAACTGCAGCATAGGTCAGGGAAAGGTCTGGCTAGCCCAACATACTTGATATAGAAGTATAAAAGAAAGAGTATTAAAAAAAAGAGGAGCTGTAAACCTATTCTTAGTAAATTAGATTCTGAAAATAAGCATGTCCAGGAGTTTTTGAGCTAGAAGCTATATCCAGACCTTCATTTAAGAAGTCTGTGGAAGATCTACCTTCTGTGACATTTTCTTGCCTTTTCCCCCTCTGTTTGTACTTTTGAACCCTGCAACATCATGCCACAGTGAGTTCCATAACTCAATGCATTTGCTTTTCTTTCCTTCGTTTTCAACCTGCCACCTGGGAACACCTTAGTTTCTTGTACGATTGCTCTCCAGTCACATTCTTTGTAACATCAGGATTTTATTTAGCTATAACATGTCTCCCAGTCACCTTTTTCCTACACCTTCTAGCCTTTTCTCACATAGAAATCACTGCAGGCCTTTGATCATCTTTGTTGTTTTTCCAACCGCTCCAATATCCTTTCTGAATGACTGGAGACAGACACAGTGTGTGAGACATAGGCAAAAGAGTGTATAAGGCAGTATAAAGATGTTTCCTGTTTTCTCTTTCTTTACATGGCCAAGTTTGCATTTGCCTTTTCGGCTACAGCTGAATACCGAGTCAATGCTTTCAGAGATTTGTGCATCCTTGTCCTAGGCTAATTTACACCAGTGACTGTATTTCTATAAGGAGGGTTACTCCCTTCTCCTGCATACATAGATGTATTCGTCTGCTATTTTGTTATTTAACCAACTGTTGTTTTGTCATTTGTCTTCTTTTTTTAACTGTTTTGTTATTTAACTGCAACTGTTTACAATCAGCTTTGTGTTTGACCATTCCAAGTAAGCTTATGTCAGTTACAGTTTTATTAGCTCCCTATATGCTCTTTTCCATAGCATTTGCGAATACATTCAATAGCATAGATCACAGCAAAGATGAGATTTCTCAAAGTGTAAAGCAAGTGTCCAAGGAGAATTTCTCTCTCCTGTGATGTTTTTTTTTCTCTGTTGTAGCTCAAAGATGGAAAAGTCAAAGACAGACTTCAGCAAGTCCATTGTCCTTTAAGAGTTTAATCCTATAGAATCTGAAAAGAAAACAGTGCTTTGAAGATCTAAATACCTAAAATACAGGAAAACGTGGCTATGCAGAGTATCTTCAGTCTGTTTTCTGGGAAAAAACAACAAACTTTGAGACAACTGTCTCTATTCATGGGAACATACTTATGTAATTATTTATTGTATATTTTTTTTTGTGCATTTATATATTATAGATATAGTTCGTAGTGGTCAGGAGGATTCATCTGCCCAGTTATCTAAACTTAGATCTAAGGTAGCAGTTTTCCTACTCATGTTTAGTCACTTTAAACTCAGGTATATATCCAAGACCTGCATATAGGTTCTGTCTGTAGTCGGAGGAGAGCTGCACATCCAAAGGATGTTTCAGCCCATCTTAAAACAGGTGTCCCAGAACAGCAGGATGAGGCACCCTCTGGAATAGTGCCCATCTTTCTCCACTGTCTACAGAGAGAACTTAAACAACTAGCTAGGCTAGACATATAACTTTTAAATGCTAACAGGTAATTGAGATGAATCTTACCCCACACAACTTTATTCATTTAATCCTCATTACAGCTACAGACTGAATTTTTGCCAGCACAAGTAGCTGGGTTGGTGGCTGTGGTAAAAGACATCTGCAGAATTTCTTATTTCAGATAGAGCCATTTCCTCTGAAAAGGTTTCCAACAAGTCCTGGATCTTAAAGACTCATTTACATGGAAAAGTAAGAGCATTTGACAACTTTTCCATGTAAGTGGAAATGATGCCAGTTTAATTACACTGATAAACTCCACGTGGAAATTCTTATTTTAGAATGAGAAGGGCTTTTAAGCTTCAGCTTTTTCCAGAGAAACATTACCAAAATTTAAAAAACATAAGGAAAATACCCTTAAGCAAACATATTACGTTTTACAACTTAGTGAAGATGTTTGCTGATACAACTAGAGCATTTTGTTTTACTGTCTTAATTTAGACAGCCACTATAGCCAAAATAAGTAAAAAGGGACATATAAGTGTAGTACTGTAAATAAGCATAACAAATTCAAGGGGTTTTTTTGTGATAGATAGAAATTTCCATCTTTTTTTCCTATGAATCACACTGCTTTGCAATAAAACCCCAGTTGTGATCTTTTTACTTTTGGATGACTGATGTCATCCTTCTAGCAACCAACTTATAAGCTTATTTTATCTTAGCATAATACTTTTTAATCTTTAGCAATATAGAAAGAGTCTTAATTTTGCCTCTGACTTAATAAATTTGCCTCCCCATTAGAAGAAGATGGGTAGAATTGGCAACTGCTGTTGCAAGCAGTACGCATGCCAATTTAATTGCTACTCTGTCATTAGACTCTGGTATTCCAAAATGTTTAGGAATATAATCACCTTCCATTTCATGAGATGTACTTTGATGGCCAGATGCCTGGGAAAAAAATTAAGGGGAACAGCAAAAGAAGGTGGATATCGCTTCTGCCTCAAGCCTTCTGTTTACGAAAACAGCCTTCCAACAGTCTGCAGCATGTCAGCATGGAGTCAAAGTTGGTTTTTCCAATCTGCCCTTACGATATGTGTTGGACATCAGTGCCAACACACAGGGGCTTTTCAAACAGGCTTCTATAGGTTATAGAGGGTACCTCTGAGTTGCTGCCAGTTGTTTTTCTTTCTTGCAGCTGCCTTTTAGTTAATAATAACAGTAAAAACACACCGCCAACCCAAATATTTCACATACTAGAAAGCCAGAGATGTAGAATCAAAATGCAAAATGGTAATACCTGTTCCTGGCGGTGGAATAACCATTTCAAGAGGAAAGAGGACGGGGTCCAAGCTGGCGGTGGGGCTGCGGCGGGTGGAGGCAAGGACAGCAGCAACCTTTGCCGTCGCACGTTTCCTGCGCTCTCACGCGCTGCTCGCGGCTCTTGCAGGAGCCTGGGAAGCGCAAGGCAATAGGCTGGACAAATTGTTTGCTAAGTGCAGCTGTAAAAGAGATTTTCAGGGTCCTGTCAGAATAGCCAGCATCAAGGGCAAGCTACATGTTACCTCTAAAACATTGCAGATGTTTCTTTGAGAGTCCAGAAGGAGAAATGCTTTGCTTCCAGTTAAATCCCTTGCTGCCTCTGGTTCTGCTGCTACAGCATCTGGCCAAAGTGGTACTGGGGGCACTGTAGAAACAAGCTAGCCTGAGAGTGGCTGCTGTGATAAATTAAGTTATGGATGCTGTGTTTGGTTTTTTGCAGAAAATCAATTTACATACATATTATTAATCATGAAGTCAACTCATAAACTATAGGAGGGAACACTGGAATGATCTAAATGTAGCCAACTGGCCAGCTCCCCTGGAAAATGTCAACTATATATCCTTATATCCGCTCAATTACTCTCGAAGAAAGGATTGATGCCTATTAAACAACAATCATATTAACATGCAAGTGCTCTGAGATGCCAATACCGTCAGGCACTCGTGAGCAATCTCCCCATGCACTGTTGTGCAAATTCCAGGAGGAAATGAATTCCAGGAGGCTAAATTCTGCCCTTGGAGGTTTGCAGGAATTACCCACTGACAAGTAGGCATTTGTTTAGCTCTTTCATTAGATAGTATGTCACTTCACTGAATCATTTTCCTTGTCTTCCACATAACCTTCCCCTTGCACAAGCCGAGTTCCTGAGTCATCATTTGTTGTGCCTGCAGAGGTCCAGGTCCTTAGCCAGTAAACCAGTATCATTCCTTACACTGGAGCATTAATCTGCTTCCTGAGGTTTATTTCTTGTCCCTTGGCTACCAAGTATAGTCACTTTCAGTGCTGTATATGTCATTATTTTATTATTATTCTCTTTTGTTTCTTTTGTCAGTTTTCATTCACATATTCTCCATTTTATTAATTGTTTTCCATTAATTTATCGTTATTCCTTCACTCCATCAGTAAAAATAATCTGCCTTCACACTTCAACCTGTCCCAAACAGCCCGTGGCTGAAGAAAATCTAAACTCTTTTGCATTAATTTCTGAGCCACGTAGGAAAGAACCCAGTGGCTTAAACTCCTTTCCATTCTGTTTATTGCAAAGAAGTAGCAATCACTACAAAGAAGACCTGCAGGACCCATTTTAGCATTAGTAATTATTTCAGCAGAGGACAAAGAAGCCCGGATCAAAGATCAGGGATGGAATATTTTAAGGGGAACAGAAGAGTATGGATAGAGGAAGTCCCTGGGAGATTTTACAGCTTGAGCATTATATTGGAAGGATCAGGAGAAAGAAACCTGAGGATGGTGCTGAGGCACGGAGTTGGGCTGGGATGGGGAGAAGTCAAGCCCCTTCCATCCTTTCTCTCTTTTCTTTCTATTCCCTGTGGTGCATCTTGCACTAGCAAATAGAGAAAACATTATCAAAAATCTGAATTGAAGTAGTTGGAACAGGTGTAATGGTATTTAGAAACCTGGATAAGATGTTTTCCAGGGTTAAAAAGTTTTGGATATGTGCAACAGGCAGTCAAGGCTTGAGGAAATGGTATATAGAAAAGAACAGGTATCTGTTTAAAACCAAAGAAGAGTAATCATAATGTTCCGGTTTTAAACGCTTGTAACTTTGTTTTACCTAGTCATAACATTTTTCTCTCATTTTTTATTTAATTCTCTAATATAATAAAAAATGTAAAGTTTTTTTTCATTCAAATTCTACCACAGTTTAAGAAAACTTAAAAAATAAATATTCTGAAAGTTTATTCAAAATACAGATTTCACCCTGAAAAGAGAGAAACTACAGAAATCCTCTAGGTACTCCATTATTTTTAATATGTTGGACATGGAAAGCACTCAGATAATACTGTTTTGAATAGCATTATAAAAATGAAAAAGAAAAATAGAAATAAATACATGGAGAGAGCCTTTTTCCTTCCCCTTGTTACAGAAGCAAATGGACATTCAACTAAACTTAAAGGTGACATACCCAAAATTTATGAAAGAACTGTTTCTCGTTTTGCCTAGAAACCCTGTTAACTTGCAGGTTTTGTACCACAAAATACAGTTAAGGCTAAGGCCTTGGGACATTTTCTATATCAGTCTGAAAATGGATTGAAAAAAGCCACATTAAAGATCTGCCTAGAGAATTCGATTCATTCTGAGCATGAGCAGAATGAAACTACCAGTATCTCCATTTATGATTGAAGTGGAATCTGAAGAAGTGAAACCTGATGAAGTGAAATGCCTAAGTCGTTGCTCACACTGGAGATTAGGAGGAATGGATAAGAGCATAACAAATATGAGATCTTTCCTGAAATGCTCTTTTTTAAAAAATAGTAAAAGCAATGGAATTTGTGTGGCTGACTACCAAGTTAATTTGGAAAGCCTTAATCAGTAGCTGTAAAGAATATTGTTTTCCTAAGTAGGAAGAACATCAGTTGTTCAGCATTAAAAAAAATCACTTTTTCTGTGATTCTTTACCACTGCTGTATTAAAATTCAAGTTTATTGAAAGTGTTTCTCTCCAGCTGTTTATAATGAATGGAGACCAAGTATCTGGATCTTGCAAAACTGCGAGGGAATTGCCATGGATTCATTTTCAAAGAATGCATCAAACCGCTACGTAAGGAGCAAAAATGCTGTCAGCTGCTACCTGAGTTGGAGAAATACACTGAAGGACAGTTTTTGAACAGTACAAGCCATATAGTATAGTCACAGTGGGATGCAAAGAAAATCATTTGCCCTCCCGTTAGCGAGCGCTTGCACCCTTTTCCAGGGTTCCCAATACACAATCCCTTCAACAGACCCTAAATGTACTGGTGTGATGAGTGCAGAAAAAGCAGGCACTTTTGGTACAAATTCGTCACAGGGAAAAGGTCCCACAGGAACTCTGCAGTGCATAGCCTCTTCCTACTTTCTTTCCCTCAAGGTTTACATTTCGTGTTTACACAGACTGGGGACCAAAGAGGATTTTTTTCTCCCCTAATTTTAACCATGTGGAAATCAGACATCTAATTTCATGCTTTGTGGTCAAAGGAGGCCAGCATCACTAGAGCATAGTTTATCCCATCTGTCTTTGACATATGTCTGTGGATGGGACAAATAACCCTTTGTAAGTACCTGTGTCTGCTCATTAATTAGAGGGAGCCTCGATGAGTAGTGTAGACTAGACATATCACTTTTAGAAGATAAAGCTAGGCGAGATGGTTGGAACTCTGGCTTCAGTGATCAAGACCCAGTTCAGTGAGCAAGCTTTCTATTAGTAACAAGATTTCTAGGAGTTCTCTTGCGCTAGCCAAGAGGGTGCGCATTACGGGCATTCAGCCACTTGGGATACCAATGGGCAATAACAGAAAAGAGAGCTAATAAAATTATTCTTACAGATTATAAATAAATCACATTCCAGAAGGTTAGATAAAGTTGAACAAAGCGAAACATTTTCATGTACTTACTAGAATTCTATTCAGTTTTCTAAAACTGCCAAATTATAATTATACTTTGAGAGTCTTGCTTTTTCTCATCTTATGCTTTATGGAACTACAGGTTTTCTATATTTGAATTGCTCTGGATAAAGTCATGAACATTTTCCCCATTAGAATATTTCCATGTTTTTTCCCCTGGAGAAAAATATGAGCGTGGGCAAAAAGTTCGTATTTTCTAATGAGGAGAGTCAAAATAAATTCTTGCCAATATTTCATAACAAAATTTCATAAGGAAGCTTTTTGCTCTTCTTTTTAACCTTGATTCAGAATTACCTTTCTGCACTTCAGGAAATCTATTTCAACTCACAAGAAGAACGTTTGGAGTATTATTTCAGAATGCCTGATGATTTTTATTGCAAATACATTATCTGACATTTCTAAACTGAAACTTTGAGAATACTTCTCCAGTGAGAAATCTATGCTCTTTGACTTCTTGTCCCCGCTCAGAATTCAGAAAGCATTCGCAAAGTGCCAGACAACTTCCTGCAAGGGGGAAGATCCATTTTTAGAACAGAGGGTCTTAGTATGTTCCAACAGGGTTTAGAGCCCCTCGTTATGGCGAAGGCCCCATTATATTGCTCGCTACAATAGGAGAAGACAGTGCCTAGGCAGGCAGATCCCGGGCAGCTGGCTCCTTCGGTGTGCAGACGTAGGGCGCAGAGGGACACCTGGCTGCTGGAGGTCACACAGGGAATATGTGGCATCCCCGGAGCAACGCACTGCTGCTTCAACCGCAAGATAATTTTAGGGTTATGTAGAGTGTAAATCGCATTAGAATTTGGACGTAAATACAATTATTATGTTTCAAGTTGTTTGTTGTGTTTGATTGCACAATTGTAAGTCATTACTTATTTTCTAAGAAGGGCCAGTTCCTTGGACCGCTGTGAACAGAAACTTCCGAACTCATGGTTAAATGCAAGATGCTGAATGAGGTAATTTCTAGATGCTTTCTACCACCTGACAACAGTCTTTAGAGATACATGCTTTCAGAAACCTCAGGTTCATTTCTGGTGGTTCCCTACTTTAGGAATAGTTTCTTGCTGATAAATTAGATGCTGACTCAGGGCACCAGAAGGTTGTTTGCCACTTCTTCTAGAGGCATATAGATCTGCATATATATGTTTGCAAATGAGATATATATAGTTAGGGTTGCAGTTATATATTTAGAGTTTTATATACACACACACATATGTATATATTTAGCAAACATATTTTTCAAGTTCTATAATAGTCTAAGAAAGACATCTCGCTAGGTTTTTCCCATAAAAAAAAGTGGTGCTTGGCAGTGCTGGGTGTGGGAAACCACATCTTAACTTGAAATCCAAAATGCTGACCTGACACCATTAGGGTGTAGCTTGTGCTCGACTGCCGGCTGCTTTCACACACAGTTTTTAACTCTGTCCCTCCTGACATCATGCTGGAACATAACCTGACTTGCTTACTCAAGGCCAGGTGTCACCTGCCTGACTCACATCAGCTTTAGCTGGACAAAGCCCTTAACTTTAAACACATGCTGGAAACTCAAGCTTATGTCTATAAAGTTCACCACATGCTTACGCGGGTCTTCAAATAGGCCACTGAGAAATGTCCTGCTCTGTTTTTTTGTTTTTCTTTCTTTCTGTTTTTTAACAGACAGGATTGGGCAATTGGCCAACAGTGAGGTAAGCTTTACCTGGGAGTAGTACATCCCACTCAGGTGAAACTTTGAATGAATGCAGTGTATTTACATGACAAAGATGTAAATTAGTCGTGTATAAATATACTGGAAGTAGATTTATTGCAGTCACTAATATTGCAGTAGAAGTAGGATTTTTCTATGGGCATTTGAAGGTCCCGTGGGATCCTGAATATGCCTCAGAAGCCCAAACTTTGCCTTCACTGTAGTCCGCAGCCAGATGAACCAGGGAAAGCTGTCCAAGGTGTATTTATCCCCCTTCAGCTGTACTTCTGACTGCACTGCCAGACATTGCTGCAGAGACCTTGCTGAACCACCTGCTAAGAAGGATTTCAGCATTGTCCTTCATCCTTGTGTCACATTCAAAGTGATATTATGGTTCCCTTCACCTTTAGAAAGGTTAACGCTCCTGCAAGAAGCTTAGATTATATATATACATTAAAAAGTATTTTAGATTCTAGAACTATTGCCAAACGTATTTTGTATTTTCAAATCACTGTCCAAACCAATCCACACAATCTTCCTCTTGAGTGCAAATATGCTATTAGTAAACCCCCATGATTTTAACATGCCAAACTGTTGCATAAATGCATTAGTAAAAATATTTAAACTACAGTTTCACCCTCTTTTCCCCTTCCCTTCCCTGTCAAATTTTTATTGGGTAAAATGTGCAGACTTAAAAAACCCCATTAAAGAGGAGCCATTCAGCTAACCATATAATTATATGCAAAAGAAAAAAAGAAAAAAACAGGTGGGTGAGGCAGAAATCTTTATTTTAAAAACAAAAGTCAAAATTGCTTTTCATTGAAAATATTCATATTTTAATTGTTATTTTTTGTTTCAATTTGAAAAAAAAAAACAACACACAAAGACCAATAATACTTGTAGGACTATTGCTCTCTTCTAAAAAGCTGGTTTACTAAAAAGGGTGAGGGAGGTGTTCGAGCCACAGATGATGAAGTGGTGAACAGGGAGATGGAGTGATGCAGACAAGATCACACCAAATTTCTGTGGCAGGGCTCAAAGTTCATCACAGCTCCAAGAATAAGTCCAGTTTTAACCAGAAGGCCATACACCTTCCCTTGTGACAATCACTCCCTTAATGCTATGTAATGCATCTCTTCCATTTAGAATATTTGAATTTGATATTCTCTGTGGACCTGAGCTTGCAGCTGCTCCGTTCATGGAAATATATTTGAATTCAAGACGAAAATGAACAATCCGCTTTATGTTAATAATGAACTCTATTTCTCTTGCGCTGTTTAATTTAATATTGAAGTTAAAAGTATTTTCTGTAGTCTTTCACATTCACACACACACATTCATTCCAGTTCTCAGCTGCTCCATGCAGGTTTGCAGGGATCAAAAGAGAACTCCTGGGCTCTGGTGAGGGACTTTGCATGCTCTTAGACAAAAAGGCAGAGGAAAACCATTAGGATTGTGGGGTAAGCACAGGGCCTAAAGAATTTTGCTTAAATGGTCAGCAACAAAATTAGAATATTTTGATTTCAGGCCTGAAGGGACTGTTGAGGATCCACTTCTCAGGAAACTCTTCCTGAGCTGTCTGTAAGCTCAGGCAGATTGTTCCACCCTGGCAAAAGCAGATTATGTATTTTTGAAATAGTTAAAACTGGAATCTACAGTAAATGCCATGACTGTGCATTACATCAGCCGTGTATATGAGTAACACTAACAATATTCATATTTTATGTTATCTAAAAGCTCTTTGTTTCTGGACTGCAGAACAAATGGGCATTGGGCAAATGACATTATATAAACAGAATCACAGAAATCTAACCTAAGAAGTGTTACATGGTTTGTATAGAGTTTAAAGATCTACTAATATTATTAGCTGCAATGTCTAATGGAAGATTTTAAAAATATGCATTTCATGTAAAACATCAGTGCCGCAAAATTTATTGTATTTTGGCACCACTAAACTTAATATTGTGGCTGTTGTCACAGCCCTGGGTTGGGTCCAAAGAAGGGACCTGTTCAGCGCAGGAGTGCAGCTCGCAGACTCGGCTCTGCCATTCCAGCATCCCTTGACCTGTGTTAGACTGTCTTGGGCTAACTGCTTCATATTGTTTCGTAACAGTGAAAAGAACACAGTCACACAGAGCTGTGATATCTCTTTTTTCAAAGTTCTTTTCCATGTTTATAGGAATCAAGGCAACATTAGGAGTGACCCAGCCACTCAGCAACAATCACATGTCATTCTGGTTTTGATTTTGCAGCACGCCAAACTAATTTCTTCTGACAAAACTCATGCAGGATCTTTTTTTGGGATATCCTCTAATTCACTGCAGATGGAAGTTGCTGTGCTAGCTGTGACGGAAGGCTACTCATTACTTGCTAAATATATTTTCTCCTATGTGATCTTCTTTGCAGAAGGCAGATGTGTTGCATATAAGTTGTATGCATGCACGTGTTTGCTTTCAAATACAGCAGTACATACAGGAGGCGTGCCATAAGAGTGTATAGACTTGTCTTTTTTAATGATGTCTTATCTTTGCTTGTGTCTATAAAATCAGGTACTTCAGAAAAGTACTTGGGGCAAGTGTGACTGAAGGATCTGGCAGACCCCAATAATTATTCATTTATGTGAAGATAATTTACAATAAAACTGTTCAAACTCTAGATTTCATTTTGTGAAATGTGCATGAGAATTTGTTTTAAGGTATAAGAAAGATAAAGCACAGAGTTAATTAGAACCAAATGTTGCTTAGATTGGCACCCTAGTGTTCTCTGATCAGTGTGACGATTAGCCTCAGATATTTTGAACAACAGTTACTCAAAAGATATTACATTACCTTCCATGTCTAAAGGGGCTTAGTAACAATAAATATTCTCTTCAAGATGCTATTATTTTCAGTGCAGATAGGAAGGCTTGACTGGACAACAACTGCAGGAGTGTATCTAATTCCTTGTGCACAGAAGTAAAAATTAACGCTTTAGCTCTTACAGGGAGACATACACATTTAATTTAGTGTATTCCTCCATTCTTCTGTAAAAAACCTGACAGATCATGATGCACAGGAATTCAGTCTTATGAATACTCCCATTTCCTGAGGATTAGCCTATCCTTAGATATCAAAATGGGTCAAAAACGGTCCTCCCTGAAACAAATCCTCTAAAAATTAAGTAAAGTTATGATGACAGTTACCTTGCCACCTATGAAAAGAAAAGGATACTTTGTTTTTTAACCTGATAGAAGCTGCCTATTAGCCACCGACACCTCCTAGGTGAGCTGTGGTGGGCTCTTCGCCCTGGGCATCAGAAAGAACGTCCGATCAACACCCACCGCAGGTTAGCACTCACGGCAGGGATGGGATCCTCCGCTGTCAAAATGCATTTCTTCTAATTGAATTTGTTTGTAAAATGAGTTTGTTTTCAGGGCTACAGTGAGACATAACCACCATAAAAATAGCTCCAGACTAGCCTCTCGGCCGCCTGTAGCTTTACTAGTAAACTAAGAAGCAGGGATTTAGCAAGTGGAAGGCCTGGGCAGAGAGGTGTGGCTTGCAGCTCTTTTAAAAGTAGCCAAGTACATACTTAATTGCATTTCTGCAGGGAATACATTCCAGAAATGTGGGCTTGCTACCAAGAAAAGTCTGTCAGCAACAGAACTGGCTTGTGGTTAAGGCACTGGACTGTGACTCAGGATATCTGGGTGCTAGTCACAGCTCAGCCACAGGCTTCCTCTTGACTCAGAGCCAATTATTTAATCTTATTTTCCCACAGGTAAATTGAGGACTAACTCCTTTCTTGCAGGGAGGCTATGAGGAGAAAAATTCATTAGTGCATGCAAGGTACTTAGAGTCTACTTCTTAGATAAGCATTTTGGGAGAGGGATCACACAACATCTAGCAAAAGGAAGAACTCTACTGGGGTCCCAAAGAGTTTCCATAATATTAGATTATATGCAAATCATGGTAAGTGGACCAGAAAAGCCAATAAATAAATAATGCTTCATTTAATCTCGTGCTAGTTGGAAGATCAGACTTCTCTAAATCATGTTGCTACTATTTTGCCAGCTGCTGGATTACTGTGTGTAGGGGTTTTTGTTTGGGTGTTTAAACAGAGAGGGCAAAGAAGTTGCTAGGTGTATTGGTACTGATCTTCACCCTCAAAAAAAAAAAAATCCAAAGAATACTTTCTAATATGAAAATTACCTTCAGAGCTGAATCATATCTTTTTCGCTTAATTTTCAAAGGTGAAAAGCAAAACAAAGAAAAGTTCTAGGTGTACACCAGGAAGTGATTGGTAGAAATCATGGTACCCAGCCTTATCACAGCCACATGTCTTTCTAAAGTGATGGTGGAGGACAAAAATAGCTTATTAGAGTGAATTTTGTGTCTTTGGCTCCAAAAATTGACTAGTTACCTGTCCTAGACTGCTGTGCTGGGCTTTCAACACCCTGGACTGCATACATGTAGAGCCCATTCTGGGTAAACTGAGACAGAGCCACAGCTTGTAGAAGATTAAGGGAGCTCCTCATCAGCTCCAACCCACCTTGTAGCGCACATTTCTTACCCAGATAGATGTGCAGCACTTGTGTAAGACAAATTCACTCTGATGTGAGCAGCCAGTGCCAAACAGGAGGATAAATCACAACAGCACAAACTCTATTTTACACCCCTTCTGAAGGTGTCCACCAGAGATTTGCTGAGGTTGTAATTCCATCAGTGCAGACAGGTTGATGGAAACCTCTTTAGTCCAGAAAGACTGTAACATCCTGGCTGAGGTCAGAGGAGGGGAGTTTGTGGCTATCAATACTTATCTTTTACCTAATGCGTCATTTTGATAGCTGTATCATCAGATGCTGCCCTTATTGCTGTGTCCTCCTCAGCCTGCTGCTAAGAAAAGCGGGGAGAAGGGGAGGGCTAGCAGTGACCCTGCAAGGAGAACATTGATTGAGGACACAGAGATAAAGTGCCAGCTCCTGGGCAGGCAGCACATGCCTAGGGAACTGTAAAGGACAATGAAATTCAGGCACCCAGATGGGGATGGGAATTCAAACCATAAAGATTAGGCAGGGTACCAAATTTAAGGCCAAAGTCTTAAAACCCAAACCAGACCAACCAAAAAAACCCCCTACTTTTGTTCCTTCTGCCTTTCTGATTTCTCAGTTTCAGAAACTGAGTGTGGATCTCATCCTGTAAAAGCCTTACTTAGATCTATTTTGCTCACATCAATAAACCCAGAGAGCCAAATGCTACAGAGCTGAACTGCTCTAGGAGGAAAATGATCTGAGCTCTGTGTATTCAGAGTAGGGTGTGAAATTATTGGTGTACATTTCATTCTCAGCAACAGGAATAAAGCTTTCCTAAAACTACATTGCACTCTAATGACTTTAAGAGGCCTGGCTCTGTTTCAGTTTTAATGCTCTTCATTCAAAGTCTATGGTTTTTTACAGCATGCCGCTTAAACCAAATCTGCTGTTCTTGTGAACCAGCAGCAAACATCTGTCCCACGCTGCACACCTTCCTGTACTGGTTTCCTTGTTCTTTCCTTTTGCACAACCAGAAAGGGCCAAGTTCTGACATCCCATCCCCCACCTGCCGCCCCTTGCATGTTCCAACTCCTCCTCAAAAAAAAAAAAAAAAAAAAAAAAAAAGCACTATTATGATTTTATTGCAACTACTTGAATAGGATTTGCTACCCTATCAAAGTTTGCAAGGATCTTAGCCTAGGAGAAACATAGTCAATAAAACTTTGATGAAATTGCCTGCTGTAATATCTTTTCTGTTCCTAATGTAATATGTAAAGAAACAGAAGACACCAACTAATATTGCTTTTATTACCCGTATTTTTGCTGGTTAGCTGTCTGTACAACCACAGTGCTCGGGACACCCAGCAGGATTCCAACAAAGTTCCTTAATTTTTTTAATAAAAGCTTGGAATAGAAAAACCTGACTCAAAGGACAAGTTCATGCCTACACAGGCATCTGTGGAGCGATTCTTTGTCTAGGAAAGAGTGTGGGGAAGGACATCAAGGTGTTTGATTGAGATCTTCACAAGTGAGCAAGGAACATGGGCAGGTCCAGGACAGAGCACCAGGGAATTTGGCCCAACAGCAGTGATGAAAGATAAGGAGATGAGAGGTTGCACAGAGCCTTGAAAATTAAGGTAGTTGCTACAGAGTGGTAGAAAATCAGGAGACAGAGGAGAAAGAAAGGACAGGGGAGACATGGGTAATATATGACTAGTAAAACTAATAGCCTGAAAAAAAATACAGTTCAGCCAGAATATAATCAGAGCAGGACAGGATGAGGAGAGAAATTCTCTCCCTTACAGTATCTTTATTTTGAATGGGAGCATTAAACTATTGAGTGTGGCATGTTAATTAATTTTTACATTGTTATTTCATTCTGCATTACTGTGCTATTATTCAGGCCTGTATATAAAGAAGTATGACTGATTGTCTGTTTGAACTTTCAAACACCTTGTTTGTTTGGTTTTGATTGTTTCTTGCCAGATGGTTAAGCATATGTTTAGCAGTTTTACAGGGGGAGGAAAAAAACAACAAAAAACCCAACACATGTAGTATACAGTTAAGTGTTTAAAAGGCACTGGCAACATCTATTAGCTTTTAATGCAAAAGTAATGTTAAAAATAGTTATAGTGACATACAGGGCTGAAAAGACCTGCATTTAGTTCCCTGTGCCTCTAGAGATACAGGATCCACAGACTTGGAAAGGAATTATCTTGCTTAACTTCAGCAATCTAAAATTTAGCTGAGTAGTCTGAAGTAGTTGCATGAGATAGCTTTCTTTCTCCAGTGATGACAGAGTTATCTCTGAGGAGTTTATTTGCCTGCCCTCTCTGAAACACCTACCTTCAAATGGGAAAAATCGCCTTGGGGAGGTGTCTGCTTCTCCTCTGTGATTACTGGCAGAGACTAAGCCCTTAAATTGGACTGGACACCCACCTTTTAGATGACTAAATTTAGGTGTAATCTAAACAACCCCATCTCATGTTATAACACTGTCCAGGATGATTGCCAGATATTACACAATAAGAGCAGAGGAGAACAGAAGCATTCCCTTGTCAGGAGTGAGACACTGTTACTCGCGTTCCCCTTCTAGACGTATTTTTCATTCGCTTTTTCAACGCTTTGCATTCATTTCCAGCTAGAAACCATGGCCCAGATTAATCCCAGCTCATTACAGACACTTAAGGGAGGCCTCTAAATCAGGAGCCTGGCTGCCCTTGCTTCCTGTGGGGTGACCAAACGCGGGCAGCGGGGAGGTGCCAGGCTGGCTTCACGGGCCGCGGGGGGGTCCCAGAGGCAGTAGGTTCCTAGGTCAGGTGCCACAGGTAATTGTTTGAGGTTAAATAGGAAAATGTGAGCTTAAGCCATAGCTGCTCGTAACGACTTGAATTCCTCATCCTTTAAAGGTCTACTCTAATGCAAGGAAGCAGCGAAAGAAGGCTTTTAATCCTTGAAAGAAATAGACCTTTTCCTCTAAACTCTGTCTATAAATAGTGGATTAATTATTTCCCAAAGGGAGAGATGGTAGTTCATGCTTGACTATGATAACTCAAGGCAATCATCCTGATTTTGCCCTACAGTGTCTAATAGGGACGTTTGGAATTGTGAACTGCTGAAAAAAGATAAAAATCAATAATAGCAGAGAACACCACTTGTCCCTCCTCCACTACAAAAGGCAGACTTTTGTATTCAAAATGTACAAGGCATGGCAGCTAGGTTGCTATTGGCTATTTCTTTCCTAGGAGAGTTCAAAAAGGGGTGAGCAAGCTTGAGGATGAGGAGATTTGTTTGATAGATGTGTGTGTGAGCTTGATCTTCCAGTAGAATCATCAGGAATTAAAGTGCACTTTGAGGCAGGCTGTTGCAAAGGAAATAGGTGCCTGGTGTTTGCTAACCCAAATGAAACCTTTCCCTCTTGGTGCAGAGATAAAAGTCAGAGTTTCATACCAACACTCAGCTATCAGGAATGTGCCTTTCAGGACTGATAAGTGATGGTTTCTACACGCAACATACTGCAGGAGAGCTCAGCTCACCCTCTTTCAACTCTTGTGGCTTTGAATCCGTAATGAAGCACTTGCAAATTGCTCCACAAAACTGCACCAGGGTGAGAATTATGGAAAAACCTGGACAGTGTTCAAAAAACTGGCTTTGCCAAGCAACTAATACAACCAATACAGTGTATTTTAAGAGAGAAAGAAAGGGGCAGGGGAGGAAAGAGGGAGAAAAAGGCTTTCAAAACATATCAAATGAAGCTTGTTTGATAATAATCACTGCAGGTGGGGAAGCTGATTTTAAGTGTGAAAATATTTAACATTTTATTGCACACGAATACTTTCATAAAGTAGTCATTTGTGCATGTGTGTGTATGTGTGCGTGTGTGCATGCGCACACACATGCAGCAAACAGAAATCTATTGAGTTCCACCAGACCAGACGTCTGCATTCTGGAGGGCTCATTGCAGCCAATAAATTTGACTAAAACTTTTTTTTTTTCTTTATTTTATGAATTCTGCTATAAAAGCTAATCCTCCTTTCTAGACTTAGCATAATTACAAGACACTATTCTGAGTGCCAAAAATGTCAACTGTAGGTTGCAAACATGGACACATTTAAGCAGAACCATATGTTAGAATATAAAGCAAAACCTGAAGTAAGTGAATCAGTTTACCTTTTTCTGAAGAGTCAATTTATAATGCAACTTTAGCTCTAAGAAATAATAATACAGCCAGTGATAAATTACATTGCTCAATCATTTATTAATAAGCTTCATTGGAAAGAAAGATTTTATCGGTGCTCAAAATTCACTAAGTTACAAGATCACAGATGTTCAGGGTTCTGGAGCCAGAAACTTAATATTAATGAACTCTCATTAATACCTAATCAACTTGTGATATTTTGATCCTGTGAGAAAATAGATGGCCAATAAAAATAAACTCAAGATGTCTTCCTATCTAGAAAAAAAAAAAGTCATAAACCCAGGAATGCACACAGTAACCACGATGCAGTAACTAAGGTTAAGCAGCTGGAGGCTAAATTTTAACTTTTTTTTATACAGGATGGATTTATTCTGTCACCTAGGCAATTTCAGAGTCTTACTTTGTAGGATTTATATAGGCATTCAGACTTAGCAGATGTGTTCACGTGCGGTACATTAGCTATGCAAAACTACTTTCCAGGCTATTCTGGATTAGGGTCTTAAAAACAGACCTCTCTGGAAATGAAATCCTTAAAAAAAATCCCTGTTCATCTCTGAACATTATTCTGCTGCACTTCAAGTGTGAAATCTAGTTACACACATATGGCATTTGAAATGATATCATATGTATTTCTGTGTAAGAATGTGCCGGGTTTTAACCCCACAGTGATGACAAAAAGGGGAATGCAAACGTATTTGGAACTTGAACTAGGAACACAGAAATTGTCACAGTAGCTCAGAGAAATGATCCATCTGGTCTACTCTTCTTTCTCAAAGGTGACCAGTACCAGGTTCTTCAGGGAAAAGCATACCAATAGGTAGAATTAACAATTAGGAAAAAAAAACATACTTAGAGAAAATGTATTTTTAAATCAAATACATTTATGACCTGGTCCTACATCTTCCGTGAAATTCTAAGCCATATAATGTAAATGTGTAGAATTGCACCATATTTATAGTTATGTAATATGACTCGAAACACCCTTTTTTCTTCTCCTAAACTCTGAGACATTTAGAGAAAGGCCTTGTGGCAGCAGGTCCACAGGACACGTACATGCAAGAGAAGAAACACAAAATCCTTTATTCCCTTTCATACCAGCTAGCCATCAGATTCCCTGAGCATCCTCATGTTTGTACGGGTAAGTAGAAGTATTGGCACCACTACATATTATATTCTTATCATACACCCTTAATTTCCTCTCTGTGGGTTTCATTCTTTCTGTCTGTCTGTTGGTAATTTCTGGACCAATATTTAGGTATATCCTGTTCATCATCCCTTTCCCCCCTGCTTTGTTGGGAAATTCCCTCCGGGAATTACCCGGAGAGAAGACGGTAGCCCCACTTTGGCATTTCGTGATGTGGTAGTGGCCCCGCAGATGCCGAGTCCCACCTCTTTTCTGGGCTTGCCCTTCTCCACCTCGAGCAGTTCAGGGCTGCGACTGCCCTGTTACACCCTCGCCTCCCAGGACAACAGACACTCACACTGCGGTGAGCACCATTACTGGTGCGGTGGTTTTTAATGACTTTTGCCTCTGAAGCAGAGTTCTCACCAGTGTCACACAGCAACAGCTGGCTCTTTTCCCCAAGCGGTCTCAAGAAACTGGCAGTTGTGAAGAGCAGGATTTCTTGCTTTGATATCTCAGTGAAATGAGTTCAACAAAACCCCATGCCTGAGCTTCCACAGAGAAAGCTGCATAGCTGAAATGATCACATACGCTGAGTGCAGGGTTATAGAAGTGGAAGATTAATGTCTTCTTTCATTAGGATAAAGGGAGGTGGCAAAGGCTATCTTTGAAATTGAATTAGAAGATGATGCTGTGACTACTGGTCTACGAAAAATGATAATAAGTTTCATGAATTTTATGATAATCTGTATCAATTTCAGGTGTTCATGGATAGGGAAAAGGCATTTTCTCAAGATGTTGACCTTGGAATACTCTATTAAATCAATAGATTCATTTTCCAGGTGCCTCTAATAACTGAAGAGAAAACTTGTTCTGAGTAACTGCACAAATGGAAGTTTGTGGCCTGTAAGAGTTTGAGAAACAGAGAAAGAGAGATGAATCTTAAAATTTTCACTAACTTGGACGTAAACAGATCTTTCTGAGGATGGTATAGAATCAAATGATTGAATCAAATTATTGAAATAGAGTTGACTTAGATTGTACAAAGCTCTGTATAGAAGCCTACTATCATGCCATTCATAGAATGCTATTTCATCTCTAAAATAAAAGGCAAATGCAGTAAATAATATGTGTATCACTACAGCAGAGGAAAAATCAACTTCTTTAACTTTATTCTAGCTTTGTATCATCAGTACATTGCCCACCATTACAGAGGGACTGGCTGACACCATGCACCCATGGCAATGCCAGAAATCTTTCTGCCTATATGTACCTATGCACAAAACTAGAGTAGTCCCATGTAATAGGGGAAATCTGCCTTGAAAGATGACGGTCATCTGCCATAGCTTGGCGCAGACACAGCTGGGTGCAGCAGAGGCTGAGCATGGATTACAGCCACGCTCCCGCATGGTGCTTCTGAAAATGTACAGGGGGAATTTGCCTTACTGCATCTCTGAGCAACCTCCAGAATGGAAATGTACCTACCTGGCATGAAAGGGGAGAAAGAAACCGTATCATGTCCTTAGTAGTAATGCATACTATGCTAGCATGTACTTACTGTAGAAAATAAGCAGGTGTGTCAATAGCAAAGGCCCTGGAAATTCCATGCAATATAACATCATGAAGCACCTCGGACAATTCCATTTTACATTTAAATGTACTAAGTGAATAGGATGATTATTCAGGGAAATAGTTACCTGTTGCAGTTGAACCTCTGTCTGTTTGTCAGGCAGGATCCTGGTGTGTTTGTTGGTATAGCTGGTAGAACTTAAAATCTATTTCGCTGTACCCTTTGGAGTGCCTCCAATGCATATGAACCATTCTGATGTTTTACAACAGTGCAGCAGCTTGTCAGTGCTTTTGTTTCTGAACAATGTGAGAGACGTGCCAAACGATGCTATTGTAAAATATAAGAGTCCTTCCGCTTGTTGGGGAACACGGAGTGGCTGTCGATGCGACATTGATTAATGACTGTGAAGTGTTAAAATGAGATATTGCACATTCAGTCTTGGATTTTGCATTAATCCAACCAAAAAACTATGCCTTACAGGGTAGTCCCAAATTCCAACCAGCTGCACAAAAAACGGCACAATGTTTAGGTGACTGGTATTTTGTTAACTAATTCTGGCCTGGTCATTACTAAAGAAAAAGAAAAAAAATAATAACACAGTAGAGAAAAGGAAGCCAAGATGACCTATTGGTATGGGGATGGAAACAAGTCATACCTCATGTGATACACTTCTGACTTCTTGTTTAAGTGCGCTAGATATTTCTTCTATCTGTGCTATAATCTTCCAAATTATAGCTCTAAAATTTTATTTATCCACTAGACAAACAAAATGCAATGACACATTACCTAGTGTTTGCAAGGCTCTGGGAAGGTACCGTATCTGATTGCCTTTGTTAAAACGTAATCTAGAGAAAAATGGACCCAATGGCACTTTTAAAACTCAAGACTGGAGATGGAAATGGAGAACGAGGAGTAGCAAAGCAGAATATTTTATCTGATGCATATAAGAAGATTTTCAAATGTACATAAAATAGCATCATGCACTTCCAAAGCAGTACAAAATTTGCATACTTAACAGTAAAGATATTGAAAAACAAGTTTCTTTTCATTCCAAAACCCAACACAAAACCCAACTGTTGCAAATGCTGGTTCAGTGTGGAAACAGTTCATTTTAGTACAGTAACAAGATATTGTTTTGATACTGTTGCTTAATTTTGTTTTGAACATTCAAATATCATACATCATACAGTATATAAGTGATATACCCAAACATTTACAGCAAATATCATACTTTAGAACTCTAAAGGAATTAATCAAAATTATAAAATAGTTGCACAATATTTAAATTCTGCATGTTGGTATCATTGGAATGAAATAAGAATGTCAAATTAATTGATTTTTACTTTGTCCCATTGAATTTTTTGTTGACATTGATGCCTCCTCATTGATTGTATGGTCATTATGCAATTTCCATGCCCAGCAACAATCAGAGACAAATGCTGCTACCACTACTGTTAGTGCTAGCCCCAACTAAGCCCAATGGCCCTTTGTGCTAGGTACTGGACATATGGGCATACCTTATTCCAAAACTGTGGTAAATTATGAAAATAGAAAATGGTGGGAAAAGCAAACATCACCATCCCCTTTCCGTATATGTAAACTAAAGTTAATGGATTATTAAATTGTTTCACCTAGGTCCCTTAGAAACTCTGTGCCAGAACTAGGAACTGATATTACATCTCACTTGCAAATCAATTAAGACTTTCCTTTTATTCTGCAGAGGAAATATAAAAGTGTAAGATCAGTTGAGGCATGATGAAATGGTACTTTTTTAGGGTTGCGTGCAGAAAGCACAAGGTTTGGACAGAATCGCCTTCTATACACACAAATGGAAACTGTTTAGTAGATACCCAGTTGAAGCTATAGCCATTTATTTGTATTAAGAAAAGGTAATACAGTTAATTGGCTATAGTCTGGCAGATCTGTGAAATCTGGAATTAGATAATTATCACTAGCATCAAGAATTTGACATAATAGTAGTTACCAACTTAATTTTCATTTACTGATTCAGTCCTTCCTTTTGTCTTCCTAACTCAAAAAATAAAATGCACGGGACTGAGAATTTTGGGAGAGATCAATTTTTATAGGCAAATAAGCACATCTCAGTTCAAGAAGAAACATTTAGTTAGAAAACATGTTTCTGGCAGCAGTCATCACAGAACTGTAGAATCATAGAATGGTTTGGGTTGGAACAGACCTTAAAGATCACCTCGTTCCAACCCCCCTGCCATGGGCAGGGACACCTTCCACAGACCAGGCTGCTCCAAGCCCCATCCAACCTGGCCTTGAACACTGCCAGGGATGGGGCATCCACAGCCTCTCTGGGCAAGCTGTGCCAGTGCCTCACCACCCTCCCAGTAAAGAATTTCTTCCTTACATCTAATCTAAATCT
>JAVJGG010000017.1:11879901-11921147 GCA_035590195.1 Aviceda cuculoides | reverse complement strand
CAGCCCATCGATCCAGCCTGTCCAGATCCCTCTGCAGAGCCTCCCTACCCTCAAGCAGATCCACCCTGCCTCCCAAATGCAAGAAGCCTGTGGGCAAAAGGCCTCCTCCACGGTCCCCGAGCCCTCCCCTGCAGCAGGCTGAGCGCGGTCCCCGGACACTCTCCGGGGCAGGGCTACCTGCCGCAGAGCTGGCTGCGTGCAGGCAGGCTGGCGAGGGCCACAGCACGCTCCTTGCCCCGCGCGCCAGCCGGCTGCATCAGCTGAAATAAGTCCCCCTCCACTCCTGAAAGAAAAGGCGGCTTGCTGGTTCTTTTACATTTCTAATAAGGCATAAGAGAGACAGGCGATGTTAAACTATCTGGCTCAAGTCTCCACCGTGCCGGGGGTGGCAGCCATTCCTAGCTCCAGAGTATAATCTGGGAATGCAGCTGCACCCTTCCTCCAAGTAAGTGTTAGGACATGCTCTGTCAGCTGTGCCCCAGCTCTGTCCCTTTATTTAGCATTAGAGCATTGTCTGGTAGCTCCCAGACACAGTTATGGATGCCCAAGAAAGGCTTTGGGGAAGGCAGGGTGCTCTGGAAATCCATAGGCGTTGCTGGGAGTATGGGTACGGCTATGCCAGGCACCGCCCAGTATGGCACTGCCGGGGTGGGAAATAAAAGGAGCACAGATGTAGGAAGAGCAGAGCTCAGCTGCTTTGCAGGGGCTGAGTGTGGAGATTGGGGGAATATTAGGAATTATGAGCTATCTGTAATTCTTTGTTACTGAGGATGAGCCCTCTGGGTACCTAGCTGATAAAAAATATATTATTTCAAAGAAGCAATTTGCCACGTTGTGTTGGGTTTCTATAAGGAGGCAAAAGCCAAGCTGTACAGAAAATAGCACCCTTTGGTTAATTCAGTTCTCTTGTCCAAAGCCAGGAAGCCCTAACAGTGTTTGAATAATTTTGTGTTCAGAATTTTTACTATGAGCTAAAAGCATTTTTTCCTTTGGATTTCCTCTCGGAAAAGTTAAACTTCCGGGGCTGAAGAACAATATAGTAATTTTAAAAAGTTAAAAGATCAGCTTGAAGAAGATGACTGGTATGTAAAGACTCAGTCTAATGAATCGGTTTTTATTATAAGCAAGTTTACTTATCAGCAACACATAGAAAATTCAGATGAACAAACAATGGATGCTTTGGCTTAGTAGGAATGTCAAAATATTTAAAAACATAGTCACTTTGACTCAAATGGAATAGTTTTCTGGAAAACGTATAGCTTAACCCCTACTGAAATATATTCATGAGAGTTTGAGCAATTTTATTTCATTTTAAAGAAAGAAAATAGAAATATTAAGATTTCCTAAATTCTAAAAATAAAAGACAAACAAATATTAGTAAAAGAATTTCAAAATAACAGTTAATATTTTCTGTTTAAAACCATGCTCAGTCCTTCTTCCTTCTCTTTCCTTTCCCCTTCCCTCTCCCAAATTAGCAAAATTAACATGAGTTTGTGGAAAGGCTCATTATCACCGAATAGATGTTTTCCACTCATGTGAAATCCATTAAAAACACTTGCCCATCTTTAGGTAAAGAGAGTATCTTTTTGAAAGCACGTCAGAGGAAGCAGCTGAGCCTGCAGGAATTCCCCTCCAGCCTGGCTGCAATCAATAGATCAAGGGGCAACTGCCTTGCAATTTTGTCTCTGGGTAACTCTCTGCCCACTAGTTATTTATGCATGTCTACTTTTAACAAGTAGTAAATTGGGAGAATCTAAAATAGGACCCTCAGAACAATTCAGAAGCCAGAAGATCCTGTGCTGGCACATACGGAGCAGGGCAAGGCCAAAGGCTCTTACTGTTGCAGCAAAACTTCCAGTCTCTTCTCCTTACTTGTTGTGGAAAAATGAGCACGGATTTAGATTTCCCGACCCAGCATTACAGGGTGAGAGGGGTATTGTATGAACACAGATTCGCTCTCAACACAATGAAATAGGACAGCACTTTAAGACAGAAGTATCTTTTTGTTCTGCATCTGTATAGTCCCTTGCACAGTGGGAGTCCCTGGCTGACTTCAAGCCCTACTGTTTTGTGAATAATATCAACAACAATAACCATTCCGGCTATTTCTAGTAGGAGCTGGGAGTATAATTGCCAGTTGCACATTTGATAGCACAAAACTGTTTTGAAAAAGCCTAAGAAAAAAAAACCAAACAAAACCACAAAGCAAATAGAATAAACTCGATTAAAATCAGCTCTACACCCATCTGAATAGGTTCTTATCCATAGCTGGCTGGCTGTTCCTCTGCACGATTCCTCCATCTGTCTGACAATTCTGCATTTACTTTCAGTCTTTATTAAGATTCTTTCTAGTAAAATGCTTTAGCACTTTTGTCAAGAAGGTGAAGTCTTAGAAGCAGGCATCTTTAACAGATTTTTGTGCTGGTAAAGCTCTGTATCATGCTGAGATATGATGAAAGGCCTCCATTTAACTTATACAGGTGTATAACTTAGCGAAGTGTGAACAAATAAGTTTTTATTCTATACTCATGGGCACGCATTAGCTTTGAATACATCATTTGTAAGATACAACCTAGATTTCTGGTGATTTCTATACCATTTCATAAAACAAAGCGAAATATTTTATTTTGTTAACTTGTGCTGGAAATCTTATTCTCTACCCTTCATTTAGAGTCTTCAACTGCAAATGAGCAGCCTTCCTGGGCCATGTTGGGGAGTTTGGAAGTCGCTTGCTTGAGATGTTCTGTGTCCCCACCACAGACACAAGCTGCAGTGTGAAGAAATGCACTGCAGACTAAAACTGAATATTCACCTAATTCCTCTGATTCAAGGGAATTAGGTTAGTTACCTGAGTAATTAATACGAATGTTTAATTAATACTTTTGCTTTCACATGAGTTAGTTTTATTATATATTTTTTCCTTCAGGAAATGAAAAACTTTAGTAATATTTTCAGACTAACCAAAATGATATTACTTTAAACCTATGCTTTCTCAAAGGATCTGTTGATTTAAGGGTCTCTCACTGACCTTTCATTGACTTTATCCAATGTTATATTGTTATGTCTAATAGAAGATAAAGACAGATTAATAATAACCAATGACTGGAGTACTGAGTCAGGACCAAAAATAGCAAGTGCCCTATGCAGGTCATGTCATATAGAATGTATGCAAACTGCGAGGAGACAAAGAAGATTAGAGAGCTTAGATAATAAATAAAGAGGAAGCAGATCCGGTCCTCTACTTTTAAAGCTGGCTTCATATGAAAACTCAATTGCACCCAAAATGTGAAGCAAATCAGATATGGATAGTTGAAGTAATCCCAAGTTAGTACAGGATGGGGTTCAGGATTAGTTCAGAGAGAGTTCAGAGGAGTCTCCAAACACAGATTCCCTTTTCCCTTTTTCCAGATACTGCCAGTGGGGAGGTCCCAACCAGGAAGGTCACCAGTCCTAGTTGAATGCCAGATGATTCTGGTGAAAACTCGGTTCACCTCCTCCGTGAAGGTACTGCCACTACAAACAGTATGAACAAACTGTCCACGTCGCCACACTGAAATGCGCCTAGAGAAAACGAACATTATTCTTACAAATACATTTTATATGTGATTCAAATTAAGATGTGTTGCCTGAAAGGCTTCCCAGCCATTTTCAGCAGCCAAGGAGCTCCTGTGAAAACACTGCGGAGCTGCTATGAATTTGTGCAAGGGGCTGGTGTTGGTTCCCCAGCCGGGAGGCAGGTTCAGGGCGAGCTAGCGATTCCCTTAGGCCAGCTGCCACCAGCACTCAGAACTGCCTCTGCGCAGGGCACAACAGCTCCGTTCTCCCACTCATGGATGCAGTTCGCATATGCAGAGTGGCAGCTGTATTTCTGAGTTCGTCAGCTGGAGATTCTCTACTGAGAAGGCTCTTACCGGGGTCCTATAGTGTCTGTAGATACACCTGCAGTGACAGACCCATAGGATGCTTGAGATCGAATATTAAAAGTGATTTATTTCCCCTGGTGGGTCTGGCATGTGTGTTTCAATGTCTGGCATATGTACTACATTGTTATTAGTGCTCAACCGTGTGTTTTAATAATCTCCTAGGAAACAAGGAAAAGAGGGTGTGTGAAATAACCATAATTGTCTAAAGACAAGTATGTACAAACTACAAAGTATTTTGTTAATAGAGTGCAAGCAGCTCTAATTATAATGAAGCATGAATTCAGTGCTAGGGCTGTCAAACCTCTAGGAAATAACAGGGGTTTGACTTCCCAAGAAAGAGTTTTGCTCAGTACTTTCTGATCCTCATATTTACTTGAGTTGTGTGCAGGAAGTGCATGAACAAATCCCATTCATAAATAAAGGGATTTGTGTGCCTGCCTGCTTCTCTCCCCCCTCCCCTGCAGATACCTCTTTTTCAGACTCTGCTCTTTAAAGTTTAGCAAACATGAAAGGAAATTGTTAAACTCTGGTAATTATCCAAGGACAAAAGTGATGTATTGTTTCAAACAGGATTTCACTCAGCATTAATAACAACAACCTGTGCCATTATCAATGGATATGAGAATGGACTAGGAAAAAGAAGGGCTTTTTTTGTTAGCCATTGTAAGTTTTTATCACTTTCCAAAAACAAAAAAGAAGAAAATAGGGAAATGCATCTACATTTGTGGAAGAGTTCTTAACAATCCACACTCCCCTCTGTCTGAAATAAGGGAAGTCAATTGACTTTTTCCAAAATCACCAAACTAATTTAAACTCATTTCAAGGGTCATAAACTAGGTCATCAGTGAACAAAATACCTACACATTGATCACAAAACCCAAAGGTATATTAAGACAAAATTGGGTTTTACTCTGTAAGTCACTAACAAGGTTACTCGAAAAGATGCTGGAGCAGTGCAGAACCCTTGTAGGTAACAAGAACTAGTCTCTGCTGAGAGGTAAAGGTTTCAATAATATCTAGAAAATTTGGGTCTCCTATTCTTATTTGTGTCCAGTGACAAAGTACTATCCTAATCATTGAAATTGTTTTGAATATACTGACCAGAATAATAGTAGTTGAGTAACTGTAGGTGGGGGCAGTAGAATCTGATGTATAACGTACAGGGCTCTGATCCAGGAAAGAGCATAAGCAAGTGCTTAAATCCATTCCTTTTCAGGAGAGAATTTCGGCACAGGCTAGATTTTAAGCATATGCCTAAAGTTAAAGTCAAGCATATGGTTAAATGTTTTCTTGAATGGAGGCTTTCCTGATTCAAGGCTTTATAGGGCAACGTATGGCATTTTTGAGGAAACCTAAAACATTCTCACTCTTCACAGAAAGACAGAGAAACCGTACAAATCTTTTTTGAAATACCTGATTTATTGAATTCTATCAAGGAAGGATAAAGGTTTAACATAAAACCTATGAAGTGCAAGAACAACAAAACCCAAATATTAATCTAGTAGGCTCATTCAATAAGCAGACCCAGATCCCCAGAGTTTTCAAAGAAGAGAAATTAGTCCCTAATGCACTCATCAAAGAGAACAGCAACATTACCTAGTGTGTTTTGTATTAGTCTTTCACTCTATCTCCTTTACTAGAATTTTTTCCTCTTACCTTTTTTTATGTTTGGTGAGAAATTAGGTCATGACTGCAGACAGGCTGCACACAAGACATCTAAGTCATAAATCTCCCTACTGCAAGCCATTTTCCATCCTGTTCTCAATTTATTTCTATTTTGTTAATAACAACCCCACAGCCTAATTCAGTGAAATAACGCAGCGCTTGACGGTGACTAGCCTTGAACTGGCTCACGTGGTGAGCTTCTTAGGAAGTGGAAGGAGCCTTTCCTTCCAACTTCTTCCAGTTGCTGGTGCCAGCGGCTAGCGCAGGCTTACTGGGGAGCACAGGCATTGCTGGACTGTGAGCCGCACACACGGACGCTCACGTGTGCAGGTCAGGCTGTAGCTCCCACCCTGCTGAGCAAGCACTGCGACCAAGGCAGTCATTCTCCAGAAACCTCCCTAAAGAAGGGGAAAGGGAGGAAGGGGCAGGGGAGTGGTGAGGCAGGGCAGAAGCAGGCGGGATCTGCGTCGCTACAAGCCCTTATAGCTATAGGCTTGCTGTTATGTCTGATTCTTCCTCTTTTCTCCCTCAGAAATCTTTTGGGTATGGCCCTCTTTTGTCCTAATCCAGAAGGTTTGGTCATTGTTACCATTTTTACATGCTGTTAGATTCCCTTTCAAGCTGAGTCTTATTCAGATAATAATATCTTGTCTGTAAGTCATCTGGGTGACTGCGCTTTAGTTTGAAGAAAAGAGTCATCTCTTAAAATGTCAGTCTCAACGATTATTCAAGAGGGCGCAAGTTTATTATGTATATTCTGTTCATGGCCACTCCAGCTAGCAGAAGGATGTCGTAGTTTACAAGTCAGACACCTCACTTCCAAGTTGGCTTCTTGATTCATCCCAACTCAAGACAAAAAACACTACTGAGGAATGCAGGGAGCTTCTCTAATTATTATCATTATAGTGCAAATCTAACAAAAGATTTAATTTTATTACTAAAAATACTTCTTTTTGACTCTGTCCTTGCAGATTTCAGCTGAGCCATTCTTAAAAATTGGTTATTCAGGAGGCCTCTCACGGTATTTATTTGGTGTCCCTTTCTTTTCTTTGTTATCCTCAAGAGATCTGTGGGGGTCCTGGGGAGCCCGAGGGATTCAGAGCCAAAGATGACTCCGGACATCATGGGTGGAGGAGGAAGAGAGGGGGGACATGCACCACGTTTCTGAAAGATGCCTTTCAGGAAATATATGTGTAATAATGAAGTTTTTCCACTGAAACTTATTAAGGTAAAAAATAAATTTTAAATCCTCACCGATGTAAGATCAAGGCCCACTATCACAGGAGAACTGTTACCTCACACAGGCATCCACCTGAGTTATTAAATACACAGATTCAAACCAATGTCTCAATTAGAAAAAAGAAGGATTTGAAGCAATTCCTTCTGAAAGCTCTAACAAAAATAATTATTATACTGGGGCAGGATGTACTTTTTGAAGGTTTTGGGCAGGAATCCCAACCTAGACTGGAGAAGCTTTCCCAATAATAATGTGTTACAAATGGATATACCCCTATGAAAACCTCTTTTGCTCCCACCCATTAACATTTTCTGATGAAAACAGGGAAACTTTTGATCAAAAAACCACCCTGTCAGCTTCAGCTGATAATTAACATCAATAAATTAATGTTCATCCCTCTCTAATGTCTGTCTACCACCTCCACATCTGCAGAGCAAAGCACTGGCTGCTGAACAAGTGTAAAAATACAAAATACACCCAGCAGTACGTCCTCTCCCACTTCCATTAGTGTGTTGAGAAAGAAATTGGCCATAATTCCCGATCACCATCTCATTCACCCTCTTTCAAGCCTGTTGTCCGAGCTCCCTCAGGCAGCAGTAAGGACACGCTGATACCCAAGGTATTTTTTCCTTGCGGAAGAGGGAACTATAGCAGGAAGTGCGGACCCAAGGCCGGAGAAGAAAGAGGAAGACACAGAAGATCATTGTCACTGCTGTTCTTCCTCTGCCAGCACTGACTCATGGGGAAGAGACACTGCTCTTCCTTTCCTTTCTCAATCTGAACTGTGGGCTAGTCCTGTTAATGGAAATGGTGGGGTTTGTTGTTGCTGTTTGTTTTTTTTTTTAACGATCAACTTCTGTCCAACTCAACCTGCTTTACTGCCGCTTGGGGTAGCTGATTATGCTAAAATGAGGCAGGCCAAATTGCTCGAAGATAAGGAATAGGGAAAAAAGAGACTGTGAGGAAAGGAAAGAGGGGGAAACACCACTGAGAAAAGCACCATAGAAAAAACCAGGGCCTGGGCAACTCTGCAGTCATCGTGGCGTCAGAAGGATGGAGATGTAATGAGGAGAAGGAAAAACCTGAGGAAAATGGAGGCCAGGCAAAAAGAGACAGAGACAACTGCACTGAGAGGGCTGTGAGGGGGAGGAAGGGTAGCAGAAGAGTCAAAAGAGAGAATTAGGTGGGGAAGGAGGTCTGGGGCTGCTGGGGGGCAAAACCTTGGTGGTCCTAGAATGATCTCCCCAAACCTGGGGAATGCAGGGTGAGGGAGGCACGTGAAGAGAAACTGGTCCGGTAAGGAAAGGCCTAATGCTTTTGTGTTCCTTTCCAGCCTATAAACAACCTTCTCTAGTGCTATCCAGCCCTTCAATACTCTTTATTACTGGTATAAATAATTTTCAAACCGGAATGGGCACGAGATGACTTTGAAACCAAATATGGTATATTTCTCAAAAGAGGGATGCTTCCTGGGAGGTGAAGAAAAGGGAGGGGGAGCTAGGAAGACTCTGTAAAAGAAAAACAGTTGCAGGAGAAAGAAAGTAAGTAGTAAAAGGGGCAGATAAAGATAAAGGGTAAAAGATGAAAAAGATAAAAGTGACGGATGAGAGGAAGAAAGGAAATAGAAGGAGCCAAAATAGTAAGAATGAGAACAAAGGAAAAGAATAAAAAAAAGGAAGCAGAGAGGAGAAAAACACACATCCAAATGAATACCTGGAGGTCTTCATGATTAATATCTTTTCCTTTACTGAGAATAAATTTATACTGCACTTAAATAGTGCAGTGAGTCACTATTTACACCTTTTCAGAGGAAGATGCTAAATTTGAGCTTTTCAAGGTTAAAGTCCTCAGACTAATTAAGATCCATTCTCAACAGGGTATGCTATGACCCAGCCTCAAATTTAATAATTTCCTCCACTTCAGTGTATATAAGCAGACATTAAAGTAAGTGGAAGGAAACAAATCTACTCTCAGTTATACCTCTATTTTTCAATTTGAATTTCAGTTTAATTAATACCATGGTAATGTTTCACAGGTATAACTAGATTACAGAATTTGAGGGACTCTAACCAGCTTTACATTTGACTCTTTCCCATTAAGCAGAATGAAAAAAAAAAAGGAAAGGAATTAATTATGTGGTATCTTCAGCTATCTGTATTGTCCATGGCATGGCTATCAGTCATGAACAACATATTCAGACTTTATAACCTGAATGTTCTCCAAACAAATAATACCTTAAAACAGCAAACCAAACAATAGAACAAGCTTTATTCTGTCCTTTCCTTTTCAGCAGTGCACACAGCAAAGGAGACATAGGAGGAAATCAACTGTAAATGGCATCTTCAGTAATGAAGGAAAAAGCTGGATATCCACAAGTCTGTTTCCTAGGCAACTGAATGGAGGGACAATCAGAATCTCTCAATTGCACCCCATTATAGATATTTTCTACACAGACCAGTAAAAGGAAGAAAAAGGTGATTGGAAAATCTTCAGCAAAAATCCTCCTGGAGCACTTTGAAAGCATGGGGGAAGTGAACAGATAATACACAAAATGGCTGCCTATGTGTAGCTCCTGATTGCAATCATCTTCAGAGCAGTAAGAAGAGGGATGGCAGGAAAATCGCGCATTTAAACATTGCGTTCCCAAAGGTCCCAGATTTCATCCCTGACTCCAGGGATGGGGCTGCACTGACAATTATATTTTATAGGAATATCTCAGAAATGGACTTTGACAGTGTGTAGAGAGGGATTATTCTGAAAATCTGCATTGTAAATTCACTCTCTCTATTATACTTTGGCACCTTACCAGCCTAATGGTCCAAGATTGTTAATATGACCTGATGAACCAGAGCTGTTGTTGATCCACTAATATCACTTCTTTGAATAATTTATAGAATGCACAAACTTAGGCAAATGAAATAAGCATATGCCAAGGGATTTCACTTTTTTTTGCACTAGGTAATCTCTTTCTTAGTACCAAAAGTAGCATTATATGCTTTATTCAGGAACATAGTGGGAAAAAAAAATAGATATGCAAGCACTGAGAGGATAAAAGTATTAGAAGATATCAAAGCTAGACAGATAAATGAATGAATCTAGATGAGCTGTATGGACTTCTTCCATCCCTAAATGTTAATTTTACAATACTAAGTATCACAGCTACTCTGACCATGCAAGGAAATGCTCTGGGTATAGCCCAACTAAGGAAAGTTTAACTTGCTTGTTACCGTGTGTGCCCTCCTTCTTCTTTTTTGTCCTGTCTCAGTAGATTTTCTTTTTTCACTTCTTTATGGTTTTTTATTTACTTATTTTTTCACTCTGAGCCAGCAGCCTAATAAGAATCAAAGCAGTTTGCTAAGGCTGACTACATCAGCGCAAAATCTTCATTTTAAGGCAGGATGAGTAAGTGCAGTGCACCAAGCCGAGGTGCACCCTACCATCTAGCCTGCCAACCCTTTCCTCACTTAACATGTTCTAAGAAAAAAAAAAATAAAAAAGGAGAAGAAAACCACTGCTTCATTTATAAACAAAAAACTTTATACTTCCTGATTTGGGCTAAGTGAGACCAAATACATCTTTCACACTGCAGGAAGTATTAGCAGAGTAAGCACAGGAAAATAATTTTCAATCCTGACTAGTTCCTTTACTAGGAACTAGTATTGCAACTGGTCCAGCAGAATAAAAGGGCAGAAATGGGAGGGAAAGGCTATGCAGAGGGCTTCTGGATAGTGGGAGGATTCAATTTTTTTCTAGAATTTCAGGGGTTTATACATTTGTGTTCATTTCCTGTCTGATCTGATTTCTCACAGAGGTATGGTCTATTTGGCAAGGGACCAAGTTAAACCTTTTTACCCTCAGCTTGTCTGAGGCTCTTCAGTTGCAGAGGAGATATATTTTGTTTCATTTCCAGGGATTTTTTTTTTTTTCTCTGTTATTGACTGGTCTGCTTTATTGGTTGGGGTTCAAAATATTCACATGTATTAGAAACTTTGTGAGAAGATGGGGACAGCAAGTGCAGAACACAGAATTGTTGAGTCATAACTTATTAAAAGTATGGGCAGGAAGAACTCCGAAGGAAATAAAATAGAAGATGTTTGGGAAAGATATTATATATGGACAATAGCTACATACATCCTTTTGGTGTAAGAAATGAGAAAGCTTCCTTAAAAATATCAATATTTAGCCACAACTAGAAATGAAAACCAGTTTTAATGAATAATTCTACATTATTTTTTTCTCTAGGATGGCAAATCCATTGGATGGATACATGAATTCTGGCAAAGTAGCCATCATCTGAAATGAATAAAAAAAATCTTTGTGTGAGAAACACTTAGTCTGAAAAGATATTCCAAACCAGAAGTACTCAACTGTAGGATTGTAGCTCAACTGGTGTGCAAAATTTCTACTACTTTCTATCTTCACTACTGAAGAAAAACCTTTATTTAATCTGAAACAGGTGGTAGAAAAACTGGCATTTTGGCAGCAGTTCTATCAGCAACAGCATCATATCATACCCTAAAAATAGACAAAAACAACTGATTGAACCAAAACTGAAGCTCTCCTCCTGCAGGTAAACAGACCTTCTCTTGAGTTCTCTGGAACCACAAAATCTTCTGTGTTTAATTATCTTCTCTCGGTCACTGTTATCTTAGTTTCTTTTTCATCTTGCCTAAAAATCCCAAATGTGTTTCTGTTTAGCAGTTTGATATAGTTTTCCAACATTGCTATACCAATGTTGGTACAGCTTAGACATGTTAGTGATATCCCCATGAAGACTGTGCCCTTCATCCTCATGGAGAGAAAATTCATGCTTAGGGTAGTCCTTCAGCCCTTATTATTGCCTGTTCCTTCTTGTTATGGCACAAACTAGATGAAATCTTGAAACTGAAGGGAACAATAGTTCATCCGGTGGAGGCGGGGGGGGGGAGTAAATAAACTTGCTTTTGGAAGTAAAATAGATGAAAAACAGAAGTCCATACCCTAAACATGCCCATGGAGCATGGAGAAGACTGGCCAAACCACCCATGGCTCTGTGAGTGGATGAACTTTCTGTAAGGTGTCTCCAGAAGGACAGGGCAGAATAATGGTTGTGGAGGTGTGGAAGCATCCAGAAACCATGCAGGTAGAATAATCCAAAAAGCCAACTAGAAAACACTTGTGCCATGTTCCTGAAAGAAAATCAACAGAGGAAGTTTTGGGGCAGTGACGTAGCTGTGAAGAAATTTCAGAAGAAAAGCAAGAGTTTTCAAATGTCATTCCTATTATAAGGGTGAAAAGGACGTTGTGTATATTATTCATAAATAGCTTTGCAGCATGTACATCACTAATTCACTGAAATCATCCATAGATTTCCCTTAAAAAAACCCCATCCAAGCTCCTAGAAGCTGGCTAGGGCTCTGCTCAGGAAGGATAGTGTTATTAGTCCAGCAGGGAATGGATTTGTTTCCAGTGTACCTGGCAGGCGTTCGTACAGACACACGATGACATCAGTCACAGCCAGGACCACACATGTATATTCACATGTAGATGTAAGTCTGTTGGACAGCCAATACATATGGTTTATACCTTTCTCCCTCTTAGTCAGGAAGGAATCCAGCTATTTTTAAGTCTGGATATGCATATGGCCAAATATAACGATATTCCTTGTGCAAAGGAAGAAAAAGAGAGACTTAAATTTTTCAACATGCTCTCCATATTTCCAGCAGTTTTCCGTTCCCATTGTGCTTGCTCACTCTTTCCCTGGAAGAATGAAGGGCCCTCCAGGAACTTCTGCCGTCTCTAAAGCTTAGATTAACACCCACAAAGTCGCAAAGTTTATTCATTCGTGCAAATTGGAACAGCCAGCTCGCATGCATGCAGTGGTGTGCACTCAAGTTGGCAACAGCTGCTTAGATAGAGCAGTTGGAGGACAAAACCTACAACAAGTAACAAATAGTTGCACCGGACAGATTGCAAACGACCTTCAAACTACTATTCACTCACCTCAGGAATTAAGCAGCAATGGAGAGCAAGTAAAATCATAATTCTCACAGTTGTCTTGAAGCTAACTTCTAAAATAGAAAAAGTGCCTAAATCCTCTGCATAAATTATTACCAATTGTCCATCTAGCTTTTGTTACAATAGGAACCGTGACAAAGACCTTGGAAACCATGATTCATGAATTTTCCAGAAGCAGCCAAGTGCATCATCCTCTGAAAAGAATATAAAGGAGGAAAGTTTACATTTGTCAAAAATGCTAGCCATTAGCGTGCACTTTTCTCATTTCTTTGCAGAAAAGTAGCAGTAAAGCAGAAAGTATCTACATGGAGGAGACAGTGACTGTCAGTCATCAAATGACTGCCTCTGGTTGTGTCAATCTTAATACTGTATATGACTTTGAGCACCAAGATAAACCAGAGTGACAGTTTCAACATAACCTCTCCCTTAACAACACATAATTGTACAATATGGAAATCCAGGCTTTGACTGCTCTTTTTTATTGCGCTTTTTTATTTTTTTTTTATTTATTTTTTTTTTTTTTTAAATGAAGTTGAAAAAAGAAAAGACAGCGGAGATCATTTATCTCCACCCAGGATACCCTTCCTGATACTTTCTGAATTCCTGAGAAATTTTTAGAAAGGAGAGTACTAGCTGGATATATTTCCCATTTCCCATTCTCAAGCAAAATCACAGTCATTCTAGGCCACCTATTTTAATTCAGTTTGGCTTGTTGCAATAACTCAGGGTTTGTTTTTTTTTAATAAAGTGCTCTGATACAGTGATATGGAGTTGTGGCTTTGTATTCATCACAAGGCAGCTTGATTTATATCTTTACAGTTCTCCAGAGATATTGAAAAGACAACCGTATGACACAAATAGTGAAATTACCTGTTGATACAACCTACTCTTATATTCAGGCACCAGTCAAATGGCGTAGGCCAGACTAAAAAGAAGGTCACGTGGTGACCCATCTACTGAATCCATGACTACTTCTCTTTGAGACACATGCTCACAGTTTTCTGTTAGAGGCAAGGTCCTTCACACAGGGCCCTGTACAGATGCTTTTGAAACATTTAGGAAAGCTCAGAAAGCTTACAGCCACAATGACACTGCTGAGGGTCCCCCTCAGAGGTACGTAATCATACTCCAAACTGCATTTTGTTTGTGCTCCCCCCCAGCAATTAATTTCTGGGTAACTTCTCCTGCTCTAATCTCTAACTTCTAATGTTCCAGAAACTGAATAGCTTTAGAACAGCTATTATTGTTTCACTTTACTGCAGTGTGGTAACAGGTTTTAAATGCCATAATTATTTATCGGGAAATGGGTTTAGATATTGTATCTGTCTATAAAAGTACACTGATTTTGTCATTCTGTTCCTTCCACCAGCCCCCATTGTTTTGCAGCTGTTAAGATATTTAACTTCCCACCAACACATTTGACTACATAGACCCTACAAATTAATGAGCATTAGAAACTTCTCAGAACTGAGTCTGACTTTTCTTTCTCAAGAATTCTTAAGTTAGCCTTGTAATTTATTTGCCTCTATTTCTAGATGGCTACTTTAATACACTCTACACACACTCAGACATGCTAGGTGAAGGCTCCCTCAAATGAAATAAATTGGCAGCTGCTGTTTCTACATTCAGGGGCTTCGTCTTTTTCCGTACATTTAAGACTGCTGCCTTAGCAGTTTTCAGGACGAGCAGCCATTCACCTCCAGAGACGATGAACGGACACGCAGGGCGTTGGGCGGCCCCGCGGTGCATCGGGGGTCATGTCAGCGCTGTCACGAGTGCACAGACCAACCGCCAGGCAAGGCAGCTCTGCCAGGGTCGGTCTTCGGCATCACTGTACGCTGCTCTCTGCTTGTGCATGAGGCTGGAGCTCTCCTGCATCGCGAAACCTTTTGCCAGATGGATGCGGAATAGCTCCGACAGATCCCAGGGCAGAGCTATTACCCAAACACTCGCAGAATCAGCAGCTTCTCCAGCGAGTGGCAAGACTAATAAAACCATCTGGCTGCTCAGAGCCCGTCAGAGCAGCGGCTTATGGGTTTATACACACCAGTTTTCTGTTCTGCAGTACAAGTCTTCCTATTATAGGAAAGCTTATCCTATTCATTTTACATGAAATTAAGATACAGGCTGTTCACATATCTCATTGTGAACCTTTACAGAGCAGATTTCTAAAACTTCATCCAGATCTGGGACAATATCTATGTGATTGCAAATCATTCCACAGCTTTGTTAGTGAACATACCTCCAAGCCACAGACAAACATAGCCAGGACAGAAATGAAGCATTTGACTAGCTGGAGCCCAGAGTGTCGGAATTGTATAACGGTCTATGAAATACTGCCAGAGCAGGCTTCTGAAAGTTAAACAAAAATTGCGTAGAGTAGTGAATAAAAAGAGTGGCAAAATTAACCTTTAAACACAGAACTGAAAATCAGATAGGTAAGATATTGCCAGCTGAGACGCAAAGCCCTCCAACAAGACTGGGTTTTAATCATGTCAGGCTTTTAATTATAGTCCTGCGGAAAAAAACTATAAAAACAAATCCTGCCTTAGAAGTTACCCACTTTGAAATATTTCTCCTGAAGATCTTAGTGTTTCAGTATCTCATTTGATATGGGTTCTGTAACTGTATCTAGGTCTAATTTGAATCTGTCAGAATGATCATAAAAGAAATCTATATAACATCATTACTACTATGCCAGCTGAGAATAGAGCTTTATTTAGGCTAAAGCTATATATGCAATTGTGGTCAGTTCTATATATTTTAAAACAAAAAATGTCAATTTGTCATCCCCACATCATTGATGGTCTGCAAAGCCATGACAGGTGAACTGTAGCTGTTTCACACAGTGATTTGAAGGAGTACGTCATTTACATAGACAACTATATTTAGTACAATGATGATGCAGGCAGACAAGAGCGCCTGAGAACAGAAAATTTGTGAATCACCATTTGGGGTGTAAAACTGCAAGACTGAAAATAATCACCTTTACTAAAAGCTGAAGGTTTAACTCTAACTAGCTTTTTAGTCCTGAAGTTAGCCTGGCTTAGAGAGGAAAGCTGGTTGAGGTGACCTCCAGAGGTCCCTTCCAAATGAAATCTTTCTGTTGTTTGGTCCTGTAAATGATCCTGTGACTGCAAGAGCTTCACCACATAGTCTGCCGAACACAGTGGAGCTGCGAGAGTACAATCAAAGGGCACATGTGTTAGATGCCAAAATAACTGCTGCACAGCTTTGGAAAATGAAACCTAGAATATGAATCTTGCAGCTGTTTCCAAGGTATGCCTACCATTAAAAAATAAAAACATAAAACTTACCTAGCCGTGTGCATGCACCTAGAGCATTCCTGCTCTTGCCTGGTCACTGTGACTTCCATCCTCTATGTGAAAGGCAAGCAAGGGACCCTGCTCCGACCCCAACGAGTGCCCTGCAGAGAGAAAGCATCAGCATCTGCACACCATTCCAGGAGGCTAAAAAGTGTTCCTTGGGGAACCTGACACAGTGCGTGAATTACTAACTAGATCACTTTATACAACTCTTTTTTTCATTAATTGGGAAGTTTAAAAAGGACTGACTTAAATAAATTTCTCAAAATGTATTAACTGGAATCTTTTTACTTTCCTTCATGGTCATTCTCAACTTGTAGATCTATATTGGAGTTATCTTTGTTTGCAGGTTATGTTTTCAAGCATGACCTCAAGATATTTGTATTTGGATGCTGCAATCAACCATCAGATAAATTAGTGGCTTTAAGGGTCTGGTCAGTTTCCAGTGAAAATTGTTGAAAAGTGCATTTTTTAACACAAGTGGATTTACCTGAAGGGTAAGGATTGAAGCCCAGAAGCCTCTAGGTCCCTGTTAGTACCTCCTGGCAGAGAGCATGCAGATCCATGACACGGCTGCAGCCTATGACTTGTAACTCTTCTTATACAAGGGCAGAGTCCACTCCTGAATCTCATGTGACTTGAGCATCCCAACCTGGCTTCCACTTGTTCTTCCATTAAAAAATGAAGCGTTTTGTCTGTTATGTTTGAACATATGTAACTTTGCAATCTTCCTTTTTTTTTTTTTTGATGTTTAACTACTGCTCTTCAGTTTGTTCAAATAAACATCTTTCACCCAAGTCTCACTAGATTGTTATTTACTCCTCTCGTAGTTCTCAGTTAGCACATTTCTAAAATTAAAAAACAGAAGAACCTACATCTGAAGTGATTGTAATCTCCTGGATATTAATCTCCAAATAACCTGAATGGGTAATCATCGCAAATGTAGTTATTCAAATCTGCTGTTCATACCCCACTCTTCAGGTACAAGGCTATCCTTGTAAGACACAGGCACTTCTAGATGTATTATATTCTCTCAAACCAGCAATAGGAAACACCAAAGTTTTGATAATTTTTTCTGCTACTTTAGGATGGTTTCTCTATTCTATGGTGACTTACCTCCTTTTTCTCTTTTCTTATAGTTTTATTGTTTTCAGGGATAAGAATACTGCCATTGTTACTATTTTTCATTTTTCTCCAAGGCTAAAATGCATACATAGGTTTCATTGAAATTATATCTAGGCTTCATTGATACTGTATTTATTTGTTGAATCATGTTTTATGTCTTAAAAAAAAAACACAACATACTCTAACTGACCTCAAAAATAAAGACCTCCCAGAGTAATTCCTAGATGTCATTCGGTAGCCTGTAATCCCTCATTCTGAAATTAAAATCTCTGGCTGGCCTCCCAAACCACTAATCGTCACCCAAAGAGCAGGACTCAGAAATCAAGTGATGCCAGAGGGTTCAAGAAGAGAGATGCAGGGCTGTGGACACTGGTAGCCCTAGCTGTATAGACACTGACACTATTGGTTCTTCCAACCATTTTGTTTCCAAAGAGTATTGACAATACCCATTGGTTTTGCTCCTGTCTCTAGTGAAGTCATAATAATCATTTTACAGGATGGATTATTTTTCCACAGAAATAAAACTGGCAGAAGGGGAATAAAAATGTGCTGGTTTTCAAAGGAAGAAAAATTCAAGAAAGCGTGCAGCTTTTGGCCCTTCATTCGGTCATCTGTCACTCAGGAAAGTCAAGCTTGCTAAGCAGAACCAAGGGATTCACGTTCAGTGGGATCCTTTTGACTTTGTAGCCTCTTGACTTGCACTGGCATCGCACTCTTCCCATCACTAGCAAAGCCGAGAGCTATGTAAGTATTTGCTGTCTGACAGTAGCATCTCTCAGATGAAAGGGCCCCGTGTTAAAGCGTCAGTCTTGGTAGCCCGTGTGTCTTGGATAGGATTGCAAGTAGCATTGAAAGCTATCGCTAAAACCCTTCCTCTCCACTAAGAGAAAGACTAGCATGGTTTCCTTCCCCCTGACTGTGCCCTTCTTTGCTCACCAAGGGTGGGTGAGAGCTGGGCTTTCGTTGGGCGGAGTGTACAAAAGCATTCCCGCTGAAAAAAGTAGGGAGCAAGAAAAGAATTTAGCCTGAATCACAGTTCATTTCCTGGCCGGCTTCTGGGGCAGCGCTCACACATGCTACCCTTTATTTAAGAGAGTCTTCAGTGTTACATGTTAGTCCTTTATTCAGAATGGCAAGATCGCAGCCAAAAGTAGTATGAGATAATAACAGGTATCACCCACTGCTTGTGGTTTCATAGTATCCGAACTCTGCCAGACTAGTTGGATTATGGGCAGTTTTAAGTTAATAAAACCAATTTGTTTAAAAAGAAATTACCCATTTGGCTGTTGTTGATCATCCAGTTGGTCTTATTTTTCCAAGAGGCAGAACACATCTGCATCCAATTAGTATATTAGCTGGAGTGCCTCTGCACTGCTACATTACAGTTCCTGTGCATGGCTTGAAAAAATATGTAGGATGTAAACTCTTCTCTCATCCTGTTGCAAATCAGGAGAAGCTTTAACAGAGCCACAGAACCCAGGGGGTGAGGGGAGAAAGAGGGGAAGGAGCAGGATGGTAAATACCAACAGCTTTCAGCTCAGCTCCTCAAGCTCAGTGAGTTTTCTTTTTATTAAATGTAGATCTTCCTTACACTTGGTTTCTGACATATCAAAGCAAAAAGAAAATCTTTATTTCAATGGAAGTTACTTTAGGCTTCACATGATCATAAACAGAGCACCATTAGTACAAAAGAGCAGTACGTTACTGGCTCTGTGCTTGCGTCTGCCATCTCTTCATCCCTCCTGATCCTGCTGTGGTAATCAGAGACACATAAATATCAATTAAAGATACAATTAATACGATTAAACCAATGCAACAAGCTACTTTGACGGTGGTTTGTATTTAACCCTCTTATTTGTTGTATAACCGCACTGCCATGGCCGGCCTGTGAGCGGTGGTTGCAGCGGCTCCGTGCTGAAGGTGGAGGTCAGCAGGCGTCAGGCCTCTCACCGCTCTGCTGAGGGATGAGCAGCGTGACAATAACAGCGGAAGTCGAGAGACTTGCAGGACGAGGAAGCCTTCGGGCTTCAGAGCGTGTTTGAAACAGAGGACGTTGAAACGACAGGTTTGGCAGGGGACGAGAAAGAGTTGGAGAGGGGGGCAGCTTCCTTGCACCAGGTGGGTCTGCCGAGCCCCGTGGACGAACCGCCTTCCTTTGCCTGGCAGCACACAGCCAGCTGTGAGCTCTGCTTTCGAGACTGGAGGAGCTGGCTGCAGTGCATCAACCTGCTTTTATGGGGCCTGGGTGCCTCCCCGGACTGGATGAGGACTTGACAGAAATGCCACCTCCCCCCCCTCCGACTTCCCTCCTCCAGCCTCTCACTTTGGTGATTCCCCTTCAGCGGTTCTCTCCGGCACACTGCCCTGCCCTCCCTAAGATAAAGCACAGATAAATAATTGTATGAACTGAAGAGCAGAGTTCAGTTGTTGCCTGACTGGTGCTGCCCCGCCACGTGTGCTGAGGGGAGGGGGCGAGGGCTGGGGTCACGGTGTCTGCTGCGGCGGACCCCCGCGTGCACCCCGCAGGTGCCCAGCACCAGGAGGGCAGTCCTTGACAGACTGTTCATGCGCGACTTCCATGCACACGGAGCACGCAGGCTTTTATGGGCGAAGGTCTAACGAAGGCAGCCTCCTTCAGTGCGTGGCAAAGAGAAGCCGCATCTTTAAGAGGCTCTGAGTTTTTACGTTAGGCCAAGGCTGATGTTGCTCAGTGCACACCACCTAAAATTCAGGTGCTGAATCTGTCAGACTTCTTGGCTCTCAGTGATTGTGGAACAACACGCTAAGTCAGCAACAAAAAAACACTGGGAGGATGCCTTGAATGGTTGAGACCTCTAGGAATGTGGAGATTGAAAGACATAAACAGCTCTACACTCTGATTGTGCAATCTGGACGCACATGCAAAAGAATAGCACCAGAAGGTAATGCTGTTTCTGACAACGGCTGGTGCTACAAAATTTTGGGAACAATTCTGATGGTTACACATAGGTGCTTTGTGCCATTTTAGACACTGTAGGATATCCAAGAGTGATTGTTCTACACTGAATCATTCCCTTGGTATTTTTAATATGTTTCAGTTAACACTGGTGAAGGATGAAACTGCTGGTATGGTTACAACCCAGCACAGCTAAGCCATACACCATGGGCTAAAAATTACTACCTCACTTTGCATACCTAATCTAGCTCCTTCAGAAGTTATCACGGGAACCAGAAAAGTAATTCTTTCTTTAAAGCCCAGAGAGGAGGGCTGGATGTAAGACCATCTGTCTGCAACAGATGAACCCCAGAAAGAACAGATTTACCTGCTGCTCCATAAAAGACCAAGAGAAGTACTAGGGAGCACCTAGCAGCACAGGGCAGTAGAGAGATAAAGAACAGGTATTTTTGGATGGAGACAAGTCTGAAGATGGTGATCTTCCTCTACTGTGGAAGTCCACCTGTAACTGCAGACAGGCTTACAACAACAGGCTTAGGCTAAGAGGTCTGACTTTTCAACGGCTGATGGTGCTCAAGAACTCTCACCAAATGAGCATCACTGCACTTTAAATTGTAAATGTCAGAGGCCACACAGTTTTAGCGTTGTTCATTTTTTCCTTTCTCTACTTGAAAGAAGGTGATGTGAAAGGCTCTAAGTTTGAAGGGCTCCGGCGTGAGGCAGCTGGACCAGCTGTGCTCCGCAGAAGCTCGTGTTCTCCAGGGCTGGCTGCTGGAAAGCCGCCACTGCAGGAAGCCGATCTCCATCAGGCTCCTTGCCGCTGAACAGTTACTGAACACGAAAAACGAAACCGAAATCTTGTTCCTTTTGGTTAGATGAGTTTCCTGATAGGTGTCAGGAAATGTCTGAAATGTAAAGTAAACTGTTGTCCTTTCTTTTCTTATAGCTTTTGTAACGGACTGTAGCAGACAAGGATATTTAAATGTTTTTATAATTACTTTCTTTTCTTTCTTTCAGTTCCCACAGGTATTCACAGAGAAACAGGGCCAAAAATTCATTTGAACAAGTCTTCCTGTTCTTTACATGCCACCTGACACGCATTAAATTGTGCAAAGTAGCTCATGTTTAATTCCATATCTAACTGAATTGTGTTAAGTGTTGGGTCATGCATGCCAGAGTCTATTAAATGCAGTGGTTTGTTTCTTCCTAAATTGAGTCAGTCTGAGAAGATTGAACACAAGAAAAGTAAACTGATTCTCGTGACCTACTGTAGGCATTTCCACAGAAATCCACCTAACCTATGTCTCTGGATTCGTCTAATGAATTCTAAAATTGCAAACACCCATTAAGTAAGATGGGGAAGAAAGAACATTGAAAATTAAAACCTGATAAAGGGACATTCCAGCTGCCAGTTAAAAATAGCACCTGCCTCAATCAGCAGCTATTTGTTTGATGGGAGAAATGGATGGCGCAAAAGCCAAAAGGAGAAATTTTCCAAGGCTAAAGTACAACTATTCACTCAGTTCTAATAGTAAGAAAATGAAGATCTGGCACATGCACCCCAATTGTGCCTATACATATCTTGCCCAGAGCGGACAAGATGCAGGCCAAGAGGAGAGAGAAGGATAGGGATGGCATGACCCATGGCACTAAGTCACGTTGGGCGTTGTTGCACTGTTTCACAGCCTCTTCTAGAGATCATCGCTTTCTCCAGTCCTAGGAGGGTGAAATAGCTCCTGAAAGGTCTAACTAAGCTCTTCTGGTGGTAGCTTCCTCTCCACCCACAGTACGAGGATTACAGCCAGGTCCCTTGTGGTAAGATTTTTAGCAGTCTCTAAGAGACATAGAGTACAAAGCATACAAACATCTTCTGTACCTTTCTGTACCTTGGTGGCTCCCTTTCCAGTAATGGAAGGAAAAATAAAGGTGCAGAAGAAACGTCGTTTCATATTTACAGCCCTGTTGTACAGAAGTGTGATGCTTCCATCAAATTCCAAGATTACCTCCTGAATCTAGAGAAAAATCTATCTTCTTACTAATAAAACACACATAACAAAAATAATAAAAAACTCCAAACAAGTAAATAAAACCAAAATTATATTTCAGAATTTTATTTTATTCTACAAAACTTTATTTTGTAGTCTACCTTCTTAATCACGGGAGACTGCATTGTGTTTTTAAAAACTGTCTGGCAGGATGTTAATAGAAAATTGTAGTTTGCAGTTCTATATTTAAAATTTAATGACTTAAAATTATACCATCTTTTTGCTGTTGAATCCTTCCTAACTTCAGAGGAATCCATCTAATGAGAAAGAATGGTTTTAATTAGTTTTAATAGCACTGGAATTGGTACATAGCTTTATTAATAGTATATGGAGATTGTATTGAAATTCCCTGGGCATAAAAGTAAAATGAGGAAGTACAAACCAGAGGTTAAAAATAAGTTAAAAGTGCCCATGTAGAGGACTGATTTGTCTTCTGTTAGCACCAATGATTCTTCAAATATGAGCATTTTCCTATTAGTTGAACCACCTGAAAAACACATGAATTAAAGAGCAAGATAACATAATGATTTTCTTGTCCAGAGGACCTCTGAAGGAAAAAAATTGTTATGATAACCAACCATTGACCAAAACACATACCCTTAGTGGGGAGGGAAAAAAAAAGGGAGTCAAATCCAGGCTTTCACAATGTATAGGAAGGGAAGGTCTGTTTGACCTGGTCAAATACCTTCTTGATATCTAAGCAGCAGATCAGTGACTTTAACTGCATCAAGGTGGACAAGTGGATTTCATTACACTTTGCTTTCATCATTATCAGGAAAGTTTCTCCCTTTAATAAAACCACTGAGATCTCATTTTATTATTTCCAGGAGCTACTCCTTTTCTAGTGGCCAAATTTAGGGGCACAATTTGAAATCTGCTTTTAGAGTGAAAAATTTGGCTAGCATATCGAGCTGCACAAAATGTTCGTAATGTTCATATATATGCTGGGCTGCCTGGCTGCTCTCTAGAAAACGTTCCCATTATTTGGTTGTTTTATCTTTGCCTACAGATGCTCTGAGTGGTGGAATGTTTTTACATTCTGAAGAAAAGATCTTTAGGAAGTGCTATCAATGTTACATGTCCTTGAGGGTTATTCTAGTTTTTTAACCATGAATGGTATTCTTCAAAACATGAACCCTTATGAAAAAAATCCAAAACCAAAACAAAAAAAATCCCAACCAAACCAAAACCTTTTAAGATCAAATAATCAGTGTTTATCTTCTTCCCTGGTGACTGATGTATCTAATGGTAGATCATCCAAGTCATCCATACAGATCTGCTCTTTAGCAGGGTGGTTGCAATTCTTGTTGTGGTTGTTATTGTGGTGGTGTTGTTACCAACAAGGATTATAATCCAAGGCTCCCTAACAAAGACAAGCACTAGAGAAGCTTACAGTTATTTGCACATACCCTGAATTTACTATTGTTTGGCGCAAAAGAGAGCTGAACAAACTTTCTCTCATAGTCTAGTAGTTACAGCAGTCTTTCAGAAAACAAAAAATATGGCTTAAAATCATTGCTCTACAGAGACTTGAATGTGACTCTCCAGGTGGGTGTTTTAAACATTGCAGCTGGGGGAACCAATCCTATCTCCTCCTTCTTTCAGTGCTGAGCATAAGTAAAGGGGTTCAGCTGCCTGTTGCCAAAGGCTCTGAAACCAGACACCAGAATGTTTCCCTGTTGTTCAGAGTTATCCAAGTATATCTTAGATTTGTTTTAATGGCAAGAAGGTTAAAATAATAAAAATCCTGAGAGATGACCAAAGCTGTCTGTCCTACTTCTGGAATAGTGCAGACTGTCCCAGCTGGGCAAGTGGATGACTTAGTTCTGGTGGCTTGTAGCAACACCAGGTATTTCACATTAAGTAGCTTATAGATACAGATAAAAATATGTATGTATACCTATATGTATACATACACTTATGTATACACATATATATGTATTTGTGTATCAGATGAAGGAGAACTACTTACCTCTGATAATCTGAGTGGAGAGCATGCCCCCAACCTGCAGGTGTATTCTACGCCTGAGCGAGATGAACAGTGTTCAGGCTCACTTTCCAGGACTACTGTAATTATGTACCTTCGGTTCAGAGTGGGGCAGGGATAACTTCCGTCCTATGAATCCTATGACATCCTGGATGTTCCTCCCCATGGCAGGGGGTTGAACGAGATGGTGCAAGTTCAAAGGTCCCTTCCAATCCAAGCCATACTATGACCGATTCTGTTATCCACCCATTATGCAGCCTGAAATGTGAGAGTGAGGGCTAAGAAAGACATAGGGAGAAAGTTTGCATCTGCTGCCAAGTTGTTAAGCAGTTGCCTGGATCTGGTGCATGTTGAGTTCAAGCATCTTCTCACTGTATTGGGTGTGATGATGCTGTGATGCTGCCTGGTGCACAATACCACAGCTTATAGTCAAGGTATTTACTCCCAGTAGTCCTCGTTCCACATGTGAGCTCTCTCTTATCTTTCTGACACAGCCAGTTCTCCCAGGTGGATTAAATCTGGGTTGTCAGTTCCTCACTGGGGACACACTCTTCTCATATTGGGAACTAGAGTTTCAAACTTGGGCTGGGGACTCCAGGAGGCAGTGCTTTTGTCCATGGCAACGCAGAAGTGAAATTCTCTTTGTGGATCCACAGAATGATTTTCAAAGGTGAAAATATAAATTCTTTATCTAGCTCTGACTGAAAGCCTGCCTTTAAGATGCCCTGTTATGAAACATTTTGCATTAACAAAAATAAAAAGACCACATAAAAAAGGTTTTATTCCTAGTAGTAGTTTTCATATACTGAATAGGTTTCTAGGCATTTTAGTCAGCGGAGAACTATTTCCAGTGGTCTTATAAGATTTAATTAAGGGACTATCAAGACCAGGGCAGAGGGTTAGTAAACACATTTAGTCCTCCACGTAGTTTATGGGATGCCACCACTTGGGTTCTAACAGTGAGGACAATTGTCAGACTGAGAGAAGAGTTTGACAACAAATTAATAGTTCATCACAGTTGCACAGTCTGTTTTCCACCCGGTTGATAGAAGTCTTTTAGTCTTCTGAAGTGCTAATATATAATGCAGCTGCCTTGTTGCTGAATATATCAGCAATACTACACTCATTTTCCTGAATTTCAATATTTCAGCAATATGTCAGCTAGTATTTTCCAAAGAGTTAGTGTTATATGCACTGTAAACCACAAGTGTTCTATAATTTTATGATCTATATGGGAAATATTAGTCCCTACATGTCCATATACAAACTTAGTAACCTATGTCCTTGCATGTCTTTGAGTTTTGCTGCAGAAAGCATTCTGTCTCTTGAGTAAACAGGTCAGGGAGTTAGGATAGTGCTTACAGTTTCAGATGCCATTACAGCCAGTTTTCCAAAGGAAAATAAAGTCCCAAAAGATGATACTGGCTTCAGGATGATATTTTTGTGCTGCTTGGATGTTGCTTTGTGGGATAATGATTGCTGCTAATAACAAACCAGTGTTTCTTCTCAGCCTTTAGTGATTCTTCAAAAGCATCCAGGAAAAAGCCTGGGGAACACGTTTGCCATTTTTGAGGCTAGTGCATAAAATAAAAACTTTTATGGTGATAGTTCTTTCTTTTCTTACATATTCTTATTTCCAAAACAGTTTAACAAGCACCTTGTAACTGTTCAAATGCACTCACTAATCCCAGCAAATGCCTAAGCTACTCAACCAACTCCAAAGTCCCTCATGTTTGTAATTATCCCTTCCATGACTTGCTTCAGCTCAAAAAGCGAGACACATAGGAAAAGGACATAATCTGTCATTCATCGCTCATTGTAAACAATGTGTGTATGCACCACAGCAAGGAACTATTAAATATATTAAACAATGCAATCTTCAAAAATGGCCAACAGGGTCATCTTGACAACAAAATTCTGAAACTGGCATTTTACAATATTGGATGGGCTACAGCAAATTTTCTCCTTTGAATACTCTGCTTTGATTTTCCATCCTGTAATCCACAACAACCAGTGTTACTTAGGTGCTTATGCATTTGTGCCTTTTACTCTTGCCTTCATATTATTTAACTGGGAAACACTTACCCTTTCCCAGGCCAATGGTTAACAGCTAGTTCCTTATTCAGACTACCTGCTGCTTTCTGATTTGCTGTTCTCTACTAGTGACGATTTGCTTTTGCTTCCATGGTAAGCCTAGTGTTTTTATCCATTACGTATTGGCATTAGCATCCAATCCTATAGGAATCATGAAGTTTAGCAACAGATTTTGGAGAGTGCTTAAGTCCTTGCCTAACTTTAAGCTCATTAGTTCTAAGCATTCAATGCTTAGGAGCAGACAAGTGTTCAAGAACCCTACTGGTTCTTGGTGATAAAGCCTACAACACTTAGTGGCTAAGTTGACTCCAGGAGCTTAGCTTCATCAGGACTATGGAAAAGAGCTCTAGAACAACAGTGTCAGATTTGTGTTCTGGATTCTGCCCAAAGTTACCCTGGATAAGGTGTGACACCACTGTTTCCTTATCCTTTAAGTAAAGCTAAGATTATACATACATACATACATACATACATACATACATACATACTATATATATATATACTGTGTATATATGTGTACATTACTTAGTATTTGTAATTAAATCAATAACACATTTGATTAATCCTCTGTTGTATTGGGCAGAAACAAATCTGATTAAAAGTATATACATCTGAGACTAAAATGAGCTGTTCCTTTCTTTCATTTATTTCTATTACTGATAAAATATAGTTGTTCCATGCTAAAGTAAGATTATCTATAGATGACAAAGAATATTACAATTATGGACAATAATTAGAACTGGCATTGTACTGTTCAAGCTGGCAGCAGAAATTTGAAGTGCAGTTATCACTAAGGAATTTAGCAGCAAGGAATGGACACATCCACTTATAAATGCTTGAGGCCATGAAATACTTCAATCAATCTTGAGTCACATACCAAATCTTGGAACATTATCTTTACACATTACAGCCAAAGTCTCAGTTGAAGTTGATGTCACTCTGCTAGATAAATGAGCTGAATTTTCATTCATATTATTTTATTTAGTCAGATTTGCTTTTCAGGAATTTCATTCAAAGAGAAGTGGACATTTGAAATATGCCCTTCTTTACCACCCTTGTTACTATAATTGCTGTAGATTGAATTAGAGCTCCAATCTTATCAAAACACTCCCAGCAGCTCCTGTTGTGATATGAACATTGAACAAAGTTACTACAGAATCATTGCATCTTGGCAGGAATACTAAAAACAAATCTGTTCTTTCTGTCATGTGTGACCTTGATATTGAACAATGAAAATCTGCCAAGTGACTGACCAGAATATCAGTGTGCTGCTATCTCTTGGCAATATATGAGGGACATAAAAATATTTCTGTCTCTGTATAAAGTGTTTTTTTAACTACTTCTGAATCAGATGGGTAACGTTTATGCCAGGTTTGATATGGCGGCACTGATACAGCTGCTGATGAAAATGCAATGCTAATAATTGTATAATGCTGGCCAAAATGTTATTTAGAGGGGACAGAAGCAAAGGGAATGCTCTTTAAGAAAAGCTTTACAACTGCAGTTGAAGCTAGAACAAGGCTTGACTTCAGAAAGAAAAGTAGAACATGTTTCTTGTCATGATCACAAGTATTGTGGGGGAAGAAAGGGGCTCTGTGTAGTATTTAAGGTACATATTGGGCTTGGTTTCATGTAAAAAAACCCAACACATTAGGGTAGTATCAACAGCAAGAGGAAAATGAACTCCCTTTATTGTTTCAAATGTTGTCATTGGGTGGCTCTCCCACATTGTATACTGTGTTATTTTCTTCCTCTTTGATTTTGATTCAGCTTCTATTAAAGATAATGCAAACCAATGAAAACTGGATCAGGCCAGGGTGGATAGCAGAGTGTTATTAGCACCAAATTTCCCCCTTCATTTGCAGCTCCCATCATGTGTATGCTGAACGTTTCCTTGTCGCTTTGTAATTTGAGGGCACCCGTCTGTTGATTTGATCCCCAGTTGCTGTTTCAGGAGGTTATGGCTGCTGCATGCAGCCTGTCATTTCAGAGATGCTCAGACTTCGTTTTGGCATCTAAGGAGCTGGAGGAGCCTCTGGAAGCTGTGGAGGTTCACAAACAGAAGAGAGTCTGAGGGCAGGGAGCGTGGTTTCTGGGCAAGCTGGAGGCAGTCAAAGGATGTGGTTTTGTGGATGGAAAAGAAGCTGGATGGAGCTCAGGAGATGGTCCTTCATAAAGATCTCTGACAAAACCCAGAGCCATGGCTATTGATAGTGCTCTAGTTTTGATGCTTTTGCAAATTTAGGCATAGTGGTGTTGGTTTTTTACCAAAGGCATTGCTTAGTAAAAAAAGAGAGAAGTAGTAGCAGAGGGATCCTTTCATGAAATAATGAATAGAATAAGTTGGCCCAAAATATTTCTGAAAAAATGCAGGCTTTCTGGGATTTCAGAAAGCTTGACAAAGTCACTGTTTGAAATTTGTGTTGCAATAGAAGCACCAAGTAAAATGAATCCTACACAGAAACTGCAATAGAACTTAAAAGCTAGAAAACTCACAGATGTCTAAAAAATGCTGTATCAAAAGCAAGCTTGCTCTTTCAACAATAGGATAACTTGCCTAAGCCTTAGCTTAAGCAATAAACATACACTTTCCCCCCGCTTTTATAAGCTAAAGCTGCTTGGCTATCTTTAAAATCTGTTTTAAATCTTCAGTTTCAACAACAGAGCAATGTATTTTCTTCAGAGAAGACATGGCACTTAAAAAAGAAATGAAAGCAGTAAAAAATGAACAGCATTTGTAATGTCCACCCTTGGTCATTCGCATTAAATTGCATGTATGTGTATTCGAATCAATTAAATGAAGGCATGCCTTCTTTCCAACACAGAAAAGAATTAGGTAATATATTAAAAGTAGATAACCTTGTTTGCCTCCCACTCAACCTTTCTTCATCATTCTTAATAGCAAACATCTAGCTATTGATCAGTTCATTTTAAATGCTACTAAGGTAAATGCCATACTGCTTTGAACTGATGAAAGAATTGAACAAAGACAAATCATAGTAATTGTGGCATGTTGAGGAATGCAGATGACAAGAACTGAGTAAAAAAAAAAAAGCCTAATGTAACCTTTTCTTTTATGTAAAATCTTACAAAAGAAAGAAAATATATGTTAGGGCAGTCAGAGAAATTTAACCTAAGTCAAGGCAGATCCCCCTCATCTCCTTCATTCTGCCTTTGTAGTAAGGACTGCAACTTCATTCTAAATCAATACATTTTCTCAGGCAACATGATTCCATCATAAATCATCATTTGCACAACGTGTTTCTGCTAATAAATCTGCAGCTAGAAGGGATAAAGAGGAAACTGGTTAACAATAAACTGTGCTGTTAAACTAGGGCAGAAACAATATAAAACACAAGGTTATTATTGACACCTGTATCTACAATATGCTCTCTATGTCAACTGTTGTGGAATTAAATGTACTTTCTCCTACAAGTAGCTGTCTATAAAGTTCAAGTTCATGCTCAAGACAATGAAAATGCTGAACTGAAACTATTCATGAAAAGATGAGGTTTAATGTATATAATTTAGCTGCAAACCTGGCCAACTGCATTTCGAGCAGATTTTTCAACAGCTTTTCACAGCAAGGCAAAATTTGACACAAATACATATTTTGTGGCTTGGATGTAAACCTAAGGAACTGATTACCCAATAGACTAAAAATTTCCTTTGAAACCTCAAATGCATGCTCAATATAATCAGTTAAAAAGCTAAAAACACCAAACTGGGTAAAAAAAAAAAAAAAACAAAAAAACCTGATGATAGTATAAACTATTGCTAGTCCATGGAATATGGAAGTTTGGGGGTTATACATTTCTATCTGTGCTTTTAAATATGTTTACAACTTGACAATTGCCCCCTTTCCACACCCCCCCAAATTAAGAATATAAAATAAAACTGCTAAATCCTAATTTAAGAAAAGGTTTTCAAAAACACAACTGAAAATTATATTACACTGGCTTTTCATGACAGTTGAACTCCAAATTTCTGGCAAGAACACATAGAAATCTGTGCCATTGGACAGGATGGCTCAGCAATGCAGAAAATGGGAAGAGGTAGGTACAAGTCCTTAGACTACACTAACTTCTCTTTTTGCTGTTGAAAACCTGCCTTGTGGGCTAATGTGTCCCAAACAACTTTGCTCCATGCCTCCTCTCCAAAATAAATTCCCCCTCTGACACCTTCCTTCCTGATTATTACCACCCTCACACACTTTCCTGCTTCCAGAACTGTGAGGAAAATTATGCATCAGCCATGTACTCCAAAGCAGAAAATGTAACTTCTAAATAAATGGGTCCATTTTCCAACAAGTTCAGCACCTTTGAATGCTAAATTAGTAGAGGCATTTCTCACTTATGAATCTGAATAAAGACTTGGAAGGTTGTGTTTTATTTAAACCTTGGAAAAATCTTCTGTCTTGGTCTTTCGATCTGTCAATTATAAAACAGTGCACATTAAAAAGTGGGTCTTGCTTAAGAAAAGACCAGGTCTGGCCAAATTTATCCATGTAGGGGAATGGTATTGCACAGGTAAACAGAACGTATTCAGTTTTCTTCATTAAGACTTCTACAGAAGTTGGAGAACAGAGCTCCTAGATTTATTTATTAGTGTTAAGGTATCCATTCAGTACATTTATGTTTCACTCAAACAGGAAAACTCTGATACTTTTGTATCTGTTGTCACTGTGTCTGCTTGAAAAATCTCTGCATCAAGGAAATTCTGTACAGCCCCTACAAACAGCTTCTTTTTCCTTATTCAGGAACTGAACAGCAGAAGCCCAGTCCTGGGCCAAATATTATCCTCACTTGACAAATTTGTTAATCACCTCTCACATCTTGTTGATTCAGTGTCAATCAGAAGCAATACTACTGCTCACATACTTAGAGCTGAATTGTAGCTCTAAGCGAATGCGTAAGTGCTTTTTTGGGTAGATGCCAGAGTTGCTTGGGTCCTTGCCACGTCAGACCCCTTGTGAATATATTTTTCTCCTGTGAGCTGTACTCTCAGGACCAGACTTGCGTCTTTCATCACATTGACAGCTATGCAACTCAGGGCGCAGGTGAGCAGGGGCTCTCCTGTGCCGAGCGCCTTTGACTCTTTCTGTGCACAATGTTGAGGCAGGACGTACAGACATTTCAGGATTCAAAGGTCAGTAAGGCTGGAGAATCTATCCCCAAGTGAATACAACTGTCTTTGTTAGCGCTAAATATCCCACAGACACAAAAGAAAATATATTTGAGCACTTAGGGGAAGAAGCTAGACATGGAGATACTAAAATGAAGAAAAAATGTGCAAAAAAGTACTTTGATAAATAATTTAAAAATTGTCTGGTTAAACCAAATTTATTAGGCTAGCATCAGGTTCAATCTTATCTCTATACCCAAACTATCCTACTGTATCTGTTTTGGCAGTAAATTACAAATTTATCAATTATCTACAACCTTACGGGTTTTGCCTCATGTTTTCTAACTATTTTTGAAGGTCTGGCAGCCTTGTCTAAGCTCCTGAGCAAACAAGCCCAGTTCACTTCCACACCCTGTGTGCAGTGGGACAGCACTGCACTCCTCATGCGTATGGTATACAGTTGCCAGCAAGTATGATATACCACAGAGTTGATCTACACAAGCTCCTAAGAGGTATTCAGGACACAGTGGATTGATTTAGTGCATGCTCGAACATTTAGTCCTGTTGGGTATCCCCAGCCACCAGTTCTATATGTTTTGGGAATTACATCTATGGGCAACATTGTGTAAATCTGCATAAATAATGGAAGCGACAATTAAATCTCAGGTTTCAGATCTAGCCCCTGTGGAACAGGGTCTTTGAGCTTCTGGCAGAATATTCTTTCATGTATATATTTGTTTAGTGCAATCTGCAAACTTAAGGCTGTTTTATAAGGAGAAAGCTTGGAGGATTGCCTTTGGTACTAAATCCTAGGCAGTGGGTAGTACAAGCCATCCATTCTGTTGGTGGAAGAAGAGCCCAACTTAGCCTCCACCTGAGGCATGAATATTGTGCTGTCTTGGAGGGAAGGCCCATGTGACATGAAAAATGCAGAAGAAATGGCTTTGGGCTTTGAATGATTACTGAAGAAAAAGAATATTAACATCTTGCCAAATATCCCCCTCCTAGTATGCTCAACTTTTAGTCAAACTGGAATATTCTGTAAAATACTTAAACTACTTTCTTTCATTTGAGGGAGTGATGGTTTACTAATAATGCATTAATTAAGAGACAGGAATGCCATTGCAACACCTTATGGAAACAGCACTTATTTAAAAAAAAAAAAAGGTCAATATAACTAAGGCAGTGATATTTCTTACAGTTTAGGAACATACATTTATGCAAATATTGACTGTAATCTTCTTAAAAAACTTAAAGTGTATATTAAGTTATTTTGCCCACAAATATGTAGGCTGTTTCAAGCCAAATTTCTTCAGTGTGCTTTGGACTCGTAGGATTCCCTGTTTATTCCACTTGCTCATGAAGAGTTAACAATGCTAGCTTATCTGGCACAAATCATAATGCTTATTCTTTATAGTAGAATAGTATGAAAGCAAAGAGGACTGCAGGTCTCTGGAGCTTAGAAAAACACCACCTCATGATAATCTCATTATTTATTAATAAAATCTTAATTTTAATGACAGTGATGTGAAAAATGGCACATATATATATATATATCTATATTTTTTTTTTTTTTTTTGTATGAGATCAAAAAAGAGGACCAGAATATAGAATATTTCATTTTCAGGATTGCAAATTATTCACTAGCTTCAATGTGCTGTTGTAGAGGTAGAAGAGATGCATATGTACTGTAAAGGCGTCTAGTGTGCAAAAGTTATTGCTTCAGAGTCCATCCAGATATGCCATGGTGACACTTCCTTCCCACAGGGGAAAACGCAGCTCTGGTGTGACTGGGAGGAAGGCACGACTGCTTGGCCAATGCTCTGCCACGTGCCATGCAGTAAATGTGCCACTTCAAAGCTCACTTAATCCTCCTTCTTCACTGAATCTGTATCTCTGCTGTCTGCTGAAACTAGTGGTTAACAGACTGTGAACTTTGGGGGTGGAGACTTGCTATTTAAAGAAAAAAGGTTTAAGGTACAGTACTAGCATGTGTTAGATAACAGTAACTTATTTAGGAGTCCAAGCTCTGACTCCACGTCCTCCGTGCTAGGAAACTGGCATTCCTTCACAACTAGAGGTAACACGGTTGGCAGAGAAGCAACAAGTTGAGTGGACATGAACTGCTTAAACACTCTTACTGGTCATCTTTCATCAGGACAAAAACACGTTGGGAAGATGACATGGTAGTGTCTCCCACGCTTCTCTCTCTGACCTGTAGAGGACCTTGACTTATCAGGCATGTCAACTGGGCAACCCTTCTGAAGGTCTGATCTGAAAGTTTTATTTGATGATATTTCATCTGATCTTTGACAATAATGGTCATACACAATACTAATCAACATGAGGGGAGGGGGAGTTAACTGTCAAAAGAACACTTATATTTGAAACACCTCTAACTTGTTTCAGCATTTTAAGGAAATCCCTTTTGCCCTGTTCATCCCTCGAATCAAAGTTGCTTTCCAGGAATTCACTGCTTTATTGGCAATGACATCCCACATACTTTTAATCAGCTTCCAAGGTCAAAACTGAAGTACAACAAAGCTTCAACAAGCATGAATTAAATATTACAAATTTATTTAAATTAGCTGTAGATGTGCTAAATGAAATAGAAAAAGCCATGCCCATTTCTGTCTTAACAGGAGGGGAAAAGCTAAGACAATGTGGGATTTAAGAGTGTTCCTTTGATAGAACGAAATATATGCTAATTTCTCTGAGCTTTTATGTATTTTTCATTGCTCTGCTGGACTTTAATAGGGATTTTCTTTCTTTGCCTCTCATACTGGACAGTGATATGCAGCATATAACCTTATTCAGTAAGCCAATGATTCAAGACTATTGAGAATTATTTTAAGATTGCATTAGATCAGACACAAATTTTACCTTATGGTATATTTTCTTCTTTCTGAGTGGCTCTTCTATTCTTTGACAGCACTGTTATACAGGAGGCTTCCACAAAAATTGCTCTGCAGGTTCATGCAGATTAACTATAATGAAGGAGCATCCCTGACAGGTGCTGGCCCTCCACCCTGTTCAGAAAGTTATTTTTCTCTTTCTAGCACTCTCATACAGAGGGGTCTGAACCACAGCCACAAATCCAAACACTCCCTGGTTTGGGGTGAGCTTGGATCCAAACCAACATTTGCAGCTGGGACCCATCTGTAGTTATAACACAATATTGAACAAGTCTGCAGTGGTGCAAATTGGCACAGTTTCACAGACTTCAAAGGAAGCGTGCCAGTTTGTAGGAGCAGAGGGTATGGATAATCTTACCTCTGTGAAGAAAGAAATAAAAGAGGCTGAGGAAATCAAAGTAGATAGAGTAAACATGAAAATCCAGATCAAACCAAAAAACATAAGGCCTTGAAAGTTAGAAGTCTAGTGTGATGCAGAGATACGTACATGTTTGGGCTACATTATAAGGATACTTGTTACGTGCTTGGCCTTGTCTGCTCTGTTGTATTTTATGCCAAGGAGTCCTCAAGAAGCAAAGAACCCATCCTTTCTCTTACTAAATTTCTCACAAAATCATTACTTTAACCATCATCTTTCTCTGAACAAGAAAAAAAAGGTGCAAAGCTTCTTTGAGAATCCATGGATAGTATTCCCTCTCCAGATTAATAATTTGGTCACTGCTTCAGTCTCAGAGCTGGAGTGCACGCTAATGCTCATTGTGATCGCCTCCTGCCGTAGGGCATCGCAACACTTAGCAATTGTCATACTTAAGCAGTTTTAAAATATTAACTACATTCCTATAAAATACTTATAAAGAAGGTGAGTTATCTTATCCACATTTTCATAGTTGTCAAGCCTGACCAAGGCGAAGTAACTTGACTGGATTGAGAGAAACAAAACAGTTCCCCATCAGGGATGGAACTCAGAGTTTTTTGTCTCTTACACCTCTTCTGACATCACTCAATTATATTTTTCACTCTATAGGTCTGAATATGCATGCAAATTTTTGTGACTGAAGATGGATACGTTTAATTATTTGATTTTAGTATCTTGGATTTAGATTTGGAACATTAAAAAAAATATTTACAGGAATTTTATGATTCCTTTGCAACAGAACTAAGTCTGAAGGAAACTGTGTAATTTTCACACATGCTATTTTGCCCTGTTATTTATCGTGTGTTGTTTGAAATGAATAGGCATGCTATGGCTGTCCCACTCATATCTTGGGACATGCTTGGATACAAATACTTTATTTCTGTGGGAGTCCCTTAGTAAAATTTGTTAATATAAATGAAGTCACTTTAATATAAACAAGCCTCTTTCTGCTTTTTACAGTCTTTTTAAAGTCCCACTGTAAAAGATTTTAGTTGTCTCTTAAATCTTTTCTCCTAGTTTGCCACTTTTAATTTCAGTGAAAAATAAGGAAAAAATAAGAAAACCTAAAAGCCAGAAAATGCTTTGGAGTCCCATTAAACCAACAAGGAAGGGACATAAAGTGCAAATATAAGCAGTAGCTATATTAAGCCTGGCAGATTTTTTTTTTTTTTTTCCCTCCCAAGTTTTTTTAGAGCTTTGCTGAATACGAGCTCTCTTATTCCCTTAGTTAAACACTGCCTGCTTGGTTCTTTGGTGCCTCCACGACTTCTGCCTTGCACACCGCACCCAGCTGCCGTCCTCCCGCCCGGACCATCGCGAGTGCTCCGCACCACGGTAAAGCTCGCTTGCGGGAGGGACGCCTCAGGAGACACTCACGCCTGCTGCTGGCACAGCGCTGGTCCTGCTCGGGTCCCAAAGCACACCTTCCACGCACCCCTTGCCTTCGGGGGTCAGCCCCGCCACCCTGAGAATGCAGCCACGGTTTGGAAAGGCAACGGCGAAAACAGCGAAGTGATCGGTGCGCAGGTGCCTGTGCACTCACGGCTGAGAGGAGGAACTGTCTAGAGAATCTTTTGAAGTTCGGCTTGGGTTAGAGGTTTCGTCTCAGCACTGCTCAGACACAGTGATATTTAGAAGATGATTGCTGCCAGGAGATCACAACCGAGCTGGCAAGAGTGTTGGCGAGTGTCAGTGAAAGTAGGCAAAATAAGCATTTCTTGCTCAAATAAGTCAATTATAACCTTTTCCTTGTCATAAAACTGCCAGTTGTTCTAATTAGGTAGAGGCAATGAAAACGCAAAGCTGGGACCGTAGATCTATAGCAATATATGCCATAGCCTGTGTGTCATCTCTTCTGTCTTTATAAGGGCTTGATCTGAACCATTAAAGCCTTAGCAAGGACTGGTTTGCACAAAGAGTAAGAAAACATGCTTACACATCTTAAAATGTCATTTTGCTGTGAATAAAATGTAAAAAAAAAAAAAAAAAAAGATAATAAATGATGCTTTCTTACTATTTAATATCTGCTTTCAAAAAAAAAAAAAGAAAAAGAAAAGAAAAGAAAAGATGACATTTCTATTGAACTGTTTCCCAAACAATCCTTGAAATGTGGACACTCTTAAGTGCATCCAGTCCGGCAGTGTAGATAACCTCTGTGCACCTGCTCAAAGCTTAGCTTTGCAGGTTACACTTTTCAGCCTGCTTTCCCGGGTGTACGCCTGAAGCAGTGTGCAACGTATGCTTGTGCGTAAAAGAGGGCTCCAGGCAGCAGTCTTGTGACACAGGTCTACGCTAAACAAGTAAGAAAAATAAGCGTTACTTCATTTGTGGCATAAAACAAACTGGATAAGGTGCTGTAACACAGCCCATGGAAGCGAGGTTGGGTAGGGAAAGATGAACTGGATTTTTTTTCCCTTGTTGTGTACCATCTGGACACTTTTTCAGCAAGGGCTAGATCCACACACACACGCACAAAGAGATCCAGCATCCATAGCTGCAACAAATACATTTTAGGTGCCAATTCAGTTTTAGAAATAAAGGAATTTTAGATGCCCAAAGAGACTTAGACATCTAGTTGTCACTTTATCTGCCGTTAAAACTGCAGACCCTTAGAAACTCTCCTATAATCCTGCCTACAACTACACAACTGAAGTTCAGCCAGCAGCCTACAGAGCACTCTGGAAGCAAAACTCTCACTCTGCTCTGCTGAGGCTGTTCCAGGTTATGTATCAGGAGGAAGCATCCCCTGGTCTGCTGGAGGTTTAGGTGAATTTATTCTAAGGATTCTTTGTAGCTGGGACTAACAGTGGAGTGATAAGCAAGTAAGAAGCCAGTAAGTGAAACGAGTGGTTTGTAAGAACATAGTCCCTGCCCCTGCAGAAAACAGGACTGCTCCATTGAAGGAAATGGGTAATTCTGGAAGACTACTGCATGTGCTGAGAGCACAAGCACAGAAATATTTCAGTCTTTTCAGTAAATCATCTGGCTAAAGCAGAAGTGGTGCCATATGAGCAGTACTGTATTAAGGAAGAGAAAAATTGATGTGGCTACAGGACTTGTTAGTCATCTAACAGATATGCAGGGCTTAAGAAAACAAGCGTTGAGGAAAAAAGAGGAAAAAATTAAATTCTATATATAACCATGCAGAGATAGATGATAAATGACTGCTAGATAGAGAGATGCATACATTTAGATCTATGTATCTGTTAATTTCATGTATGTAGCCTGTCTTTGAAAAGGCAGCTTTCTACTTAGAAAAATGTATATGGTATAGTTACTTTGTCTTGATCTCAGTTAACCATGTGATACTGTAATTAACTGTGTGATACTATGTTACATGAGAAATTTTTGGTTAACCTGGAGAAAACAGTGATCACTAGCAGGACAAGGGTGTAGCCAAGTTTTACTGCTGCCCTAAGACCTAAGCATAGGGTGGAAAGTATTTTACTGCAGGGAGGTTCCTACTGCTCTTCCCAGGTATGGAGTCTTGTCACTGATTTTGTGTGCATTTTTTAATGCCCTTGGTAAAAAAAAAAGTTGTGGTGGTGCTGATATTTCCTGGTGATACAGTGCTGGGAGGGAATATGACTCTAAAGGATGGCTGGGAAGAAGCACACAGGAAGAACTGTGTGACGTTGTAGGCTGGAGTAATTGAAATTCAATACTACAAAATGCAAGGTCATGCACTTACGGACTAATAACAAAAGCCTCTGCTACAGGCTAAGAGCTCATTTGTTAGAAATTACTGAGGAAGAGAAAAACCTGGGTATATTAGCAAGTCACAGGATAACTATTAACTATCAAAGTAATGCAGCTGCAAAAAAGGGCAGTGTTAACAGGAGCAGTATTTCTAGAACGGAGAAGGAAAAATTGGTGCCGTTGAACGAACGGAGATATGGTCAGTTCTGAGCCGGGAATACTGCACACAGGTCTGATCAACTCTAAGAGATAATCTGTGACCAAAGTGTGGGCACAAAGAGGCTGTGGTAGGGAAGAGAGCCTGTGGCTGTGTGCAGTGGGGAGCAGTGAGCAGGTCCATGCAGTAGGGAACTGGCTCCAGCTCAAAGACAGCGCCGACACAGAAAAAGCAGTAGCAGACATCACTTTAGGTTAAAATTCAAATACACTTAAAATCACCAGAGCAGTGAAGTGCTCAAACAATTCCTGTCAGTAGCAGGATCTGCCGAGATGGAATTTGACCAAATAATGGAAAGACTTATGTAATATGGACGTATAAGGTCATTTGTAATATGAGGAACCAGGACCTGATAGCCCAGCGAGCCTTTTCCAGCCTTCAGCTTGGAAGGATTTCTTTTTCTGCAGTCCTCGTGAGACCCGCAGTAACTCCTGAGGCAGGGCACATCGAGAAGCCGTGTCGGTGTAACGGGATGCAGACCTCCACGGCCCCGTGCCCAGCACTCTCCCAGGACAAATCCGCAAGTGGTCTGGGGCAGCTGCAGCCAGAAGTCTCAGTGCCACGGAGGCACGGACTCCTGCCGCGAAAGGGAGGGAAAGGCCCTAATGCTGGAGGGATCCTCTGCACAAGGGATGCAGATGGAAACAATCCCCCTGCAGCTGAAAAGAAGTGTTCACTTCTGCGAAGTGCTTGCAAAGGTGTGAATCAGACCTCTCTGCTGGCCACTTTACACATATACTTAGTTTTTAAGTAATTTATAGCATTCAAACAACTATGATTGTATATTAATGTGATTCTGATCTCTGGTCAAAATATTTTCAGAGCAACACTTTAGTGCTGCTTTCAGTGTTTCCATCCCTTCTTCATATTTACTGATATATATATATATTTTTTTTTTTTTTCCTTTTACCACAAGCAGCTCAACTGAAAAGTTGTTAATATATAAGATTGGACATGTTGCTGAAGATATCTAATTTTTTGAAAAAAAAAAAAAATAAAAAAAGCGCAAAATAGTAAGCATTCATTCTAGGTTGGGTATGAGTATGCAGACCTAATTCACTTGGGTAAGTCATGAGTTTTCATGGGATTAAATGTTTAAGGAAGTACTGTTCAGACCAGGTCAGGGGTTTAGACTTGAATTCATGATGTGAAGTTTGACAACCATCAGCAAAATAAAAGTGATTCCTCCAATACGGGGTAATGTTAGATGCCAGACGCTGTGAAACATGAATGTACTGCCAAGGCATTCAGCATAAGGTATGGTTTATATGCCTCCAAAGGCAGTTTGTTAGGAAGTGACTGGGGGGGATTAGCGAAAGGATATGAAACGTTTTAGCTGCAAGTCACTAGTTCAAATCCTCTCCAGGGCAGAAGTGAATAAGAAGCTAAAGTGCTGGAATTGATGGAGTTGGGGCTACGGCTGATCATAAAGTTATGTATGTGCTTAACAGCTTTGTTGGACTGAGGCTGCAAAGTCAATGTTATTTGTTGGCCCGTGTGAAATAAGTTGATGTCCCTGATTCAATCCCACTAAGTCAGCACCAAAGGATTAAACAGCAATGAAGTGCTTTTGCACATCTGGTGCTTCTCCCACTGGAGCATGGCTGAGTGACAGGCAGGGAAAAGCCGTACCTGCCTTGGGTAGAGAGGATTTCAGACTCCAGTGTTGTAAATCTGGCACCTGTCACAAGCACTAAAGCTCACATTACATAGGACGAACCTGGAGCTTTGTCTTTTCTTACATGTTTTCACAGCTACATCTAATGAATATAGTCTCCTCTTTGTTGTGGGAAGAAGTAGTAATTAACTTTCTGTCCAACATAAGCACACTCTCAAGCTGGCATAAAAGTCTGAAGAAGAAGAGGAAAACCACTTTTGCCTAAACTAATCAGTGTCCTTTGCCAAACTCACGCAATTACTGAGATTACGAAAAAATCAATGTAGCATATCTTCATTTTATTACAAAGAAATACTAAGGCAGTAACAGAAAGTCCAGAGAGACCCTGGTCTAGCATTCATCAAGGTAAAACTTTCAGGATTACATGGGTGGAAGTATGTACTCACTGTAGGATTTAACAGCAATGTCACAGTTTTGTGATTTGCCTCTGGAGAAGGAAAGGAGATCAAGAGCTTTTATCGTGTTCAGGTGCAAGCCACAGGAAATTAGGCTTGCTTTATAGACCATGATTTCCTGACTACATGAGCATAACAATAATTAGAAATCTTGCAGAGGAGATTATATACTGCAAATGTAGTTGTTTACCTCTACATCCCTATTGTGAGATGAGTGTTCCAATACCATTAGTTACCCTGTATATTTTCCCCAGCTGAAACAGGAAGAAAAAAGTCTACGTATTATGAGACTTCATACTTCTAAAGCTGCATGGTTCATGAGGCCAAATAGATGTCATAGGGCAATAAAGGAAATTAATTACCTTAAAAGAGGTGGCAAAATCAGCCTATAACTTAATGAAAGTTCAGGAAACAGTATAATTTGTATGGATATCCCATTGATTTATATCTATCTATATGCATGTATCTC
>JAVJGG010000017.1:11858892-11873460 GCA_035590195.1 Aviceda cuculoides | reverse complement strand
TTCTCTGCCGGGCAGCTTTCCAGCCACTCTTCCCCAAGCCTGTAGCACTGCGTGGGGTTGTTGTGACCCAAGTGCAGCACCTGGCACTTGGCCTTGTTGAACCTCGTACAATTGGCCTCGGCCCATCGATCCAGCCTGTCCAGATCCCTCTGCAGAGCCTCCCTACCCTCAAACAGATCAACGCTCTCACTCAACTTGGTGCTGTCTGCAAACTTACTGAGGGTGCCCTCAATCCACTCATACAAATCATTGATAAAGACATGAATATCTTTAAAATCCAAAGGATAATATTTCTTTGCGGGAGAGGTCATATCTGTATTTCCTTATGAGCATTGCCTAGCACCACAGAGACCAGTTAAGGCTTGACAAATGTTTTAATTTAAATATTTTACAGTGAAAAAACCTACTTGTTCTTAAGATAAACCTCTTGTACTGTTATTATGCCCTTGTTTGTCCAGATACTTTAATTTTTTTTTGTTTTGTTTTTCCTATTTTCCCTCTTCTATTTAAATTTGCTTTATTTATTTCATTTTTCTCCTGGGTGAATGAATGAATGAAAGGGGGCTGGGTTTTTTTTCTCACTTTTTCCCTTTTCCTTCTGACACTCTGTAACTTTTCAAAACTTCCTCAACTTTGGGACAAGTAAAGAGAAAATAAGTAAAATTAAACTCAATAACTTTGTCACTCTATAACTTTTCAAGAAGGTGAAAAAAAGTTTTTAAAATGTAACAGAGAGACAGAGTTATAGAATTTCAGTTTTCTGTTGCTTTACACTTTTCCAGAGCTAAAGAGGTTTTAAAATTTACAGAGGTGAAAAAAAGCAAAACGAAAAAATAAGGAACAGGGAGAACAGAGGTCACCATTTTTAATGCATGTCTTGTAGAAAGGGAAAGCTGAGGGGCAAAAAGATAGGGCAAAGAAAAGTTGAAAAGTCAGATCTGAACCTATGTAAAGAAAATTGCATCACTTAGTGCACTATAAAGTGGGAAAAAACCCCACAACAACAAAATTTCCACTTATTTCATTATTCATGTATTTTCTCTAACAACTTCAGTCTCTACTATGTCCAGGATCTGTGAACCAACTTGAAAGCAGTCTACAGGGTCCCAATTCAGAAAAGTGCATATCCAAATTTATCTTTACATTTACCAGCCTGCAGTCTCTGGCACTTGGTGGGAGGCTGTAAATAGCAGTGCGGCTCATTTGCGAAGGAGACAGAGCGTTCTCAGAGGCCTTGGCTGCGAACGCACTTCCCCGGGCACTAAATTTAAACAGGAATCTCACCCCCCTCTCCCCCAAGAGGGAGACACCTTTCTTTGATGCTGCCACGATTCATACAAATAAACATTGCTGCGCGTGTTCTTTGCTTCGTCTGCGCCCGTGGACCTCGTGCCCGGAGCTGATGGTCCAGCCGCGGCAGCAGGCAGAGGGCTCTGCCGCAGCCCCGGGCCCGCACCATCTCCAGAGCTGCAGCCTGAGAAGGATCTCTCGCAGAAAAGCAGCCTGACCAGGAAAGAACTGTATAAATGATGTAACTTTGTGCTAAACATAGCGACCCAGTGGATGTAGGCTGACTGAGCCCCCCCTTTTTAGCCTTACTCAGTGACCAGAAATCCCAGCCGCCTGCTTTCCACCGCAGTCCCTCGGCCAAAGCCGAGCACGTTGCACGGCCCCTGCGTGGGCGCTGGGGGAACCTCCTGCCCCAGCACAGGCTGTTGGTCACCTGCAGACATCGGGCAGGGCTGAGCTGCCAGACGCCCAAAGCACTTGCCCTCCTCAGCAGGGACCTAGGTGGGTGTAGGTAGTCTGAATCCCATCCTGAAGCTGGAAAGCCCGAGAGATGCAGGCATCTAAATTCCCAAATGATTTTTGAGACCAGCCTCGGGAGAGTGTCCGTGGGGCGGGAAGGCCGGTTTCCCGAGGCTCGCCCTGTGGGCTGGGGGGGTGCAGGTGGTGGTCTGGTACAGAAACCTCCCTCTCGGAGTGCTGGAGCCCGGCCACACTCAGCCTCCGTGCCGGAGTCCTTACAGCCAACAAGTTATTCCGTGCCTGCTGGGACCGGGGGAGTATTTCCGTCTCGCGTTTGAAAAAAAAACCCCAAACCTTAGTCACGTACTGTTCTATAAAAATGATATATGAAAGTGACTTTATAGGGTTGGATTTATTTAAGTTCATTCTGTACACATTAGCTGTAAATTTAAAGGAAGAGATACAAATAAGGGGTTTTTTTGTTTTTCAGATGACAGTGTTTATTGCGTTTACCTGTGAAACTGGAAAGACTGTAGGAGATGATTCAGATTATTGGGTAAATAAAGCATGTTTAAGAATATGACTCCAGCTGTCCCTTTTGCTGGTTCTTCATTTTGCTGAATGATTTATTTATAGTGTGTCTGTGAATCCAGTCCCTTCTGTGGATGATGTCATCTTTCTCATGTATTACACATGCTGCACCCCAGGGAAAAAGGCAGCAAGATTTCTCACCTTCTACTATTTCTCATTCCTGTTAGATAGTGCATATAGTTTATGTACATATTTGTTTCAGCTGTCACTGAGGCATCAATTAAAAAATATACATTTACAGAAAAAGAGAGGAAAATTGCAGATGCCTGTTCAAGTTTGTTTTCTCTATTACTGATGTTTTAGACAGCATACAAACTGCTCTGTTTGTGTCATTCACTTAAGCCTTGTTTGCAACATATTCCCATAGTACTTTACATGTCTGATGGCTAACACTTAGCTTTGGAGAGGTTAATCAATCCAAGGCTAAATGGTGACAGCATGAAATAAAGCAAGCAGCAAAAAGACCAGAGAAGACAATCACAAAAAAAAGATAGCTTCTCCTGCTGCCACTTTCCCAAAGGAAAAGAGAAAGAAGGAGAAAGGAGGGTTGTTAGATATCTGTCTGGTTTTCTCAGTAAGAGGTCGATGGTTACATTTTTAAGGTCAATTTGTTTACTTTTGATTTTATTTATTACGTATGTGAAACATGCAAATCTTTGAATGATATTGCAAAGGTACTAGAAAGGAGGAAGACAAAAAGCAATTAGAATACCTTTCTGTATTTTGGAGGCCATCTATTTCTCCACGGTGCACTGGGAAATCCATCCCATGCGTTAACCTCCCAGCTGAGCAGGTCACAGGCACCTCTCGGGAGGCAAGGGGAATTTCCAGTCCTTGCTAACTTCTGTGAGCTGGGAGTTGGTTCCTGGCCCTTAGCAGATAGACCATGGTTTCTCTTGGAGAAAACATTTCTTATTTCATTGCCACCCTGCCAGTCCTTACCAGATACTCCCTCTGTTTCAAGGCTTGTCAAAACTTACAATGGACTTGAACTTTTAATTTTTTTTTTTTCCTGCAGCCATAACATACAAGGCATTACATATAGCTGGAAGTAAGTGCCCGCTTTAAACCACAGTTCATATAAATTAAATTGAAAATAACTTTCATAATAACATATTTATATGTGGCACCTCAAGTAGCTGCTTTATGTTTCCCACAAAGGACAAGAATTTTGAATTCTGGGAATCTTTTCTCAAAACTACTTTTTGATATATATCGCCTCCAACATCCCAGTTCTCTTACATTTAAAAATGACATTAATATGAGTAAGAGTGATTTTCATGGAGAGGAGACTCTCAGACTCAAGATGCATTAAAAGATTCTTAGAGGAGAATTTAAAACAGAGAACAAAAATCATGGAATTATTCAGTGATACAGATTTGACTAGACAGTATCCTGATATAAGGTATACGGTAAGTAGTTTCTGATTTTTAATACAATATCCTAAACAAATCATTGTTGGACCAACTGGTGAATATCTCTTTTAAATCACCTATACATGAAAATATTTGAGTTAAAATTGATTAGTGTTTTACTTCTTAAAAATTCACAACATTATATATATATTAGCATATACATTTCTAATTTTATAAAGTAACAATATATGTGACAGAAAAATGCATGTATCATCACTGAGGAAAACAGCTAGCTAAGCTTCAGATAAATGTATAAGTTTCTGTCTGGGAAGCCTGAATCCATTAGTGAACTCAACTAATAGGTCAAGAAAAGTAATAGCCAAATAAATATTTCATTAGCATTTTGTGAAACTTGCTAATGGTTAAGCCTACTGATCCTACGCTAGTGGGAATCTTCATTCAATATCAGGTCATTACTGAAGAAATATTGTCTCCAATATCACACAAAGTGACTTTCTGGGCATGACAGGAGAAAGGTATTTTCACATTAATTGAATTCTTTACTCCAGGATACAATGGAATAAATCTGCTGCTCCTCTAACTTTTTGCTGGTTAACTGATCACGGAATCAAACAGAGCTGTATCGAGATGCATCCAAAAAACCATGTCATACTTATTTTTAATCAGTTTTCGTAACTAAGTGTTCTCTTGAAATGGTGAATAAAGAAAAGGCTGGTCTCATCCTTTGTAAATCCAGGTTTTAACTTCCACTTCATGTCCTCCCTTTGGGGTCAAGTCTCTCACCATGAGAGACTGGGAGAGACTGGAGTCGCCACATACGAAGCCGGGGATGACACCGGGCAGCCACAGCACATCTTGCTGGCTGGTACCCTGGGCACGTTCAGTTCTCAGAAACATCGTTTAACTAGGACTGATCCTGATGGGTCCAGCAGCAGAGGCAGCTCCTCAGTGTTCAGGGCGCTTTGGATATTATCCTGTTGAGGCAGCCTTTCCACATAGGTGCTAAAACCCAGCAAGTAGAGAGCTCAGTGGCAACTCTTTGTAGGCAAGCTCTCTGTCTTGCCTTTCTCTTTTAACTTTGTTGGTTTTCTTTCCTTTTCCCCAAGTCAAGCCTACTCTACTCTGTTTTTCCTGCTATCCACAGGAGTGCCTGTGTCTAAGTTCAAATTTAGATGGCATTTATTCTGTGAATTACACTGTTAACACCAGTGGAGCATGCATGGAGTGAGAAACCATTGAACATCAGAAAAAGCACGAGAACTTCTGCACTGCAGATGTACCATTTTGTTTCAATACTAGTATAACCCAAATGAGTCTGCAACTTGTGTCCTTCCTTTATGCTTTTCAAACTTTAGCTTCATCTCTTATCCTTAGCATTTAAAAAGGAAAAAAGAAAAAAATCATTCATGTTTGAAGAAGGGACTTTCTATGATTCAGTAATCACTGAGGTTAGACCATAACACTGATGTGCTGATCAAAGGGAGCATTCCCTTCTCAGGACACTGAATCAATTTTACTAAATTATGTTAAAATTTAAGCAGGAAAAATACTTAATGATTCCCTCTTATCTAGTCCAGATGGATTGATTTCTTTTCCTAAGAGTGCAGTTTATGAAAATATTGTCTAAACTAACTGTGAGAGTGCTAGAAGAACATACACTCTATGATTCTTATGTATAATTTAAATAGCAATTTCAAGGCTCCAGTTCTACAGCTGTTCAACATATAAAATTCTCACTCAGCTCTGCAGTTGGAGGAGATTCAACAGAAGTGATTCTACAATTGATTTCAGTAGGTGTTTTGACTACAAGGAGAGAACAAAATTGGCCAACAGTATTTGTAAAGTGCTTTTGGATTCTTGGGGAGTGAAGGCACTGCAGTGTAAATTGTTATCATCTTTATGAGCTGGAGCACTCCCCTCATCCCAAATTCTGTAAGAAATTTCCCAGTTTTAAAAAAATTGTATCCACAGTCTCCCTCTGTGGTGCCCCTGATAAAGAAGAGCCCCCATGGTAACAGGAATGCAACAGTTGTAGAACTGACACTGTATGTAACGAGAGGCAGTATGGATCAGTAGTATAGCAGAAAAGGTTTTAGGACAGATCGCTTTTTGCTTTGCCTTTGGCCCCATGACTTTTGCATTCCAGTCATAGACAGGGGTGACAGCTTCTCTCTGAGACTATTCCACAGATTGAAGCTAAGGTATTCTCCAAAATTATAGGGGCTTTATGGTCAAAGTCCTGCAGAAGTAGGGTTTATAACCTGTAGCTACATCTATGCTAGTAAATTAAACCAGGGTCTGTTCCCCAGACCTGAGGCCAGCTGGCATGATCTGGCCACATCCACACTATTAAACTCTCTTACTTTCCAAAACAGAGTGGCTGAATCCAAACTGCCTATTGGGAATGATCTTTGGCCCATACTAATTTCCAAATTGTTCCAGTGATTTTTTGGAAGAGTGCTAGCATTCACCAGCCAAAACCATGTCAGGGATTTTTTTTTCTGACAATTTAACAATACAGAAGGCTGAGTTCCAGTGCCTGGACTGTGTGCTGACTCTCTTTTAATTTCTTAGCCTTTCTATCTCTTCCCTGTGCTTTCTGTTTCCTGCGCCCATGCTCTACCTACAGGATACTGTATCAGTGGAAAGTGTTTGTCATCTGTCATCAGAATAAAACTATGAACTCACTTGAGGTCTTGAGTGGACAGAGATGTCTAATGTGAAATCCTGAGCCAGGTGTCGGAGACACCAAACACATCCCATTTTTACAGCCAAGCTATAGACAGCTCCTCACCCAGCATGAAGGCTGAGTTCAGAAATCTATCGTGGACGGCCAGCTGATACCAGGTACCTGACTTCTAGGTACTCTGTCACTTGGTACACATGCTCTCACGTCAGTATATTCCTTGAAAAGGATTTGAATAAAGTTGCAAATGTAGTCTTTCCTACATTGTTCCTTATGTTTGTTCCTTAATGTTTGTTTAATTGTATTTGTGCATGAAAGACTGTGATATATATCAATATTTATATCTGTCCATTTACATATAAAATACGTGCTCAGGAAAAGGCTGGAGGGAGAACATGTGTGCAAGAGATTGACAGAGGGAAAGCAAAGATAAGTATTTTTGAAAATCTATTGCCATAGTCTTCTCAAATGTCTTTAATATTGTTGTAAATACTTTCCATTTGTATGTTACTTTGTATATATCTTTGCTTGTCTTCCAAACACAAAATACGTTTGTGGAAAAATGCAATATTTTACATTTGACTGACTAATATAGTGAAAATATGCAAAAATGTCTAGTCACAAAAGCTCTTTTTGGGGGCTGGAGAAGTCTCAAGTCATCACAGCTACATCAGGATTCCCATTTCAAACAGGCAGTTATCTGTGGGGGGTTATTTTTGCTCTTGTTATTTCCCCTTTTATAGACACTAATACCCCACTGTTCTGTCTGTGGAGCAATTCACATCAACTTCAGGAAAAATCAGGATGGATAATTTTAACAGTTTAAGTAGGTGGTTTTCATAAATATAGTTGGCTTCAGATGAATCTTTCTGCCTGCAGAACTACTGGTTTTGATAACCTCCGGCTGATGAATGACCACACGTAGCTGAGGAAAGCAAAGCCAGTCTTGGGCTATGGACAGCCATAGCCAAAAAAAGAGATAGTAGTAGATGTTTCCAAGGACATAAATGGGTGGAAGGTGGGCAGTTCTCAGTGGTGTTCGACCCTTTTCCTACCCTTGAAAAGAGAATGAAAGGCAACGCACAGCAGTGCTGCTGCCAGGGGAGCAGTTTGGTTCTGTTCTGTAAAGGCTATGAGTGCTGAAACTCAATGAACATGAAATTAGGTGAATGAAAGGCAGGCTTTGCAGAGATTTAGGGAATATTATTACAATGAGATTATGCAGACAAATGAAGTCTCATCAAGTAAAGGCTAGGTGCAAGTGTAAGCTACTTTATAAACAATCAGACACACAAAATAGAAGTTCTTAGTTAATAGTACTGACTTGAAAAAGCAATCTGAACACACATAAATTTATTGCAGAGTTTTATCTTGATGCATATTTGGTGTCTTAGAGAAAAAAAAAAAGTTATGCATATGAAATGCCAAAGTGCCACGTTAATATGAAACTTAATGGAACAATTATAACAGATCTAGATTTTCTTTTTTGCTCTCCGTTTCTTGGACTGCCTTGTGCTTGTGTGCAGATGAATCCTGCCTCATTCGCTATGTATCATTCAGTATTTGTTAACATTATAATTTGAGAAAGCAAGACTTGTATTTTCAAGTATATACATGAGTCAATTTTGGTTGAAGATAATCATAATCTTTTAATTGAATTTACAGAGTTGTAGAAAAAGCGATCTATCATAGACACTTTAGCTTATGTAAATGTCAGAGTAACGGCAATAAATGTAAATGGCAGATTTCAAGGGAAAGGGCCAAGATCCTCTTGCTCTGACTATGGTGGGAATTGTCATTTCTGGAGCTAGAGATATTTGTGTGGCTTTTTGTTGTGTTTTTTTTTTTTTTTTACTATTCTATCAGAATTTTAATAGGCTCTGAAAAGATCATCTTAAAACTTTAAGTCCAACAGATGAAAATCTTCTGAAGTTCTCAGGACCTTAAACTATAGATTTCAATGGACACTACATTCCAGCCATTTAGCGTGGTCTGTCCAGCAAGCATTTTAATGAAAACACAACTGTATATGTATGTGCTTGTGCTAACTCTGTAATGGCGCAATTGTGTTTGGATATCTGTGTGGATCTATGGTATCTACGCTCCATGTTTTCATGCATTTTTTCTAGGGTTAGACATAACGTTCAGACTTGGGAATATACGAATGAAAACTGAAATGCCAAGTAAATTTTTTTCTTCTTTCCTCTAAACACGTGCTTCTACCCTTTCTTTCATATGAAAATGAGCCAATACTCAGGCCACACAATACCTCCACAATGATAGTTTTAAGATGTGATAACTTGTTTACCAATCCAAAAACACTTCCAAATACTGGATAGGAAATATTCCCAATGTGTCATGCAGAAATTCCCTCTGGCAATAGTAAGACCTGATGTAGCAGAACTGAAACTCAGTTTTCCAATGTGGTAATTACAATTCTCACTCAGGAAGAACCAAACAGGAGACTTCAGCTAGAGACATTTGGGATAGCATGGAGATGACCTTAGTCTGTTCTATTTCTAGTTTGTCTTTGGTTATATACAATGGGACCTGAATAAACAAAGTCTATGGCAATTAAAAAAAACCAAAACAACAAAACACCATGGAATATTCTTAGGGCATTGTTTCAAAACCTTCCGAAGTACCTTAAAAATGTTTTCTGAAACTTTTTTGATATGTACAGAAAGGATAGTGGTATGGTGGCTGTGTATAAAGATTTTATTTCACTGATTTACAATGACCAGCTTAAATTTCCTATTTTTACTATGACATGTCACATTCAAACCCTTACTTCACATCAGTTACACATCTCCATTCACACAAAAAATACTACTACAACAGACTTTTGAAATTATAGAGATTGCTTTCAGTGTCCTCAGTAGGTTTGATAAGTTAAACAGAAATCATTATTTGTCATCCAAGAAGTGTATTTTGGAGAAAGGAGCTATTCTGCTAACTCTGTTGGGATGAGGAAAGAATAGGAACAATGGGAAGAGCTGTGCTGAAGAGTCATACAAAATTACCTGGAACCTTTTATTTGGTGAATTGACTCTTGCCCATGTCTAAAGGCTTGTATTGGCTACAGCAGAAGTTGATTAGAATTTTTCTATTATTTCCTGGATATTAGGAGTAACCAACAAACCCCCCGTGGGAAGGAGGGTGTTATCACTTGATATTTTCATCCCTGTGTGAACTTGCAAAAGTAGAGACATTAAATACAAGCAAGAGAGAGATGTGCCTTGTACACTTTTTGGAATATGGGAATATGCCTACTGGCAGGAGCTCTGGAAGGTTAATTTCAGCAATAGATGGCTTGTGTTAATTACAAATTTCGAATTTGTAACAATATAACTCCATCATTTCTATAAAACAATATTTAATATACAACAAACTTCCACCACATAAACACATTAAAAACACCTTTTTATAGTTCCAAGAATTGATTACAGGGTTCTCATAAAAACATTTTCATAACTAGAATCTTAATACAGAATGATTTTTTTTCTATGCCAAAATACATTTAGATGGTAAATTGTCTCTAGAAAAAGATACAGAGAGAAATGGGGTTTGCTGGCATGTAATCCATCTTATTTCATTCTTTCATGGTCAACTTTAAAGCAATATCTAAAATGTTTATCATAAAATACTTTATTGTTTTATCCAGAGTCTTAACCAGAAAAAAAAAAAGGAAGTTAATTGGCTTATTCTCTGTTTCAGTGTCTCTCAGGCGTGCCCAGAACAGCACTTACCCTCTGTACATCCTACCTTGACCATAACTACCTGTCGAGGGTTTTTTTGAAAGACATTAACATTCCCATTGACTTAAGTTTTGGGTGCCCACAGAATGAAGAGTGGATTCACTATAATAGCTGAACTGCATTTACCAAATGCAACACTGGGAAAAAAAAAAAAATCCACATAAAAACACATAGGAAGATTGATCACACAATTTTATTAGAGTCTTTTGAACAATTGCATTATGTTGTTCCTTTACTTAAAAACTCTTGCAAAAAAAGACATTGGAGTGGACTGGTTTCAACCCTGAGCATTAACACTGCATATCAAGTACTGTAGTAAAGAAGCTGGTTAAGTTTGTAGCACTAGCACAAGTCACTGATATTAATCCTCTAGGTGATCAGGTTTTTACAAAAAAAATACATAGTTTTCAATAAATAATGCTTAATTTTACAACTTTGATACAGCAATGTCATACACTGTTTTGACACATACTAAACTCTGCATGCTATATAGTCTACTAGAAGACAAAACTTTGCCATGCATTTTCTTTTCCTAGTGCTAGAAAACACTTTGTCCTCCAGTGCATTGCCTCAAGCAGCCTTACCATCTTCCTTCTCTCACAGCAATAGGCCGTGCACTGGCATGCAAAAACCTCAAGAAAAGGTTTCCCCCCCACCATCACTCAGACTTCTAAACAAAAGTACTTTTCAGCTTTTCCCCCCAAGACCTGGAGTGGCTATGAAAACTAATTTCATGTGGCCTTGAAAAGTCTTTGAAATTACATATTTTAAAAGTGTCATGCTTGAAAAACTGCTCTAAAACATTCAATTTCCCCCACCTGTGGCCATCATGCAACATCATTGAAATGTTGTAACCATCAAAAGTCCCACACTGGAAAACAGGCCTCCATTTTAAAACAGCCCACCAAAAAAAAAAAAAAAAAAAAAAAAAAAAAAAAAAAAAAAAGGAAAGAAGGAAAAAAGTATCACAGCATTTATGTAAAGACTCCAAAACGCCAATATATGTACAAGAGCAAAACCAGATACAAATTGTAAATGAACTAACAATGGCATATAACTCTTCTCCCTGGCTTCACCAGGAGTTGAGGCAAGTTGGTTTTGGAGATAAGCAGGACGATGGAAACAAAAACAAATTGTGACAATGGGAGTTCCTGGATTAATCATTATTATTTGATCAAATTTCTTCAAGGGGTGAATCAACGTCTTGATTTTCTGGGAGGTGGGAATTACCAAAACCTAAAGCCCTAATTAATAACATATAATTCTAAATCAAACCTGCTTCTGAGCATTCGCAGGTCTTAGAATTTTGGTGCGCTTGCGTTTTTTCATCCTGCAAGATTGCACTTCACAGAAAATCCAGATGTTGTAGCTAACCACAGAAGAAGAAATTTGATTAATTAATAAGGATTGAAACCTCCATTCTCACACTTCCAGGTTGTTGTTCATCATTGAAAACCATTCACCCCTTCTTATCCATATTGCTTTAGGGGTTTCCTTGTATCTACAGAAGTCATTCCTTTGAAATTGCTGTCAATCACAATTTTCTAAGAGTTTTTAAAATATTCCTATCTTTGCACTGGCATAAGTATTGGGTTTTCTAAGAGAATCTCAACCCAAAGAAGGTATTACTTTTATACATGAAATATTACGAACTTTTGTTTCCCTTTTTGTAAGTCATTCTACACTTTCTGCACATTTGTGCTTTATACTGAATATAAAAATAGGTCTTTAAAACTCTATTTACTTTAAACTCACTAAAAAACTACTTGCTTGTGAAATTCTCTTACAAATTCACTGCATCCATGTAGAGAAGATAAAACTAATTAGGCAGTTAATTGGTATAGGTAGTGTGCAAAAAAATTAAGACAAAACAAAAACAATCACAGCCTTCAATGTGGGTGAGGGGAAAGGAAATAAATCAAAGAAATACAACTGTATAGCAGGGGAAATGTAAGGCAACTCATTGTATTAAGTTTTTGTTGGTTGTTTTTTTTCCTGGCCATGCTTACAAATGAAGGTTAGGAGGAACTAAGACACCTATCCTGCCAGCAGCCCTTGAGGCCAAAACTCCCATTAAGCTCAATGAGAATTTGGGGGTTTTTTAACCAGTGCAGGTTTAAGGCCTTTCTAGGCAACAATTGTGAAGATGTAAAAAGGAACTGGAACTTAATGAACTGTGTTGAATATCCAACACCTAAAAATTATATGGCCCTGACGTTGACCCCACACCAGTTTTACCTTGGTGTAACAACCGAGTTGCACTTCCCTCAACAGGCATGAGTGAAGGACCAGACCGCACGCGTGCAAATCACATTCAAGAGACTTGAAGGAGTTTCCTCCGAACGACAGCGAATGCTAAAGAGCATGTAGCACTTAAAGGATGCTTGGAATGAGTCTTTCTACCACATTTGTGAAAGACTGCACTTAAAGGAAGAAAATATTTCAGTTGTGGTTCTTTTACAAGGAAGAGAGGAAAAACATAATAAACCCAACAAAACGGTAAGTTTTGGGATAATGGGGAAAATGGTAAGTTTACAAAAAAGTTCACTTTAAAATTGAAAAGAATCAGCATGTTTGGTTAGGTTTTACATTGAGTTGACATCCTCAGTGTTAGCAAGTAAATTGTCTTTCCACATAAAAAAAGCTCATTTTTCTCCCTTCTGTCACTGAGTCCCATTACACTTAGAGTAGTATTGTACGGAGATAAATGCAAAGAGTGTGGAAAAAAAGGCCACGGGAGATACTAAGCCTGCAACAGGACTGCTCTAGCAGGTCAACAAGGATTCCTATGTACACTAAAAAACAAAAAGAAAGAGAAACGGAAGGTATGAATATTATTAGATATGACCAAAGCAAAAAAAAAAAAAAAATACAAGTAGCTTAGCAGATGCTATTTTTCATGATTAGAAGATTGTTTTTTTACTCTGAGATCAGCAGGAGCTTAGGCATTCAACAGCATCAAACTTCAGCCCCAACAATGTAGTGGCTTAAACAGAACACTACCTAATTTTCCCTTGAGCAATATGCAACAATAAACTCTGAAATAAAAGAAACTCAACTGTCTGGACAAAAAGTTGTTTCCCTGCACCATATACCCTCACTCAAAATATTCCTCTGATACAGTATTGTATAATTCCCATCTAGAAGAAAGAAAATATATACTTCTGAGTGGGTATTATATTCTTTGACTAAAGTAGACCTGTTGCTCTTTTAAAATATGCCTGACTGCTCTATACTTGGATCCTTTCAATCAGTTATCCTCGACTAATATTTTAAATGGTAATTTTAAAAACAGCTTCCAAAAATGTACTCAAGTCGAAACTTTTGTAGGCTGAGACACAGACCTTATTACAATGCAAACTAAATGCAGCCTATATTTGACCATAATCGTTCATAACTCATTGAACATCTGTAAAGCACAAATGTTTAATGACACTGCCTATTATCACTTTAATAAACAAGGATGCATATCAGAAGGAAGGGACTGGAAGAACAAGTCCCCATGCTCTCATGATAGCTTGAAGAATTACTAAGAGAATTTTGGCTCAGTTTTAAGACTTAGAACCTGATCAACTTACTCCATCACCCTAGCCCAAGAACGGATTTTTGATAGCAGGATAGTGAATAGCTAGGCTAGAGCACTTCAGTGTATCTACTTTCTTTCACTCTTTTGCCTTAGAAGAGATAAATGTCATTTGTTTTCAATCTGATTTCTAAGTTATTACATGGAGAACACACTAATCATTTGAGACCAAAAAATGAAAATTCAAGAAACTCTGTTTTATTGAGGACTATCCATTGCCAAGGATATCTTGTATATCGTAATTAAGTTTGTTTTAAAACACAGTTTCTCATAAAGAATTATCACAATGCAAGACATAAATTTGAGTTCCCAGATATGCTCTATCTCTTTTCTGATAGCAAAGATTTAGGCCAAACAACTTTTATTTAGAATCATGAGTGTTTTATTATTATTAATATTATTATTAGAAAGAGATCAGATTATATTAATCATTTTACTACCAGTTTAACTAACCTAAAGTAAGATATCTCACCACTTAAATGCCTAAGAGTTGTCTTTGATTAAACATAACATGCATGCAGGTTTTAATGTTATGTTTTATTATGCCTTACAAATGTGTATGCAGGATTTTCATTTCAGCAAGTCTGAAAGCCTGTAGCAGTGGTTGCCACCAAAATACCAGCACAGTGAATTGTCCCTGTAAACAGCTGGATCATTACTTAGTGGAGAAAAAAAAAAAAATTACCAATGCCTATCAGATAAAAAGTAAACTTCTCCAGAAACAAACTTCTACCTTGTGAGTCTGTTTATTGCCATCAGCAGTTCTTTCAGAGCGCGCAACTGAAATCCGATGGCTCCTACGGTAAAAAAAAAAAAAAAAAAAAA
>JAVJGG010000017.1:11828367-11854266 GCA_035590195.1 Aviceda cuculoides | reverse complement strand
CGGTGCCCGCGGCTCCTCGGGGCCGGGCCGGGGGGGGCGGCCTGCCCGGGGCGGGGGGGAGATCCCCCGGCCACCCCCCTTCCCCGGGAAGGCGCGGGCTGCCGGCAGGCGGTAAGCCGAAACGAGGGAGGTCATCGCAACCCACCTGGAGGCGTTTCCCGCGCGGTGTAGGCAGAGGATAAAGGCGGGTTCTCCAGAGTAAGGGGTGACAACTTACAGAGAGCGTCTAACAGTGCCGATTTTTTGTTTGTTTTCCAGAAAGCATCCAGTTACTCAACAGTGTTGTGATTACTGGAGAACGCCGGTAGCGGATCCAGCTATAATCCCGTGTTTGTTTTCATTGCAGAATTTGTGAAACCCAAAGCCGATGGTCTACTCATCTGTGGTCATTTTGCTTTGCAAAATGTGTGCTGAAAATGAATTCGCATACTGTTCTGTGGGTCCCTTTGTGTTTTTGTAGCTACCGTTTACAGTTATTAGCAAGACAAAAGTTTATTAAGTTTTGTGATGGTTGCTGGCTGGATGCAGACATGATGACAGTGAGAGGGATGAGCCCTGGCACAGCCTCTCCTCTGCCAGAGCGCATCCTATGAACTGGTGCTAATGGGGCAGCAGGTCCCGTGGTACATCATCCTCTAATTAGCACAGTGGTTCGTTTTCCTCAGACCACAGCAAAATTGCTGAGGTTGGATGATGTGACTATGATATCATAGGGCTGCAGAGTGACTAGCGCTATTACAGGAACAAAAAAAAAAAAAAAACCTCACTTGCCTCTTTTAGCTTTATGGATACATCAGGGATACCAGGTCTCAGCTGCGCTTGTCAGGAGGGGTTTGAAGCAGACGAGAGGCAGATACCTAGTATCGTGTGGCTTCCCCTGCCTGACCCCAGCTGGGTGTACAGAGTAGAGGGAAAGGAAAGGGCATGGCTTAAGAAGGTTCGGTTTACTTCACTGTAAAGATGGATTTTCAGAAATACTGCTCTGGCTCTCCATGGATGCCCCCAGGAGGGATGTTTCCTCTGAGGCTTCCTGCCACCTCTCTCTCTCCTTGTGATTGCACCTGGTGGTATGATCTAGCCCCATAATAATGCTTATCCTTTGAGAGACAGGAGGTAAAATGGAAAATAAGCCTGTCAGGGCACTCAACCTGTCATGAGATGTTACAGTTTAGAGAAACCACATGAGGAAAGGGTGCAGTACCTTTGGGAGTGCCCGAGTTCGTGCCGCAGCTGTGGTCAGCTGTGGTCTCTCTGAGGATGGCTGTTGGCAGGGCAGGGCATTCCTTCCAAGAGGAAGAGGCTGTGAGTTTGGCACTTTCCACTCCGTCTGGGTGAGGACTCGCTCAGGTTGGGCACGCTGTAGAGCCACTTGTGTTGCAAGGCTTTCGGGAAGGGTGAGAGTGTATTTCTTGCAGTGCTGGTGTAGACAGGAGTCTCCAGAGATATGTAGCTCGCTGGCTGGCTCCAGGGAAGGCATCTTTACTGCTGCTGGGACTCTTACTACAACGATACCAGGATACCAAGCGTCTCAGTTAATCCTATTTCTTAGTATTTTTCTGTAAATACCAGTATTCAGATTACAAAAAAAAAATAAATTTGCCTGTGAGAAATACTGAGGTTTTTACACGCGTTTTGAATCCAGATAGAAGTAATGGTGCAGTGTTGCAAAATTAAACACGTCAAAATGTTTTAATTTGTTGTCGGTGTTTCAGCTTTTATGGGAAATTCCATGATGTCATATAATTGCATAAAATTCAATCTGATGAAATGAAAATTGAATGTTTCCTCAATTTCCTGTAAAATGAATCAAAACAATGAATTTTCTAAAATACTGTTGTTTTGTGGATCATCATTTTCCAACAGCCATGAACTCTTTTGGAAAATTTTCAGTCAATTGCAATGGAAACCATATAATCAATATTGGTAAGACATTCTGATGACTAGGACTCCATCCACCAGGGTGACGGAATCTGACATTTAACACATTCGGATCAGGAGAGATCATTTTTAATAAAGCTTTGGTGTAGATTGAAGCCACTGTTATTACAACAGACTTTTTCTGGGATGTTTCTTCTGCTTCATGTGTGTCCCTGTGAAGAAGCTTATTAATACTTCGGGCATCGTGTAACTTCTGTAAATCCCATTTTTCTATTTTTTCTGGTATATCTCATTTTCTGAAGTGTCTTGGCAGCATTTCAATTTTTCCTCAAAGCGATATTTTAAATATAAACAGCATTACTGTTTTCTCATGCTTGTTAATGTTATGTTCTGATTGTTTTTTGTTTTATTTTGAAGGGTAGTGCTAGGAAGATAATGAAGCTGAAAACAGACTGATAAATAATAGCCACACTCAAGAAAAAAATTATCTTGAGGATTTTAGAAATCTGATTAAGACATGTGCATGAATGAGTAGATATTACTGTTAAAATGAAATAATTTACCGTTCTAAAAGCAGTTCAATAATTGTATGTGTGCGTGCATGTATATTCCTATTAGAGCGCAGCAGTTAGAGCTAACAGCCCACTGCTCGTTCTTTTGGAATTCAAATGCATAATCAGCTCTCCATTATCTAGGTCAACAGAAGGCTGGGCTACCCCAGAAAGTGGGAGAAACAGGTGAAATGGGATTCACTGGAAAGCTTAAAGTTTACCCCCTTGGATGGAGGCTGGTTTTGCGGGTCTGTGTCTACACTGGGCTTCCTAGTGCTCCAGTTTGGGGGGGTTGGAGGGGAATGGGGTGTGTTATCCTGAGTGCAGTGTAGCATGAATATATAATGCCAGTGAAAGCACTGAAGTCTCTGAGTCAAGAAGCTGGCGAGATGCCTCCAAAGGCCTCGAGCTAGCCAGCAGAAAATGCTTCACGCGGGAACACGGGCCCTCTGAATGTGGCCCTCTGTGCTTACGTCTGCCCCCATCGGTACTTGAAAAGGTGAAGTGATCCATCTTTTTAAGAGACTGACCTCATGCTGTTCTTGCAAGATTTCGACTACCAAACAAGAGTTAAATATGGGCAAAAAAATTGTTGTTGAAGAAACTGTTTTAGAAAAAGCGGAGGATATTCCCTCTCCTTACAGTTCCTGCTCTCTGTGTTAGATTTAAGTAAACTGAAAGCCAAGATTTTTACTGTGCTAACTCTGAAGACAAATAGTACTATGAGTGCAGTGTTCTTTCAGTTATTTATTTCATGCCTGTTCTGAATTGTGCTGCAGATTTTTGCCTGGAGCGCCCAAAATGACTTTGCATGGAGAACGTGTGGGAAAACTGGAGTTACGCACCTTCTGCAAGGTGTGGGAAGTGGTTTCAATCTCAAGCTGTAGATTCAAAATGGAGGAAGAAAGAATTACACTGTCAAGAGAGTTTTGTCTTAACGGGAAACGTGATGAATTCTGAACGGAGGGGTCACACCTGAGGTTAGATCACAGTCACATTTCCTAGAGATCTTTTCTGCAATAAACGTAAATTCCTTGACTCTTGCATTCACAAGGCAAAAACAAGTGGTCTTACCTCTTAGCTAACTCAGGGTAAGATAGTGAAAAGGCACGCCGGCTGTGCTTTTTAAGATTTGGTGACTCTACCCTTCCCTAGAATTTTTATCTTAAGCTGCTAATTCACATGAAAAATTCCACTTCCTTGTCATCGCTAGCAAAATAGCATCCTCTCCTGTCTTTTCAGCTTCCGTACGCCCTTGGAGTTGAGAGTGTGTAAGACTGGTTTCCACAAAGCCTTTGTTTTGAAAATGAAAGTACGTAAGCACCCGCAGCTGACACGTGTAACAACCGAATTTTGGATTGAGAGGTGAAGTGCAATCATTTAACTGAAATAGAGTGATCATTCGAGAGGATAAACTAGTTTAGTCCAAATCCGGAAAAAATCAGTTTACATCCGATTTGAATCTAAATGTAGACAAAGGTATCCAGACGTGCTTAACCTTGATTTTGTATGCCGAAACCTTTTATTTCGCCAAAAGTGCATGCGTCAGATGCAGGGGTGGTGAGGGCGGCGCGGGGGTGGTTTGCTGGCCGGCCAGCACGGAGCGTAGCACCCTTGGGGGCGGTGGGGCACGCTGCTGCTGGAGGGGTCCAGCTGGAGCTCGGAGAAGCTGTCAGTGGGAGCAGGAGCAGCTCCTCCTGGCACACCTCCTCCCAGAGCTGAGCATTCAACTTCTTCGTCGGCCGACGTACAGCTCCCGGTCACGTTAGTAGAAACCTGACAAAAGAGCTGCCTTTGAACCGCTCGTAGGTAGCTCCAGAAATGATGTTTGACCGCTGTTTGTAAAAACACGATCAGCAAAGACATCTTGAGACAAAGAGATGGTGTACATTGACTGAAACAATCCAGGAGTTAAAAATTGAACAGAAAGTAACCTTATTCTTGCAGCTATGTTCCATGTCCAAGTCTGGCATCCTGGAGTGTGTTATTGCTCCACCATCCTCTCCTAAGGCATGGCTGGACGACAGCGCTGTCTCACCGGCCCGATACTGATGGGCCGTTTCCTCTCAGCCCCAACACACTGATCTTACACAAGGAACTGTTTTAAGACACCAAGATGTATCACTGACCGTTTTTCATAACATCATCCTGATTGCAAAGCGCAACTTACCAAAAAAAATTCCAAATGTGTTCTTTGGGCATCATGTACACTGCAAAGCCATTTTATGCTCGAAGAAGCAGCATAAAAAGTAGTGTTGGGATGTTCCACGTACATTGCAAACCTCCAGGAATTTTTGTTTGCAAGACAAAATGCTTCTTTTCGTCCTGGTTGTGCGACTAAAACCCGTCTCTGCAAGTCAGGTGGGGTCCCTTCCATCCCACAGATCTTTGTAGTACTAGTAGTCCTGTTCGGCAGATAATTTCCTCAGCCACTTGTGTGTAACCCTATTGATTTGAACGTCTGCCCCCAGCAACACCTGTGCAAATTCACGGATGGCACTGGGATTGCACAGATGCCATGGAGGGCATATTCTGGCGTACAGGATATTTATTACTGGTGGTGATGCATGAGATGGAAGGGATCCAGGACTCAGGCTGAGTTTGTGCAGCTGGCAGTTAGAAATTTACTTGCTAACTGAGCTCATTGGGTAGGAAAATCAGTGTGATAATGAATCCAGAGCCCCCAGTGCCATTTTTACCAAATCACTTTTTAGGGCAGGAGAACAATTTAGGAGAGGTGTGTCTCTTATTAAAAGTGTCTGAAAATTATAGTTGAAAAAAAGTGAAGGGAATCCCACAAGAGATTATATTGCAGTTATTTGATATCAGAAATGGCTGTTTCTAAGCTTGTTTAAGTGGGGATGTTTACTTGTTTCTACTGGAAACTTGAAATGTGTAAAATCAACGTGTGAATTTAACACAAGAATTTAATTTTACCTTAATTTTAATTAAATATTCAGTAGCCAGTTACATGAAATTAAAAAGAAAACAATTATTTTTAACAGGTTTTGTGTTGATTGATATGAAATCCTCTACAAAATTCAAAACAATTCCAAGTGACAGTTTATTCATAATACTGTGCATTTATATTGTTGGCCTATAGACATTGAAACCCATAGCGTTTTAGCAGGTCTCAGGAAAAAGTGTTGTATCTTGAACCAATTACAGACCATCTCTGGTTAAATTGCAGAGCCAGTTTGCTTAATATGGGCAATTTGATGTTGTAAAGTATTTGTCAGTACCCTAGGGTAGTCTCTTAGGGCACACAGGTTTCACTGTATAATATTTCACACTCACATGTGTGCCAGTTAACCTGCTTCGGTGGAGGCTATTTACGACTCATTTAGGATTTGTTACATTATGTACTTAATTTATGCAATATGCTTAAAGCTTCTCTTTACCAAGTCTAGAATGATAATCATAGTTATTGCATTGGATTTGGTTTTTGGTTTTTGGTTTTTTTTGGAGGGGGGAGGCCTATTTAGTCCAGCAGGCTTCTTACAGAATGTGAAAATTTAGCAAGGACATGACAAAAATGCGTAACAGAATGTCTGTGCATTAGACATCACAGCAATATGCCCATTAGAGGTAAAAAGCGTGTTCACAGTTGAGTAGATGCAGACGCACAGATTTATCTTTTACCTTTTCCTTCCTCCTAAAGAAGAGCAGAGGGCTGCAGCTGGCCTCACCCTCACTTGCAACCAAATAACATTTGAACCTATAAAATGGAGACAGAGTGTGTGCTTTGGCTCTGCTGCCTTGAAGGAGGCGCCAACGTGACCTGCAGGAAAGACACTTACCAAGTCTCGTGTCCCGCCTGGTTGGGATCTGCTGCTCAGCCGCCCTTTGTACATACCGTTAGAGAGCAAGGGAGAAGCCGCTCTGCAGCATATGGCTGAAAGGTCTTCAGCTTACAGGACTCACGTGCTGAGCAGGGCTCTGCAAAATTCTGCAGAGGTTTTGCTAAGAAGGGCCCTGCCCTGAACGCCACCTGGTCCCATGTCATTTCCTAATCCCAAAGCTGGCGATACCCAAGGGCATGGCCGTAAGGAGATCAGCCAGGAGCCCCCCGCCAGGCAGCAGCGCAGAGGTTTGCTTTAGCCGGGCTTTCTCGTCTGCGAGCTGCGAGCGCGCCGCGTGGGACCCGCGAAGCCCGGGCCGATGAGCTCGGCGGCGCGCGCTGCCTTCGTGCGAGGTCGCCTCCTTAGGGAGCTGTGAGCTGTACAGCGCGGGCAGGAGCCTTGGAGCACCGAGTCAGCCCATCTGGCAGGTGCCCGGGCTGTGTCCCCGTCCGAGCTAGCCCTGCCCGCTTTTGGGGGAGCTCAGCTCGGGACGGCCGGGGGTGCGGGCTTCGTGGGCTGCCCTGGCTGCGCCCTGCAGGCAGGCTCCTCTCGCCGGCAGTCCCGAGCTTGGGCTTGCGCTGGCAACACCCGAGCGCGAGAAGTGCAACGGCTGTACAGTGGAAATGGAAATTAGAGCTTCATTACTGAACAAAGCAGCAAACCACATAATATTCCTATTGGTTGTATATACTTAGAGAAAAAAGGTTGTATGGAGATCTTTACAAAGCTCTTTATGTCCTTGTTTTGTTATGTCCGTATAAATCTTTCTATTACCATTGTTTCAAAAAGAAATAAATTTAGCAAATGTTTCATTGCCTATTTTTTTTCCAAATGGAAAACAAACAAACAAACCTCCTAGTTATAAATAATATCAGCAGTCACAAGAAATTGTACAGTAGCTAAACAATGAAGGCACATAGAAATGCTGTTTGTTTTATTTCTACACAAAGCCCCGCTGAATTCACAGGAATGAATTAAATACGCTGAGTGTGACTGGGACTCTGGGAAAGCAACACTTCAGTTAATACTGGTTTTAATTTTCCATTTTTATTAATTCGTTGTAAATTTGGATAATAACTTTAAAATAAAAGCCACTATGGAACTACAAATGTATATGCATATAAAAGTACATTACTAATTCCTATGAAAATCACCTCGTGTTCTTTCAGTTTCTAAAAGAATATCCAGCAACATTACTAAATATTCACCAAAAACAGGTAACTTCAAAAAAACAGCACACCGTTCCCTCTAATAACCCTTGCTTTTTAGTAAAAATGGGAAACATCATCTTATTCCATCCGCTATTTCTTATTTATGAATATGCTAGGAGGTTCCAGGTGCATACAAAACCCTGACTGTACCAGTCATTTAATGATGGTGGAGGACACACTCATCTGGAAAAGATTGTTCACCTTAAACCAAAAGCCCAAACTGTCCGCCTTTCTCCCTCCTCTTTCCCTCAGCCTTCCCTTATGTTCCAAACTGTACACTCGTAGTGTTAACACCAACAAGATATTCAATAACATTAGAGGCTTGAAGGTTTCCTGATGCTTTATTACACAATGATGAAAATATCATAACGCCGCTAACTTCATCAAATCAGGCATTTCATTACAGCATCCTGCAAGTATAGAAAACTGATTGTCTTGTGTCAGCATGGCCCGAATCCAGTTCTTGCATACAAGACATGGTTACTAATGATCTTTGTAAGTCAGCTGAGACTTGATCCTATTTTTTCAGTTTTGCTGCACTAGGAATTGTGTGTCAGAGCAGCAAATAGAAGGAGTTTATTACAGCTTATCATATAGTTTGTTTGACAAAATGGTCAATCAATAAGAAACCAGAAATTAATAATTAATTGTACTTGCAATTTGCACAGCAGTTGATATCTCATGACACGGCGAAGTCTGGGATAAGGAATTGTTATCAGCAATTTATAGAAGGGAGCTGCAGTTTTGGGGTTCTCCCTGCACCATCACTACTGGCCAGAAAAGGATGGTACAGGGAGCTAGAAACCTCTTCCCAATCTCTGTTTTCTGCTTTACCTGGAAGGGCTTGATTTATCTGGCTGGCTGCGCAACCCAGAGGAATACCTGCGCTGCCAGTTAAGCAGCGTATGGGGGGAACCATTTTTTAAGCACAGACCTGCCCCAAATCCTGAGTGCGTGGCCAAAACCATCATTCAGGTACAAACTTAGTCCAGTATATTCCTCACCTTGCAGGGTAAATTCACTATGAAGAATCACACCTCTCGTGAATAAGATCAACCCCTTCCGCATACCTTTGCATCTCCTTTCCTCTCGGCTTCCCAAACCGCAAGAGAAGAAAGGGGGCAGCTGGCAGCTGCACACACGTTCAGAGTGCTCTCCGAGCTCTTGGTTGGGCAATTTGGGCATAAACAAACCCGAGCAGGAAAGGAAGACCTGAACCAGTGCTAAGATAATTTCTCTAAGGCTACACAATGAGCCTGGCAGAACAGGAATACCCTGAAATCCTCCCCATTACAGTCCTGTGGACTCTTCACCACACAGTCTTGAGACTGAATGAGTAAGTACGCTGAGAAGTCACGTCTGCAAAGACAGCTTCTACAATGCAATTGCTCCCATTTGGGGCCAGGGTAAAGATCAGAATTGGAGCCAACCCAAGGAGAGAGATATATGAAATGGAAGCATGCTTTTTTTTGCATGTGAACAGTTTTCTCTTGAAACAGATAATTATTTGGGAGAACAATCTACTTCTATTCTCAAGCAGAAGAAAAAAAAAAGATTGTCATGTTTTTCCATTTCTGTGTTATTCTGGTAATGTATTTTAGTGACTGTATGCATTTCTGATTATTCAGAATTGCTTCGCAGAGAGATTGAATTTACATTTTATCTAGACACCAGTCTTACTCGGAAAGATCTGTTTCATTTCAGTGCTAGTTTGAAAATCCATTATTTGGTGTTCATCGTGTACAGGTTTTCATTTCCAGCAAGATTGCTGTGGCAGAAGAAATATAGACAAACTCAATGGCTTCACAAAGTATGAGTTTTCTTGTAATATAGAAAAAGACCTTCTAGTTTCCCCGAGCACTGAGCTTGAAAAATGTGGGCCCAATTCTGGAATATATGGTTTGCTTTTGGGGAGCAGTTCAGCATCCTCACTTCCCGCTTGGAATCTGCCTCTCTCCTACCTAGGCCCCTCCTGGCTTTCAGATTGGCTAATATCGTCTCCCCTGAGAAAACAAAATAATTCTGTGTTGAAATCTAGGATTCTGAATCAACTGGAAGTGCTGGTCCTCCAGCTCCCACTCAGTGTAATCTCAGTGATGAGCTGCTTTGCCAGCATTGAGCCTCATCAGGTCCTTCAACTAACACTCAAGAGTTAAAGTTATTCCAAAACCAAAACTTTCTTGCAGTAGGAAAGAGAGCACAGATATTTGAATTTGAAAGTAAGTGATAGAACTTTGTGACAACTGCTCTGTTTGAAACAGACCTTTAAATTAAATCACCAAGAAACGTGATTTTTAAGTTTATTTATATTCTTTTTATTGAGATTTTCTCATTTGTAACACTAATTTCTCACTGCTGTTGAACGTGATGTTTTTCCAGTAACATTACCATTTTGAAAAAATTGCATATTTCTGGATTTTACTTTGAGAAGAAAATGTCAGTCATTCTTATTATCCAACAATATTAATTGGTGCCCAGTTGTACGACACTCCAGCTCATTTTGGAGACCACACTAGTGTTGCTATTAGGCATTTTAATGGTAAGCTAAGGAGGAAAGAGAGGGGAATCAGGAGTTGATGCACATGGCAAAGAGGGAAGGAAATGCAGAGGTCGAAATGTGCAGAAATAGGAGTTAATTGTCATGCTCCACTGAAAAACACTGATTTTTTTATAACACGGCACTGAGCAGATATAAATCACATTGATAACATTTACTGTATATAGATTGTTGTTTCTGATCATTGTGCCAAGCCTCCTGTTAGCATCGCAAAGATGACTGATGTAGACTTCAGGGAATACGAGAAGCACACAGATAGCTGGGCCATATGCTGCAATTCCCAGGGGAATGCAGTCCGCTCTTCATATTGGGTTTGGCACTTAAAGGCTGGAAACTAGAGGAGGGAAAAAGCCCTGAAGCACAGCAATAGAGGTGAACCGCCATGAGCTGGTCCCATCTTACCTCTGCTCTTAATACAAAAGGTTTCTTAACTGTAATGAAAAAAAACCCAACCCTGTTCAAAACATGTAAAACCCACAAAAGGTCTGAGCCACAGTTACTTGCCCCTTTGGAAGGCACAGGCATAAAGCAGTGTCTCACAGCATTTCACTGCAATGTTGTCTTCAGGCTTAATCTGGTAGTGAAATGCTTAAGCAAATAGTTACAAGAAAATGAGTTCTTAGGGCAGCTCCAATGTCACCTCCATGTGCAAGATAAGGTTAGCAATTGCTCTCCTTTTTTAAGTGAAGACATTCTGCAGCTCAAATACGAAGTTAAATTGTGAATGCTTCAGCACAGGGCATAAGTACTTACATTTACACAAAGACAATGTACTGTTTTGAAATACATGACTTCCTAGTGGCTTTCCTGCCCCCCAAAAAAGAAAAAAAAAAAAAAGAGTCCTTTTTATACTTCCAGTCTGGCTTTTCCTGGTTGTGGGCACTTGCTGACAAGGAATGAAATCTATCACTCTCTCTTCCCAGAAATGCCCCCCCGCTTCTCTCTACTCTTGACAACAACAGCACAGAAGAGTGCGGCCTTAAAACAAAATTTTCTACAGTGTGTCATGTTGCTGCTGAAATTTAATGATATTCAGGGCTAGGAGAAAAGAGCAGCTGCCCTCCAGGTGGTGTTCCATAAATGCTCCCCAGAACCCAGCAGGAAGCTGTATAAGTTCAATTCAGTGAAGCAAATTCAATCATTTGCCCCTTTGTAAATGGAGCATAAGCAAAAAAAAGAAAAAAAATTCTTTGAAGGATCCTAACACAACAACTACAAGTACCTAAAAACTCACAAACACATTTTTTTTGCTGGCGCCGCTGTATTTCAGATAAGCTTAATAGGATCTTACCAGCAGCAATTTCACTTTGGAGCGCTGTGGAAAAGGCATAAGAAATTCTCATAAATATCCAATATTTGTTTCACGCAAAACTCAACAATTAGTGGTGACTAAAATGCTATAAGGTTAAGAAGTTGTCTTCCTAAGGCTTTTTTATAAACATTTATAAACAGCTTTTCCAAGGCATTAACTTTTTGTGACAAACATAATTAGTGCAGCATTATTTGATTAAGTAAGAAGACTGTTGTGGATTTTCTGTTCAAGTTATTATTATTTTGTTATAGACTCTACCTACAAATTAGAAGTACAGTAGTAAATCTTCTGAGCCACAGCTCCTTTTAATACTAATTACTGTATTAGTGCCTAATATTCACAGTTATCCTGCACAGCCACTGTCACAATTTACAACTGGCTTTATTAATACGTTATTCAAAATGATATGCAACCATCTTGTTACAGTAGTCCACCTGGACTATTTCCTAGATATAAGCAGATGACAGTATTTTTACCTTAAAGTATTTTCGCAGGTTTGAACTTCACCTTGTAAACAACATGAAAGTGAATGTTTTTCTTCTAATTTGCTGAACATTTGGCCTGATCTGCTTTTTATCTTGAACATGTATGAAATATATTAGAAAGTGATAAAAGACATTTTCTGTCCTCATGCAACTAAATAACTGAAAAAATAAACAGCTTGGATTTGAAAATAGGAATTTGGCAAATGATTAATACATTATCTCTTGTGGCACTTTGAGGGGAAAAATTGCAGAGCTTAAATTCTGAGTACTGGAAACCTGCTGAATTTCACAGTGCATTTTTTGTTGGTAATGTTTTAGAAAGGCTTTCAAATTCACCGAATGTATATATGGAGAGGAAGCAGCAGGATTAACCTGATATCAAATTAATGATCCACTTTCAAAGAGTGCTTTTAGGAAGGAAGAAGGCCTGGTTTCATATCATGAAAGGCCATTCAAGGTCTCAAAACCTGGTTTTGGTATTTTTTTGAGTGGCACTGCATTAAGATGGCAAACCACAAAATCTGTAGTCCAGTTCTTGAAACTGTGTTTTCTTTATGGACTATTACGCTGTCAAAACTCTACTTTTATAAGGTGCCCAAGTATGAATTTATACAACAATAAAATTTCCAAAGAAGCCATAAATGTCTAAGGGATAAGTAATGATTGTTATCACAAAAGTATGCATACCAGAGTATGTATTTAACGAATCCGCTCACTTTCCTTTACCAAATCAATAGTCATATATTTTCACAGCCCTTTTTTCATGCTGCACTATTTTGCAGTAACATTAACTCTGCTAGCCAAACGACCAGACGCCGATTTCAAACTCTTGCCGGGTATGCGCAGACTGCCAAAGTGCTTGCTGAGCTCCGGCTCCCACTCAGGCCCGGGCTCCCCCAGTATACCCAGAGCCAGCGACCAACGACCCCAGCAAAGCAGGAGGATGGTGCGGCTGGTTCCGACTGAGCTTCCCATCACCACAGCTTCAAGCCAAGTGCCTTAGTAATTCCCGTCCGTTCAGCGGGAGTCACACAGATGGTACAAGATGGTGCCGTTGGGTGCTCGGACGTATTTGCGTAGGCTGGAGCACGTACGTGAGGAGCAGTCACAGAGCCCATCCAGCACCGCGACGGGGACGCTGCGGTGACGAGAGGTGCCAGAGACAGGGACACTTCCATTACCTCTTTTGCAATAACGCTCACCTGAGGTTGTAGTAACTTTACTCTACTTGATGGAGAGGGAGTTTCAACCCTTTCTCTGAATTCCCCTATCTTTTTTTTTTTTTACTTTTCACCAATTTATTTCCTATTTGCATGCTGAGTACTTACGAGCATACACTACTTTTGGGGTTTTTTTTAGGAATTCCCTGTTGCAAAGCACGCAGAAAGTTGCCAACTAGTGGGAATGCTATCCAGCCCAAAATTGTTTCTGTAGCTGCTGGGCCATAGGGTTTCCCTTACCTCTGATGCTGGGAAAAGAGCCCTGTTTCTCAAAAGAATATTTCTGAGGCTATCATAGAAATCACAAGCTTTCTAAATTAAATGGAAAATATTTCTCCAATTAGCTGAGAACACTAAGAACAACTGTTTGAGCATTAAAGCTATGAACTGATAACTTTGATACAAAATTCATGATCATTGAACCAAATACACTCTTCTCCTACAAATTGTTTTCTTATAAGATGAACAGCACTTACAAGGAGCAGGAATAAATACTTGATAGGCTCTGTACCTCTTTGCTTATGAAATTGAGAAGCTATCATAACCCCAACTGAAAAAACACTGCGGTTTAGTATCTGCTCCCCTAAGTTTTCCATCTTTATTGCATAAAATTTGTAGATATATGTCCAGTTTGAGACTTCCCCTAGTAGGAAGAGGAAGAAGGCTGAACTGTTTAATGTAGTAAGTAATGTAGTCTGATTACAAAGATGTGCAGCTGTATTAATCTATCTGTGTAGCTGTATTAATTTCTGTGGAACAATTCCTAATTTTAACCATTTTTCAGGAAAACACAATATCTTTGAGTGTTTTGAGGGTTTTTTCTGTGTTACCTAGGAAAGCATATGCTCAAAATAGGGATAGGCCCTGCTAGAGGTATAGGAAAGTAACTGTCTTGAAAAGTGTTTTACAATTCTGAAAGCTAAGCATCAAAAGTAGAGTCAGTCAAGGAATATTATTTTCTGAACCAAAAATTGGATAAATGTTAGCATTTGAGGAATTTGTGATTTGGCCAGGAAACATTCCATTTATCTGCAATTTTTTAGTATTTGCTAACTTTTTTTGCTTATATGGCATTCCTGACTGAATTGCATACTGTTCAGACTCTCTGGGATGGTCAGCTGATCATTTTTTATACTCCTTGACTGTGTGACTAAAGCTGCACTTGGATATCTGTGGGTAAAATACATAGAATTTTTTTTTTCTTGTGAAGCAGCTTTGCATTGTTTAATAGACTTTAATAGAAAGTGCTTCAATTCCCATTTTTTCCCCTCCCATGAAATCATTCATTCTGCTGCTCCCAGCATCGGTGCAGGATATGGAGACAGTGTGTGAAAAGCAAGGGGCTATTTATATCAACACCTCTCCAAGCAGCTCTTCAGACCAGCATGCAGAGCTAAGTACGCCTCTTTCTTTTGACTTTATGCACCCAGCGCTGGCTCGCTCAGCCTTACCTGCAGTCAGAGTGCCTGACCCTCCACATCCTGACGGGTCACAGGTATTTCCTTCCACAGGGGATCTGAAGGGTACTTCTGATTCTGGTAGCTGAACAACATTTTTTCCTGGTGGATTTCAACAACCAAGTTGTATTGATATAGCTTTTTTTTTTTCCAAATTAGTCTACTCTTTTTTTTTTTCTTCCCCCATTGATTTGTTGCCATTTGACAATCTAAAGAGAATTTATTAAGCCTATCCTATTCTCTTAGTTTTTACTGCAAATGTTTTTTCTGTTTTGCTTACTGTTTATTAAAAGGTTGCATGAAGCCAAATATATTTTAAGCTAAATAATAATTGATATGTTAAAAACATGTCACCGAAAATACTCACAGAATTCCAAGCAAAGAAATGTCATATCATTTGTCTGAAACAATGCAATTTCGATGTAACTTGTCTGAATTCCTCTGCCGATTTTAGAAATGGCTTTCATACCTGGCTACACTTGCTGATATTCTCTTCCTGAGGGTCAAGTTATTCAGACTACAAACACTTGTTCCCTGCAGTTTTTAGATTCCAGTGTCAAGACAAGTCATAAAGAGAGAAAAATCTCATTTCATTTGCGAAGTGAACATTGTAGAGACCCGTTTGCCTTTTGCACCATTTTATAACCTAATCCATTGCATCCTTTGTTGCACCTAACAAATCAAAATGCCATTAAATGACCTTTTAATACATCCTTTTCCCCCATTTTATTTAACCGAATTTACTGAGCGGGCTGCAGATGGCAGGCTGAGAGGGCAGTAGCAAGAGGGGACGAAAGGCTGGTGCCTGTGAAATCAGTGGCGAAGGTTCCGTTACACCGCCAGGAGCTCAAGCAGGAACAGGAGACAACACGAGCCGGGTAGCTACCGTCTCCAGAGATGCCGGCGGGTGCGTGCTGCTCTCGGGAGACCTTGCTGCGATCCATGCCATGACTAAGGGCTTCTCGGTCTGAAATCCGGGCAGCTGTTGGACGCCCTGCTCCCCCACCGCCTGCGCGGGGGTGTTAGTCCCGTGCCAGGGGCCGCTCGCCCGGCTGCCACGCCTGGCCCGTCCGTGGAGAGAGAACGCCACCGCGGCCCGTGCGGTAGATATTCTGGCTAATTTAGAACAGATAAAGACGCACGAGCCCAGAGATTCAAGTGTGTCCCTTCCCTTTAAAAACAGCAGTTTGGTTTGAATTGTCGTACCCTTTCTGCAGCACCAGGTCTCTAAGAGTAGAGAACGACTACAGTCCTGAGCCTCTCTTGCAGGGAGGAGAACGCCCAGTTACGTGCTGTGCAGCTCTTTTCCAACATTAACGTAGAAACAGAGCGGACAGGCTCATCTTCACTTGTAACCTACAAGGCAAGTACCAAGGAGTTCCAGGTTTTCAGGCATGAGAAAATGTTTTGCTTTTTAAAATATGACACCATGGCTTAATATCTAAACAAAACAAATCTCCAGTACTGAATTTTCCTATTAAAAACATCAGTTAGCAATTCAAATGTCTTGTCTCTGATTTTAGAAAGACTTTCTGAAGCCAGCATGACCTATATTTTTGACAGATAGATAGAAAACTATGGATTTACAAATAGAGATTTTGTACATATATCTAAGTATGTACTCAGTAAAGGCATTTATATCCAAATTCAGTATTTTTCTAAATGTTAGCTGAGAGGGATTTTTTTACATCCAGGTTATAAATTCCTGAAATTAGGCACTCATAATATGGAATTGTTTAGAAAGCTTTATTTATAGCAGCACTAGCAGATGCTGCAATAATGAACACTGGCCTCTAAGCTGTTCTTATTCTGGTATTCCAATCATTCATACCAATTTTTATTATGAGCCCTCTAATGCAATGTAATGTACAGTGCCTCTGCCACGCAATCAACACACAGGTTTTTCATGTGTCTATGTCTTTTCTTGTGAGTAGAGTTCTGTAACTGAAAGCATTTTATCAGCTCTGGAGTTAAAGACATCAGGGGTGGGAGGGAAGGGATTTAGGTATACAGCTCTTGTTGATAATGAGAGCTTCACTGTTACTAAATGTTTACTAAAGATAAGAACAAAATATATTTGTGGCATGAACTTCAGATAATATTTTACCTGTTCTTTGTGCAGGTAAGCAAAACAAACACTTCACTCTATCATTTTCAGTAGTGAACTCAGCAATAATTTGCAGAGAGAGAGAAAGAAAAAAAAAAAAGAAGAGCAGCCTTGACTCTGCTTATACTATGCTAAATGGTGCTATTTAGACAGGGGCTAAAGCAGGGGCAGGGCACAGCCATACTTCCTCTGGAAACGTTTGGAAAAAGACCGCACAGAGTGCCTGTGATGACAGAGATTGCTCCTTTGTGTGTTCTTGCCATGCTTTGGGATGGGTGCGGAAGGAGTCCCACTACTCCCTTGTTCTTGCCCACCCTCTTTCTGAGTGTGTTTCCTTGAAGTTCCAAACCCTGACTCCTCTCTTTGCTCAGTTGGGCTCTCAAGTCCTTTCTTTATTCTGTGCACCCCTGACAAACATACACCATCTGAATGCAAGCAGTACTTAGCCCCCTAGTTCTGGCACCACCTAAGCCAGTCTTTAGCAAACAGTGCAGTCTGCGGCCGCTGTGTGTTTCCCGGGGATGCCCTGGCAGCCGCAGAGCCCCTGTGTCTCAGGTACCCTCACGGGTGGGTGACCTTCAGACATGAGAGCCTTTTTCCCGTGGAGGCAGAAAGGCCGATTTATCATAGCCCTGAGACCATCTATGCCGGCACGGAGTACTCACAGAGCAGGCTGGGGGGCACCCCAGCTTGCTCTGAAACCAGTTTGCTGTTTGGGCTGCTCACAGCCTGACCCAGCTAGGTAGGGACTACATTGCTGGGGTGTCCGTGAATATCATTGTGTGTGGGGGGAGATGTCTCTTCTTTTGTACCATGCCGGCATCTGAATTACAGATGACTGTGATCTGTTGAGTCTAGTTTCTAAATTTAGTTTAGTCCTTACGGTAGCCCTTTGGAAATGCGGTAAACTGCCAGCGATGAACTTCTCTGCCGCTGTAAGTCTCTGGGGAGCCTTACCTCCGTGTTAGCTGTCGAGGGTCTTCATCTGCATCCGGCTGAGAGCTGCCAGGGCCTCACGCTGGGCAGCCTTGTTTACTCAAGCATTTACCTGATTACTCGCATGACAGTGATAAGGAGCGTATTTGTTGGCAAACAGGTGTAACTCATCAATAATGGTAGCAGGAGGTCATTTGATGACATACTTGGACACACCGTGGGTTTGTTTAGTTTTAAAAGTACTCATCTGTCAGGGGGAGGGCAGCTAAAGATGCACGCCACATAAATCAGAGGAAAGCCGCTTCAGCACGTCCCCAAATCCAACGGATGCTTTTTGGCACTCATACTGGTGTATGTACCTTCCCAATGACCAGCTGCGTTGGTTTGGTCTGGAAATGGGCTTTGCTCTGCTGTTGGGAGGTTAGTGCAGGTGTGGGTCCTTGCCCTGGGTGTGGGGAGAGGGGACGGACGCCCCGCTGCTGCTGGGGACGGCACGGGCTGTGCCAGAGCCGGGGGGTGTGGGGGCAAACGCCATGGCCCCTCGGAGGTAGCCAACGCCTCAGAACTGGGCTGGGCTCAAACTCGTGGGTTTTTGGAGTCATTTCTGTGGGCAGATAGGTCAGACTGTGCTTCTCTATAGGGTATGAAAACAACAAATTCATTATGGATGGTGGAGTCCTATCAGCTGTTCCAGAATCATGGCTCTGTAGTGACATAGATTTGATCTATGATGAAAACAAACTCTCTAGACCTTTACACCCTTGCCAGATAAGTCGTATTTGGTCTGCTTCCAAAACTCTCATATGATTGCAATGGAGTGGGCAACTCTTACTCCACAGGGCTGAGACAAGGTACCAGATTTTTCCTTGCTGCAGTATAAAATCCCACTCATTTGCATTCTATGGCCAAAAACCATGGCTTTGCCCATGTATGACATTTTTCTCATATATACTGACAGTCAAGTCCCACCCTGATTCTGTAGGCAGCTGCATATTTAGGATGCTCTTTCTGTTAAATGCCATTGCACACCCCCTCTTCCGCAACAGTTTTATGCAAAACCTGTAAGATCCTGAAATACCCTTTGGAGACCAAGCCCAGTGCTGGCATTTGCAGATATAAAGAGGTTATCACAATGGTAATATTTGTTTCAGTTTTGCCTTTCTTTATAGTAAACAACTGATCCCTTCAGATTGAATACTAGAGATTCTTCTTAGTTTGTTTTTGTCAGTGCATTATTCTCCTTCTGAATGAATATGTATTATTGTAGGACTGTGATGAGGATAATGAGATACTAGCAGTGATTTATTTGCAATGTATACATATGTGTATGTTTGTACATGCATATATGTAAAGGAAGGCCACGCAAACATTTTGATATTAGTGCTGTTTAAAAACAACAATGCAAAAATAAACAAGCAAAAAGCAGTAAGCAAAAATAATCAAGCAATTGAAAAGGGCATGAGTGTGCAAGATGAGAGAAGGAAAAAAAAGCACTAAGTTACATTTTTGGTCAGTATCTATTTTTAGCATTTCCCGCTATGGTTTGTTATGCCAGTTGTTCTACAGTGGAGACAAAAAGAAATTATTACTTTGTGATTATCTTGGAAGGATGGAAGTATATGAAATTTAAGGATAGCGAGTCTGTATCAAGATACAGTCATGTTTAGTATTTGATTTTAAAGAGCTCATTATAGTATTTCTTCCTCCCCAAATTCCCCTCTCCCTTCCTCCCGTCTCTCTCCAGTTCTAGAGAAATGTAACCCTACTACGTATTAGTATATTAAATCTGCATAGAAGAAAGAGTATTTCTCAGAGTTTGAGACATTTTTCAGTAGACATAAATTGAAATAGGTTATAATTAAAATGTGCAACAACAGAACCTTGAAGGAGATACTTAACTGTGCTGCCTTCCCTAAAAGGAAGATACCTTTTTGCTTAAATAATTATTTTTTAAAATTCACTTTTTGAGAGTAGCTGTCAAGCTTCCTATCAAAGTTAAAATTGCTGTGAAAAATTTTCACTTATTTTCATTTCTGTCTTTCAAGCTTTTAACTGTGTATTTAAGAAGGCCTCTTCAGGGCATGCAATTATATAAACATGCATACATATATACATACAGAGAGAAAGAAAGAGGGAGAGCAAGCATCAGTAACTGATCCCATTCAGATTTGTCAAGAAAATTATATTATTTTCTTATTCGTGAAGTCCATAAATGTGTTCAGAATAATTAACAGAGCTGCAGTAAGCGATTCACCGCTGATTCACACTGTGGTAAGCCAGCGCCTCTTTTTTCCCACTGGGGAAGGGTCACAGACTCGCTGCTGTTCGTTCGCTCACTGAGTCGTGGGAGGGAAACCCAGCCTCCGAATGGCCAGCGCGGAGATACGCCTTTGACGCTCTTGGTTTAGCCGAGTGAGACCAACAGCCAAGAAAGGAAAAGGTTGTGTGCCTGGAACAAAATTAGTGTATTTAAGTGTTTAATCTTTTCTTCTTGTGGATTTTGTCATCAAATTTTATAAGCTCTTCCTAAGCAGGTGACCCTGAAGGGATTCCCCTCCTTCATCTTTTTGTTTTGGAAAACAATTTAAAAAAATAAATAAATAAAAAAAATTGATGGACTACCTTGCCAGGTGTTTATTTTTTTTCTCACAATCCTACTGATTACCTGAATTTAAATGATTGGCACTATGCTTTTAATGTGAAAGCAGATAATGCATACATTAGAGATGAGCAATTAGCATACTTCTGACAACCACTTGCCTCTTCCTTGCTCAGTCCTTGCATATGCATGTTTGTGCACCTTGTAGCAACAGAAGGTTTGTCAGAAAGAGTCGTGATGAAGCCAGGAAATTACAAGCAATGACGAAAATTTGAGGGGAAAAAGGATGAACAGGAAGCCACAAACAACAAGAAACTCAAAAAGGATTATAATGTAGATATTCATGGATATTGTAATTTGAGCCACACCAAATAAACTGCTTGGATTTGTTGTAATTTTCTCATTCTTTTGCTTAGACAAAATTTACAGAGTAAAATCAGCAGCTTTCATATCACTCTTCTCTGAAGTGCAGTTCAAATTCTCTTAAATTCTCTCATCTTGAGCTGTAATTAGAAAACAAACCAGAACAATGCAGACATCCCGGTTGCTAACTGCACAGTCAATACAAAATTCTTTTTATAAGGGGGAGGGTGGGGAATGTAATTGCCTCCAGCCCTAAACAAACCTCAGGGATACTATTGCCAAGTTCATTCAAGTTCATAAAACTCAACAGTACCACAGTTAAGGAGAAAACCTTATCACTCATCAAACGTCTGTGCACAGACCCAAAGCATTTGCTCTGAAAAGTCAGTCATGATGTCTCAGCTGGTTGTGTATAAAGTGTGTGTTATCATTTTCTTTGTTTAGCAAATATAATGGCTGGAATAGACTGCTTTATTTACAGTGTGCAGGGATTAAATTTTTCTTCCTCTTGAGACCTAATTTAAAGGTCTGTTTTTCCCTCAGTTCTCCATTTACTCATGTTTTCAACAGCAAATTGAGGAACCATTACATTAATGCATGAAATTCCTAATCTTGAATGAAAATCTTCTCCTCATCACTGCTTTGCTCACATAGTAACCGAGGGGACCCTAAAGAGTGGGAATGAATTCAGGACCTCTGTCCTGCTGTTGTTGGAACGGAAAACACCACAGAGGTAATTCGCTCGGTTCCACCTTGCTAACGCAAGGCTCTCCAGCAGCTGATCACTCTCCAAGGAGACTGTTTACTCACCCTTGGATGGCATAGATATGAGATAAAAACAAGAGAAAACACAAGTTATGACTGTAATTCCCTTAACTCCTTTACCCACAGAAGACATTATTTGCTGTCTGGAACTTATTTTCATTAATGGATTTTGTGTTTGAGGACAGGTTTGGTGACTGATGTCTTTCCAGAAGAGATGCAGTGCTGATCACCAGAGTGCATGTTTCCTCCCTTTCTGGCTACAGCATCAACTGTGCTCTGCAAAGGCTCTCTAAGGAGCCATTTAGTCTCTTTGGTTAACGTAAAATTCACTGTTGTATTAAGAAGGCCCATGCACCAAAGCCAGAATTAAATGATACTCAAATATCTAGTCTTCTGCAAGGGATAAATTTCACCTTTGCTTCTTATATCCATTGAGGCAACCAACAGGGATGACATATTGTGCCACTGCAAGTTTTTTTCAGATGTAGTTTTAAACCCAGAAACCCAAGTCCAAATTTCTTTTGCAGCTACTACATTGATCAATACAAAAATTTGTCATGGAAAAGATGATGAAACAAATTTGGAAGACTGAATTGAAACTACCTATTTACAAAACGCTGGTCCAACTCTGCAGAAAAACAGTGTGATTTGCAAAGACTCAAGTGAGCCCATTTCTTCTTTCTCAGGTGAATACATCTCAGTTTATAACGAAAGAAATCTAACTTCTCAGTTGAGAGGATTCCTAGTATTCATGGGGAAGATTCTCTTTTCCCGTTGGTATTAGTCCAGAAATCCCTACGAAACAGCAAAAAGAGTCAACCACAATACAACCTACAATCATCAGCATGACTTATAGCAGCTCTGATTCTGCATTAAAAATGTTTCTGCAAGAAAAGCTGTTAAATTCTGATTGATATTGACCCTTTTCTCTCTATACCTTATAGCTGTAACATTTTGGTGAATGTTTTAGGCAAACAGGCATTTTCTCAAGAAAGAGGTAAACTTTTATTGGCTTTGCTTAAGTAGAAAAGTGATATGGAGAGCAACATAGCAACAGATTATACTTTATACTACAATTGCATGTTTCATCTGGTGACTTTAAAGTGAAAGTCTAATAATTAATCTCTACATTGCTCTTTTGAGACAGGTTGTATTTATTAAAACCACCTCACCCGCTACTAGAATCCAGGACAGGTAACTTGAGCTGTATAACAGTAGATAGAAACAAAGCCCAGTATTTTAAAATAATGAAGAAAAATGGATGACATAAAATTGAAACTTCAGGAGGAATTTACAAAAGTAGAATATAATTACATGAATTAGAATCTGGCCAAAACATTGGCATTAACACCAACTCTTGTGAAATATCATGAAATATTTAATAACAAGTTGCTAGCCCAAGGGAAGCGATCCCAGGACAAATACGTGATCTTATGTTTCATTAAAAAAAAAAAAAAAAAAAAGAGTAAAAATATAAAGACAGAAAAGAGACTTTCATTGAAGCTATAAAATATATTTAACACATTTGGGTACAATATTTTGAACTTGTTCCTGATGTCTCTGAATTTGTCTCTGCAAGGAAATGGACTGGGATAGCTCTATTGGAATAAATTAGTCAGCAGTAGTTACATTGGAATACCTCCTTTCAGGGGCAATGTATTTTAGAATGCAAGTTATTTTATTCTGGAATAATTGTGACATTTACAACATTCACTAAGTGATAACGAAAAAGAAAAAAAAGAGCTTGTAATCCAATATAGATTGTCCATAGATGACATTGCAACAAACTATTCCAAATAGATATTGTAGCATAAAGTATTGCACAACAATTATTCTGGCCAGTGCCATTACTGGAAAGAAGTCCCCAAATTTTGCTGTAGAACAGGCAATGCAGATGCTTCAGCCAGTGTAGCTGTGTAAATTATTTTGACCCTCAGGATTTAAGTAAAGGTTCACATCATATTCAGTTCTCAGAGGCTGTGTGCCAGAAAGCCTGTTTTAGTATTATCTGGTCTAACGCAAGATAGTACATGTATATACAACCCACTGGTCTTACACCACTACAGCTACAGCAAATTACTACTAAAGGGTTAAATACAGAAGGATTTAACTCACCATGGAAATTGTCATGTGCTTGACAGTCCTTCAGAGTATGCTGTAATCCAGAATAATGATTCATCATAAGAGCAATAATTCTTAGTCTGCAAATCTTTTCCTCAAAAAGTTAGTGATGACTCAAGTAAATAAAAAGAAGTGAGGTTCATAAATACCTTAACTCCACTATTTAGGTACAAAACAATTTTTTTCGTGTCACAGCCAAAGATCTTACTTTCTAAAAGTGTAACTCCAAGGTAACTAACTGAAATCAATCGTAACTGATTTTTTTTCGATGGAGTCTCTCACCTGGTGCCTGTGAGCAGTTTTAGATACACACATACCTTAAAAAACCTACTGCAAAATCGTGCCTCTCCACTGAAGAAAACCAGCCCTGGTGTGCAGCTCAGGCTGTCCTACACGCAGGAGCGGAAGGTGGCAGGAGCTTGTGTGAGCACGGAGCGTGCATTGACTGCAGAGTGGTGGATGTGCAGGTAACTGTCGGCTTTCGAAGAAACCGCTTAGAGACATGCACCCAACTTTAATCTTCTTCCTGCTGCTCTTAAGACACAAATTCTCTGCCATCCTGTTTTTAATACAGAAACACAATCCCTTATTTTGCTTACCCTAATTGTCACTTTAGATGCTTCAGATGTGTGCTGTAACAAAATGCTATTGCTTTACTTGGGCATTATAGAAAAATGCTGTTAGCTTTTTCACTTTTGGGAAAAAAAAAAGGCCCTGGAGTGAGTCCTCAATAGCCACAAGAAACCAGGACCTCAGTTTTATGTCTCATGCAGGTGATAGCTCCAGCAGTACACTGACCCTTGCTACGGTGCTCCAAATTGACTCAAAAAACTTGTTTTCCTGAAGTCCTGATCCATCGTTCTCACATTCTGCAGAAGTTTTAAACAGTCATTTTAGTGCAGTATCGAATTACAAAGAAACAGAAAAGCAGACTGACTATTTTCCTTTTAGTTCTCTAGGCCTCTTGGTCTATAAAGACCTGAAAGCCCTCAGCAGCTTCAAGAAGGGAACTGTGCAAACTACACAAAGAAAATGCTCACAGCAGGGTGGAAAACAAGCCGTGAATATTTAGCTCAGATCTTACAAGGCAAATCTTAACATGATACCAATCTGAGTGTGAAATAGCTTCTTAATGGAATTGATTAAACTTCTATCCTCTCATTTATAATTAAGCATCACAAAGCATCTAGGAGTATGCTATCAAGAATAGTCCATTGGAAAGGGATGAATTAGCTGAAGCAAGAAAATAATGTTTCAGTAGAAAGTGCTTGACTTCTGAGAATATCTTTCAATTATTTGAGAGATTCACAGTATAAATGTCTCCAACTGAATATTTACTGAGGGTTTTTTAATAGTCAGTAGAAAGAAGTAGATGCTTCTCGGAGATTATTTGTCAAACCCTAAAGTTTTTGTGTTGAAGTAAATATCTAAAATACATTGGATGATTTGTGTCAAGTGACTCTCTCTTGAGTATTGCATTAAGTTTATGCGGCAAGCTTTTGGTAGCAGGGGGGTATCATCACTAAAGTTCAGCAGAAAGTAAAATTCACTGTAAATAGTGAAGTAAGATGAATCTCACGTGTTGTGCCCACCAACTTTGTAGGTATATGGAAGGTGGGAAAGTCTACCCATTCTCTGTTACCTGCAAAAGAGACAGGCACAACTGAAATTCAGACATTGTAGGAATTTTTCCCACTTGAATAAGGACAGACATGGCCCCATCGTGTTGGCTGGGAAACCTACCAGAGCTCTTAACTGCTGCATACTGCAGGAAGAACAGAGCCACCCATCTGTTCAACCTGTGCATGGATGAGTTTCAGGATTAATTTTTCTGTACACTGTCCCAAAAGTGAGGGTATTTTTAAAAACTTAGCTCATCTTCATGTATGTGTATAAACAAAAAGCAAAATAAACAAAATAGATCATTTACATGAGCATAACTATGTTTTTGCATCTTCTATTTACCTATTTAGCCATAATAAAGTCACCATGTTTGCCTCAAGACTGTTAGGTCATTTTTAATTCTGTTTCCAGTGACACAAAATGTCAACAATTCACAATTGTCTGATTTCAATGATTTTAACAATTACCATTGACAAGCAAAAAAAAAAAAAAATTCATAACACTTGTTAATATTTTCAAACGTTTTTCAGAAAATGTTTTTAAAGGTTGGTTTTTTTTCCTTTTTGTATTGAACCTATTCATATGAATCATGCCTGCTATGTTTTGAGAGGGACCTTTATATGTTTGGGGTTTCTTCCATTTTTTCTGTTCTCTTTGTACTATTGAACATCTATTCAAAATTTTCTAAACATGCACAGGGGTGTGAAGTGAAGAAAGCAAGCAAGCAGCAACTGAAAATCTCTAACTTTTCAGAATTCCATTAACTTTTGGAAAGGTAGATTGGCCAATTTACAGTCTTTTCTTTTCTTTTCTTTTCTTTTCTTTTCTTTTCTTTTCTTTTCTTTTCTTTTCTTTTCTTTTCTTTTCTTTTC
>JAVJGG010000017.1:11754452-11828267 GCA_035590195.1 Aviceda cuculoides | reverse complement strand
GAAGGGAAGGGAAGGGAAGGGAAGGGAAGGGAAGGGAAGGGAAGGGAAGGGAAGGGAAGGACAGGAAGGGGGAGAGCCGGCCTCTAGCAAAAATCCTGATCCAAAAGCCCAAAGATTTTCCCAGCATTTGGTGCTTCATGAGCCCTGTCCAAAATAAGGGGGAAGGAGGCACTGGCTTCTTCCAAAACTCCTCTCCTCACAATGTCCCCCTACACTGGGTGTGTGTAGGGGAACGAGGTGTGCTGTGATCCAGCAACCAGAGCTGGTGTAATGGCCCAGGTTGCTGTGAGCAGGAGCTGGCTACAGCTTTTATCTCCAGTTGTCTTAGCACGCAAACAGGTCCACCCGGCACATAGCAGCAAACTTGCCCACAGTGCAGCAGCCACAGGCAAGGGGGGGACCAGCTTGTGCCTTGCCATGCAGCCCTAAATACTTTGGTATTTGGTAAATGGGCTTAGGGCTCACATGGGAAGTTTGCCCAGGTGGATTGACCAGTATGTCAGTACAGGAGGCCACATTCAAGGGTCAAATGGTCCTTTCTGGCCTGATAGTTCAAACCTCAGTAAAACCCCAAACCATCATATGCATATTTAAAAATATTTTATTTCCATTTTCCTTTTTTTTTTTTTTTCATTGAACCCAATTAATGATGGAAGAGGGTGGCAATCTGTCCCTTCAATTTGGAGTTCGGGACTTGTTCATAGGGTGTCCCTAAATGCTTGACCACACCAGGGTACCTCTGCTGCTCTCTCTGGCTGCTTTGGTGGAGCTTCCAGAAGGAAACATGGGATATATGAGCAGAGGGCAGGCAATTTTTTAGCCGGTGGAGTGTGATGATTTCTTCAAGTGATGCAAATGAAGAACACAGGAGCAGTCTTCTGCCAGCATTGCTGCGTGCAGGGCATGGTTTTGCCCATGGAGTGGTGGCAGCTCAGAGAGGAGGGGACATGAGCACATCCCTGCAGTCTCCTTAGCTGAAAGTGCTGCTCACACCTTGGGATGCATCTGTGCAGCACCTAACCCAATGGGGCTTCTAACTGTGACCATAATAGAAGTAACATATAGTAATAAAGTAAATAGACAGTAAAACTGTCTCCTATAATGTTATTCTCCAGGGTAAATGAGATGCCAAAAATGAACGAACAGCCTCCAAGTGATATTAAAATGTCTTTCACTTTTAATAATTTAAGGGACATACTAGTGAGAAAGATAAGGAAACTTTAAAATATATTATTTTTCAGCCTGATGGTGTCTTCCTCAGACTCTCTCCTGTCTGATCCACTGAGGACTCATTGATATATCCTGGGCTGAAGCAGAGCATTTTAATAAGTTATTGGGACAAAAAGTTGTCCTCTTTATTTTATTTTAGTTTGTTTAGTAAGTTTGCCTTTAGAAAAACTGGTTTGGTTTGGGGGGGTTTGCTTCTGTAAATAAATTTCCTTCCTCCTTCCTTTTTTAATTCATCCCTCCCTCCCCATCCTCTCTCCTCTCATCTCTCTTTCTCCCTCTCTCTTTTTCCTTCTTTCTCTCATTCTTTTTCCTGGTTCGAAAAGCCCTAGACTGTCTCCTTGAGTGTTAAGGACAAACTGGCAATAATTTATGTTATAGCGTGATATGAAAAAAATTACATTACACTATAAATTATAATATGAAGGGTGAAATGCCAGGAAGGATGCCAAATGCCGGTGGAAGTCCCATTAGACAACAGGGTTCTATTGCCTACCGCTCCCCACAGAAATCTTAGAAGGTTTGCATGAAACTGTTTGCTATGAGGGGGAAGAGGCAGGAGGGGGGAGGAAGAAGAAATATAACAGATAAAATATATAATCAGTCAACTGGAGATAGAAAATTTTTACTAATGTCTGAAAAGAAAGGTGACTTTTGAATAGAGCTGTGGCAATTTTGAATTTGGCCACCTGGGATATTATAATACTGCCTCAAGCTGGAACAGGAGCTGTGGGGAGGAGCTGTGTTGTGTGCATGTACTGCTGTTATTTGAGGGGGTCTTGGATTTCATCCTCCCAGAGAAGTCCCTGTAGGAGTCACAGAGGTTCCTCGGGATTTCAGGTAGCCCTGCTCGTTGCTGTAGACCAAGGGGGCTCTTTGAGGCTATGCCGGGGCTGTCTGAAGCCATGCCACACTCTGGTGGTTCTTCTCTAGGAAAAGGACTAATTAGTAGGAACAGGGCTAGGGGTAGAAATAAAGGGCTTTCAGCGGAAAATGTCACTAAGGGGCAGATGGGAGTCTAGAGCCCATCTCTGACCTTGCAGTGTGGACTATTGTTCGTGAAGTCAAGTGGCTGGAGAGGCACAGGAGAAAGGTCGTTTCATACTTGCTGCCCCACAATTCTCTAAACACTCACCACTAGCCAGCACCTGAGAAGATCCAGGGGACTTGTGGACCATGAAGCAGACCTGTGCAGTCATCCTCATCTACCAGTGTTGGGTCTGATACGTTTGTGTTATCTATCCCCTGACTATTATTTAATTCAGGCTGCCTAAAAATCTTCACATGCTGTCCCTTCCACTCGATCTCAGCCTGTGTCCATCTCTTCCGTAGATATGATGACACCAAAAATTGAAGTTGGGACAAATAAATTATTTTGTGCAACAGGCTACAGATTGTCGATACAAAGAGGGTCGATTTACCCTGGGGTGGAACGGCTGGTGAAGCTGCTTTTTCCTTCCTGTCTCACATCTGGTGAAATAACTGTTTGAATTGAAAACTATGAGCCAAATTTTATAACGCTGCAGTGTTAGTGGAGAGTCCTTTCTGGGTATCAAGTAATGAAATGGGATGAGTTCATTGTAAGAAAGGGAATGTTTTTGTGATGGACCAAGAATGAGAATATGTCTATTTTCCTTTGCAGATAAAATAAATAAAAAACAGAAAAAAATTATTATTATTTTACTTTCAAGAAAACTAGAAAACCCAAAAACACACCCAACATCCCAATCAATGGACAGAAAAGGAGCTTTGAGTGCCTTATTGAACTGACCTACAGAAAAAGCTTCAGAGCTTCAAGCCCAAACAAGTCCCTGATAAGATGTGAAATGCAATGGAAAAATCATTTAGAGAGAACAACAGAGAAGCTGATTTTGCTCTAGTTTTACAGGTTGGTTCAATAAAGGTTCCTGAACTGTCTTTTCTGTGTAATTCTAAAGAAGGGTCATTTAATTAATATATTTATCTGGAGGAAGAAAAAAGAAGAGCAAGAAGGGAAGAAAACAAACTTAAAACAAAGATTGTATTTCACATTGAGCATTGCAGATCTTGGCTGAGTCTGTCTAGCACATGAGCTCTCTGGGCACCCACAACCCTTCCTTCCACACAGTTGCTCTCTTAGCTTCATCCTTTAATTTGGTGTATAAATTATCACAAAAAATGATGGAATCCAGAGAGGAAAAACACATCCAAGCACATTTCTTACTCATGTTTTCTTTCTTTAGCTCTTTGTGATTCATTTACTGCATTTTCAACCAACCCTCCTGGTTTTATGAGAAGTTGAAAGACAGCGCAAACGTTTTATTATCTCGCTGCCACGCTCCAGAAGAGTATCTGGCAGTGTTCAGGATACCCCCTGTTGTGGGACTTGTAGATGTAAAACTGTGGGGCTCGGTCCTCGACCCTGAGACATCACTCATCCCTTCTCCCTGCTCCCACCTTTGCTGTGCATCCCCCCCAGGCATGGCACAGCTGTGCAAACCTCAGCGCACCTCGGACTCCCGAGTCCAGAGCATCTCCACGGCCTCTGATGGAGGGACCTAGGGCTGAAGCTGTCTCTCCATCTCTTGACAGCTCTATTTCTCAAACAGGCAGGGCTGCTAAAGGGACGTGCAGAAAAACAGTTCATCTGCCCCTAAGTTTGAGCAGGGGACACTATGCCCATCTCTTAGTGCCCAGCCTGGGACACTACATGAGTGAGTTTGGTGATAGAGACCTGGTGTCTCTGCAAGACCCTGCTTAACCTGGGCAGTAAAGCCTTTTCACACCACTGTAGGTCTAGTCTTGCCTCAAAGCGACAAAAACTTTCTGCAGCCCCAAGCAACCTGAGAGAGTCCCCTGTGCAGTACCCTGTAAGCTGTCTTGGACCTGAGACCACTGTTTAGGAACTATGGTAATAATCATAATAGTAAGGTTTTGTGCGCAGAATAGGGTAAAACCACTTTAAATAGCGTGTGGGCCCTCTGGTGGTTCTCCCCATTTAAATGCCATGCTGGTGGAGGCAGCAGCAGTGCGTCTGGAGCTGGGCCTGGCATGTTTGTGTGCATGTTATAAATGGAGCTATTGGTGCCATCTGTGTTCCCATAGCTTTTCCATGTTATTTTCCTATCACTGAAAGACGGAGAGCATTGCCCCCTGCCCCCTTCCTAACAACACGTTTATAAAAAGGGTGTTCTGCACAGAGGGAGGGGAAGGGTTAACAGAAAAACTTTTCAAGGTGAGAGGGAGAGCTAAGCCTTCATGATCTCAGGGAAATTGAACTGTGGAGAAGTGGGGAAAAAAGGCTTTCTTCCCCCGCCCCTCCACAATGCAGTCTGTCTCAAAAAAACTGAAAGATTTTTTTTTTATGTTCTTCCAAATATCACTTCTGCTTGTCACAATATTTATAAAAACCCTCTTGCTATCTCAAGCTGCACAGCCTTTGGCTCAGGTTCCTGCTTATGCAAAACAGGGTCATAAACATGTCACTGTGTATTTGATAAATCCATCTTCCTCTTGTCATTGTCACCAAGAAGCTGAGATGACGGGAGATTACTCCGTCAAATCGCCGTGGAAACGCCTGCAAAGTTTATGAATTTTCATAGGATGTAAGTCCTCTTTAATGGGAAGTGGGGCCCAGTGAAAGCTTACTATTTTTGAGGAAAAGCGCATGCATCTCTGTGTCTGCATCAGTATGTGGGAATATACTCTATCGCCAAATCTTTACCTAACATACATTAAGAGTTACACCAGTGCATCTCAGTTGAGGGCATCGCTGTGAGTTTGTGCCCATTTCCTTGTATCTATTTCTCTTTCTATGACCCCAATTCACATTTATATTAAGGGTCCCTTAAGCCATACTGGATGTGTAAAAGGGATGTTAAATAAGTGCAAATGCCATTAGAGTGTATTTACCGATCTAACACATTTCCTGTGAGCATTTTCATTACCATGTTTTGAAATGCTTGTCTCTGCCTGCCCCTCCCTTCCTTTTTCTGCAATCTAGTGAAGACACCAACCCATCTTCAGTGGGAATTGCCTCTATGTCAGGGTTCAAAGGCCAGCTGGCTTTCTCTTTCTGTAGCAAAGCTTAAAAGCAAACACAATTCACATTTTTCCAGATAGGAACAGTGTCCTTCTCTCACTCCTCACTAGGCGAAAAAATGGCTGAAGGGATTATGTTCAAACTTTAGCAAAAGAGGAGAAAATGGATAAATATGGATGTTAATCATCAGGTATGAAACTCAGTTGTGCCAGGCACTGAACACTGCTGAGAAACTGAGAGGTGCTTTGGTGTGGCAGCACAATGCTCAGTGCAGGACCGAGCTCCTCTCTGGAGCATGTCAGTGCATCACGGTGAATGACCAGCTCGTGGAGGCAAACCAGAGCAGATCTGACCCCTGCTTTGTGGGCCAAGGAGATATCAGCTAAAATACTGTAGGGAAATCACTGGAGTGTTGGTGAGAATGGGCCTCCAAAGGTCTCTGGTCCAGCTTCTCTTTCAAAGCACAGCTGTCACCTACACGTGGTCAGGTTAGCAGTGCCTTAGTCTAGCCGTGTCTCAAAAGTACATGGATGGGATTTATAGAGTTCCCAAGTGTCTTACAGAAACTCCGTAAGGTCAGGTACCTGACACCTCTTCCTCTTGCCCCCCTTGGCAAGCTGCAGATGGGGAGCATGTCTGTTCACAAGGCCCAGGGGATCTCGAGCTTTAAGGTCATGCATGGAAACCACGCTTAAAGCACCACACAGGTCAGGCTCAAGCTGAGCTCTTGCCTACAATGCAGGGATGCAGCCTATGTGGCTACATCTGAGCTTACTCTCCACCACATTGCACAGGTACTGCTGGCAGCTGAGATCTGCAGAAACGCTGAGCTCAGGACAGACTAACACTGGTGACATCTTCAGCAGTTCAGTGGGATTTTTTGCAACTTTCCATTGCCATCCATGCTGCTGCAACTGCACAGCTAACACCCAACCTGGGATGCTTAGAGCTACCTCTGCTATGTACAATCAACTTTTGGAATTTAATTTTTACTTCTGAGCTATTGTAATGTGTCCTATGATCCCAGAGCCTTCTCTTTGCATTAAACGTGTTTTGCCTTCATTTTCCAGCATGTTCAAGTACTGCAACCTCCTGCTGGGGCAAGAGTATGGCAGGCTTCTAAGCCAGTACCTCTGTGTTACTCTACTATTTCTGCAGTGCTAACAAAATCAGAACCCTCCCCAAACAGCTGCCCAAGTATGTAACTGCAAAACAGGGAGGAAATAGCTGTTCCTTAGTATCCCAAGGCTTAAAGGGTGCTAACCATACACCTTTGATCCTCATTGCAGCAGTTACTGCAGTGTGTACAGCCTCTATCTGTTGGTGCATTTACCCAGATAGGAAGCTAAGTAGTAACTCTGGCTCAGTCTTAACCAAAGTAACCACTATTTATAACCTGTCTGCACCATGTATATCTGTGTATGTGTGTAAACTAGTACAGTGTCCAGGAGAGCCGGACTTCAGTAGGATTCTCATCCAAGCGATCGCACAAAAGGAGGGCCGCGGAGTTTCCTATTTGCCTGTCAGGACCTTCAGTGAGCAGTTTCCCCATATGGTGATACCAGGGGATGACGTTACCTCTGCTAGGGCTTGTATTACCACTATTTGGGCTTCTGTGACTAGCACATTTGCTTTCTAACTCCTGCCTGCTTTATACTCCCATTGCTTCACCTACACAAATTTCCTGCCAAAAGTCTTGATCATAAGAAGTAAACTCCATTGCACACTTTGGATGAGATCCCTTCCCTGGTATCTTAAGATAGTGCCATGCGTTTCATCAGTCCTCAAAGTGTTTTAGAGATTGTGCACACTGAACTGCACTAACAAGCCGTTATGAAGTGGAGCAAGACTAAGAGGGAAAGAAGGAATATCTGGCAAAGCATTACCTAATATCACAATTCCATGTATTTTCTAGAAGCTGCTGACAGTCTTATATTTTTCGTTTGGGGTGAGGGCATACAGCATAAGGAAGTCTAATAAAAGCAGGAGTATAGCCCTGATTTGGTAATTTAAAATTTTCTGCTTTGCAGTGAAGGCTGGGATTCTGTCCCATTGTTTTGCAAGCAAACAGCAGCTTATCCTTCTCAAACTTAGGGTTCTTACTTCTGGAGGATGGAAGTAATTTTCAGAGAATTTACAAAAGAAACCTATTCATCTAGCTTATAAGTTAAAATTAATTAAAAATTAGATGCTTTAAGAAATGTGACATCTGTGCTCACATTCCCTTCATCCAAATGATGTCAATAAGAATAGCTCAGACTTCAAACTTTCTGTATAGTTGCAGTTAATTGAATTCTTATGCTTGGGGTATGCTTGAAGAAATTAGGAAGTAATTAGGCTATGCTATTAACAGTTGTATCTAATTGATCTGATGGTATAGCTAACAAACAGGCCAAGGTCAACAGCTTATTCAGCTCCTAAGCTTGATGTGATCTCAGAGATGATGCAATGGACTCCATCCCCTCCTCTGTCATGAATTTACTTGCTGCAGTTCTGCTGGCTGTACTGGGAGTTATGTCACTTTCTTCGGGCCAGATCTACCTTCTGCCATACAAAGTCCACCACTGCGTGCCTGGTTGGGCATCTAAGCTTGGGAGGCTTTGTATGGCCTTGCACCTCACACTGCTAGGCAGCACCGCGGCAGCTTCTCAGCTCTGCCCACAGCAGGGTATCTGCAACCCCTCTGGGTGGCCCTGAACCAGGTCCCTGCTTGTAGGGCTAAACGAAGTGGGCAGCTCTCAATGCATAATCCAACTCTCTGCACGGAAAGGGATGCCGCAGACTTTCACTGTCCACTAACCCACGTTACCCAGTCACTAAAAAGGCAGTCAAAAAGTAAAGGCTGAATTCAGTTTGTCTGTTTGCATGGTGTAGCTCTGAGCAGCAGTTACAAATCCAGTTTAACAGGCCAGCGCTCTGACTCTTTGCATTGATCCAGCACACCAGTGGATTTGTTCTTAAAGAATGAAGTCAAAACTCCCTTTGGCTTTGCCAGGGTCTGGCTTTCACCCTGTAGAGCTACAAATCAATAGAAACATTGGAAGGCAGAACTCACTGTAAATGCCTCTGAGGGGGAAGGTATGGAAAATGCAATTACCCAGAGAAGGAAATAACAAGACAAGCTTTTTTTTTTTTTTTCCTGATGGAGAGTAGTATCCCAGGAATAGACAAGAAAAAGCATTTGGAACGGTTTACAATTCTTCCAAACTGAGGTAGTAAGGATGCAGGAAATTTTCTTACAGGCAGAATTACAAAGATGTATATATGTGACACCTTAGTATTTTTCAGTCTATTCAGCAATGCCATCATTAGTAAAAAAAAAAAGCCTATCTGTAAAAACTGTCACAATGTGGGATTAGAAGAACATGATTCAGTTATTTCACAGTGTCACAGATAACCAAGCATCAGTGTTACTGTTAGTAGTGGCTATGGCATGATAGTTTTCTTCAGGTGCCTTAAAAATTAATTGCTATTAGGATTATGACGGAATCCCTTTAAGAATACTAACGTTAAGTTTCTGGTATATATTCTTAACCTTTAACATAATTTTAGTAGGGAGCTTGGTTTCCTGGATATTGTTCTGTTTTGCCTTTGTACACACATTGCAGTGAGCTGCTTTGGTGTTGCTGTTCTTCACCCAGAGGTAGACCTGCTTTGGTCCCTCTGAAAAAGGAGAGAGCATAGGACATGGTTTTCTGTACATACATAGCTCAGATCCTGTGTTTTAAATGCAGTTACATCTGGGGTTAAACACGGCAGCTTTTTAACAACTTTCAGTAGTGAAGGATAGCTTCTGCAAGTCAAACTGATTGAGGGCTATCTGACAAGGGGAAGGGGGAAGAAAACACCATGAATTATAGATGGCAATCTGTCTATTTTACCATTACATATCCACAGTTGGAGCAGATTCATTCCTCTTGCACCTCCCATTGTTCAGTCATCCCCATTGTACATTCATTTCCATTGTTTCTCCTTGCATGTATCGTACATTCAGACACTGTCTCAACTGTACATTCAGGCTCCGTTTGCAGGAGATCCATCCATGGGCTCAGCTGTTTCACAAACAGATCTAATAGCTGTAGTGTGCTCAGATGAGCATGATGGGTAATAGCAGAGCAGATTGAACTATATTGTCCCAGGAGTTCATATATTTTTATACACTCGTAGGGTACACATCATCTTGCTATGACAATGAGGCTAAGTCAAGCATCTCGGGAATGCAATAAAGCAGATTACAATACTGTTCTTTCACTCATTTTCAGTACACTTCCCCTCCCACTTTCTTTTAACAACATTAATCAATGCCAGGCTACTTTACACCCAATTCCCAAATGGTAGCTTGTTCTACGCTCTCCCCCCCCCTGCCACACACACATGCAGACATTTAGCTCTTATCCCTCCTGAAACAGGCTTCCATGGAGATAAAACTGGGAATTTGTTAAATATCAAAGAAAGTTAAGGACATGAATTTCAGCAGAAAAACTCCCAGCAATTCAGGCTTAAAAATGGTAAGGTTAATCATTTTTTCCCTCCCCAAGCCATGTCACATTATTAAGTGAAATAAAGCTGACAAAGGATGTCATATTCAAATAGCCGGCTTTCTCATTTGCTGCATTATTATTAATGTACACCTTTCTTGTGAAGCTATGCTAGGCAATTAAGAGCCCAATTCTCCCCTCAGACACAGGTGAGGGGCTCCCCTGCATCTCGGTATGAGCTATGGATGTTCCTCCAGAAAGTAAAGATGCGACCCCAGATGGGTGAATCACAGACAGCCAAAAGCCGGAGGAGAGCACTCATGTCCTCTCCCCAGTCTGTGCCCGTTTAACCAAGAGAGCTGCATTCATCTCTTGTCATCTGATGCTTCGTGCAGCTTGTCCACTTCCACTTTGGACAGAGTAATACTCAGTTCTCATGTGCATCAAGCAGGTAAATTGGCCCATTTTTTTCTTTGCTGGTTCCCACTGTAGTATTCCTAATCCCAAACATCTAAAAACAGGAGTCAAGCTTTACAGAAGCACAAAAGCTGATTAAAATCTTTAGGTGTTTTTTAACAGACACATATGGCATTCTTTGAGTTTGCATCGTGTCTTGCTTTATCTGTTCATTTTTTTTCATTCCTCCAAGTGCTGAGGAATGGGGGGGGAAAGGGAGGTCCAGTGATTATGACACTTTGAAATTTACTGTAAAAATAAGCATATAATGCTCACTTCATTACAGGATGGAAGGTGCTAGTTTTAAAAAATTTTGCTAAAACTGATAAAATTTACGACAAGGTAAAATTTACGACAAGGTAAAATTTACTACTGCAAATGACACACTGTACAGTGGCAAAGTCAATGAAAAGCTGAAATCCTTTGTTCACATAGGGGCACAGCATTTCCAGCACTACAAACCTGCAAGAGCAGTATGGACAAACTTTTGTCCAGAACAACACAGATATAGCTGATCCTGTCTTCTCACAAAAAAAACCTGAGCTCTTTCTAGGCGCCTTCCAGACCAACAGTTGTGACAGTCTGTGCACTCAATTCCATTTTGCATTCAGATAATCTTTCCCACCTTGAAAGATCCCACTGAGTGCAGCAAACCATATATAAGGAAACACGTCTTCCCAACACTGACATCTGCCCGTCCCGAGGTAGCTACAAGCATCTATCTTAATGACCCGCAACACCACCAGACAACAAATATCAGAGAGAGTCTGAGATGATGAGCTGGTGTAAAATGAACCGGAGCAGGCTCCTTATAGATTTACACCAGTGGAAAGTCAGAACCAGGTACAGAAAATCGTTACTGCATGTGATGGAAAGTAAATGTGTACCTTGGAAGTCCAAATACTGGATTGGAATTGGAGATTAATTGTAACATAGATGGAGCTTTAGAAAATGTATCGTAATGTACAATCATCCTTAATGATATTGACTCCTCTCACAAGGGTGCTGTGAAGCTTCGTGCGGTCATATCAGTGAGGCATTCAGAGATGCTCTGCAAGCAGGAGCTATAGGAGGGCAACTCAGAAAGGACACTGCCTTCATCTTAATGTCCTTAGCAATAAAGAGAAAGACAGAAAAAGATAAATCTGGGAATGATGGAGAAATAGTCTAGTTTGACAAATTTCCTGTGATTTCCTCTCTTTCTTTTCTACCCTCTCTCTACTCCACCACTCGTCTTTTCCATTCTGGACCCAAAAGGGCAAACACAGAAATATCAATTCCCCTGTTACATCTGTCTTTTCCTCCCTTTATTAAAAAAAAGGTTGTTGTGTTTAGAGTAAAACATATGTAAAATAGACACTAGCTAGGAATTAAACCATATCCAGATTTAGGAGGACTCCGGGTCAAAGCTGAGCCTGAACTTAGCAGATATACCTCTGAGAAGGACGCTGCATTTCCAAAATCTTATAAATTGGCCTCCAAAGTGACAGAAACTTCCCAACACCATGAGGGTAATCATGGTTACCCATGGAGGTTAGCATTTTCTGTGAGATTTTTACCTGTTATGGGGCAAGTGGATACAAATCAACAGACCATTGCTCCTTTGCACATCTCTGATTCAGGTCACATATTTTTAACATTCACAATGGGCTTGGAGCGCTTCTTTATCCCTACCACCAGGGTGAGTCACTTTGAGATATGTAAATGCAAATACTTTCAGCCTCATTTCCATCTCCTTCCCCTCCCTTTAGTGAGCCCTCCCCACATTATTATAGTTTATTTCATTAGCAATAAGAGAAATATCAGAGCTCTGGAAAAAAGGTCTTGATTCATTTAGTGGTAAATTCAGTGTATGTTCAAGAAGACCTGCATTTCCTAATCCCTTGTGCATCACTCAGCTAAGCCAGTCCTGAATCCTAGCCCCTGGTCAGAGCTGCCTTCATCGCAGTCTACACACCAGATTTATGACCCCAGTACTGTACCTTGTCAGCTTCCCTGTAATCAGGCTGAGTCTATCTTACCGACACCAAGGTATTTAGGCTTCTTGTATCTATCGGCCATGGATTTCCATTTGGTCTGATGTGCCTAAGATGGATGTGCTGGCTGCACCGCTTCAATACTGTCCTTCTGATTGTTAATGTTTCAGTTCCAACAGAGAAGCAGTGGTTATGCTTATTTTTCTTTTTTTTTTTGTAAGACCATCTGACTTTGTTTGCTAAATCAGATGTGACAGGCAGGGATTGCATCATGGTTTTACAACCGCTCGTTCACTCACTTGCTGTGCTGCTGAACATTTAGTTAGGCTGGAGCAGAGTCAGTGCTGAATATATCTAAGTAAGTCCCACAGTTCCTCTAAGCAAAGCACCTGGCTCTTTTCAAACCCTCTTTTCCAGGCATCCAGTAAGAAATTATACAGTGCATGTTGGCTGGGTTTTGGGAAGGAGGGAAGATAGGGGAAATAAATAAGAAAATGAGCTGTAAGGTACAGAAGAGTCACAATGAGCTGTTAGTAAGACTGAGGAAGATACTGTTATCTTTAAACTTTCATGTCTTGCTGTCCTGTTATCATTATGACATGATGCAATCTTAAAATATATATCTACACTAAAAATTAAACCAGCCAAGGCCCATTTTCTGTCCCAAGGAACAAATGACACAGTACTGCTTTTATCCACCTACCTAAAATCTCTTCCACCTAGAACAGGGCGAGTGAAACTAAATTTCTTCCTGGAAAGGATAACTGGCCCATAACAATCTATATGGCCACAGCACAGTGCCTGGGTCTGTGCCTTGACTTGGTTTAGCTGACAGATATCAACAAAGCCACAGTGTTAAGCCTTTGCTCCCATTTCAAAATTTGGAGAAGGAGGAAAAGCCCATCCAGCTACCTTTCATATCTGCTAACTCCCCTCCAACTTATACTCCAGTACCAAGCTGTAAATACAAGAAAAACGCAAACTTCGTAAGAAGACAGTTCCAAGAGGATGAGGTTGTCATGGAAGGACAGGATTTGTGTTGTGCTTGAATCCTGATTATTAAAAGCAGAGTGGAGCCTAAGTCATATCCGGATAGAGATTTGAAGTCCCTACGCATGGGTATCCTGGGCTTTATGGTTCATCCTGTTATAAAGAACTGAGAGCAGAATGGGACTGCAGCCCAGAAATATGCATATCTAGGGAAGATCAGAGGTGTTTGAGCCTGAAAAATGGCTCCTGATTCATCTGTTATCAAGATCACCCTGTATAAAAAAACACTGTGTGCGAATATCAGGCTATGTCTCACTCCCGGGCAGAAGAGTGTTAAAAAAAGGGCAGATACTCGCAAATCTGTCAATGGGCAGAAAAGAATGAATAGTAGTGAGAGGCTGAGGTAGCTGTAAATTCAGAACAAGGGAAAACGTTATTATGGTAAAAGCAATTCAGGCAATGGAGTGAAGTGCGTGGGAATAGGGGAACCTCTTGGCAGCAGTGCTGCTCAAGGCTGGACAAGACACTAGTTTATCAGCAGAGGCTGGTCGTGTCAACGTAAATCGTGCCACCGCAGAGAAGTGAGGTGCTCTGCTACCACCTAACCCTGCAAACCCTGAACTTTGCCTAAGCCCCTCCCAGGTGCTGGATCTTTGCATCTGTGTGAAGCTGTCCATTTCCAAAAAAGTGCAGAATTTACTACAGGGAGAAAAAAATGGAGCCCGAGTGCCATTAATAGGATCTATGGCAGCATTCTGTAATACATCATTCCTACTTATAACATAATAGCTGTATAACTCATACAAGGCTCTGGCTCATGTGAGGCATGGAGGTCTACATTACACAAGGGAGGAATAAGCAACATAGTCACATATCCTGTAGCTGGGTAAGATTACAACACAAGCAGCAAGCTTTCCAGGCCTTAAATGCTGGAGGAAAGGACATGGCATAGGAACAGTTCAATCTCTGATTTTTATGAAAGCTAGAGCATTTTCTTTGCAAGAGAACTGCAGCAATTCTCTGCAAAGCTCTGTGTATGTGTGTGTGATCAGCAATAATTGTTAGTTGCCTTAGCAGTGAAAGCAAGGAATGAATCAGTGATGGGAATTAAATTTGCCTTTTTCTTCTCTCAAGAGGTGATGCCATCGGTGAATGAAGAGGTGAAATGAGACATATTCTCACATGTGGTAAATTGCTATAGCTCAGCTGAAGTTAAGGGAGCTCTGTTCCTTTATATCAGCTGAGGATATATTAAAGAATAAAAATATGAGGAAAATTTTATTGTTACAGACCAGGTTTCTTAAAGGAAATAGAGAGCTCCGAACTTGCAGTATGACAGCTTTTTTACAGCCCTCAATTCACATGGTTAGGCATAGTGGGGTGACAAACTTCAGATCAGCCACAAAACATGTACACTCTGAATCCAGTCCTTGATTTTTTTTTTTTTCTTTAAGACCTGAATTCAAAGCTTTGGGCTTCCACTACAGCAGGTGATGAACATTACAAGAAGCTACAAGTGAACCTTTAAAGGCTTGAGCCTTTCAGAGAAAGCAACCTTTGCCGTGGAGACTCAGTATCAGACCTCAATAATTCATGCATTTTAAGCCCAGAAGAGACTGGTGTGACAATCTAAGCTAGCTTGCTACATAAAATAGGCCTTCAGACTTCTCTGAATTATTTCCCATTTCAAGTCCAAGAGCTATTGTCAAAGTAAAATATATACTTTAGAAAAACATCCAATCCCATTTCAAAGTAGCTAGTGGCAGGTTATCTTCTATAGTCCTTGGTAAAGCCTTCTAATAGTTAATTACTCTTCAAAAAAGGCACCTTATTTCCTCTTTGCATGTCAGGTTTCATATTCTAGGATTTGGTTCTTTCTACATCCTCATCTGCTAAAATAAAGAGCCTTGTTTTCTCACTTTTCTGTTCCACAGAAAGTGATTAAATCAACTCTTAATTTTCTCTTTCAGGAGCTAACTGGTGCTTTTAGTCTCATGATAAAACTGGCATTTGACAGATGTATGTAAAACTGAGTGTCTCAGGGAAGATGAACAGAGAACAGTCATTCACTGCTTGTCCCAGAGTAACAGCTGGGGACCATGGAACAAAATTGTTGGGCAGAACACTTAAAATGGATCCAGGGAAGTTAATTTTTAATGGGACCCAGTCAGCTGGTGAAAGTCCTTTCTGCAAAACATATAAATAGGCCCAAAAGTCATTAGATGTGTTCTCCTTGGCCTGTTTTCTTCCCTTTCCCCAAGTATCTGTTCCTGCCAGTCCCATGGCAGTGTTGCATGTGCCTCCATTTATCTGTAGGTTTAGATGTTCTGTGGGTCAGGTCCAAGCTTCAAATTGGGAAATGCTTCAATAACAGATAATGAAGACAAGGGTATGTGTCTTTAACAGGATTACTTCTAGTATTTGCCAAACATTCAAAGTAGCACAAATAGCAATGAGGAGGCTCCTTTCTATGCTCAAAATTTCATGGCTCAGGTCCAACCCTCAAGATCTGAGTAGAGGCTACAGCTTCAGTGGGAAGTTTGAGGTCCTCAGTAGGAGGTGAGAATTACATGCTTTTGTGGACGTGAATTGCAGAGCCAACCCAAAAAGGCAATGTTTGTGGATTGTCTTCTGCAGCACGGGGCTTCCCCTGAGTGTCCTCACTGGCAGCCTGGATCTGTGCACATGGACGCAAGTATGAATACACCTGCATTGCAGCTGGCCAGAGTGAACATGCACACAAGGAGAAGAATTAGTCTTATCGTTCTTCATCCTCAGCCTGGATCACAGGGAGGGTGGCTTAGAGCAACAGAGGTTAAAAACTAGAAAGCCTAGTTTGGAATTAAGCCATAAGGTCTGGCTGGACAGGGAGAGGAAGAAGGGGGTATGGATAATTGCACCCATAGGGCAATTATAGTTACAAGGAGCAGCGAAGCTCCTCTTCAGTCCCAAGGGTGAGATTAATTGGCAATAACAACCCCCCTGGAGTTGCCTTATTGCTATTATGAAGCCAAGTCTTTATTTTTTATTTTATTATTTTTTATTTATAAATGAAATATTTAAGTGCATGACTTTGATCGCCAGGATCTGCTAGTTAGTGCCGGCTTCAGCCACAAGGTGCCAAGATTAAAGATTCATCAAAGGCAAAGGATTAACCCACCCTGCTGGAATGCCAAGTAGCTGGTCGGGGAGAGGATGCTGAACTAAAGGCCTGAGCAAATCCCTCTTTGCTTAGCTTGTCCTCTAGGGCTGTGGATTTGGTGTCTACACCTTCACTACACCACTGCTTAGATAATTTACTCTTCTGTATCTATAACTTGCCTAAGAGGAAGAGGATGAAGTCAACATTAAAAAAAATACAAATACTTTCCTAGGGTGGAGCATTCTCCTCTTAAAGAGAGGTGGTTGCATAGATGACATCTCCAATGTTTAGGGTTGGGGACGCGACCTCCTCTGTCTCATTGTGTCTTCTGGAGAATGGGCTCAGATGTCACCTCATGCACAGACCACACAGGTCCAGGTTTCCAAAGGGAGTGAGGCTCCTAATAAGGAGCATAGATGCCTGGTGGTCCTTTCAAAAGCAGTCAAAAAGGAGAAAGCAGAAACCCCATCATCCCTCCTTAGGCAGAATCACCATACATCCACATTTTCCCTTAGAAACCTCCTTTGTTTCTGTGTGGAAAGAGAATTTGAAGCTCCTGGGCATTTGTCTGAGATTTCTGGGTGCTTGGTAGTATGGACATGTGTAGTTACATGGCCACACCAATTGCGCCTGTGTGGATCAATGCCGAGGTTAACACCCAAGCTCCATGGCAGTCCAGCAATCCATGACAGGGGAATGGTAATCCCTTCAGCAGTCTAAATTTCTTTGAAATACCTCTTCCTAACTTAGGACTGATGGTTTACAGAACACACATTCACATGCCAAGATTTACAGAAGAGGTTGGTAGCTTTTTTAGTCCTTCTTTTTATTCTCAGGCATATTAAAGCATCATCGCTATTAGAGGAGTATGTTTTGTGGCTTTTGAAAGTCCAGAAACATTGACAGGATCTTAAGCTGCAAATCTGAAATTGTTCTCACTCCTTTAAATTTCCACCTGCTAAGTCCTTGCAAACATTATATTGTTTCAACAACCCCCCTGCACACATACTCTGGAAGGGACCACAGGAAAGCAGAGCTTTGTAAGCATCCACTCCCTTGCAACAGCCCACAGGGCTCTGCAAACCAGTTAGCTCACTGTTCTGCTTAATGGGATCTGTCAAGAAATGGAACAAATGGGGCAGGAGAGGAGCTGCCTTGGACGTACACAAGTTCATTCCAATAAGCTCTGTCTGTCTGACTACTGCCTGCCTGTCCACCCGTACCGCTAGGCTCATTCCAGGAGAAGGATAAGTACATCTACTACTTGCCTCTCACAAGACAGTGCTTTTCCTTTTCTTTCCCTTTCCTTTTTACTCTTTTCTTTCTCTTTTCTTTTCTTTTCTTTTCTTTTCTTTTCTTTTCTTTTCTTTTCTTTTCTTTTCTTTTCTTTTCTTTTCCATAACTTTTTGTAAGCAAAGGAAGCTTGTGAACAGCTGAGAGTGGTTAAAGGAAATAAAAATGAGAAGTGAGGTGGGAGAACCTAGCCACAACTTAACAAGAACATAGTGAAATACAGTTCCTCGATGTCAACCTAAGAGTAGTAAATGAAAATGAAAAAACAAAAGGGGAAATGTGTATGACAATTTAAACCGCTTCTGACTTGAAATCAGCTTGTGAAAAGGAGCAAATTCGTCAGGAGAGAACAGATCCACAGAGGTCAGTTATTCAGCACTCTTTTGCAGAAGAGACCATTATGTTGATGCAAGTGCAGTTTTGCTGACTGGGGCAAACCACCCCTCAGTTCAATGTTTCACTGATGAGGCCAGGTTTAAATTTAGCTTTAGGGCCTTCACAAGGATTATCGGGAGGATGAAGCTTCCGGGCATTTTCAAGGTCATGGCTGCCCATTTTGCACAGCTGCCTGTCCTCTTTTGCAGAGGATGAGTGTCTTCACAGGTTGTTACTTCTTGTCTGGCTTATTTGAAGAGGACATGCTCAAACAAGCAAACCACTACTGACTTCTTTGCTTTGGGGAGGTGCCTGGAAAATCCGTTCTCTTCACTGGCTTCATACTTCTCTGGGGTGGTGTTGCATTACTGGAGAAATGCTTGGGGGAAGCTCACACAAGGGTGACGAACTACAGGATGGAAAACTGCTGTGGGGTCTGTTTAAAAACACCGCCACAAACTTGCATGTTTTAAGTTAATTATCTGCTGAATGCCCATCTTAGTCTGGTTATTAAGGGCATTCAGAGCATAATTGCAATCTTGATTGATTCCTTGTTTTCCCCTTTGCAGATCATAGTAAGCACCAACACATTTTTATAATAATCATCTGCAATTAGTGAAGTGAATGGGGTTTAAAGTGTGACTTCTACATTTGTCTGTTATTGTTGTCTATTTTCATACACCTATTCATAGAGTTTAGTTACTGTGAAAAGCAAGAAAATATAATTAGTCCTGTTTTCACTGATGGAAAGGAGAAATGGCCTTATTACGAAAAAGCCAAGTACATTTATCTACCAGATGAAAACCATTCCACATTGTAAAGGGTGGATTTTTTTTTTTTAAGCACAGGGTTTCCTACTGGTCTGGCACGTTGCGGGGGGGGAGGGTGCGGGGGGAAGGAGGTGGGTGTGCTTTGCTTCTGGTTTTTTAAGTTGAAATTTTTATATAACTACTCTATAAAATTTGTTGCTTGTCTTGAACATTCTTTGTGCTAAACCCATTTTTTTGTAATTAGTTTGAAAGCAAATGCTGCAGAGAAGAGTTGTAGAAACTCTAGCAGCTAATTTTCTTTTCAAAGACCATTTCTAAAGGCAAAAGAAAAGTGATGTATGTAAATTGTCGATCAACTCTAACATTGCACTGCTAGAAGACCATGTCAAACTCTGTCTCCCTAGGAGACCATTAGCAATAACTGTGCTGATGCGAAGTGTCTGGAGTTATGGAGTAAGACGTACTCCACCTTGGTCACTCTGGGTGAATTCTGCATCGGTGCCACTCGGGCAGGGGCTGAGGTAAGTCATCGATTTCTGATCTCTGTACAAATGGGATTGTAGTTGCTGTCCCGCCCATGGGATGACAAGGCATGTCCTCCCCACATTGGGATAGGCTTCCGCCAGAGGAAATAATTTTCCACTTTTAGCCAGATGCATGAGCACTGCTCCTAGATGGATTTGAACAGCCCGAAGGGAAGAGGGAGGGAGTGGCTGGCAGCTTTCAGAGGCTATTTGTGCAAGGTAAAAGCAGGGAAAGAAAATGGTCTCAAAGCCCTGATCTTGGAAAGTGATGAACACTTCCTATAAGGCATTGAATACACCTAATTTACAGGTCTCTCTGCATGGATAGTTACACAAACATTACAACACTCTCTCAGAGCTGATGTTAATTAACATTTAAATGATGTTTGAAAGTTTTGCAATAGTTGCAATACTGCTCATTTGCAGATAGGAAACTGAGGCCCTGTAAGAATTAGGACTGGATATATACAAGAATACAGGTTTAAACCCCACACCTCTGGGTGTTTAATAAAAGTCTCTCCCCAGATAAGTTGTTCACAGTTTGTATTAGGGTATAGCTCTCTCCTGTAAGGCTGGCGGGCACAGGGTTCTTCTGTGGAGCCAAGAGCAGCCTTGTTTCTATGGGCCTAAGATACTTCTTTCCTGTTACTTTTATATAAAGCCATTGGATATAAAAATGAAACATGATTGAAAAGAGTGACTTTGACCTACATATGTTCAGCATTTGTCAATACTTAAAGTGTATGGAGAATCAGCTGGAAGAAGGCTATAAAATCACGTCTCATGAAAAGCCATAGAAAAGTATCTAAATACCAAGAAAAGAAAAAATCTAACAGTTTTTTTTGTGGGATTTTTTTTTTCTTGCCAGGCTTGCTTGGATTGTTTCCATATAAAGTTATCAGGATTGTAACCTGTGTGGAAGTGTCAAAACGCTTTTTATTGCAAGCCTGTTTTATATAAAGCTGTTATATTTTCCACTAATTATGAGAAATTCCGCCTCTGCAAGCATGAGGATATGATTAGCTGACGTGAAAGATATAATGCAAGCAAACAAACACATTAAGTCCCTCAAACTGGGCTTAGCATCAGTACTATTTAACACCGGCCATGTGCAAATCAGCTTCCATTTGCCCTTTTCTCACGTTTGCACATTTTCTTATTTTTAGGTTAATTTATATGTTTTTCGAAGTCTCATGGTTTATTACCTCTAAGCTGTTTAAAGCTTTTCTGAAGCTGCACACGGCGGGGAAAAAACCATGTCACTCCTTGTCTTCCACCGTGGTGTGGTGGCCCTGGCTGGTGGTGGGGAGCTGCAGTTACGCTCTGTCCCAGAGGGGGTTGTTAACAGCACCAACCCTGCCCAGGGAAGCTGTATGTCCGTGCCCAGTGTGGAGTTAAGACTTGAAGCCTCTGTTATTTTTAGGTTCACAACTCCCTGCTACCTTAATCAATACTACAGGATCCCAGGAGGCTGCCGAAGTGGCCACTGCTCATTATTAAATTTGATAGATGAATCATACTACTTAATGTAAACTGGAATGCAATTCTATCTAATGGGCATATACAACCACTGTAGGTTTTGATCCAACATTTTTGAAGTCAACAAGAGTTTCTTGGCTGATTTGTCCTTGAACGAAGATTTTCTCCTTCTTATGGAAGTTTGCTGTCTAAATCCGAAACTCATGAGGCATACAGAAACATATCTTTGCAAGATTAAGCTTTCCAGGAAAACGTTAATTCTTTGCTGCAACACAGGCAATATTTCACATCTAAGATTTATTAGTGGGGGTGGATTTTTTTTTCCAAATTATATCATACTTGTTGAATTAAAGATTTTTTTTTTCCAGAGTCATGTTAGATCAATTTGATTTGCTTGTACTTCTATTCAAACTCTTTCCTCCATCTTAGCAAAGGCAAATGGTAGGCACTTAGTCTCTCATTTTGTTTTCAAATAATAACACTTCCAACTGTCCTTTTGAAGAATTTGAATAAAGCTGCGAATCAGTAATTGCATGCTTACAATATTTAATTATTTAATTATTTGCCTTCTGCTAAATTATACTGCTAGCCTATAGACCATTACCCTTACAGAGTTAAGGCCTCTGTTCCTGTATTTCCCACTGAAATCTCAGAAAAGGCTGGCTCTTTGTACGGCTGCATTCCCAGTAAACATGAACACTGTTTTACACATCTCCAGGTATCTGGAGAAGGAGGAGGTGAGCTAAGAGGAAACGGCAGGGTTTGCTGCTGAAGTAGGTTGTCATTAGGACAATTAGCTGTAACATTATCAGGGCCCCAGCCCTGCAAATACAGCCATGAAGAAAAGCCCTGCTGAATCCATGTTACTACCAAAAAAACTAGCCAGGTATAAAATTCAAATTATAAGAAGGTCAGAGTGACTGTATGGGTTGTGTTTATATTTTACATTAACAGAGAGTCCCTACAGCCTAAAAACAGTGATGATGTTAAATAAATAAACATTTTAAACCCTATTTTTTTACTATGGAAAAATTCAAGAAGAAAAGAGTAAATTAAAAAAAAATAATCCTTACAGCAGTTTACTCATCTTTATGAAATTAAGATGAGTTCCTGTACAGACAAGTGAACAATTTCTAGTATACACCAGGAGGTCACCACACAGCATTTCTGGTACCACCAGATGACAGACGTGATAAAGTCTGATGACAGACATTCTAATAATTAGCTTTTTCCGTGTCTTTGCAAAACCATCTTTGTAGATTCATAGTATATCTTCCTTGCTCCTCTCCTTTTTCCCTCATTAACATTTCAATCAACTGTACATTTCATTGGAAACCAAACTTAGAATGTGGGGAATTAATATCTTTAATGTCTTTTTAATAGGAAAAAATGTACTCTGGATGACTGTAAGCTGTCTATTGCTTTTTGTTGTTGTTGCTATAATTGAAGTTGCACAGTATGGTACAAAGATGTATGATTTTCTTCCTCTGAAGGAACTATGCTTTTTTATTGAGTCTAAGGTAATCAATTTTAAAAGGAAGATCGACACCAAACAGCATTGAGAATTCAAGTAGAAGAAACATGAAGGCTCATCTATGGAAAGAGTAGGAGACTATAAAGCCAATGGTCAGGAGTCTGAGATTTTAGGTGCAGCATATGGGTATATTTAAAGAGAGAAATCACGGTCTGCTTTTCATACCTGAAAATTTTGATCCCTTTTTTTGTGGTCCTATTTCTCACACATGATCTGTTCCTAAATTAAGCCCTGGCAAAGCACTTCTCTAACACTTTTAATGACATGTCTAGGAGGATCATGACCTCCTCCTGGTGCCATTCAGTGCACATACATCCGTGTTGCCACAGGACTCTGCCTTAAACTGTCACCTTCTGCTTCCAGTGCTCAGGCCACCTTGTTGGTGAGGTCAGCTGCGTGGTCTGGTGTCTGCCCACCGGCCAAGTCAGAGACTTCTGGCACACATTCACCAGAGGGGCACAGCTCCGGTTGCTTAAAGGGAAGAGCCAAAATACTGGAACTTTCCGTTTTGGCAGATTTCATGCTTAGAGGGTCTCCTATGCTCTTTTTTTTCTCAAAATGAGTTGTGTTATGGTGAGGGAGATGAAGAAGAGCTTGGACATGATGAGAATAAGTCTAAATAAATGACTATAAATATATACTGTCAAATTAGAAGTTATTTCAATTCTCTTTTTTATGAAAACTCAAGCTGTTAAAGTAATTTATTCAAATTGACTCAACGGGGGTCTTGGCAAGGTAGGTCAAGGTGGATTTTCTGGTAGAAAAAACTGTTCTGAAATTCTTAGTGGAACAAATCCCCCAGAAAATTAATTACAGCGGTTTCATATTCACATTAGACAACTGAAATACAATGGGGAAGGGACTATCGTACACTTATTAGAGATCGGTAAGCCATCTATTAGTTTCACACCCTGCTAATTCAAATGTGTATTTCTCAAAAGAAAAATTTGGATTATTTAAAATAAGTCAGTAATTTAAATCTGCCAGTAAAGCGAAAGGCAGAATCTTGATTTAATCAGTGAATGCAGTTATCACAACTGCATGCACATAAGATACATAACGTATCATATGAACACTATGAAGGAGGCTGTGAAAAATCTTTGTGTTAATTAAATGATTGTAGGACTGTTGGTTAATTTTAAAATAGTAATAAGAATAGCAATCCCCCTTACCTTTGGTAAAAGGTGGCTGACTGAAGGGGTTAAGAATATGGAAGATCCAGTAAAATGCTAAAATATATGTGTGTGTCTCTCTCCCAGTTTGGCTGTTCCAGCACAACTATACAAAGAATATGATGAGTGGTAAATAAAATGAAGTATGGTAAATAAAATGAAGTATGGGGTCCTTAAGGAGCATGTGGAATTCATTGCCACGGGAGGCTGTAAAGTGGTTGTAAGGTGGTTGTATTTAAAAGAGGATTATTTTACAAGCAATAACACTGAGCTAAATTGTATGAAGCAATGGAGTAACATTCTTCACGAGACCCCTGAGGCTGGCTCAGCATTTTCAGCTGTGGCAGCAGAGCATTTCATGCCAGCGGAGAGCAGCCAAAGTGTACGCAGAGGTGTCACAACAAAAAGCGAACCAAATGGCAAGGAAAAGCCACGAAGAGTGGAGAAGTAGGAAGACAGCATAATAAAACTACGGCTTGTCCAAATTCATCTGGGCTTCTGTCCGTGTGCATCTCTTCTCCCCGTATTTTCTTGTTAACTGACTCAGAGCTGCAAAGGCACTTGGCCAATGGGAAATTAAGCCCAGGAGCTGAGGTGGAAGCCAGTCTGACTGCATCTCGCCATGGTGACTCAGCTTTGGACTGGGAATATTTTACTGATACATTGTGATATTTTATAAATATTTTCTTTTTGTCATTTGCTGGTTTGAACTAACTGATTTTTTGCTGAAAACGAGGTGAAAGTGGCAGCTTGGGGTATAGGATGTGGGAGGGCAGCTTGGAGAAGGCAAGTATGCAGAGGAGGAAACTATGTGGATGCTAACAGAGAGGTGCATCAAGGGCAGTAAACCCCACTGCTAAAAGCATTTCAGAAAATTTGGCTTCCTCTCCTCCGGGAAATGTTTGCCTGCACTTTTCTCAGCAGGTTGCTGCTCCTTTTTATCCTCCACCTCCTCCTTCTGTTTGGGCTTAGGGGCCGTAAATCTCTGTCTTGGTCCTTCTTCCAAGTCTCAGCCCCATAGCTGCTTCTTCATAACCTGTTTGGTCATCCTTATGCTTCCTGGCTGGCTTCACATACTAAGTGAGTGTATGTGGGTGAGGTGATAAGCAAAATTTGTCCTGGGAGTGAACTGGACAACATCTTAAATGGAAAACCAAGAACTTTGAATTCAGTAGGCAGGACCACAGAGAGAAGGGATTTGAAGTCTGTGATGGTGTGGGTGAGGAATATGCTTACTAAATTATAAGCAGGCTTTCCATTGTGTTTTATTGCCAAAACAACTGTAGTAATTGTAACCGTAAGCAGGCATGCTTCCTCAAGTAAACTAAACTAAGAATTGCTGGCTAAAGAGTTGCAGCTTTTTCCATGTAGCATATTTTAGCACAAGGTTAAGGGGAAAAATCTAATAACCAAACATACTACCTAGGATTATGCTAATTTGCTTTCATTATGAAAAACAGTGTTGCAAAACACATCATTGTATTGTCAGTTACCTAAATCAACCGGCCCGTTTTTAGCATTTTCCCATATCAAGATTTGCTCAGGTATCTTGTTATTAAAAATATGATAGTAAGGTGATATGTTATATGTTACCAGTTAAACATCTATTTTTGGTAAATATTCATGAGATCATCTTAAGATTAGTTTCTGTTTGAACAAAAGTAAGTTTTACATCCTCACATTGCTTATAAGGAACTTGGGAGATAGCAGGTTAAAAATTCATATGGAGAAAGTTGCATATGCCTTATTCCCACTTACGAAAAACTGGAGCTATTTTAATGTTTTGGCATATGGAGTTATTGTAGCTCACTGAAAAAAAACCCCACTCAGCCCTGTGTTAGATACCAGATCTCTCTTCCTATTACATAATGCAGGGAAATATACATACACAGTACAGTTATTTTAAATACAAAGTTAGCAAGAATTATTGTAGCTTATATGGAAACGGAGAGTCTGAGAAGTTTTATAAGTTTCAAAGTTCTGTGGCTGATGGAAAAGCTCAATTTATTGTGAAGCTATTTGCAGCTGGGGGATCTGCAGGAACTGGAAGAGACAGAAAACAGTGAAAATGCAGACTGACAACATAAAAATATAGGCAAACTCTCTGTGATCTTCCGTGGCACTGATGTGTAAGGCTAATAACAGCAGCTTCCCTCCACTCTTTTCCTGTCCTTAACTAAGAACAGATCCAGATGTTGCAAGAACGTCACCATAGGGAAGCAGGAAAAGGAAGGGTGAGTTCAACAGAAAGTGTTTGGGCTGAGGGTGCACTGGGTCAAACTGCGGAGCTGCGGGGGGGGCCGTGAGCTGGGCTCAGGTGGGCTGGTGGAACTTTGCTCTTGGAACACTCCCACTGCTGCTGTGCCTCTCCTTGGAACAGCCCGACTGTCCCGTAACGTGGAACACTTCTGAAGGGTTTTACTTGAAGTCCCATGTCAGCCTTCATTCAGGCAAGCTGCAGAGGTCTTCCAGTGCTGAACGAGAAGTCAAAGCCGGGCTCAGGTTGGTGTGTGAGATACGGCTCTTTCTTAGAAGCTAGCCCTTGCTAACCCCGATTCAGAGGACACTGACTAACATCCAGACAGATTCAGGAGGTGAAGATCTGTACATTTGCCCCATCGCCAGTGTTTTCTGATTTATTAGGAATTTTTTCAAGAGTGGACACGTCATGTGGTATGTAGTCTCTCCTAGGGACTTGGTAACCGCTGGCATTAAACACTGAGGGTAGTAACTCTTGTATCAGACTTATTTCCAGGTATTGTGAACTACAGCCTGGAATTAGTCTTGGTCCTTAAATATGCATACATCCTTCCCATTGCATCCAGACACTCGGGGAGTATGCTCTCTCTCTACAGCACAAAGCTCATTTTGCTGGGATTTTGACCATTCGTACTGGTTCTAGACTGCCATGGTACAAGGACACAGCTGGCCCCGTGGGCCCTGTGCTGTTTCTGGTCCATACATGCTATTACTATTTCATCTTCTTTGCAAATCTTAAGCACTACTGCATTTCAAATGCAGATGGTAACACAAAAATCCTCTTTACTCAAGACGAGTTGATATTATAACACTTCCCATTGTCCCAAGATGTTTCATGCCAGAGGTGAATATCTTTACACATTTAGGGGGTGCTAACATATGGCAGGTTTCACTGTGTTGGGAACAGTGCCCTTGACACTGTTCAAGTGTTCACAAAAAGCAGGCAGGAGTTGAAACCTTCTATCACCCTTCCTGAGATTTTTTCCTCTAGGAGTTCTTCAAATCTGTGAGTATCTCCTGTGGTCCAGAAGTTGGATTGTTTGCTAAATCCTGTGATCCCCTGTCAGTCCTCACTTCATAAAGATCATCTCTTAATTCTGCCACAATACGGATTTGGATATGGTTGATTTAGGCCATCTACCTACTCCTTTGTAAGACAGCTGTAAGCCCTTTTGGGTCATATATTTCGCAATGATATTTTCTGTGTTTGTAAAAGGCTCTTTTTTATGCAATCTATTTTCCTTACTGATAACAGTGGCTCTGTTCTTGGTTAGCCCGTGGCTGATGTCAGTAGATTTTTGAAAGATCATATACATGGGGAAATGAACAAGTAAAGACAAATCAATTCAAGCAAATTAAAAACACAACAGCAGTTGCAGAACAACACACAGCATCAGTCTTGCATAAAAGACACTGGCTTCGGTTCTTCTTCTTGTAGAGTTTATAATTCACTATAAAAAAAGTCTAGTGGAAAGTATTTTTAATTTAACCACAACAGCCCAGTGGCTGAATTTTGTGTGGAGGAATAAGCAAAGATTTTTCTCAAATGACATCAGCATTCATTATTTTAAGTTATCATCTTCCACTCTGTTCTCATTCTACACTGACTCATGAAAGTTTTTCAGACAGATACTGTATATTTAGCTGTTAGGTGTGCAAGTAAAATTAATTCCATGAGTCTAAATACAGACTTTTTTATGACATTTTTTTCTCTTTCCTTTCCTCAAGGTGTAGTCTCATTTGTTTTCTCCTTCCTGATCATTTTCTGTTAATGCATACTGTCTTCCCTCCTTTTTGTTTATTCTTGTGCTTTCCCCTTGTGCTTTCTTTTCTTTCCTTGGAAAGTTTTTTTTGTTTTGTTTTGATTTTTGCAGGATACTACATTTCCTTTTTTTCTTTTGCTTTTGCCTCACTATTTTCTTGCCCTCTGATCACTTCCCTTTATGTTGCTTTTTTGTAACATAACCTTGGTGATTTCTCTATAAACTGGAGACAGCACACATCTCTATTAGGCATTGCCTTGTGAGATGCATGGGCTCTGCTGCTATTTCATCAAAATTGACCATGATCTGATTTATGTATTTTGTGCTCACCAAAAGTAGTTTTTGGTATTTAATGAAAATTTGCATCTACTGTATATGACTCTTCCTAGAAAAGAGTAAAAAGAAGACCTCAGTTCTTACCTATTCTCTTTTGACATCATTTACATAGTACATGAGAAGAAGGCTCTTATATTAGAGGATGTTAATCACCTTTCCCTGTTGGCTTCATAGGCAACTTGGTGTTGGATAGATAGTATAGCAATGTCTGTACTGGCACCAGTGCATTCGTACCAGCTCTGGAAAGCAACTGCCTGTACTGCTAAGTGGATAGAAGAGTCTCTGCCAGCCTTTCAGCCTGTGGCAGCAGACCCTGCACGTGCAAGGAAGTTTGCACAGGGCCACCCTGATTTGGAGGGCTGCAGGGTTTAAGGCGTGGATGTGGCCAGGCTGTGCTAGCTGAGTCAGGGAATGGCTTTGCGTGCCTTCCTTTGCTAGAAGAGATAGAGGCTGTGAGTGAGCATCCCCACGGTCACAGAACGAACACAGAAATGAATGTTGCAGAGCCTCCGAGTGCCTCCTGGAGATATGCGTGAAGAAGAACATGGTGGTCCTTTCCTGCAAGAGGTAGCACTCACATGTGAAGGAGCCGACCTTTTTACAGCCAGGCTGACTCCCAGGAAGAGCATTTCAGAACTCACCCCATTACTAGGACTACAGCTACGGTCCCCACCTGTGCAGCTCTTCCCTGTATCTTTTCAATGCAAAAAAATAACACCTAGAATATTATAGTGCTTGCTTCAGGACGCGCCTCGGCCAGCAGACTCTGAGTCCTCCTTCAGTCACACCTCTTGAAGCATTCCCTTGAAACACTTCAGGGCTGGGATTTGTTCCCACGTCTGTTGCAAGACCTCTGTGAACCATTGTGCATTCACCTCCTGAATGTGTATCAAGTAGCAGATGATCAGATATGGTAGCTTCCTTAGGCAGTTGTCCATTTTTCACTGTTAGAAAGCCAAGTTATGTTAGAAATACCAGTAAAAGGTACCTGCTGCCAGTAAAAGGCGCTTGCTCAGGAGCATGGTAAGCACATACAGAACAAAAGGAGCATATGGAAACCTACCAAGAAAGGCAGGAGAAGCAAATTGAATATTAAACTTGTGTTTTGATTTATTTTTATTTTATTTGCATTCAGGAGAGCTAAACGTTAATAAAACTGCTTATTTGTCTCACAGACTGAACCCTTTATTTAACAGCAGAGAATGGGCTAGCTGTGAGCAGCTTAAGATCTTTTTATATGGCTTTGCCCCAGGATATTGACCTGCATGGATTTCTTTTAAAAAAAGACAAGACTTCTTCTATGCCTATGCCAGTTTAAGTCTGGCCTTATCTTTTGTGATAGGAAGTATAAGATTTTTTGTGATGGTTTTCTGACATGTATCAAATTTGAAGTCAATGGATCATGGCATTTGTTTTTGGTAGTTTCTTGTATAAGGTACAGCAACTGTTATTGTCACTGTAACTGGTCTGCATTGGTAAATAGCCCCAGAGCTGGAACAGTGTTTTCTAGCACCTAATGATGCATTCAGAAAGTTCCCAAATCAAGAAAATATTTTTATTTTAGAAAACTTCTTTGCTTAATGGAAATCTGTCAATAGAAACAAATGGACTTATTTACTGATCTAAACTTGTAAAAAGAGAAGTGACTGAATTTTATATTTAGAGTAAATCTGACTGGAGGAAGATGGGATCTGTGACTTGAAAAAGTCACTGAATATTGTCCAAAAGAAGGGCACTTGTAACCTACAATTAACAAAATTATGAAGATGAGTGCTTTTAATTGTTCCCTTTGCTTGTCTATTACTTTCTTTTTATTGTTTTGACTTCTAGACCTTAGTGTACTTCTGATTTGATCTGAATCAAAGTCCCTTTGGCTGCTTCCAGTTTATTTGCAATTTCAGGTGTATAATTAAATGCAATATTGATCTTACTGTGATTGCAAACACAGCAGAAATGATAAGAATCCCACAGTTACAATTTATCATGAAATAACTCATAAAATATTTTTTAAATGTTATAACATGTCCCCTTATAGTCTAGTTAATCTCTACAGTTTTATGACAGATTTACAGTAATTGCAGTTTTTAATTAGGAGGAGCACTGGTACATTATCCAGGAGAGAACCTTGACAGTTGTAGATAATGTCAAACTGAAGCAACTGATGTTTTGCTCTTTGTTGGTTATAGCTAAGATTTTTACAAATAAAAAGCTTTTATAGATTTTATTATAAGCAAAAGATGTGTTAGGTCATTATTATTTGTCCATTACTATTTTGAGAATCATTATCTAGATAGTCGCCTTTCTACTTCTCAGCAATCCAATGCAGGTTGGTATTTGGCTCTACCTGCCAAAACAACACTCTTTCCTGAAGACTCTACAACTCTTAGAGAGAGGTATCAGAGGTATTAACTACTTATGCTATACTGTTGCTTAGACTTCAGCTTGTTCCAGGAGCTTAAGAAAATGCTTATATCAGCAGCTGAAATAGTCTTTGCTCTTGACTTCTTGCAAGAAAATCTCTATTGCCAAATGGCAATCTCACTGAAAGCACTGGAATTAGTTCTCGTGATGCCGTCCTCCATGGTGCTCCACAGGAGCTGGAGGTTCTCAGCGCTTGGGACTGTGACATATCATCAGTTTGTAACTACAATAAATTATGTTCTGTTATCTAAATCATTTTTTTTCCACCCAACCTGTAGCAGCTAACTGTCACCTTTATATCCTAAAGGCTTTTCAAAGTCTAGCTTCTGATGTGTAGTAGGTTGGCCTCTAGAGCCTTTTTGCAAGGACCAGCCACTGCAGCAATTGTTAGTTTCTGAAATATTAGAAAAGATGAGAAAATTAAAAAAAGCCAGACACAGAATGGAGTTAAACTAACAAGCAATACAATGTGTAACAATGAAACATTTCATAAGCACATTAGCAGCAAGTGGAAAATGAAGAAAACAATGGGCCCACTATTCAAGGGGACAAGAATAGTTGCAAAGAGGCAAAAATATTTAATGCTGTTTTGTTTTAGCTGGATAACATGATCCTCATTTGCACTCAAAGGGTAAGAATTCAAGCCACAATAAAGAAAAATAAGTGAGAGAGTACCTAGATAAGTTGGTTGCTTTGGGCCTAATGAAATCATAGGCTGCTGCTTGAGACCATTTTACACAACACAGATAAGGTTATGAAAAACTGAAAAGGAGCAAACAGCTGAAATTCACCTTATCTAGTTTTAGACATCTACAGAGTGGATATCTATATCTGAATAGTCAGTGGAAAGGAATTGGCACCTTGATGGTGAGATTCATTTGGGCTGTTTTAGACACTGACTTAAGGATGTTACAAATTGTGCCCTAGACCCCACCGACTCTTGACTAAAACTACTCTGAAGTGGGTGCACGACTGCTTGAAAAGCTGTCCTTTAATAGTAGTTCTCTACTGCTTGTCATTAAACTGAAAGGATGTATTGAGAGGACGTCAGTAAAGATCTGTCCTGTTTAGTACCTTCATAAGTAATGGGGATGATGGAAATTAGAGGCTGGTACTAAACTGTCAGGGTGACTGTAATAGAAATAGCTCCATACATGGAACAGGATGGTGTCAGAATTCAAACTGATCCCTATAAACTAGAAAGTGAGACTGGGAAAATATGAATAAAAGTCACTGAAGACTAAGTGCAAAATACATTACCAAAGTCAGGTACTCAACTACACAAATACAAGATAGGGACCACCAACGTCTTACAGTTGTGAAAAGAACATAAGAAAACAGACCAAAGCCGCAACAGGTAACACCTAATGTGCAAATGGGACTGCAGTGTGTAAAATGAGTGAAATGATGCTTCTGATAGATTAAGCACTGATGTAAGTTCACAGTTTTCCAGACCGAGATATCAAACAAGATAATGTTTCCTTGCACGGGTGTGAGGAGCAGTTGGTATGAGACTGATTGGGCAGAGCGATTTGGGCACTTCCATCCTGCAGCATTCACCTCATGGGATGGAGAAAACGTCATAAGGCCTGTGGAAATATGGCAGCTGGTGGATGTGTAACACCTGCGCATCCTATCCCGCAGTTATAGTCATGAGGCCCAGGAGAGAAGTAAATCTTCAAGAAGCACTCTGCTGACCTGCTGAATGCTCTGGAGTGCTACAGGTAGCCTTGCCTTGATTTGGGGGTTTATTTCTTGTTCGGTTTTCTTTTTAACTCTTTCTTTGTCTTTAGTCCCTGTATGAGAACACACCATGTCATATGAAAATGCAAGGCCTGGTTCCTGTCTTCTGTCCTGAGAGAAGGGAAGGAAACTTTCTCCTTCCCCTCTTTATGGGATGATTTCATCCACCGAAATTCCACTGAGAAGCTGCATCACAATGTAAATAATATTTTAGCTCTTTTTACTTCTCTGCAGTCATCTGTTTACTTTCTAGGGCTGCATGTTTGCTCTTGGAGTCACCATTAATCTGAAAATTAGGGTAAACTGGTTTGAATGCACAAATATTTTTCCATTTAAATTTTTCTACCACCTTCCTATTTCCCAACTCAGAAATGAAGCTGCCGAGTAATCAATAATCTTGTTCACTAGGAACAGCTGTCTTTCTTTGCAATTTAATGTCCAGGTCCTGCTATAACGAAGGCAATGTCAAGTTTTCTGTTCACTTCAGTAGGAATCATATTGGATTCTGGATTAAACAAGTTCACCTGAGGCAGGGAGGTAGTAATTTATCATTTTTAGTCTGATGTGTGGTTGGAAAACCAGACAAACAGAAGCTCTTCTTTAGACCTGAAAAGGATTTGCCGAACTTCAAGTACAGGTTAGGAACTGCTGTTTGTTAATCTGCTTAATGAATTTTTTTTTAATCAAACTTTTTAAGACAGAAAGGGTGACAGGCATCAGGGAAAAGAGGGATAGACTAGTGAGTGTTACAGAGAATTGGAGATCAGGTTTTATTTTTTTATCTCTGCTTTGTATTTAGCAGAATAAATGCTAATTTAATACTTCAGACTCGGTTTACAATTGCTTGGCACTACTATAGTTTTCATTTTCAGTTTTCTCATAGCCACTGGCTACGTGATGCTGGGAGTTAAATGTGTGGCTATGGGGTCAACTTTTTTTTATTTGTTGTTGCAAGGATTGAGGTGCTACCACTGCCTTTCTGAAATAAGGAGACATTTCATTCAGATCATCATTCCATCTAAAATTACTTATAATTTCTCAATGAAAGAAAAACAGTATTGCTACCATTGTTGATTATACTTACAAATTTAATAGATGTAAATCTTTACCTTAGCTAGCACAGATAAAAAGGACATTTCATCTGTTACTTTGTGACTCTTACTCTGAGTAGGACTCTCTAAATGAGAATCTCAAAGGTCATTTGAGATGGAAACTATTTTACACAAAGGTCTGTTTGGCGTGTCCCACCCTTTCTGGAGCATATGTAGTCCCTAAAATATACTTTTCAATTGCTCTATATCTTCAATACATTAGCTTACCCCAGCCGAAAATTTGGACTCTTCAATTTTTGTTTTTGGTGTTATTGTTCAACTCTGTTTGGAGATGTCTGTAATCACTTTGATATTTTTAAAAGATTTTCAGCGTTGTCTATATTAAGATTTCCTGAGGAATGAAGATTGACTTGAATGAAACAGCCATGTGATGGGCAAGATCTTCTTATCTGGGGTGAGGGTTACACCAATGTGTATTTTAATATCATTATTCATAACTTACCAGAAGTGAAAATTCTCCTGCGGTAAAGATAAAATCTTTCAGCTATTTAAAAAATGTGACTCAGACTGCAAGTCCTTTGTATGATTTAGCCAAACATACTTGTTCATAGCTGGGAATCCAATGTGTATGGGGAACATCTCTTGCCATGGAGATTGCTGATCCTGTGGTCGACAGCTGTAACATGCATAGCACGTTAGCCAGTAAAATAGCAGCAAACCAGTTTGTGACACAGTTTCATTTATATTTCCCTAAAGGAATACCTGTGTAAGCAAATATAAATGACTGTGTTAAAGAATAACTGGTACCTCAGCTTAGCCAGCGGAACCTGTCCCTCTGAGCGACGCGAACCTGCCTTGGCTGCATGGTTTCGAGATTTGCCACAAGATTTTTAACCAATATGAGTGTGAAGAGTCCTGTGAGAAAGGAGACGGTCTGTTCACGCATTTCAGACACCTTCAGCTCCACGCGGCGCTGAATCCAATAAATAAGTTTACTAAGTGATGCACCAAAATGGGAAAGTCCCCCACATCAACCCTGCCGGGGAGGGAGATGCCACAAGCAGGGACATCTCAGGGAGGATCTGTGAACAAGCTGATAAATCCCGACACAGAGAGGGGATATAAATGAGCAGTGATGCGTGGGAGTTCAGGGAATCAGCACAGCACCCACGCAAGGAGCATTTCGAGGCACTTTGCTATGCGACAGAGCTCCGCGTTCCGGGAGCAGGATGTGAGCGGCGCCAGGAGCCCAGCCGAGGTGCTGGGGAAGGCAACCAGGAGCGCGGGTCAGGCTGCCGGCCGGGCCGCCTCACCCGAGGACGGGGACTCAGCTGGACGAGGCACCGTGTCCACAGGTAGCACGTGGGTGATTTCCCTAGTAAAAATTGGTTTTGCTGGCCTGTAGTTCAGTTCAAAAAGGAGGCCCATGTCAAAAACATAAGATGTTTTAAGGAACAGGAAAAAGCCATCTGGTCTCACACGCGTGCATTTTTTTTAGTATATCTTAAGCCTCCTTCCCTGCTTTTTCACTATGCTTCTTAATCCTTTTCTCCTCTATGAAAATAAAAGAAAAAAAGGAGAAAAGAGAGGAAAAAATCTGCAGAGGTGTCTCTTCAACTCGTTTCTGTGCTTCGCTGCAGTCGCCCTTCCTGTTAACTTACTCCGTATGTTTATTATCCTTTACATAAAATAGTTATGCCTGACTTCTTAGTTTCCTCTTTATTTGAAATAATTTGTCATTTTTGTTTAACACTTAATCAGTTTTGAAACGATACATCAATTTTACTCGTACTTATATATGAGTTATATATATAAAATACGTATACAAACTTATACATATATAAACATGATAATATTTCCAGTTGGCCAGGCTTTTGTTGTAAAAGTGGCAATAAATTTAACAGTTTTAACTTTTCATTGTCAGCTAGGTTAGTGAAACCAACTACTGCTTTCTTCATTTTGGGAGTTATGTGGGAAAATCATTACCATTTTTAACAGAATACACAGTACCAATATTTGATGCAAGCTTGATGTGCAAACAATATACAGATGGTGATTCAAGAAAGAGAAAAACAGAAGTGAATCTGAGAGATTCATGCAGAAAAGCTATATTTTGAAATAGCAAATGTCAGGTTTCAAGGCAAGGTTTTGATTTTGAAGTTGCAATAGCAAAATAATGAATGGAACTGATTTTAGTATGTTACTGAGAAAATGCCTAAACTAGTACTATGTAGAAAGTGATACTTACAATTTGGGTAAGAAAAAAAAAGAATGAAAGCAGCAAATATGTGTTTTGCTCACAGACTATTTTTTTAGGTTTTGTTCCCTGCTTGTTACTCCTTCTCTTGGAAGAAAAAACTAAAAAGGCAAAGCAATCTCATTCTTTGTTAATCTGGAAATTTAAATTTCCCAAACATTTTGATTTGAGACATGATTTCTATTACAAAATAAGCTACTGTATCATTGTTGGCCAAAGCAGTTTCCCCTCTAGCATACTTCTTGTTATACCGAACCTAGCAGAATACCAACTTAGAGGCTTCTGGTGAGAGCACTTCCCAGCAGCCCTGCCAGCAGGCGTATGGTAGGGTTCTCGCTCTGTAAATCACTCCAGTTTGACAGTAGCCATGGATTTGTGAAACCAAAGACAGTCACTGGAAAACCAGGCACAGGCACAAATGGCTCTAAGAGAGACTTTTTGGACATTAGCCATTTTGCTGATGGACAAGAATTATTTTCAGTGTTTACAAGTTCCCTCCAGTCAACTCATGAGTATCTAGGAGGAGTTTGCCAATGACCTGCACCAGAATTCTTTGGACAGCTTTATAGTCAGCTTGTACCAGCTGATGAGGTGAATGCATTGGAATGTTATACCTAGTGATTTATGAAGACAACGAGTCTGTAATCTTTCCTCTAGGTTAGAGCCACCTGGCAACTATGATGTGGTGATCTGCCCAGAACAGAGTGAGAAATGCTTACCCACTGAAGGCATTTCAGCCCTACAAAAAACAAGGAGATCATGAGTATCCATCATCTTTTTCAAGCAGAAACGCTGTATTTATGTGGCAGATTCTTTATGTCTCTTAATATTTTTACTGCCCCTTCCCATCATTACATCACACATTTTTTGTTTAGCTGGGTTTTGTTTGCTCGTTTGTCTTGGTGTGTATGAATGCGTGTGTCATGTATATAAGGAGATCTGAATTCTGCTCTGGAAATGTATTTCCATTGACTGCATAGGGAGCCTAGCATAGTTATACTTTTAACTCGAGAGCCTAAAATCGCTAAAGCTGAATCTAACATATCGAGACTGTTTGTGAAGGGTTTATCCACAAAGCCCATGCCTACGTTAGTGAACTAAAATGAACGAGGATATGGGTCCATGCCCTGGCACCTAGCCATCTGTACAGTTCACCTTTTAGCATTGTCCCTGATGATACAGGTTTGGCAGTGGCCAGCTACAAGTCCCAGCCAGTGCCTGGGCACACTTCAAGGGTTAGCACAAACCAGGGGCTGCTTTCAGTGGGCAATTCGAACACAGTCTCCCTGTTTTGGATGAAGGTGGTGGTGGGGAACAGACAAGACAATTTAACCGTATGGATGTGAGTGATGACATGGCAGCTGGCCTCGGGGCTGCAGAACAGTCACTGGCCCATTGTATTTGCTAAGGCAGATGTAGCCAAAAGGAATCGAGTGTTGCAACCCTTAATTACATGTGCTCTATCACCAAGTGGAAAACAGTGAGGCCCTCTCTTCAAAGCAAAAGGAGTGTTAGAAATGAGAATGATCAAAGAACTCCTAGAGCTATACAGCAGGACATGCTAAGGAGCAGAGTAAGACTTGGGCCAGATCTCCAAAAGTAATTAGATGTATGTTTTCTCTTGGGATTTTCAGCTATGATCCCTCTTGCAGAGATAGGCCCCTTAGGATAGATCTTTTCCTACAAAGGGTCATGCTAAATACTTTCAAGCAACGATTTAACTCAAAATAGCAGCTGAACCAGGAAGAAGACTGAGAATTCAGATTAGTATCTCAGTTCTTAATTAATACTCATTTATACAGAATGTAGTAGCTTTGACTGAACTAGAGTCAGAACAAGTTTGATGCTGTAACTTGGCAGTTAGAAAAATCACTAGGTACACAGGAAAGTCAAATTTCAGTCCCTCGTGAAATGCACTAAGGCAAAGGATCAAGACAACTGGCACACCGGAAAAAAATCTTGGTTTTCCTCAAACTTTTTTTCTGAGAAAATAATCTACCCTACCTAAATCAGATAATGCAAAGTCTTAGCTGAAATGTAAGCTGACCAGTGCAGGGGAGTGTGCTAAGATCCTGCTCTGTAGCTCATCCAGACTGAAGATGTGGTAGAAGCGCAGCAGGACTCCTTCACCTGCTTCATCCTATGATGGGTTTTCCTCTGTGGAGAATGGGGAAAGGAGGAGATAACTTAGGTGCTTGCCTGGGGTTTGGCCCAGCACAGAAGCAGAAATTACCTCAGGCACATTTGGAGTTGAAGAACTAAAGTGAATTACGCTAAGAGACAGCCTTTTATGTTGGACTTACATCTTGTTTCATAAGTCATAGTATTGCATTTCTGTGCTCGTCCTTTGAGATGGGTACCTTTTAAAGCAGAGAGCATTTTTACCCATACAAGACATCTGCAAGATGATAGCATTTATTTATAATGTTAATGCTTTATCCAGCACAGAGCTAGCTCATGCTGGTACCTTTCTCTTTAGCACTCTGAGTATTTCCAGCTGGTGACACCAAATAGCCTCCATTTCCTCATGTGGAACACTCACCAGTTGTTTTACCCCCTCTTCCTTTCCTTTTTATTTTTGCTGCTGGAAGGATGTGGGTGATGATTTATAGAGCATGTCCAATTGGCTCTGTTTGTCTGTGCTGGCCTGCTTCATGCACACTGAGGTCAGTGCTGTATTTGTAGGTAACCATCCAAGGAAAACACCTCACAGCAGGCAAAAATGCTAACTAAGTAAAACAAACTCAGGAATGTGATCATCTGTTTAGCAAAGTTTTCAGCAGTCTTTTCCATTACACTAAGCTTTCAGTCTGCTTCTGCAAACTCAGAAGTGAACACGGCACTGAAATACCTCAGGCATGCTCAAGTATGTAGGGGACTTGATTTGTTGAAGACTGTTTGGTTGGGGGAACAGGGAAAGCTCCTTTTAAAAGATGGGATTAGCAATATGTACATTTTAGTCCAAAATGTCCAAAGAATTAAAAAAGGGGGGGGAAAAAAAGAAAAAAAAAAAAAGATTGTTCATTAAAAGCTATGGGTTTTATTCAAATTTTATAAAGCAAAACTATAATCACAGGACAAAATCATCTCCTGTTGCCCCACTGTTAAACTGCACAGTGGGCCCCATTACCTGCTTCTGATGTGATCCCCAAAAAGAAATTCTGCTGATATATCAAGGGGAATTTTGATCTCATCCACAGAGCTGCAAGCTGACCCCCGTCTCATGTTTTCTGCAGTTGTAAGGTCAAAAGCATCTTTCCTGATGATTCAGTGCATGGTGAGTGCAAGAATCCTCACTTCTGCACAAGGGCAAAATGTAATCACAACCTCTCTGCCAGCGTGTGTGCAGAGATGAGTGTGCAGAGATTGCAGCTTGGGGGATCACTGGGGTAGGTGGGGGGGAGAGAACTGAAGTCGTGGCCACAACTTTCTTGGTGGACCAGGCTGGCCACAGGCAGAGGAGCCGGCAGTGTTGTTCTAATGAGTGGTTTCCTTGAATGGGTATAAAAAAGAGCACATGGGAGGATAATTATGTGGAAGCATGTGATGCACAAGAGCTTCACGGCAGCCGATCCGCCGCCCAATCCCCACAGCATGGAGTTACTGGGCCACGCAATAGAAAGACCAACAGATATGACAGGTAAACTGCAACAGATACATACCCCTCTGAATATCATGTGGCATATGCTGTGCTCTTTACAAATTGCCTCCCCCAGCCCGGCCAGGCTCCCAGTCCCGCTTCGAGGTACGAAGTCACACTGTGCCCATCTGGCAAAGCCTGAGGCTGCGCCTGGCAGCTTGCTGCTGCAGCGGCTGCACTCATGTTTGCCTTTGTGGTAATTGGTTTGTATCTGATTTCAGCTCATATGGAAGGGTAGAGGGATAGCAAATTACTTGCAAGTGGTTCGTAGACTCTGTGAATGTTTTTTTTTTTCCCGGCTCTGCTACCCAGCTGAAGATTTATCCGTGCAAAAGCAGAGAGCTTGTGGTTGGTTGTTTTTTTTTTGTAGAAAACTACAGCTGCGTATATTCCTCACTGTCATCTCCACCCCCAACTCTGATTTTATACTCACTTCCAACCCTCGCTTTCCTCAGCACACTTGCTTGTGAGACAGGAAAGGCAAACACGTTTTCCCAGTTTTATAAAAGCTCCACTGTTTTTTGTGCAAAGAAAAAGTTTTGACAGATGAATCCATACCAGAGAGCCCACGTACCATTGCCTCTAATTCAGCAGCCCTTGATTGCAACAGTATAATTCTTAAAACCCTTACGCAAGGCAAACTCCCTCCTAATTTGGAGACAAACCCGCTTCAGATAATTCAGAGGAACTTGAGCTGATTTGTTAATACTGTGCTTGTTTTTTATGGATATTCAGGGAAAACAAATCTACCAGGTCCAGCTCTGCGTCTATGTTAACATTATTTAGGTCCTGGCTATCACAGAGGTAGACTAATCTGGCACAAGCCGAAGGAATGAGCTTTGCTTTAAAGGAGACTGTGGACCTACATGATAATAGGAGAAGCAGGAAATCGGTAGCTACTGTCAAAGTCCCCACACTTTTCTGTGTTAGCTAGCAGTTGCACAACAAGGAGTCTTATTGCCCCTAAATGTGTCTGCGTCCCAGTATCAACGGGTTACATCCTACTTTCAGGCTTTTCATGCCATCAGGTCCTAGGTAGGTGGCGGGCATCTGCTAATGAACACGTGGCTTTATAGAAGTGTTTCCATAATCCAATCAATTCTTTTTAAACTTCATTATTTTTGGCCATAGAACTGTAGGTGCCATTGTGCTCCATGAGCCAAGTCTGTTACCACTAGATAAGAAAGACATGGACCAAATTTGCATTTTTACATGTGCAAATGAGATGTCCTCAGCTTCCCCTCCCCCTCTCTTTATAATGCTTGTCCTTGCTTTTTCAAATCTTTTTTTTTTTTTTTTCTTTCTTCTGAAATACTTGCCAGGTGGTTAAAAAGCTTGCTTTCTCTGTAAACACCACGAAATACAACACAATGCACTGCTTTATTTTCAATGATGTACTGGTTTCTATGTGTTTATAAAAATTGTTATGAGGCCAGAAAAAAGCACCTACATGCTGGTGATTTTCTCCAGATTTATTGCATATATTATGCTTTTTCTAATTCAATGGGCTTCTATCTCTGTGCTGAGCAGTGTGAGTGCCTATATGACAAAACCCCTCCTCCTTTTGCACACATGCACGTACATATGAAACCGAAAACCTGCTTTTCATTAGCATAGCCAGCACAATGGAGGCAAGAGTGGAAGCAAGGAGAGAATTTGAGATTTATGGCGTCAGACGTCTCATGTGAATGAATGTTCATGCCTTAATGTAACTAGTCGCAGATAGAAGATAAGCCTAGCACTGAAAAGAAAAGCTGCTGTTCCATATTGTGAATATACACACTTACATTGAATACTTTTTTGGGTAGCTTCTTATTTCAATCTAATTCACTACTTACAACATGAATCCCAAAGCACATTGAATCATTCACACTGGATGCAGATGTATGCACACTAAGCACACATGTGGAAAGGTAAAACTTCTGTTACAGATGAGGGAAGCTTTGTCAGCGTAATGGCTGCAGAGTGAAGGGCTCCAGGCTAATGCACAACACACACAGAAAGCCCCCCCCACATCTTACTCTGTTTACAAAAACTGTGTATGATAATTTGTCTTCATACTAAGAAAACACATTTTTAACCATATTTTTCTTCTCTGTTTTATTTTAATTTTAGATATCAACTAATAACAGCACAGTATATTTAGCAGGAAGAAAAGTTTTAATACTAAAAAAAAGCAATATCAGTAGCAAATTATCTTTTTCACATTCAGCTACAGAATAATTTAGAAAATCTCTGATTTCCTGCTGAGAAATTGAACCAAGACACGGTTCAGTTATCTGCGTACAGCGTCAGGAGTCACTAATACTTGAGGGGTTTTTTTTCTTGTGCTGATTTTCCCTGGAACTGTGACCAGGTTGTTTCTCCTCTTTGTTCATAAATGTTTTTTTATAATACAGTGGATTGCATCCACATGTTCTGAACATCCATGCATTATAGGTATTAAGGAATCAGATCCAGGCTGCATGCAAATAGGTCCAAGCTGATGAAATTCAATGCAATTTATTCAGGATTCGGTGGCATAGCCATCATATTTAAGTTTTTCTCAATATTGGCAAAGCAGCTTTGAAGATATATATTGTTAAATATAATTCTTAGATGAAGCTTACAGGTCAGCCAATGTCCATTCTTCGTGAACCAAATCAATCACTCGTGTAAATACTATGGTTGTATTAGAGTTATACCAGCAGTTAACTTAGTTTAATCATTTTCAATGACTACAAGTTATTGTGTGCATTTCAAAACTGAATAAAGATTTAGAAAAGGGGGAGAATTGTCATATTATTCCCCCCAAAAGTCAGTGTTACTAAGCTGAACTGTTGCAGGTTTAATAGCTACATTAAAACTGTCTGCTGGACTCTTTCAAAGTTTTGTCACTACAGTATTCTCCTGCTGAGACTCCTTAACCACATGGCTTTCAGTCTGTGGCAGCCAGACCTCTCACAGTGGAGCACGAAGCAAGAACTAGTCTGTGCGGTGAACTAAACAAGTGTGGTTTTGGCATATTAATAGAACTGTGTAACATTTTTAGAAAATAGCAAATTCAGCCAAAAATTGACTGTCCCCTATGAAAGTGAGTCAAGCTCTCAGCATGGCTCCAGCTGGCTGAAGCTTGGCCGGCTGACTCCCAGAACTGGAAGTGTCAGCTCATGGAAGAGGTAGGAGCTTGGGTCATCTCCTTCCCTGGCTGCGGCTTGGAGCATCTTCGAAACCACTGCATGCTAAAACAATAATTCTTCCCCTGGCACTTTTCTGCTTCTTATGATACACTGAAAGGGTCTCCGAGACAAATTAAAAATGCCACGGGAAGGTCCGTCACCTCCATGTGGGCTGTTTGGGTCCAGTCCGTGCATTCGGGAGCGTAACAGCACCGCGGAAGGAGGCCGAGGATGTCCTCTACTGCACAGCCCTCACTAGCCCAGGGAACAGAGCACGGTCGCAGCGGTGGGAGACGGATATGCAAATTTCACTAGGAGCCAATGGAAAAGTTTAGCTTGAATCTTTTGTATCGTGAAGTTAAGACAGGGAAGCACTCTCTGTCTTCTGCTTTCTGTTTTCTGTTTAGTTTTATGTTTTTGAACTATTATTTCTTTTGCTTTTCTGAACCATACCTGATCCTTTCTGTTTTAGGTAGTCTGCAACATTTTTCTGGAATGCACTTTTAGGGGAGGGGGGAGTTAAGAAGACAACAATTGGTTTGATCTGATTTTTTTTTTTCCCCCCCATTCAACAGCCATAGTGAAAAATCAATTATTTACACAGCACAGAAGGTTAGTGACCCTGACACAGATCCAGGGCTGGAGCAGAACCAGTGCAGAATATGGTGCAATCCTGCATTAATTTATGTTATTTAGCAAGCACCTCCTGAATCTGTCACATAAAAATTGGGTCTTCATAGGCAAAGTACACTACCCAGGTTCTCTTTTTTTTTCACAGTTGATCCTTGAATGAAAAACACAGTAGATGTGTAATACATTATTACTGCTATTATAATGTTTATGTACCAGGCTCATGTTAATGCATCTTTCTTTGCCTTATCTGCTCAGCTTCTCTCTGTAAGTAGGAATGAACTAGCACTACAAGCCTGGCAATCAGACTGGCAATAAGAACAGACTACTGTGAACATGGAAAAAAAAGATAATGTCCTCTTTGTGGTCCTCTTTATACATTTTATTGTAGCTTATATATATAGCTATAAAAGAAAGATATTCAGAAGATTGGGAGCAAAAAGAGAAGAGAAAAAGAATGCCAGGAAGAAATTCACCAGGTCATGATTTCATGTAGTTTCGTAAGACACGCATTTTGCCATAGAAAGGAGTAAGTTAAATGAAAATTACCTGTATTCTAGATATGGCTACATGGAAGAAATTTCTATAAGGAGAAAAAAAATCTGATTTATTTATAGAAAACTAACATCTGAAAGATGGGGTGATCTTGAAATATTTCCATTTCTTCTTTTTGATGAAAATATGTCATTTTCCAGTTCACAATAATATTCCATTTTGATCTAGTTGTATCAGTCAAGATCAGAAGCTGGTGATGGAGTTGAATAATCCCTCGTTTCTTTTGTTTAAAAGGCCTCTTTTTTATTTATCAGTAATATTGAGAATGACTCTTTGCCCACAGACATGGCAAGAATCAAACAGCAGATAGCATTTTCTGTAATCAAATTTCTAAACCTCTTCTAACTGGCAGTTTGCCCCCAAATCCCAACACAGCTGCTCTTCAGCATCGTATCACAGGCATCTCCTAGATGCTCTCTGGTCTTCTTTGACTTCCTCCGGTTGTTCTGGTACACAGATACACAGTTGTGTTCAACTCAGTCTCACCGTTTGTCCATTCAATGTTAGATCACTTGGATAGCATAGCCTGTTCTTGCCTGCATTTGGTCCTTGGAAAGTAGTTTTCCATTATTTCAGCGGTCATTAAATAAAGGAACAGCTAGTTTGTCCATCATGTAGCCTCAGCAAAAGTGGTTATAGCCCAGGCCCAACCATAATATGAATAGTCTTATACTATATAACCAAGGAAAGATGCCCTTTTTTTATGTTGTAAGGTTGGAGACACCTAACTGGCACCTAAACCTAAGCATCTATTAAAGTAATCCTTTTAAATTAATGTCTATTATTCTTATGTAGGTAATGAGGCTCGTTACATGTCTTTGAAGATTTATAATCTGCCAAAGTTTAAGCAAAGCTGAACAAATATGATTTTTTAAAAATTTGTATTTTTCCGGAGGCCTTCCAGGGCCTCCACCTCTTTCTATTGATAATACCAGACACTAAAGTAGACACTTCAGAAGGATTGCTTCACTCAACACCTGAACCTGAGGTGTAAGCCAGGGGCCTGTTTTAGGCATCCTGACTAAATATATGATTTCAGAGTCATATTTAACTTTGAACTGTAGGCTCACTGTGAATAGTATTGAAAATTATCTCTAAAGTTTAAAATATGGTCTTACAACATGATTTGGTTAGTCTGAACATAGACTCCCACTTTGAAAAATGAAGCCTTGGCATTTGTAATTTGATGCTTTTAGTTCTATGGTAGCCGTAACTGCAAATTAAAAAAAGGATATTCAGCTTTTGGATCTGCCTTAGACTTTATTAATACGATGTTGCAGATAATGAGCTCTGCCAGATTAGTACTAGCTCCCTATGTTTGGCTGTTGAAGTACAAGAAATATCTCCCATGATTTACATCAAAATACTCAAATATTTAGATATGACAACTAAAACTAATGTGGAAGGATGTTGGAACATGTAGCAGGAGAGGCCAGCCTCCTGTTTCTTAATGAAGTAGGGTTTCTATTTTCCCCAATATGAAGATATTTCTGATGGATTGGGGAAAGAAGCATAATAGGGGTTCAAAGAGTGCAAAAAGAGAATGGGGTAGAAAATTGAGAAGTCAAAATGGCCCTGATGGTGGAGAGATGACTGCTTTGCTCAGACAGTGTTGGACACGGCCTGCTCGCTGTGGGAGCCATGTCCTCAGGGGGCTCAGGCTAAATGGACCCGATAGGCTGCTGCTTCTCCTCTCATTAGCAGCAGGAAGCACAACAAGTGCTTAATTACATCTCTCATATAGTGTTTATCTGATCTTACAGACAGCAACAACGGGCCCTGAAGTTGCCACACACACTCCTGGCAGGCACTGGGGTATCTCTGAGGATGTGGCTGAACTCTCTGTGGAGGCCGTAATGGTTGCATGAGGCCACATGTGCTGTGGCAGCGGTAGTAAAGTCATCACGGACAGCGTACGTGCACTCTCGTACCAGCAAAGTCAGTGCTAGCAGGAGGACAGCTCAGGTCACCTCTAAAGACGTGTATGCTACCTGCGAAGAAGCAATGCCCAAGACTGTCACAGTGTTATCTTCTGTCATCCCAAAACTAGTGACCTGATGCTGAGGACGATCTGAGCTCACCGATGGTCACCTGTAGTATGCACCAAACCAGAACAAGTCTAAGATGAATGGAGATGGCCTGTGGGAACCCGTTTTTGTTCTCAGAGGTGGCTGGTGAGGATACCAGTTGGTAGCGGTAGAGCCAGATATTGCTGTCTGGCCTTTTCCAGACCGCTGATTTCACAACCTGGCAGGAATTATGCAGAAAACCCAAGGTGGATGCTGAAAGGCACTGGGGTGGCAGGTCACAGGATAGGTAAGGGGTATGGGCAGGGCACATTTTCTCTGACAGTACTAGTCTTTAAATCCACCATTCAAAGTAGACAGCTTCAGTGTGAGGAGCAGAGCTTTCATCTCCAGCAGAAGATTACACATTTTGATGGATTTGGCCCTAACTTGGAAGATAGAGGTTCGACACTCCTCAGGCAGAGAGCCAAAGAGAATGGGGGTTTCCTACATTTTGAGAAGGCGCTCGCTACTGCATAACATGGTGGATCCCTCTCTGAAAGAAAAATGTGAGCCCCACACTTCATTTGAAATAAATGGTCAGCAGTACTAAAGGTAGAATGAAGCCTAAGAGTAAGGGGTTATTTTCCACTTGAAAGCTGAGGGGGAAGACAAATTCTAGTAAGACAAATTCTAGTGCTTAAGTTTTGGCTTTATGAATTTTGCTTTGAAGTGCTTGATTTTTCTCAGGCATTGCCTAGGAGCCAAGGCTTTCACCCAGGGCTGCAGATGCTGCCGTTGGGGTTGCTATTTATCAGTGGAGTGCCACGGCTCCTTAGATCCCTTTTTGATCTGGGTCTTAGTCTGAGTCTTATATTCATGAAACCTGAATTCACTAATTGATACAGCAATTTCCATTTAATCATTCACCCTAAGGTATTTTGGGTGTCCTGATATTTCATTCAGCTGAGAACAGAAAACAACTGCGATGTTGTTACTGCGATGGGGTGATACAAGCAATAACTGTTGATAGATGTCGACTTTAATAGCAATGATAGGCTAGACTGTAAATTAATGGTCTGTGTTGAGCAAGGAACTGAGCCCCTGAAACAGATTAGGAGGGAGCCTGTGTTAAGTCACAGGCTACCCTAAATGAGACACTTTTCAGAAATCATCTGTGCAGCCTGACTTGATGGGGCGTCAGCAGGGGCCTCATGAAAATCTGGCTCCTGTGGTCATGCACAAAACTGATTGTATTGTACTGTCCACAGCCACAAATGAGTACACCTTAAATACATTTGCCTGCCTATATCTTGTACATAAAACACTATTGCCAAATTTCATTACTTTATCCTGTCTTGTGATGTTTGGAGGTGGGGCTTCCACTTGGGATCTATATAAGAATCTTACACTGCATATTTATAAAAAAATAAGTTGTGTTTATCAAAGGCGAAGAGAAAAGCTGGAACAAGTATGCTCTAGGTGACAAAACTTGAAAGAGAAGAAAAACATTTTAAAGCCACCAGAAATTTTGGAGACACAATTAATAATTTTTGAATGTTTGAAATTACAATACTGATACATAATGTTATCATTAAAAAACTGCTGGTTGTGTGCATATTTTAATATTTTGATTTTTTATTTCTACATACAGTAAATATACACAGAGTTTGAACTGTACATTCAATTTCACATAAGAGCTATGAGTCCACAAAGAGCTGGTTTACATCCTTTCTTATAGAATGAGGTTTGTATCAGTTGCCTCTGTGGAGATGGATTTGTTGTGCGATGATTTGCCACATTCTACCTTTATTTAACCCTATTGATTTTAGGTTCATTTACTGTTGCACAGTCCTTGCATTTTGTCATATTTTCCTTTGTAACTAAAAATCAGGTCTTTCTCACATATATTTTTACCCATTCCACAGCTGCAATTTGAGAAAAACAATTTTGAAGTTGTTGAAATTATCCAGCAATTATTTGCAACGGGCTTGTTTGCAAATTGCCTGCTGTAGCTAGTACGACAGGATTCACTGTCGTGATAGGGCTCAAAAAGACATGGGTTTGGGGTCATTTTTTTTTGACAAGGTGGGCACACTACCAGCCGATCACAGTTGCTGCCCAGTTCCTCTAGCTCTTGGGAGGAGGCAGGCCTGCCTCACATGGGGCTTCTCAGAGCTGAAACATGTGGTTGGTTGGTTGCATTTTGTTTCTATAAAAGTCAGGGTTCCCAATCCAGCAGGAGCTGTGAGACCCCCTTGTAGTGGGAGGTAAGCCAGACCCCCATGTAGCTCTAACTACTGGACCAGGAGAGAACTGAGCCCCACTGGCTGTTGCCCCCACAGCTAAAGGTAAAGCTGCTCAACTGACTTGGAGGCATCTCGGCGAGGCAGCAGATACGGATCTCCAATAGCTCAGTCTGACATAAAACTGGAACTGTGACTAGTCAGGGAGTTATTAGAGCCTTGTACCAACTACAGACACTAGACCTTTCCTGGGGGGCTATGCCCACCCCCACCGTTCCTCTGAGCTCTTCGGTAACCTGCTTCTTGCTGAGATAGGCATCATACCATGTTGTTTGGAGCACTGCATGTACGTGTATGGAGCCAGGTTTTCTGCTGCTTTACATCTCGTGTGCTTGCTTACACCAGCGCCGGGTGGATGAGGAATGCTCCTCTTCATCTTTCAATAGCATTTTAAATTCTGCAGTAATATAAATGAGCACACAAGATTGAGGGCAATGACAAATCCAGTCTGTACTCTTTCAATGCACACCTGCTACATTCACAGATATTGGTTTGACCGGACAATATTAATACTTTTTCTTTCTTTTTGGTAAGCCCTTTCATTAACAGTAAAATAGCATAAGCAGTTCCTTGAGGAATGCAGGGTTTACCAATGCTCCTTTGAAAAATGCAAAGTAGTTTTGAATTTTAGAGCTGCAACTAGCTTCACAGATCAGTCATAAGGCTTATTTACACAAGCACTGAGTACAGATAGCTCCTACAAGTTATAATTGGAGCTATGGGTTCTTAGTCTGAAAACTCAGTCCTTCAACTTCTATGTTTTGAATATCTGAAAGGTAAAGATCCAAATTAGAGTACTAACATAATGGGTAGGAGAATGCATTAATAAAGCGATAGGGAGAAGCAAAAATATTTCCTCACGCAAGGCAAAAAGTAAAAGCTAGGTATTACACTCCTTAAGAAGATGTAAAAGGCCCCCCCCTGCTTTCCCCCTCAAAACTATTTCAAATTAAACTTAAAATAGAACTGAAAGGAACTAAAATTAAAAAGCAACCAAAAGGTTTGAATCCCCTTGTTCACTTGGTTATTGCCTTCATAAATCAAAACTAGACAGCAAATGAATTGGCTGTACTTACATTGTTGTTTATTTGCCATGCAGTTTTGGGGCCATGGCAAAGCAAAACAAGATGATCATTGTTTCAGCCAGACCTAGAGCCTTTAGCTTAGGCCCTGCTGTCTGTTCTAGCTTTCTGGTCAGACTAGCGAAAGCAAGAAGTAATGTGCTATTTGGCTGCTGCTTTATTTTCCCTCACTCTCGGATCCCTGATTGACTTGACTGTGATGTAAAAGGATTCAGTCTTGTTGTGGCAGTTTTGGGAGAAAGTCACGTAACAAATGGCACACTCACCAAGAAAGGTAAATGCCATAGAAATCACAGTTGTTTTAAGAGCCAGAGCTTGCAGGTATTTTTGGAGCGTAATGTATTTTTAAACATTTTCAGCACAAATACTAAAAACAAGACTAGGAATAGACAGTGTTATGCCTTCTAGGACCTTTTTATGACTTCGACATAATGGTTGCTTGACACTTGGAGCTAAAATGAAAGATGACATGGGCAAGTTAAACATACAGGCAGATAAGATGAATTGCCCTGTCAGAGTGTTCCTCTTCATCATCCCCAAACAGCTTTGCAATTAAAAAAACAAAAACCCAACATTGTTTACTTATGTGAATAAAAGAAGGAGAGAACTTGTGATGACACCATGAAAAACTCTAGTTTTTGTTATGGCTCCAGCCTTCTGCCTATCCACTCTCATGGGCCCTCAAAGTTTACGGAGCTCTCAGTGCAAGAGCAGGACCTCTCATGAGCTGCCCTTTTCAATTGCTAGCACCAGTACTTTTTCTTTTTTCTGTATTTGGTACTCAGAAACATATGGATGGTTTTACTTTGCCATCAGTAAGACCCCACCATGAATGACAGTTCGTTATTGTCATAGCTGCCAGCTTGCACAGAAAAATTCCCAAGTGTCAAATTGTGGCTACTAATATAAATATACAAATTGAAGAATACAGACTCCTCCCCATGCTTTGGCAACCCTCCTAAAAACGAGCTTTATTTATAATCTCCTCTGCCTCAGTTGTTCTCCTTTCATGATTGCTTCAATTCATTTTGTTGAGGTTGTGTACCCAAAGCAAATATTAAAAAAGAAAATGGAAAAAAAATTATCAAGACCAAAAATTGCTCTGAGGGTGCCTCAGGTCTCTCTCACCCATTGTGTGATTTCAGTATTAAGGGAAAGTCTAATTTTCATAATTGGGCACCTTCAAGCAATGAAAGATGTATTGAACAATTGAGGGAGGCACGGGACAATGCTATTATTTACTTATTTTTAAAGTACAAAGTTCGAATGACATTTCAGGAGTAGGTTCTCCACCTTTAACATATGGTAAATAATGCCACTAACTTGAATGGATTCATTGTGGATTTTCAGGTAGTTTAAGTGAAAACACATTTTTCCTTAAATATTAAAACATGCTCATTAAACTTGCTTTTTACTGTGTTTATACCTCTCCCTTTAGCAGTGCCGCACTGTCTGGTGTGTCTTTTTTTTTCTCAAACAGCCAAACAGCTATGAAAAGGCAGAAAGCAATTTTACTGTTCAAAACTCCATTATGCCTGAAAAAGAAAAATAAACAAACCTAGAGACAAAACCATTCCCTCTGCATTCAATCACCATGATGAGAGTAAAAGCACATTTTTGTAATCAAAGCTGTATGAAGCCTTCAAGTTCTGTGACACGCAGATGGCAACAGCTTACTGGGTCAATTCGCATGATCTGTGTTGATATTACTGAACATGATATCGTGCAAACATGTTTTTCTAAATATTTCCACTACTTGGCAATTTTCACTGGGATACCTGTTTTCACCTGGTTGGAATTACCATAGCAAAGGAGCAAAACTTGCGTCATCTGGAATCTGCTGTGGGAGCAGACATCCGCTTCTGGATCCAGCCACACGAGTGGTAGAGATTACCCTTTGCATGAGGTAAGATCAGCTGGGCTCATTCAGATCACCCGTAGAACTGTGGGAGCTAAACCCTTCGATTTTGCCTGAAATAGATTAAGGAACACTAAACCCAACCGCTCTGAACTATTGGGGCAATAACTCTGGCAGGCTGAAAGACAAGAGTAACTAGGAGGTAGCGGGGAGAAGAAAACTCCCTTGCATGGTTGGACCTGGAGGAGAACGTCTGCCACCAGGTTGAATGACTCTGGAGAAGAGGAACAGCTCTGCAATGCTGGGAGTGGGAACTTTCCGGTGCTGCCCCGCTGTCCTCGTACGGACAGACTTGGAGCAGAACAGTCTTGTTCATTCCTGGTCCGAGACAATACCCGTTCAAATACATGGAAATAGTCCCACTAACCCAGTCATGCTGAGTAGCCTTTGGCTACTCCTCTAAGACTGTTGAAAAGGGCCAGTAGTTACTCTGGAATCTGCACTTAAAGCTGAAATAATTTCACTGATTTCACTGAGGAGAGATGCAGGGAACAGCGTACAGCTGGTGATGGAAGTGGCTTTGGGCCCTGCCAGTTTGGGTAAGGAGTTTCCCTTTGCTCCTGGGGGCGCGAAGTCCTCCCGGTGATGCGCGGCAGCTGTGGTCCCCTCGCACCCCACCGAGGGGCTGGCACCGGCTGGGGAAGCCAGCCCATAATCACTAGCACCTGACATGCACTAGATCTAATTTCTGACTTGGAGGTGAAACGCAATTACCGAGTCTGGTTTGAATTACAACCCAGTTTGGGTACAGCCTGCAAACTACAGTCCTCTTTGCCAGGCGTTTGTCCATGACAGCTAGAAAGGCTTAACATGGCTGCACTGAAGCGAGCCCTGCAACTGCCTGGGGAAATGCTGGAGTAAGGACAGTGTAGAGCCCGGCTACTGCCTCCTCCCAAAAACCCACGCAGCGGGGCAGCGGTCAGCTGGAGACGTGGCTGGGGGAAGCGTGCCTCCCAGGCACATGGAATCCTGCCCACGGGAAAAGGCAGCACAGAGCCTGCCCGCTGCCACTCCTGCCCTCCCAGCACAGAGACCTGGCCACGAGGGAGGCTGCAGGGCTGGCTCCGCGGGGCACCACGGCCAGGCTGGGCAGCATGGGGCAAGCAGCCTCCCCTCCTCTTCCTCACTGTTGGGACTCTGTGCTTCTCCTCTCCGGGGCATGTCGGGTGCTGGCAGAGCATGGCAGCAACCTGCGGGGCAAGCGGCCGTGGCCCCCGCCTCCCCCAGCCCCAGGGCCATGGCACACCCTCCAGTGGGGAGGCGAGATCAGGAAGCACCGGTGCATTGGCAGCTTTCTTTAAATGAAGTCTCTGAATCCCACGCAGCATTTCCAAATCCCGCCAGAAGCTGAGGCACAGCACGGGCACTGCAGGATGTTTATTCCCCGCCACCGCCCGGGTACCATTTTGGGGAGGTACCCCAGCATCTTGCTGCTCCACGATGGAAAGGCACAAAGGCACAGCTGTTCGCGAGTAGTAGAGGCCCCTCTGCTATTGATTTCTACCCATTCAGCCCTGCTGTGGTATATAAAGTAGGCTTAGCGTGAGCTGTTTGCACCAGAGCTAGATTTATTCTCAGTGAGCCTGGTTGTGCCTGACATTAGAAACACATCTTGCGCAGAATCTCATTTTTAACATCCGCTATAACATGCTTTATTGTAGCGTGTTCAATAAAGGAAAGGAGGATTTTTGGAAACAAACAAAAAATGAACCCAACGTGTTACAGCAGTTTCTAATGTAGGATACCTGCAAAACTAGAGCTCACCATATGCTAAAAGTATCATATATTTCTTATACCTGTGGGAAAGATTTTTCTCTTATACATGAAATGGACTGTATTACAAACAGCTTGTTAAATGTGTGACAGATCGGCTTGAAACGATGGTTCTTGTACTCTACAGGCCTGCACATTTGCTAATAAACTGACTACATATACAAACAGTCTGTTCCAGGGTTTAAGCTCCTATTACACTGGTTCATGTTTCAACATGCAGCCACTCTGTAGTTTGTGTTTTCAGCAGAACAAGTAAGTGGATGCATATGCATTACAATTCCAGACATCATTCCATACCAGATGTGGTGCCTTTATTTTTAGTACTGCAGGAGTGTCTGCTGACCCTTTCTCACCCCATGTCTAATGAAAGATTGACTGCTCTGGGTTTTCTTATGGTGAATTATATATTAGAGGACAGTGGATTTAAAAATTAATTCAAGATTAATTTAGGGATGACTGCACATGGAATTATTTGGCCAACAGATGAAAAATGAAAATTTCACTACAAAGAAAAAAAATTGTAGAAGTGTCAAATTTTAATCCAATTTTCTATAAAGAATGATCATGTTCTGAGACCCTTCTGAGGACTACAATTAATCATTCAGAGTGATACCCCTTTTCCACTTGCTATGCAAGCTCCCCTCTGAGCCAAAGCACCATCCATGCTCCTCCGAAGCAGGGATTCATGTGCTCAGACAGTAAAATAAATTAGCACTGTACCAAATGGCTCCAAATTCAGGAAAACACAATGGCTGAAGCACACACTTAGGTGAAAGGAGGCACAGCTATTGCATGGACTAAAAGAGAAAAAAAAATGTAGTACCACTTCTAGCCAGATTTACAGCTTCTACGAAGGCTTGTAACTCTTCAGGCAAATGAGAAATGAATCAAAAGCCAGAAAATGGATCTCTTTCATTTGAGGCTCCGTTAAATTTTAATGGCAGTGCTAGATGTAATACAGACACCCCTGCTTCACTAAATCAAAAGGAAAACACAAAATTGACTAAATTTTATCTTATATCTTTAACTGTTGTGGGATTTTTATATTAAACAAAATAAGAAAAGAAGACTTTAATGAAAAGCAGGCTAACAAGATGGATGCTAGGAGATCACCTGACTGAGTAAGGAAACAAATGTTGCAAAAAAAGAATGAATAATTGCTTTTAACTGGTAAAACATACTGGTGTAAACAAGACTGTACTAAATAAAACCCTCCAGTTGCCATGATTTCGGTGATGTAGTCCCATGTTTATTCTCCTTTAGTGTAAGTATTTTAATATTACATAATTTTTATAGCTCTTAGTATTCCTTTTTTTCTGGACATAATGTGCATGGAGGATGAAAAGATGAAAACAGAGAAAATAAACTGTATTCTTCAACTGTCAGAATGATCTCCAGAAATGATTTCTCTGTATTCTCATATCCACAATTTATTTTTTTTAATTAGTTCTTAAAAATTAGCAGTGCCAGTTTTTCAAAGTGGCGAATGAACTGTATAGAATGAAGCCTCACGCAAATGGAACTGTAAACTGAAAAGAATTGAATAAAATTGAATGCACTTTCCATTGTGGAACATAGAAAATTTAAAGGCCTTGCTGCATCATGTGAATAGTACTGAGCACATAGAATATGTTAACGACAAATTAACTGGGCAACCATGGGTGCAAGATAAAAATTGCATCAAATCAAGGGTTGCAGCCTGCAGGAGCAGAGCAACTAATCTGCATAAGCTCTCCCTACCTCCCTGTCTGTTTTGTACCTTCCCCTGGCTTCTTACCTTATTAGAGAGGAAAACATTTAAAAAGGGACTCCTGCAGGCTGGCTGATTTCTTGCTGAATCAGCCAGCTTGCTACTGAATTGATTTCTACATCTTCCACCTCAAGAAAGCTAGAAAATGTTTTTAATTGAACATGTCCTTAATTTACAGGACATGCTGGTGCAGAAGAGAAAAGGCTGAGAAAGGCAAAAATGCATCCTGTATTTATATACCATAATGATGATGAGGTCTTTTATATATTGGAAATGAATGGTTATTTAATATGTGTTCTTTACCAAAAGGCAATGTATATACCATTAAATGTATGTAACAGAAGCATAAATGCAGTAGCATTTAATTCTGAAAAATAAATAGAATCTAGTGGGGGGGCGGGTAGTGAATAGGAATGTGCTGTAAGTGAATAGGAATAAGGCCCTGTTCTTCCCATGATCAGATATCAATGACATTGGAAATTGTTTTGACAAAAAGATCGCTAGTCTTCAAATTGATCTGCTGAAGTTCAAATACGTGTATTTTCATTGTGCTAGCAGGAGAAAGGTAATTTTGCTAACTGTTTTAATGGATTTTTTTCCAGGCAAAAATTACAACCAAAAAAAGTTTTGTTTGAGTTTTTAAATAAAGAACATGTAACAAAAATCTTTTCTCATAACCTTATCATAGTTGTGTGGAAATCAGGAGTTTCCTTATACATCCAAAGCAATTTCTACAGGGAGAGCTGGTCTTCCCTACTGTCCTAGCCCAAACTTAACGTTTTCCTTATACATCCAAAGCAATTTCTACAGGGAGAGCTGGTCTTCCCTACTGTCCTAGCCCAAACTTAACGTAGATTTTAACCAAGAAGTCCTACAGTTTGGATTTATTACTACCAAAATTAACATCTATCATTTTTTTGAAGTTTAGTGTTCTTGGATGAAAGCAAAGGTATTTATTCAGGAATGTACTGACCTCTGCAAAGTACTCTGTAAAGAAAAAAAAAAAGATTGGGTAAGTGGTCAGTCCTACAAAGTTAACATTTACCACATCTTAAACGCTTTGAGTCGTAACATCATCTACTAAGACGAGCTCAGGGCGAGAAGCCAGGAGTTCCCGAGTTTTATTCCAGCCCCTGCTACCAGCCTGCTGTGTAGCCTTGAGAAAGTTTACAGCGTGGGGTATAATAATTACTGAGCTGTTGCCTCATTGACCTAAGTGTTTGTATTCCTTTCTTGCCTTTTCAGTTTTTATCCCAATCCATAAGTTTACGAGGCAAGGACAGTACCTGACTTCATAAGCAAGTATTCTGGGAGGGATATAAATCTCTAGGCTTCAGGGCATAAGCCAGCCTGTAACTAAACAAGGGAAACTTAGCTTCCAGGCAGATTATCTCCAAACTGCCAGCTGTAGTGTTTCTTTGTCTGAAGCAGCTGGTACTGACCACTCTTGGAGATAGGGTACTAGGAGAGATGGATCACTGGCTTGATCCAGTATGGCAATTCCCAGGCTCTTCTACAGTGCCAATTATATTACTGGCAGTCAATAACAATAGTAAGATTACCGAGAGGAATTTAACTAATGAGATCAAATAAAGAATCAAAATTTGGTGGGGAAGGGAAGGTCCGTTATATTGTCAGATGTCCAAAACATACTGAATCAAAGAATTATTCCCCCCCACCGCCCTGGTAGTAATTTTAAATACAGCTTTTCAAAGTTTCTACTTTTGGAGCCTCCTAACATAATTTTAGTGAGATCGGTGGTTGCATAAAATAAAGCTTGAGAAGGAGTGTGACATATAATTAATGGAAGTGAGGGAGAAGTGGGAGGAAGGAGAAGAGAGTTTGTGAAAGATTGCAGGCTGGAAGTGTGCAGATTGGGAAGTGACGGATAACACTGAATTACATAAGAAGCCACAAATGGGGAGGCAGGAAAAAGAGGAAACCTTGCTGCACTGTCCTCCAAGTACATTACACAGTGTGTTTCCCAACAACAATCTGGGAATGAAAAAGATGCCAACAGTTAGCAGCCAACATCTGAGAGCTGCAAAGCACTGAATTCCCTCTGATAGGAGTGGACGTTCCAAGGTTGTGAACACTAGAAAGATTTAAGCTTTGATTAGGGGCAGCGGCTTTTGCTTCACTTTGCTTTCCTAATAAATTCTCTTGGTGGGAAGGATAGGGAGCCCTGACTCTGCTGGAGCTGTATTAGTCCGTAGGTTAGAGTACTGCGATCCCAGATGGCTGAAGCAACGCCAGCTGGTAGCACTTGGACAAAGAGTTCAGTCTGATGAAACACAGCCTGACAGCTGGTATCAGATGCTGGAGAACTGTAAGTTTCAGTGAACGTGTTGCTATTGGAGTCATGACAGAAATTTCAAGGGAGGAAAAAAAAATTAAATTTGAGAGACATTAGGAGAGGATCTCATCTGCATTGAAAGGAGAGCTCAACCTTGCTTTGCTGATGTTGCCAGCTGAGGACTTAGCCTGAAGTTTCTAAAGGTCTGTTTACACTACCAAATAGTAGAAACTTAGTATGATTTCTTGCTCAGAGGAACCACTGGCAGGTTCCAAAAACAAGCCTAGACTTGAGGCCGTTAGCTCGTTTGCTAAACGCTGGATCCAATTGCATTACACTATTTTGGCAATGATCCCTTACTTGCTTTCAGTTGTAGTGCTAAAGGGACAAAAAGTCAGGATTCAAACTTTATAAGGATTTACAAATTAAAGGCCAACATTTTTGACTGCACCTAAAGATTGACCAGAAGAGCAGGGAGCCATATCACAAAGGGACTCCTCTGCATGGGGATGCAGCTGCATTTTGTGGCAGCTGAAGTTTGGGCCTCCATCAGATGTAGACCTGAATAAACTGCATTGTGGGTAATGAAACTTAGACATATCTGTGACACAAAAGGCAACTTTGAAAGAAAAGTCTCTTGGCTAGGCATAGGTGGAAAGACAACCTTACATTTGCCACTCTGCCCTGGCCATCAGCACTTAGGGAGGAATCCACGGTACCCTTGGCTTACTTTCTTTGCCCTTCTATGTCAGTAGTTTCTGGGTACTTCACACTTAGAGGTCTCCACCCCAGTGCCAATATTTCTGATTTTGCACATATCTTCAAAGACTCTCTGTCTTCCCTAAGCAGATTCTTGCCTATTTAAGCATATTGCATATTCACAGCTGTGGGACTGGGATTCTTCTGACCTTATTTTTGCAGTCTAAATGTTAGGCGTCAAATCTAAGCTTGTCACCTGGACTTTCTCAATAGTTAGTGGAGAGAGTAAAACGCAATTGGGATAGGTGGTATGAATTGTCATTGACAGATGCCAATTGCCCTCCTTTGGGAATACAAAGGGAGTATAAATGGCCTTCTCAGAACAGATGTTGTCAGCATTTGTTTAGTTAAAGTCTGGGCAGGTCAATCCTACTGTGTTTGAGATTTTAAGACATATCCCTCTTGGCATGATTTGTTATCTAGGTTAGGTGTGTCTCCATTCATCACATCATTGCAATGACTTTTGTTTGCCAATAGCTAAGTCTTTCCTTGCATTGTAGGAAAACCAGCATCTTACTTAGGACTGAGAATCTAGTGGCAATTCTGAGCCCTGAGAGATCTATGCCCATTTGTGGATTTATCTCTAAATACTAAACAAACAGGGCCTCAAAAGTCTTAGAGCAGGTTAAAAGACTGGATGAAAAAGGACTCATAAAAACGGGTGTCCATGCTGATGCACCAGGCACCTCCCTGTCACACAGGATGGTCTTACACATAAACTTAGTAACAAAACTGTTTAAAAAAACCCGGAGTGTGGCAGGTTAACCTTGGCCAAGGGCCAGACAACCATCCAGCCACTCTGGCACTCCCCCTCCTCAACAGGACAGGAGGAGAAAGCAAGATGAGAAGTCCTTCGATCAAGATAAAGACAGTGGGGTCACTTAATAGTTGCCATCATGGGCAAAACAGACTCAACTTGGGGAAAAAATAAGTTTATTGTTAATTAAAGTAGATGCCGGTAGTGAGAAACAAAGGCAAGCATTAAACCAACAGCTTTTCTCCCTCCTTTCTCAGATTCAAGTCCAGACTCCTCTCCCTTCCCTGAGGGCACAGGGTGGGTGCAAGGAGTTACAGTCAGTATACAGCACTTCCACTCTGCTGCTGCTTCCCTCTCCCACCTTTCCTCTGCTCCTGTGGGCTGCAGTCCTTCAGGAAAAACCCGCTCCTGTGTGGGCTCTCCATGGGCTGCAGCTTCCTTTGGGGCACATCCACCTGCTGTGGCATGAGGTCCTCTGTGGTCCATAGTGTGGCTATCTGTTCCACCATGGTCGTCCATGGGCTGCAGGGAAATACCTGCCATGGAGCTCCTCCTCCTCCTGGGCACCAACACCCAATACAAGGGGCAACAACAGAATGATCTTCCACCTAATAACTGTAAACATGCTTCTGTTTACATGTTTGGCTTTCAAAATTTCCCTTTCTAAAGTTTTTTTTCTAATTAATTCTTCCTCCGCTTTTTCATCTTGGCCTCAAAGTGTAAGAGACAAATGCAAATGGCACACCACAAAAGGAGAAAAGCAGGCAACTTATAAAAATGAAAGCCTCCAAAAGCAAAGTATTTTGTTTTACAGTTTTGTCTTAAAAAAAAAAAAAATTAAACTTTTCCCAGAAAAGATTTTATATTCAAAAGGTTGTTTTACAATGTGTTATTATATAGAAGCCAGAAAACCAGCTTTACAAAACAAAATAATGGATGGTATAGGGGAACCTTTTATCTCCTTCTTTAAGAGTGTCGTCAGACCAAAAGGGCAACCTCATCCTTCTTCCAGAGCTCTAAGGACAAGGATGCTTTAATTTTCTTTGATGGCATCTAAAAGCAATGAGATAACATCCAAGAGCCAATCTTAGAAAAGCAACAGCAAAATGCTTGCTCTCTTTTCTATCCATACTTCATAATTACTCAGAATTATTCTAAGTCAATATTCAATGCCATTTATTCCAGTGAAAATTATTTAATGGCTTAGAGCCACCAAGTTGTAACTCATTCAATAAGTTGCATGCATTTCCTCTTTCCCCTGTCCCTCTCACTATTTGTCACATACACCCGTTGTGTAATGTTTCAAATTAAAAGGAGGAATTGAGGGCAGGAAGCGTGTTACTTGTACATAGTTTATTAAAATCCTCATTTTCACTAGTGCTTTTAAATGCTGTCTCAACTGGAATAAAGTAATCTGGTATAATTTTTGTTCACTTAAAGAAATGAAATATTTATTACTTTAATTAACGAATGGAGTTATTAAACTGGATTTTCCTTATTTTTCACCTTTTTTTCTCTAGTGAAATATGTTTATTTCTTCTTTAGGTTTTTTAAAAGTATTTTCTTTTTCTATTTTGCTAATCACTATATGGGAACCCTTGTGTTACACTATGCAATTTTATCAGCACAGAAGCCTAGCTGAAAAAGCGGCAACAAGAAATGAGGTCCTAACACAGCAAATCCGCACTTAGCAGAGCTCCTTTATTCAGTGCAATTAAAAGAGCCATCGTTTTTCTTACCACTGCTTGGTGGTGGGCACCAAGCTGCCACTTGGAGAGATGCCAACGGCACGCACCATTGACTACCCTTCCAGCAGATGCGCGATTTACCAAAGTACAGGACTGAATGAGATGACAATAGAAGCAAAAACTGAGCGGACCAAGAGAAATCGGCATTCACCTTTTGTACTGCTAAAGTCCTCAGCAGTGAAAGGTGGGAAGGACCTGCAGATCCACCTGGGAAGGGGGCAGGGAGCGTGGCACTCTAGAAGGGAATTATCAGAGAAAAGAGCAGACTGCAAGCAGCAGCAGGAAATTCAGCTTCAGGAGATTTATGAGCAGCGGTGTCCAGAAACCCAGTGAGGAGCCTCTTGAACTGTGGAGCTGTGTTAGGAGAAGCTTATTCCCTCCCTCTTCCCCAGCATGGGCACACTGGGCAGGTGCTGGGACGTTCTGATGTCTAGCCTTGATTTATTTATTTGATGAAAAATAATGAAAGGGATGATCCTCAAGAGTCCTTGGAGATTCCATTAACTCTGCAAATTGAGCATATTGATAAGTTGGTGATTATTTTGAAATGAACTAGAGAAAGTGAAAGGAAGAATGCTTGTAGGAAGGGCCTGTTTAATTCGCAGAGGTTTTAAAGTGTAGGTAATATTTCAAGTGTATCAAAATACAGTAAAAAGACCAGGGGTTAATTATACTGGCATGACAGTTGGAACCACATTATTATAATTCTCTTGGAAAGCACTATGGAGCATATGGAGTGAATGAGGGGCCTATGTGTGCATAATAAGTTCTGTATGGGGATAAGGTGAAGGAGCAAGAGCTCTCTTGTGTGTAAGAGGCACTAAATAAGGGGAAGAAAATGATTTAACTACTTGATGGACTAACTTTTTACATAGCAACACATTCAAGGTGCCCTATCCTTTAAGCAGCAACATACATAAATTCACTCGCTGCCATGATTCATCTTCATTTCACACAGCAAATACTACTGCAAATAGTCTCTGTAGACATGCTCACATTGCATCAGAAACTGGATATTTTGTGCTTTGCAGCACTGTTAAGCCGAACTGCTACTGCACTTTTCCTTTGTTATTTCTGAATAGATTTTGGTGTTTCAAGTCCTCAAGTCACTGGATTTCTTGTGCAGGGATCTGACTGCTTCTTAGAGGATCATCTCAGTATTGGAGAGCAAGAGAAGACAGAAGGCTCCCTTGAAGATACTCCTCAATTCCAAAAGATTCTGCTGGTGGCTTTGAAGGGTGGGTGTTTGATCACTTAACTGAAAACTAATTTTAATCATCTAACAATCATGTTGTAAGAAGAAGTTTAGACATCAAACTTAGACTAGGGGACTAATTTTTAGACAGCTAAAGATAGGTATAGTGAATCCAACCCAAAAGACTGTTGCCTATTTAAAAGAGGAGAAATTATACTGGAAAAAGAATGCAGAGAGGATTCACAAAAAATCCCTAAACATAAATGGAGTCTTCTGCCTAATTTCCACTTAGTATGGTCTGCACTGAGCAGAAGAGGGCCTTTATTTAATGAAAAAATTATGGTACTAATAAAGAGTAAATTACTTAGGAGATAAGAAAAGTAGCCCAATTCTGTAGGTGGAGCTCTGAACTAGGGTCCAGTTCTACTTTTAGTCCAGTGCCTCTAAAGGTTTTGAAATCTTCCAGGGGTGGGATCATATAATTAAATATTCCATGGTGTGAGATACAGCAACAGTGTGGAATTAAGGTAACAAAGGCCACGTGGATATTTTCTTTCCTATAGAGTGACTGGTATTGTTTCCCTTACATTTTTTTAGCAGAATAGTTGCGTGCACTAACTAATTAGAATAAGGTGTAGAAAGGCAGTAAATGCACAGTGTTCACTGAAAATATTCACAGAGCTTTGCCAAATTAATCTCTTATGCCCAGTTTTTAGAATTTATAATACATTTGGGGCTGTGTTTCCACTTTTCCGTTAATGTCTGCATTTGCTTTCACCTCTAATGAAATGAAGGTACCAACATTAATATTTTAACTGATAGAAGTCTTCATTTACAGCATTTCTACCATAAATTAGAAAAAAGGCAAATACTTTAGAAACCAAAACCTGGTACACAAACTCACTGCATAGCTAATGTCACTTCTCAGAATCTTTTGGTGATGCCTACCTGTAACTGACTTAATTCTCCATTACAAAAAAAAAAAAAAAAAAGAATAATGAGAAATTGAAGTTGTTTATAAGAGTGTACCACATAAAGGAACCATTTTCAGTAGTTTATCAATCAGAGTTGCATTTGGGCATATGATTCCAACAGCCATGAAAAGGCCATTTTATTTTCCAGACTATGTGGCACACATTTACTTCAGGAATAAGATTCTTCATAACATCAGTCTCAATACAAGCAGTATATAGCCTTAAAAAAAATTCTTTAACAGAAAGTAAAATAGCAGTCACCCCTTGGTAGAAGACTTTCAAAGCTCAAGAACTACAAGTCTTCCTCCAAACTCAGTCCTGTCTCTTGTTGAGAGAACAAGGAAGCAGAAGATAAGGCGTAGGGAGTATATTTTTAAACATTTAGGTATTTACAAACATTAAAAAGCTAATCACTAACCTAAAAGTTGATGTTGTCTAGGTATCAGCAGTTACAATAATGCATCATCATTTTGTGTAAATAGGTCATTACACTTAAGTTGTAGCTACTGCATCACACCAGTAGCAAAATATGATGTCCATGGGAAATACTATAATGAATTTGGCAACAGATGGGCAAATAAATTAGAGACTGGAAAATAAGGAGGTAAATAAACCCAACCTGTTCAGCTAGATGAAGAGAAGGATGAAAAGTAACTTGATCACAGTGTATACTTACTTATGCTTGGAAACTGAAAATAATTAGGCAAGGGCCTTTCAGCCTTACTGACAAATGTATATTTATCTAACCTCAACTTTCAGCCAGTGTCTGGAAGCTTTTCCTTTTGTAAGTCAGAAGCTTTCCAGTGATTGGAAGCTGAAGTTAAATAAATTCGATCTTGAAATAAGAAGCAATTTCTTAACAGAGAAAGTAATTAAAGATTAGAACATGCTGATGCTTCCCATGAAGATGGTGAATTCACCATTAGTTTAAACACTGTTGTAAACCTAGCACACATTAATCCAGCTTCTGAAAGATATTGCGCAGCCTGTGGGAAATGTTGAAGAGAGAGGACTGGTGCATGTATTTGCTACGGGCTCTCTAATGGATTCCTTGTTATTGCAAGGATACAAGGCATTAATGGAAACTTTAGTCTGCCTTGTTCCTCTGAAATGCTTTCATCTTACTCAGCTTCTCAGGCCTGAGTAGATAGGGATAAGAGGATGAAACTCAGTGGCTTCAGAGTACTGAGGTCAGAGTGCATCCCTCTGGACACGCGCGCAGCGAGATGACGGGTGTGAGAGGCCTGCAGCAGCTTTACAGGGAATCCCTCCATGCCTCAGCCTCTGTGCAACCCGCAGGGTGCACTGCTCCTCCAGCAGCCCCACCACGGCTGGCGTTGCCAGATGTCACCTGGACCTTCCAGGCAGAACAGCGTTCTGGGGTGCCCACGTTTGTACCAAGCCTACGTGTAAATAGGAGAGCTACCATTCTTCTTCACCCTGTCCACCGACGGGCATCTCGTGGGCGCCCAGACAGAAGCACGCACCGTTGGTGATCAGGGGGACACATTTTCCTAAACATGAAAACAGAGATAAAAAGGAAAGCCAGGGGTTGGAGAGAGGAAGCTGAAGTTTGTTCTGTTGTAACAACGGGAGGCCAAATAGGAGGCACTCTGTTACATACAGTGAGACTAGTGCTTAGATAAGCAAAGGAAATGGGGGAAGAAACCAGATGTGAAGTGCCTTTCCCAAGATCACACAGCCGGCCAGCTGGGAGCTCGGCCAACCAGCTGAGGCTCTCCCTCCTAGTCCAGAGCCTAGCCATCCTCCAGCATCTCTGGTGCAAACCACCAAGCTGAAATATATTTATAGTTATGATTCTTGCAAACAGAAGTAGTCAAGGAGAAAATTTTGTTGTTTGCCTCCGCTAGTTTCCATACCTGCATAAAACAATCATTAGAGGCCTCAGGAAAGATATCCTGATCGTTATTAATTTGCAGTAATGATACAGTGATGACTTAAATACAGGGAAATAATTGATAGTATTTGTTCATATTAAAATTTTGCCCTCCCTCCTCCCTATCTGCAGCTTCTTTGTTTGGCTCTTAGTGTAAATAATTGGTTCTGTTGTCTAAAGCATATACCCTGTTTATTGGGTAGGAGTACAAAGCAAGGCTCCAGATGTCAGATCAGGACCTCCTTGCCCTTCTCCCTGTCTCGTTAGTGAAAACATTGAAAAAAAGGCAATACCAACAAAAGAAGAATCCAGCAGTGAGAGTGTGTTCAGTGATCCTCTGTACACCCCTACCGTACACCCCTCCTCTGTACATCCCTACTACAAGTCACATACAAGAACATTTGTAACACATGCCCCTAGCCAAGGGTAGCGACTGGCAGGCATTCCCAATGTGCCGTAATGGGCTACAGCTCTCTGGAAAAGTGAGATTTCGTCTTCACAGCTATGCTGAGCCAAAGCGAGAGCTGGAATCAGAAATGCTGTCAGCCACTCTGAACTCCTCTGCTTTGGCATGGTAACACACTAACTCGAGGTATTGTGAAAATATTACTTTTAAGCAGAAAAGCTTGGTAAGCTGGCTAGAGTAACAAGCAACATGACACTGTCTCACTGTCTCTTTCCTCATTATTTTTAGAAACCCCATTTTAGAGAGCCAGAAAGACACCTTTAGCCTAAACTGTGAGCTCTCTGCTCTGCTGGCCTGTTCAGCACCCAAGCCTAAAGGACAGTCAGTTCCTTAGCTTTTCAGAGGTGCATTTTAACTCTAGTATTCAGCTTGAGTGAGGAGCCTCCATAGCCACACAAGAGCCAGCTAGGGTTTGATCCATACCACCACCTTTCTCTGAGACAGAAGAAAGAAGAGGGAAGTTTGAGGAAGTACATTTTCAGCCAATATTGAAATACTAATCTGTAGCTTCTCGGCTCCTATGGTCTCACTGATTTAGTACCAAAGCATCCTGGATGCACCTAGAGAAACGAGCTCTGCTTCCTAGAAGCAGCGAGGGCAGCCGCAGCAGCAGCACGGGAAGGGGAGCCCAGCACCTCTGTGTTGCTGCCGGTGCCGCCCGGGTGGCTCCTGCTCTGCTTGGCCCCAGTGGGCTGAGCTGGGCTGCACTAGGCTGGGCTGACGGGGGCTTTGGGGCAGGAGGCTGCGTTCCCCTGCCCACCTGCTGTCCACCCACCGCATTGCAAGGGCCTGACGGGAACTCCAGAAAAGGTATTAACAGGCTATCTTGGAGTAAGGGTCACCAGGAGAGCATACATACTGCTTAAATTAGCGTGCTATATTTACAGCAAGAGTTGCAAGTTTCAGTCACTGAAAGCCTCTTGAAAAGAAATGTGGCCTCTATGCCCATGACAAATTGTTATTTCTTTCCCTGTATTTATAAGCATGGACGACCACAGTAATGAGTTATCAGACATTTTAAACTGGGATTATTTCTGTGCTGCTTTTTAAGGATGTGGTCTAAAACTGACTGATCTCAGTAGGAGATTAGATAGAACAATGTAAAATATTCTAAAGATTCTGAATAAAGTCATTCCTCAGTCATGAATAAACACATAAGCATGGCTAAGAGAGCAGGGGGGTTTTTTTCATATATGTCATGGAAATAAATTGTGTTAAATACAACAACTGAAAATAGATGTAGGTAATGAGAATCCAGCATGGAAGTAATTTCAAACTTTTATTTTTCAGATTCCGACGAAAGAAAAAGTCTTCTAATCCTACTTTATTTTAACACCCAAGAATCAATACTACAGTCGCAGTGGACCTTTTGGGTTTAAAATTAGCTAGAGGAGTGCAGGCTCTGCTCTTCATGCCAGGGCAAACCAGCATCCAAACTGGCAAACACTGCTGCTTCCACAGCTGGGTGTTTAGCACCATGGGGAAAATACCATGAACACAGACATTTGCGTCTGAGTAGATACTGGAGCTACAGTTTTGCAAATAAAATGTCAGTATTACTCTTCGATGCCTGCTCAATAACCAACTCTGGGGAAGATGCTTCTAGCCGCATAAATAAGGGTTTTTCAGCTCACAGGGGAAAACTGCCACCTTTGGATGACATATAGAAAATAGATTACTTGAGACAATCTTTGACCACACTTAAAGTGTAAATAAAGGAAAGTAAATGGAAATTAAGATAGAATGGTAGACCACTTTCAGTTTGGAAAATCTGAGCCCTTTCTGTTCTTACAGAGGTAAGCTGCCACTGGAATTTCATAAAATAACTTCTCAGTTCTCTAACATTCACCTTCTGGGCATCTCAAACTTTGTCCATTTTATGGTAAAGAAAGATAATAATGTCATAATTTCAAGGGGTGGTAAGCCAAGGTCCAGAAACTCAGACAAAGTTTGACTTTTCAACCTGTGGCAGGATGTGGAAACAGAAATACAGTGCCCTTATGTGTAATTTCCTGCTTCTATAGCTTGGCCTTTCTCAATATAAATCAAGAGAAAACTAAGCCCAAATTTCCTCCCACTAAGGAATATGCATGAGCTTATCTGAGAGCAGACTATGCTGCTATTCTTTTTGTAAGAAATAGCTCAGGCCACACCTAAATACCAAGCAATGAACATTTGTGGCATCTGAGCAATTAATTTCCCAGACAACATTTCTGATGGTGAATGGCAGAGGATGTTGTGTGGGGTTTTTTGCTCTCTTTTTCTTCACCCACCCCCCACCCCTGCTGTTGGTCTTGCTGCTGTGTCTTTATCATACTTTGTATGATGGCATGTCTACTTTGGGAAATGATGATTCCAGTGTGGGTGGATGGAAAGAGATCTGCCAGAGGGTGCAAATTTCAAATTGCTGCCACAGATACACCCTTCTGTGCTGTCTTCTCAAGATACCAGAAAAAGTCTCTAAGGAATGCCTGGGGCTTGACTCTCGGCGTAAAGATAGACTTCTACACCATGCATTTTTCTTTCAATATTAAGGAAACAGACAGCGTAAATACAGCTAATGAATTTAAATTGACTTAATCACTTATTCATAGAGAGGCCCTTATGAAATCCTTACTGGAAATGGTGAAATATTTGTATATTTATCCCTCTGAACCCATTATTGCACTTGGAATACTGTTTAACATGCTAATTACAAGTCAAGGTGGCTCACCATTGGTGATCTTTACACTGAAGTCAGACTACATAATTTTAAAATGTCGATAAGCACAAAGTGTAAGAAGTATTCCAAAGTAGGGTATAATGCTTACCATTGTAAATATGAGACTTTGCTATGTGAAATATATGAGAAATGGGAACACTAGGGAAGTAAAAAATTTGTGTCTAAAATAATGCTAGTAATGATGACATACCATACCTACCCCAGCAAATAACATGCCTTTCTCAGACAAGAAGAGTGCCTATCTCTAGCTGGGTAAACTGATTACTCAGTTTCTGGTTCCCTGCATATCTGTCCTTATTAAAAGGAAGTGCAGAAGTTCAGCTGGGTATGTGCTGTAGCCTGTGCTGCTGACTCTGTTTCAGTAGGGGGGGCAGGGAGAAGGAGCTGCTGCAAGGAGGAAAATGAAGATTTCAGGGACACAATATTTATGGTAAAGTATTAACTCAAGAAGTCACTTGCTTCGAAAATGTTTTGCTTATATAAGTAATAATAAAGAAAAGTTTTACATCCCTGTTTAAGGCTTTTATCCCTTCAGAGTGGTACCGTACAGACTCCCAAGTGGATGTTTCACTGGAGTTCTGAGTAACCTACAAAGTCTGTGTGTATTTAATGTTTTGTACATGAAAACTGTTGGCTGATACAACTGCCTCATCTTCCTTGAATTCAGTAGGTCTAGTCTGCTTTCTATTAGCTTGTATATGTGTGGGTCACCTAATATAGTACTTATAAGAAAAGTCAGCTAACTTACAGTTTCTGTTCATCAGAGCAAGATGTAAACAGCAAGGAAATAAGCAGCTTGGTCTGCTTATCCTGAATCTTATTGCACACCCAGGCTACGTCACTTAGCCCCAACAACTTCTTTTCCCCTGATACTAACTTATGTTGTGCTTTCCTCCCAACAGGCATGCTTAATCACTGCACATGAATAATGATTAGAAATCATGGGACTTGATAATAACATAGGATGTAGTTGCTCCAAACAAATTACTGTTTTGAGTAGTGCACAGTGCTCTAAATCGGTGTATTGATGTGATGTAGAAGGGAAAAAAAGTGAATACATGATCTATGTCAGGGATGTAAAAATAGCATTCTTCTATGAAGAAATCATAGAAATAAGCTTCATCAAAGCTTAGACATCAGTTTTGTTTATTAGCTGAATTAGTATTATATGCTGGTTACTGAGAGAGAAGGAGAAGCTGTATTATTTTCTTTCTTAAAGAACCCAAGGGCTTCTGATATCAGTACACTTTTAAGGCTGTGTTAGGCTCCAGGAAGTCTCATACAAGTCTAAAACCCATATTCATTTAAATATGGTGTTCCCCTCCCAAAGAAAATAGGCAGAGATTCTGATACTGTGATTGGTATTACGTGATTGGTATTAGGCAGCTGTATGAAGTCTTAACATTTTACTGACACTTCTTTTTGCTTTACTCCTTTGACATAGTCATATTTATGCAGCTATAAGTTCTTATACAGTTTTTTAAAAAAAGCAAAAAACCCACCAACAACCCCAAACAACCTCCAAACAAGAAAACTAGTGTGATGTGACTCATGTAGTTACAATCACACTTTTGTTACGGTTTTTACTGGTGTGGCTGTGGCTATGGAGAGATGTCCTGTTTTATACCTAGCTGTACAGTTAAAGATGGTGCTGTTAATAGATTCTTCCTAGTGAAAGAATCACATCACAGTCAGACCATTTATCTCCTACTCTCCTCAAGCCTGGAAAAGAGGCACAGATCTTTGAAAAATGAGAATTGCCTATGGTTTACATTAGTAAAAAATTTAAAAAATTAAAAATCATCCTTCTGTCTTCCACAGTTATGAAGGCAAAACTCCTGAGGTGTGGTCAGGCCTAATATAGATATGTGAGCTGTTGGCAGTGGAAGGAAAAGTGAAAAAAGGGATAAGCAGAGAACTGATAAGGTGTTGAATGTTTTAAGTGACTACTTATTTGTGAGTTTGTATTGGTCATGAGGTATGATCTTATCAACATTATCTCAGTATTAACAAAGTTGTGTGTGTGTAGAAGGAATATATCTGTTCATCACGTATATTTTTCAGTTTGTGTGCCCATGTAATTGTATATGTAGATAAAGAAGTATAGAGTATGGTATCTCAGTTAATATATGTTGACTTATATATGTTTGTGAGTATGTATACATATGTACATATGCATATGCATATATATATGTACATGCAGCAAGAAAAAGACATGTATATTTAAGCTGTTAGAATCAGATTTGACAGTGTCAGTGATACAGCACAGCTGTTCTAAAGTGGTTAGCTCACCACTTATCTATTACAATATCATTAGGAACATTATTATTGTATTATACTAGCTCTAGAGTTTCTAAGTAGGAAAAAAAAAAACAGGAAAAAAGGCAGATGCAGGTGGGTACTGTTTAGGAATGACAAATTGTATTACAGCTTTTAAACATGACAGACTGAACTTGAATTCTCAATGGAATGAGGAGGCAAAGATATTGACCCTTCAGCATCCCAGTATAAACATCTATAAAATATTTGTTTTCCGGAAAATATTTTTGGCCTTCAATGAATAGCCTGCTGTTAAAGTGTCCTGTTCCTCTTGCGTGGAGATACATGAACTGTGAAAGCAGCCTGCTGCAGTGTTGATTCTTTGGTATTTAGAAGCTCTCACCTTGATAGACTCAAATTTCAAGGTTTTGGCACATATCTAAGTAAACAAACAAGCCTGTATCTAGTCCATTTAAGCAAAAACACAGGACCTTAGGAAAGGCAAATGGACAATTCATATGCATTTAGAGCCTTTTTGAAGGACCTCAGTAGGTGTTTGTGTATTTTCTCACTAAAAACATTTAGAAAGTCACTGCCAGCAAATCAGGTAATCCAAAATTAATGGAGTTAAAACTAATCTGCTGCTGAAAAATATTTACTATTGACACAAGAGAACACTACTTCTTAATGCAGTCACTTGAGTTTGGGATCACTAAGCTTTACTACATATCCCTGAATCTTAAGTTAGTGAACCATCTGCTTATGAGAATTTTTATCACAGTAAAATGTGAAATACGCCAAAGCACTTTTGAACTCTTATGTTCAGAAGCTTTTGAATAGTTGTCTCAAAGTCTCTTTACTGAGTTTGGAATAAGTATAACACTCCCATATACTGATAAAATCAAATGTACATAATATCATATGTTCTTACAATTACAAGTAATTCAGTTACCACAGGTTGGCAAATTATTGCTTATCAGACATCCACAGTACAAGAGTCTATGTGAGCTGCTTGCCTTGTGCCTGCTGCACTTGTGAAATAAAACCTATTAGCATAAACTTCCTCTTCGGTTTCACTTTGTTTTTTGCAAGGACAAGAAGCATGCAGATGAGCCGTTATTGTAGCTCAGATGACAAGTGGTAACTTGTTAAGTTCTGACAACTGGATCACTCACAATGGCTTGAACACATCCCAGATATGTCTCTAAGAAATCCTTTTATGCTACAAAATTATATTTACTTTTTTTTTTTTTACTAGAGAACTAATTTCCTGAAATCGTAATCTTCCAGTGAGAAAGAAAGAAGGATTTTTAACCTGTTGATGGAAGCATGCTAAGTACTGCTTTTTCTGTTTCACATGAAAACAGAGCTTCTCAGAATGCTTAAGAAAACATATTAAGAAAATGTAGTGAAATTTCACAATACCAATCAAAACTTCCCTTCATAACATATATCACAATGAACTATTAGGTGAAATGCTCTGGACCCTAGTACATAGTTCCTTGTTTTGTCTGAAATCCAGTGACACAGCCGCATGTTACACAAGCAAGAGTTAGACCTGGCACATTAAATTCTTCTAGTATTAGACAACCACAGGCACTGACCTAAAGAATCTTCTTCTTCACGGAGACATCTGCATTGAAAGAGTGGCAGAAGTAAAGTATGAGAAGAATGTCAGCTAGCTAATAAGTAAGATTTTGCCTCGATATTGAAACTCTCTGTCATACAGCAAGATACTCCACAAGGGCTGTTATAGCATGGCCTGGTGTACAAATGTTCGCCAGAGCGCTGAGCTCCCCAGGAGGCCCCGCGTCCTCACACCCTCTGGCATGGTCAGCTCCGATGCCATGGGAAAACACTGGGAAAAAAGAAAAGCTAAGCGAGAGAAAGGGCTATGAGGAGCTTTGTCTGGAGCCGCTCCACCTTGGCCTCACCTTGGTGCTTGCCTGAGGAATGGTGGAGGTGGGTTGTGCCTAGCTGGGTACCTTGTTGGTTTAGATCTGGCCTTGCTCACTTGGCTTCCTAGCTTGGTCTTGGACCAGTCTTGCCACTAGAGATTTGCCTGGATGTCACTGGGCTCTCAGGTGACCAGGGTTACTGTGACAGCCCTGTTCTGCTCGCCTTGTTTGAGGGCCGTGAGATGGGGCAGAGTCAGGGAACACCCTACCCCACGGGCCTCACTGTCCTCCCAGGCTCCTGGTGCCTCTGCTCTTGCAGGGAAGCCCCGCTCCTACAGCTCTCAGACAGTGCCGTCTTCTGGACTAAAAATCATTTTTGTTCTGCTCTGCATTGTGAACAGAATAAATAATTGTTCTGGAACAAAATCACTGTGATGGGCAATTTCTTCACGTAGACCAGACCTAAATGGATTTCCTACTTTTAGGATTGGAGACTTGATGGAGGTCACTGTCCATAACCTGGAAAATCCTCTGCAGTATGGAAATGGCATGTAGAGAATTAGCAATAGAGTTGTGTGAAGCATTTGCAATGAAGCCAGTCAGCACAAAATTGACCTCTTTCGGGATTTCATTATGAAGTCAAAAAAATAGGCCTGTGCTGCCAAGAGTTTTCCTAATGTTGGTGGCATTACAGGTCAACCTTGCCACCTTGTGTTTTGCCTTGCAAGTCAAGCAGTGTTTGCAATTTCTTGTGGCTTTTACGCAATGTCAGATATAATGTGTTTTTACTACATTTTGCTTTACATTGCTGAACAGATTTCAACCAAGCGCTTAGGAGAGAGAAAGTGGGTTTAAGTAGCTTGAAATTGAAGGAAAAATTGGCAAGAGTCTCAGTGAAGAAATATCAGAACGTTTCTCATGAAAAGTACGAAAAGCAGTCAGTATTTTATCAAGGACAGTAAGCAGGATAGCTCGGGTGACTACTAGTCTGTTCGCTGATACCAGTGAGAGCAGAATAATGAAAAGGGTTGTATGGAATTCAATTAATAAAGAATCAAAGGATCAGAATATATTTAATGCCAGCCAACATGATCTAATGGAAAATAGGTCTTGTCACAAAAACCTGAATTCATTCTTTGATGAGATTACAAGTTTGGTTGACAAAGAACCTATGTAGACATAATGTGCTTAGAGTTATGCCAGGATTTTTTACTTCTTGGGGTAAAAGAAATATAGCATTAAATTATGTCAAGAAGGCGCACAGTAAATGAATTAATAATTGGTTGACATTTGAAAAAGTAGCTGTCTATGGCAAACCATCATCAAAGAGAGAGCTTACTGGTAGAGTTCTGCCAGGATCAGTGTCAAAGCTGGTTCTATAGAAAAACTTTGCCAGTGATTCTAAATATACAGTTATTAATGATAAAGTTTTCCACTAAGATTAGCGGAATAATAAATAACAATGAGAACAAGGCATTCAAACAGAGACATCTTCTCTGCAAGACTCATGATTCTGATTAGCTTATTGAAAGGAAGACTCAAGGTGGGTTGATTTCATTGCAAACGCATCTTCATGGGAAGATGATAAATCCTAAAAGACTGTTTAATCTGGGAAAGGAGGGTAAAGCAAAAATCAATGATAGAACATTTTAAGTCAAGCAAATTCAAATTAGAAAAATTAGGCAGAGACTTTCAGTAGCCAGACTGATCATCATTGAAATAAATGGACAAGAGAAGTATGTTAGTCAAATACCTCTTCCTGGATTAAGTGTAGAAGTAACCCATAGTAGCTTATAACGTATAGGAAATCAGAAAGATGTTCTAATGTTTCGATAAACACAGTAAATCTCAGAAGGTTGATCAATCATACCTAAAATTGTATCTGCCTAAACAATTTCAGATGTGTTCTGAAACTCCACTTTGTAGATGGCAGATCAGGTCTAAAGGGTCCATATTTTCCTCTCCCTTGGCAACCTTTTCCATGGACAGAAGTGGCCATCCTTGGAGATGAGAATGAACAGCTGGGATGGGTAGACCAAAACCCTTTTAGTCAGATCTTCTGCCAAAAGAAGGGAAACATAGCCTAAAACTGTTCACAGACATTCTTTGCTATCCTAAATTGGACTTACATTATGTTTCTCTGTGCTTATTTATGCAGGTGATTTTTATTTGCAAAAGTCTGCAAGCTCCTTACCTGAGCCACAGCTCAGGACAGTCAACAGGAGTTTATGATCTGTAGATCAGAATCTCAGCTAAGTTACCAAAGCAATATATAACTAATCTGATATATTTTGACTCCAGAATATCATCAGTTCACAAATACTTATGTATGACCTTATGTTCACATACTATAAGCATTTCCAGGCATTTCAACAATTATAAAATTACATAAATCTAAGTGTGATCATAAATTCCAACATTAAAATCTCAGAGAGTATCAAGATCCACAGGGGGACCAGGTAAAAATATCCAAATCAATAACAATATAGTGTTATGGTTTAACCCCAGCCAGCAACTAAGCCCCACACAGCTGCTCAGTCACTACCCCGCAGTGGGATGGGGGAGAGAATCAGAAGAGTAAAGGTGAGAAAACTCATGGGTTGAGATAGAGACAGGTTAATAGGTAAAGCAAAACGCAACCACACACACAAGTGAAACAAAACCAGGAATTCATTCCCCACTTCCCATGGGCAGGCAGGTGTTCAGCCATCTCCAGGACAGCAGGGCTCCACCACGCCTAACGGTGACTTGGGAAGAC
>JAVJGG010000017.1:11708618-11754317 GCA_035590195.1 Aviceda cuculoides | reverse complement strand
GTGCCCCCCCAGCCTCCTCACTGGTGGGGTGGGGGGAGAAGCAGAAAAGGCCTTGGCTCTGTGTGAGCACTGCTCAGAAGTAACTAAAACATCCCTGAATTATCAACACTGTTGTGGTCACAAATCCAAAACATGGCCTCATACTGTCTACTATGAAGAAAATTAACTCTATCCCAGCCAAAACCAACACTCATAGTAATAAGTTAACCTGATGAGATGCCTGTAGACTTTCATGGAGCATTGGAATATAATACATATTTAAAACTAAGATGAACACTCCATTGTTCTAGAGAGCATCAAATTAGAAAACTCCATTCTTTACTGTGACATTAGAAACACAGCTAATGTGGTAGATGCCAAAATTATCATTTTTATCAGGAACACACCAAATTCTGGTAAGCAGCTACCCTGCACGGTTTTTCAAAGATTGACTATGTTACACAATTCTTCTACATTTAAATTGTATTTTGTCTGTTGTTTCCGTTTTTCATAAGATCTCTGGCAATTAAGGAATACAGATCTATTGTCTGGATGTTTATTACAACTTCTGTCATTTAAAGAAGCCACTGTATTCATAAGAACACTGAAGGATGCAATCTTCATCTTTGATCTTTCCATGCCTTTTAGGAAAGCCTGCTAGCCATAGAGGCCCTAGCCGTTTACAGTTGGAACCTCTGTGGCATATACACTGCAAAAAACTCTCTCCAAGGGTTCCCTCCTAAATTCCTGTGCCAACACATGCTGATAGTAAGGTGCAGAAGAGCTTAAGGGACTTTCAAAAAGCCAGGGACAGATGCGAATCTGGAGAACTGGTAGAGTGGCATGATTCCTAATGGATGGTCTTACACCCTATCTGAGTTAGAAGAAAGGTAAAACAGAGTCAAGCATTGCCAAAGCCTAACAAGCTAAAACCACAAAAATATCAGGATGGTTGTAGTGCTACAGACCAAGGGCTCGCTTAACCCCATATACTGTCTGAATCTCAGAAGACAACAGTGCCATCGTGGATATTGACTGCAGGCACCCCCACGTCTGGGGCATGCAGCATTTTTGCAGGGGAGCTGCTCTAGTTGCTGCACCCCCCTGTGCAGCAGCTGAGCTCCAGGGGCTGTGTTGTTGGGGGAGTCATGGGGAGCTTCAGGAGTGTCTCCAGGGCCTGGCCACTCAAATACAGAGGGTGAACAAGTTCAGGATGTAGCATTGAACCTTGCCTGTACTTGAAGAGGCTGTTGAATGCAGGGGGAGAGGAATGTTGGTCAAGAGCATCCTGCAGAACGCAGAAAGTGTTAAAGGCTTAGTTGTTGTGTGGCCAAAGGGGTTGTCCCTAGGAAGGCAGTGCTGGAAGCAGTACCTGGCTATCACCAGGCATCATCTTGCATGTGAAGCCTCTGAGGTGCCAGGTTGGTACCATGTGTTCAAAGCGTCTCAGAGCACGGCTGTTTGGAAAGCAGAGTAGACTCTGATCTTGGCACTATGAGTTGATATGAACCTCCTTGTCTCAGAGTGGAGCTGGCCTACATAGGAACTTGTCATGACATAGAGAGGACACAACCAATCATCTCATGTTTGGACAACCAAGACTGTGAAGTTGCCCATCGGCTAGATTTTACAAGACGAGCTATCCCTACTTATACTAATACTTTCCTTAGCATCAACTGCACTGGAGGGAGTGGGTGTCTGATTTTCAGAAAATTAAGAGCTTAATCCAAAGGTCAAAAAAGTATGGTCTTTACTTATGGGTACCCATGTATTGTATTTCTAGGCTTGTAGACAACATAACAAAAGTGATCAGTTACAGTTTGTAAACCAGAATAATTATAACAAAATGATAATGACTACAAACATGCCTGAGAAAGAGTAAGAACAAGAACAAGAAAAGAAAAGAATAAGAATAAGAATAAGAATTAGAATAAGAATAAGAATAAGAATACAAATAAGAATAAGAATAAGAATTAGAAGAATAAGAAAAGAATAAGAATAAGTATTAGAAAAGAATAAGAATAAGAATAAGAATAAGGATAAGAATAAGGATAAGAATAAGAATAAGAATAAGAATAAGAATAAGAATAAGAATAAGAATAAGAATAAGAATGACTGAGCCTACATAAATCTGTCTGTTAATATTCTCCTAGTTTCTGACTACTCTTAAATTTGGGGAGTATCTTGAGCCCATTATAGTTTGTCTGTTTTCTTACCCTCAACGGATCTCTCTTCCAAGTAGTTGTTCAGTTTCCTCTTGAAATCCTGTGAGCTACCTGCATCTGCAGCACTCCTCAGTGAGGAGAGCCATGGGTCTGCTACCTGTGGAGCAAAGAGCTGACACCAGGGCTTCCTTAAATGAAGGGAGACAGAAACCACTCAAAACTGACAGTATCTGAAACTCTTCATGCATGACTCATTTGAAATTTGATGACTTAGGTAGTCCTGTTCCTTTTGTTGTATGTATAATGTATAAGAAGACCAACATGAATGATTCCTAGCATGCAATGCAGCAATCGTGGCAGCACCATGACTTCATTTGGTAGACTGCCTTAATTATAAATCTTCAGGAACTGAATTATGCCTGAAGCTTTTCCAGCACCTTACAGCCATCTTCACATTCAGCGCAGTCAATGGACTTCAAGATTTTTTAATCAGAGTGCTGTTTACAGACAGTTGTGCTACCCTTTCACCTGATCTTACTTGTCTCAGCCTGCTCCATGGATATGCAGCATCTTTAAGCAATATTGATAGAAACCTTGGGTTTGAATGTTTTTGAAGCGTTGTTGAGCACTCTTTTTTCCTACATCTATGTAATTATTTTCCTTCTGCTATCAGTGATGAAAATATGTTAAAATAAAATTTTAAAAGATTGGCTTTGAAATTCTTGAAAGCTAGATAAGGACTTTGACACATCACCTGTAGAAGTTAATTTTTCTTTATTAATTTTTTAAAAAGGGTTTATTTCCTTCTGCGATACATGAGGACACTGTCTTCAAGACCTTGAAAAAAATTGAATGTTAGGTCTCATTAGTACTGTCAGGAAGCAAGATAATGATTTGAGAAGTGGCTCATGAATGGGAATCTTTTTAAAGTAATTCCTTTGTTTCATATTTTAAAGGTTATTCTGAACAAAGAAAATGTGCAAACTCTGTCTCTCACAAAATGTATCAATATTAGAACAGGAGACTGCTTTGCAATTTAAACTAGAATAATTGGTCTGCCAGCCCAAGAGGCTGCAGTAGAGACCTGGTCTCAGCTCAACTTTTATTGAATCCTGGTTTCTTAGCTGGGAAGGAGACCTCAAATCCAATATTGATTGCAGTCCAATAACCTTTGGACTCCCAAAGTCTCCTCAGGTCAGCAATACAGTATATTACTGGAGTAGAATGAAAGAGTCAGCACGGAGAGGAAGTGTTCCCTCTCCTGTCACCGCTGCTCTGCTCAGTTGTGTCTTGAGAGAGCACAGAAATGAGCCCCTCCATTTTGAGCATAACTAGTTCAGATACATCATGATAAAAGCATAAACAAAATGATTGCTTGCTCTTCTGAAACATTATGCAAATTTTTCATTTTATATTTCTATCTCTAGCAGCTGTAAGGAAAAAAACCACCAATACCTGAACTGAACAAAATCCAGGCTAAGTGATGACAGCCTACATGTTAAAAAGCAACTAGTAATTTTGCTCATCTAACATAATATCCCTTAAAGCAATCTAATCTTCAAATATGTGTTGCTAAGTCTGGTCTGAAACTCAGGTGTCTTTACAGTCTGTTCTCTGTAGACTCATAAATGGAGGCAACCAGAATTGCTAGCAATCCCGAAAATGTAGGTCAAGATGTTTATAGCATATGAAGTTGAAGATTCATTCTTAGTGCCTGATAATAATAATAATTATTATTTGGGATAATGAAATCATTGAGATGTCTGATCTCATACCATTTGTTGAATAAGGCAGTTTAGGAATACTGCCATCTGTTATTATGTACTACAGTGATTAGAGACAGGCAAAACTGAAGTCCTCCTTTTCAGCAGTCTGGAGATCATGAATATAAGTTATCAAAACATACTGAGCCAAAAAAAATATGCATTAATGGGAAGAAAACTGCTATGTTCAAGTAAATAATTGTATAGCATCTCAACACTGAGTAGCTAAGACTAAACAGCTCCAGAATATAAAACAGAATCTAATGAACAAACCCTTCACTTATGATAGTGCCATACAGAGTTACAGTAGAGTTATGCAGAGGTATAACAGCAATCTACTGTTAAAAAAAAAAAAAAATAAAAAGTTTCATTTCCTGCCAACTACTCAGAAAGTTTTCCCCTCACCTATTTATCTAGACTTAGTTCTCTGTTAATTAACATGTGATATATCTGGATGGGAGAATGGGTGCATTCCTAAGTTAAATTTCAGACAAGGGAAGGGGTAGCCCCCAGTCAGGTTTCTCCCCTCAGTTATTTTCCAGTTGTGCTACTAAAGGAGGGATTCCCCGGCTAAGGCTCAGCCCAGCCTTGGCTAGGCTTTGGGCTAGGCTTAGTGCCAGGAGGGAGATCAACTCTAGAGCCCCAGCGGGAGCGGGCTGCAAAGCGGTCACCTGCAGTCTGTTTCCTAGGAACACACACTGCCTCTTTTTGCCCATCACAGCCCACCCCAGAGACTGGGGTCATTCCCACGGCTGCGGAACAAGGCTTCACCCCACAGCGGGGCAGTCTCCGCTGCGCACAGGGCTGTCGAAGGTGCTCAGCGCTACCCCTTTCGCTGGAGTCCCAGCAGAGGCAGGGCAGCATGGCAGGAGACCATTAGCCACAGTTTTCGTTTAGGTGAAGGACTGCACAGTATTGTTTTACTGGTGAACTCCTAATTTTCCACCCCAGGCCTGTTTCTCTCACCATCCATGCCAACTGCCATGGGAACTTGAGTGCAGTTACTACATCAGCATGGTCCCATTAAGCACAGGAGGCTAAACCCGAACCAAAAACATTGCATGGAGGAATAAAAGAAGCAAACCTTAGCAGATTTAGAGAGTATTTCTTTTGTATTTATTGTCAATGACTCAAATTTTCAGAGCAAGAGAATTTCTCACGAAAATAGCATGGTTTTGGGACTTCCTTTTCATTTAAAAATGTCACCTTCCCCTGAAACGCAGCCTTTTCCCATTTAAAACTATATTTACTAGAAACTCTCCGCATGACAATATTTTAGCACCTTCTGGGAGACTTCAGTTCTGGAATAAGGCTAAACTGTACCTACGCACCAGGTTTTGGGGCAAACACAAAAAATTATATCCAGCTTATTATGCTACTTTATGCAGTCCTCAAAAAACAGACTCACTGTAACTGTAAGTGCTCAATTTGAATAATGAGTCTCTACCTGTTTGGCAAGACCCTATTATGTTCCAAATACATTGTTGGCCTGGTCGTAGTCTCTTAATAATGAACTGCATAAAACAAGGATTATTTCATTGTTAACTGCTTTATCTCAAACTATGCAGACATTGCAAATGCATTTGCATTTCAAAGCAGGGATTTGCTCAAAATATTCAGATTGGCTTGAGAACACCTGCTTTTCAAATGCAGCAAATAACATACACACACTGTTTCTGAAAAGCAAGCTTCAATCTTATGAAATCCAGTAGATCAGAAACCAAAGGATGGAAAAAGGCAATAGTAAATGAAATCAGTTTTGAAATGTGTAAGCAGCATTCTAGAGATTTCTTTTTTCTCTGTACTAATGCACAGGCATAACAGTGGAGGTTGAGGCTTTTGCCAGGCATTTCTGTTCCTTGAGCCACCTCAGCAGCGGGACAGAAGCGTCAGCAGAGGGGAGAAGCGTGGGGTCCAGAGTGCTCCCGCACATGACTGCCGTCCCATCGTGGAGCCAGTCAGAGAGCTGCAGAGGGAAGTAAGCGTGCTGCCTCCCAGCTCCTCGGCTGGCTCACACACGAAGACAGCACATTAAAGGAATACGAATGAAAAAAAAAAATGCAAACATGGTATTTCAAGCAGTGCCGGCTGAAATGTAAAAACCAGATGAAAACCTTAAAGCCTTCTACATGGTATGCATAGGAAGCACAGAGGGGAGGTGTGCCAGGGGGATTGGAAGTGATCAGGCTGAATTGTTAGGTGTGTAAGTAACCATCGGGAAATGTTTGACTGTAAAATGCAGAATCACACAGTGGGTATTGTATTTTTCAAGGATCCAGAAAAATTAAATTCTGTCTTTTCTGAGGGGTTTGTCTGACTGAGCATTGTTATCTACAATGGAGGCATCTGAGTTTGTTATCTTAGCAATGGAAAGAAATAGGTATTTTTTGATCATGATTAATTTGATTTAACTCAGATATGTGTATTGGGAGACAATGACTCGCCACCAAGAGGTGACTATATCTCTGATATTTGGTCAGAAGAATCCCGTCTCTGTCTTCTTGAGACACTGCTAACCTTTTGCGGTTAACCCTAGCATGCTTCATTTATCCCTGGCTGAAGTAGGGGTATCTGTCTCGAGGAGAAAAACAAAGCTTAACCATTTGTTTTTAAGGAATACTTGGATAGAAGGTAGTGCATGTATATACAGTTCTGTGAATATAAAGTTAGCACCATTTTTAATAATCAAGGCAATGTTTTAATAATCAAGTCACTGCTAACCAAAAGAAGCTACCCACAATGCAGCTGGAAAGCCATACGAAAGTTCATATATTCAATGACATAATCCTTTGTAATAACTTTGCAGAATAGTGGACATCTCTGATAGCTTTCTTGCATTGCACACGTGAAAAACAATTATTTGACCTTACCAACTTAAATACTATACATGTAGAATCATAACACTTTGGGGGAAAGTTTTGCCTTTAAACTGATCATTCAAATCTAAGATGATTTGAGAGACATTTCAGCTGATGCCTGGTCAGAAATTTGAAGGAAATTTAAAAAATTGACTTTTGAAATTTAAAATTTAAAATTTTAAACCTGAATTTTCCTGACCATCAGGAAAGTTTCCGTCATGGGGAAAATCTCATGAGTCTCGTTCATTTGTACCTCACTTGGGATACAAGCTGGCAAGATGCTTGCAGCTCCAGGAGAAAGGCTATGGACATAGATTAGACCTATGGACATAGGTCAGCTGTGGTTCTGCATAGCCTTCTGGGAGAGCCTGTTTCTTCAAGTATGAGACAGAGAGACTGAGCTGACCATTTCCCATTATTTCCCATAATCCACTCCATTGAAGGGCACAAGTTTTAATGTAATGATTCCAGACACAACCACTCTGACCTTCTGAATTTGGAGGCATGGTAGCAGACAGACATGAAAAAGAAATACTTCTTCAGCCATGAAATACATTTGCGTTCTAAAATGACAAAGGGTTTGTTTGTTACTTTTTTCTTTGATCACAGCAGTGGGCTGTAGATGACTTCTTGAGGTCCCTACCAAAAAAAATTATTCTGTGATTAATTATTCTATTAATAATCACTAGAACTAGAGTTCTCAAAAAATTGTTTTCTGTCTTGTGAGGGAAAAAACAAATTAAAAAGAAAAAACTTAGTCACAAAAGCTCTGAAAAAATGGACAACAGTCAAAAGAAAGTATTCTTTTTTTCTTTTTTTTTTTCCTAAATGATATGTAGGAAATAATTTAGGGTTGCTTAACAAAATCCAATGAGATGAAACTATCTTTAAAAGTTTTTCCAGGTAAAACTGTAGTGTTCAGCATTGTTTAAAAAAAATCAATTGCCATTGCATTTTTTCAGCACAGATTTCTTTTTTATTTGTCTTACACTTTTTTGCTACTCTCTGAAAACAGAAGAGATTTTTGCTGGGATGAGGTAGACTGCCCATCACATGGAGATTTTGCAACCAGATTGGAGACTTCTCTGAAAGACAGACTGCAGTTCAAGCAGGCATTGGTGCTAAAGAAGGAGTTACTGGGTGAAATCGTATTGACTGAGTCAAACAGGAGGTCAAACTACATAATTATAATGACACCTCTGGCCTTAAAAATCTATCTCTACCTGCCTAAATAATGCACCAAGCATTACCCATGGTATGCAATAATAATATGATTAATTATCTCTGAATTTCATTACATGTGCAGCTGCTAGTCTATACTTATCAAAGTTACTCCTTCATAAAGGTATGATCTTTGAGGAATTGAGGATATCAAGAAAAGTGTGAGTCAATGTGTTGAACAGGATTCACATTCATGAGCTGGTTCACAATTTTCCGCCTGTCTTGTCTTTTCTTTTTCAGTTGTTTTTAACCTTTTTTTTTTTTTTTCCTCTGGCTACTGCTAAGTAGAGACCAGAATCAACTAACAGAAATTTGTTCATGTAGAAATTATTGTTTCTTTTCCCCTATGCCAGACTTTGTCCAAGTTCTTAAAGGCACTCAGCATTTACCCACCAATGTAATTACCCACGTCCTCAAAAGAGTTCAGAGCTCATTTAATCATGAAACACAAGAGTTAGACTTTCAAAAATGTTCTCTCTGCGTAACTCAAGTTTTGAAATTCTTATCTTTATAGACACATCTGTGCTTTGACTCCAGTAAGGGTGAGGATTAGAAAGACAGGAATTCAAAATGTAGATGAAATGCCACTAACAAGAAATAACGATTGTTTGAAGGTAGGGGAGGAGGAAAGTTCTGCAGGGAGACCACCCCACCAGCAGATTGAAATGCAGAAACTGGGTGATACAAAAAACACAAGCAAGAGCACTGCACTAAGCCTTGCGGGGGCTGCTGTGAGCACACAGGCTTGTTTGGGGGCTTGTTTTTCTGGAAAGAAAGTGATCAGCACTTCAGAGGCATTCTCCAGACTTTTCTGATCTGTCAAAACCACACTTGGCTTTGCTATTGCAGGTGAAAAACTAAGTTACAGAGAAAGGCTGGTCAACTCACACCATCAGAAGTGGCAATCAATGGTTTCCCTTAAAGCCATTAGCAAAGTTTAGGTAACTTTCAGTAGGAAGGAAGGATGTCAGTGCTCGTAGTATTTCAATATGTACTTCAACAGAAATAACCCCTTCCAAAAGATATTTTATTAGAAAATATCTGAAACCAAATAGAAACAGCTGCACAAAGGACCTCCTGGAAAATGCAGCAAAAAAAGAGTCCAATATGATAATTGTATTTTTTTTTAAATATCAGTCCACATCACAAAACCTTCTGTTTCTGCTAGAAAAGTACAGAATGGCCTCGCTCAGGGGAAAAAAAAAAAAAACAACCAAGCAAACTGACCAACCAAACCAAACCAAACAAAAAAAAACCATTAAAAAATAAAAGGAAAGAAGAAACAGCCATACTGCACAGAAATTTTAGGAGTTATAACTGGAATCTCTAAAACAGTCAAGAGGGTGCCTGATGTATCAGAAAGGTGTAACATGGCATCTGTATGTGGCCTTCCATGAAAATGAGGGTGTAATCCTGCTCCAGAGATATCGTTAAAAGGTTCAATACTGATTTCAGTGGCAGTCTGGTAAAAATCAAGGTCCAGATCTCCCCATTCCACCCACACAATGTAGGCACCTGCCTCCAGTTAATGTCACAGAAAACCAAAAGCTTCTCTCTGATATTACCTAACCCTGGAGATACCTGAAACTTATTAGGACCTTCCCGATCAGCCTGAAAATTCCCAAAGTGCCTCAGCTTGTGTTCCTACATGTTGTTAGGAGCACCTGGCTCGGGAGTTGGCACTGACTCCTGCTCCAGGGCCACTGTGATGAAAAGTTCAGGTGGAGAAGTGCCTGGGGCTGCAGCTTTGTATAGTTGTTTGTTTAATTGGGTGGTGCAGCTGGCTGACGAGATTCCTCCCCCATCTGTCGTTCCCACCCCCACATTGCGATTTGTGCTCTTGCAACTGTCTGGGGGCTTTGCTGGAAACAGGACTTTTAAAATTACCCCTCTTTGGAAAAAAAATTAGAAAATAAGTGTTTCAATGCAGCTCACTCTTGTGGTCCAGCTTACAGCTTTTCTCCATGTGCAATTACATTGGAAAAACTGAGGAGGTAAAAATCTGTGATGCTAAAGCAGGAACGAGATGGCGGGAGGGATGTACATACAGTGAACAGGCTTTGCCATGGGAGGCAATCGCAGCACAGGTTCCCCACGGGACGCAGCCCACCGGCTGCGCTCTCAGCATGCCGAATTCCTGCTGACAGCCCTGTGCTCATTTCAACCCAGGCCCACTTTTTGTGCAGTAGTTATGAGGATTGATTTTGCAGCCGAGATGTATCTGTGTATGGCTTTTAGGCCCTACCTAACATGATGGGACTTAAGGCAGATATATTTTGAAGAATACCAGAATAACCAGGTATAAGGGCATGTCCAATTTGTTGAAGCAAGGCTTTACTGAACTGGACATTTGATTGCTTCTGGTTTTTAATACTGGCTGTGCAGTATAAAAAGGGAGTAACAAGGAAACATCAGTCATGTAGTCAAAGCCTGCTGGAACTGCAAAGGCTTGAATATTGAAGTCAAGATAATTTAACTGGGTGGAATTTTTTAAAAAGACCCAAAACCTAAGATTCACCCTGTGAATCATCATATAACAAACTCTGCTTTCTAAGCTATTTTATTCTTGTAGAACTACTTCTATGGTAAAGTTTAAGCCAGCACTATAAGCAGAAATGCTATTTTTTAGGTCTGGAATATGAAACTCACCTTATTTTAAAAATTAGGTTCATTAATGAAGTTCTGCTCTTTCTATGGCAGCCAATGATCTTAACAGCAGTAAAATATAAGACCACATGTGAGGCCTTCCTTACCGAAAACTCAAAAATTTCTTATCTTATTGGGCTCAAGAAGCAGCGGAGAGCAGGAAAGAGGAGTTGCAGTGGCAATGCCTGAGGTCAAGTTCTCTGGTGAGTTGCCCTATGCTAAACAGTCTATAAATCCCTTGCAGCAGACTGATTTGAACGTTTTCATGCACCACTGACTTCCAGGTGAATGCTTTCTGGCACAAAAGTAGATTAGAAAGAAAACAGATTTAAGGAGCACGGCCTGTGTGTTGAGCTGCACAGCTAAATGTGCCAAACTGTGCTTTCAGGCAAGTATTTTCAGCTCCCAGTTTGGTTCTCTTCAAATGGAGATGCATTTTCAATTGGCACAGCAGATGCTGGCACAAGGCGGTGGTAAGTGGCAGCCAGCAATGAAGTCAGGAATTTGTCAGCAGAGCCAGCAGCGCATCACGGAAGAAAAGCGTTCACCTTAAGGACCAGAGAATTAATGACCCACCACACACTGCAGCATTGTGTATCTCCAACAGTTATCTTCTGAGCCTAGCGATTGTGAGCCATGCAAACATCTCCGAATGTATCCTGCTTGTTTTTTTCCTGTGGTGTTTGCCTAAGATGTATGATGTGGCATGAGAGCAGGGAAAGAGAGAAACGACCCCACTTTTCAAATCGTTGAAAATCCCCAAAGCTCTTCAGGATATTGGGTGATATTATCCATGTGTGTTTGTCTGGGGGTGGTTGTTTTTCTCGGAGGAAGCAGGGAAGTTAATTAGACTCTACTGAAGTAACAATGAAGATTTAAATCTCCTTCCTTTGCTATTCATGAGCAAATAGACTAAAGATGGTTGAACCTGATCTCACCGGGGCACCTCACACATACATCTGGTGGCTTTTACTGCAGCAGACATTTCTTAGTTAAGGTCTTCAAAATTTGTTCAGAGCCAGCTACTCATCTGTATAATCTAAATGTTTATTTACACGTACATATATGTACTTGGAAAATAATTGATTGACTGAATCAGTTGTATTCTGTGGACATATGACAGTATTTTGGTTTCAGTAATTTCAGATTGGCATTACATACTGAAAAACAGCCAACCAGAACAGAAGGTACTGTACAGTATTTTATTCTTTTCTTTCACTTTTTTCTTACAGAGCTGAATCTGATTTTAGCCTGGGAAGGAGCTCGTAGGTGACCTGCGCAGCATTTCCCACAGGACAACAGTATGACATGAAGGTGGCTGAAAAGGCCCCTATGTCACAGAGGTACGTTAAAACAAGTCATCTTTCCTTAATTTCAAGCTAGGGTGCTTTGCTAACCACTGAAGTCCTGCTTCATATATTCAGTGTCTGGAGGACAAACTGCCATGCAAGGTACAAATTAGCCCTTTCTCTAGCCGATGAGCACAAAGATAATCACTGCTGACTTGGAGAGGCTTGTTACTGATGCTTGTGCTAGTAACTGGCCAGTCAGAAATTTTTCAGGGAAATATTTTTGTGTCAGAAAAATGCTGATGCACCGAGGTGGAGCCTCTTAGGGGGAAATGCTGAGCCAGCGAGAAGTTTCGGTGAGAAGGGATGCTGGGGTGCACTCAGTAATGTCTTGTCAAAGTCAAACCTAAAGAAGGAGGGAGAAGCTTTGTCCCCTCGCCCTCAGGCCATGGGTTCACACCTGCCAGCCCCCGGGCCTGCCCTGGCCACTGGGAAGAGGGATGGAGCGGGGCCCAGGACGGAGCAGGGCTGTACCTCCTCCTGCGGTCCGCAGGGTCCGGTCGAGGGCTTTTTGAGGCCATTTCTTCCTCCCTGCAGGGCAGCTGGATTGGCCCCAGGGCTGCGGCAGCCTCCTTCAGCCCAGGCGCTGACCTCGCTGGGGAGCCCAGCAGTGTCCATGCAAAAATGTCCTGGATGAGGCATAAGGAGGAAACCCTCAAGTTTTCCACAGTGTTTATAAAACAAGGAAACAGATTCTCGTTCAGCTGTTACCCATAATTTATGGGAAAGATTAGCCAGTGCAGGTAGTATCAGACAGCCCTTCCCAAGACATCCAGCCATGCACTAACCCTTAGTACTGCCTTACGTTTAACGGATGTTTTGCACGGGGCTTCTTAGGCAAGCTAGACTTTTAAAATTAGACTTTCAGTCCACACAGCAGATGATTGAATAATTCATTTTGCTACTACATAAATGGCAGTTTGCTAATTTCAATTCCTGAACTTGACTGTCATAAGGAACCTTCTGGACCATTTCTCAGCAGTCCCTCCCCACAGAGCTCTGCAGAGGCACAAAACTTCCCTTCCCTGGCTGCAACCGTCACAGCCATTTCTTATATATATGTGCCTGTGTATTAATATAGACATACAGCACACAGGCAGGCACACATCACTACACAGGAACAGCTTGGCATACTGTATGCGGGTGGGGAGTTAAAGTAGCAAAGGGATGGTATGAATATACAATTCGGGTCCTTTTAGGAATATTCCAGAGTAACGGTTTTAAATGCGGAGCCTGGCTGTGATTTTTGTTTAATTTTTTTTTCCACTATTACTATACTTCTAGAAGCCCATAAAGAATCACGAATTAAAAAAAAAAAAATCAGAAAGGTATGTTTTGTTAGAAAATGGCAACCTGATACTCTTCATTGATACCTCCTACATTCACTGTGATTTTTCCAAAGCTGTAGAGCCTGTAGAGCAAGGGCTTTTTCACTTTTCCTTCCCACAAAGGACTCCTTTGCTCTAAAATCTGCAGTGTTGTGACAAGGACTTGCAACTGGGTCACTGGTAAATCCTCTCAACACCCAGGACCTTGAGGCAGCATGTGATGCAAACTCGACAATTTATGAGCCCCAGATCTGACTTGACTGTAGCTCCTGGATCTTTAGCAAGAAGGTTAGACCCCCAGGAACCCCCAGGCTGAATTAGGGCTGTTGGGAGCTTATAGTCTCACACACAGAGTCAGGAGCTTGCAACCTCTGCTTTTTTCCATGATTTTCAGTCTCCTTCCCACATTTGGAAATCTTGGGTCAGTCTTCCAAAGTTTACAGTTCCAGGGTAACTCTGGCAGGAAGATTCCCCCTCAGCTGCTACCTCGCCTTCAACAGAAGCAAAATTAGAAACACAATTTGCAGCAAGTTTTCAGCAGCATGCATTCCTTCTGAACAAACAAGTACTTTGAAAATTTAGCTGTTACTGTCTCTTTTTTCAGATTTTTGGAAATAAACGCATTGAAATTGCCTAACTGCAGATTCAGCTGTCTGGGCTGCATCCCCAGTAACAAGCTGGTGTGGAGCAGTGAGGTTTCGAAGTGAAACCCCGGATCAGCTCCACATAGTGCACAGCGGTTCTGTTTCCAGGGCAAGCTCGTGAGATTCCTTTAGGAGGAAAGGACACAAGAAGCTCTGCTGAAGGTATGCACCAAGCCTGCTACAGCCTCTGGTGGGTCATAAATGTCCAAAGTAGTGACTGGGCCTTTGGACAGCTTCAAACCATATGTTTAGTGGTGATATTCAGTCTAGACTAAATTTAGTCCAAAGAAAAGTTCCTGGACCACATGTGGTGCAGATGTAGAGGCCTCAGCAGCAAGGGCTTTGATCCACTGATCTGCTTTTATTGTGCTGAAATGCATACAAATATAGATAAAACCTTACAGTATTAAAACTTAGCCAGCACTGAAAATCACCAGGTTTGGTAAATCTGATCAGTTGTAATCCGTCAGTCTTTCAAAGCTCATTCATGAAGTGTAGCAGAGAGTTCACATCTTGGAAAAAAAATTAATGTGATTTTTATAGCCCATGGTGTCATTTATTTTTTTCTATATGTCAGATGAATAAAAAGGGTCATTCTCTTAGTGATAGTATTATCCACTGAGATAAATCAGATCCAGATTCTAACTTCAGATAGAAAACTTTCAGCTTCATTTTTAAATTTTAATTTAGATTAAACTGCTCACCTGTCACCTTCGGTAAAAGTACACATTTCTTAGTAGAAACTGTTCGGTGTGAAAATCCCTTCATGAAATGCCCAATTTCCTATATTTTTAATGAATTATATTGGCAAAATGAGTTTTGTTTATTAGCTTTTGCAGAATCGTGTTGTTCATGAACTGTACTTGTTACTCTTTATTTACAATCCCTCTATTTTAAGTGCTGCATCATCCATTTAAGAAGTATAAACAAATGCACGTGACTCAAATTGGAGACTCTACACCTTTGAAGGATTAAATTAAAGAAATAAAGAAGAAGGAAAATGCAAGTACCAAGCCCCACTTCAGTGCCCACTCAAGTTTAGGGGGGTGGCGGTGGCTGATAGACTTGCTAGACACATGCCATGAGGTACTGACTTTCCTCATCCTTTCTTCTCAGTGAGGGGACCTCCATCCTCTGACGGAGGCAGTGGGACCTCCCCAGGCTGTTGTTCCCTCACACCCAAGGTTTGCACTGAGTGCGCCAGGTCATTCTTGGTTCGGTGGGATATGAGGAAAAATGTTTAAGTGCTGCCTTGAGGCAACTGGCAAGCAAATGAGCCACTTACCCGAGTTGTGAATGAGTAAAAGAAAAAAAAATTAAGATAATTCATAATTTGCATTGTTTGTTTGAATTGTTTGTTCAGTCATCACTACATATTTCTGAATAGCAAATATTTTTTAAAAGCTTCAGAACTCTCAGAAGTTATTCACACAACCCAGAAATTATCCTTATTATTAAAGGATATTACTGCAACAGCTACTCTAGTCAGCTGAGTTTATCATTAAAGCAGTCTGTAGGCTCATAGTTTTGCAGTGCAGGAACAACTGCAAACAAATATAACATGGATGGCGTCAGATAACATGTTAGTAATGTGATTTGGTCTCTGAACTCTAGGCAACTTGGAAAGCTTTCCAGCAGAAGACCATGCAAAACATAATAAATCTTTCTTATCTGAAATAAAACATGGGGAAACAAATACTTCAGCTATTATATTCCAGGGAAAGATGAGGGCAATTAGCCAGGAAACTTTTAACATCATGATATTGTGAACAAAACTAGTGTTACACCGGAGTGTGAACACAGAAGCATGCATAGTCTGTATTCCAATGAAATCCTCTTTGTACTCTGCAGAACTGCTAAGACTTCAACCAAGGAACTATTCAGTTTTGGCAGCAGGACCGCAAGATGGGTCAGGTACCCATCACAGAGAGTTCAAGTGGGACATCCAGTAGAAATGATGAGAGTTATGACTATGTTGCATGATCTACAGCAGTTTCTTGAAATAATTGGGATTGCTTAATCTGAAAAAGGCCTGCTAACAATTTTCAAATGTGTAATAGGTTGCTATGAAAAGAAAGAGAAAAATCAATTTTTTTGTGTCTTTGGCAAACACAGTAAAAGGGATATAAGGCTAAGCATTTGGAAAAACTTTCTAGGAACAGTGCAGCATTAAAAGCAATAGGCTGGAAAGATTGAAGAATATGCAGCCAGCAAAGGTTTTTAAGAACATATTATGCAAGCGGAGGCTAGGACTGACAAGGGAATGACCTCCTGCCTTGGGATGGGTGAATTGGCTGGATGATTTCTCCAGACTGTCTGCAGAATCACTGTCTACTATTGTATCTTTCCTTGATTCTTTCCCTTAAGCCTGATGTAATCAATGTTTGCTATTTCCTCTATCAAGTGCTAATATCTTTTGCACTAGCTGCAGCCCAAAATATAATCACCAGAAAGGTGACAGTGTTAGTGTAGCAGCATTTACAACATAAGCCACAAATGCTGTAGAATGAAAATCCTCTGGCACACATGTAACATTTTCCAGGTTGTTTTTATCATGAGACCTGAAAAGTGTGTGGTTTTGGGTTTGGTTTTAAGTCTTGATCTTTTAACTTCTGTATCTTGTAGACAAACAGGGCTAAACCAACATTCCCTGCTTCACTTCCCTCTTTGGGAAAGGAGCCTTGAAAGTTTAACTCGATACTGCAGCTTTCAGGGGAGTCTTTGGCTCTGTGCAACTTTTGGCTTGAAAGCTTTGGGAAGAACACCTGACTTCAGAACAGGTTTGTTGTCATTCAGCTACTAGGTGAAAAGTTCAGTGTAGCTGTGGGTAATACACAGCACTGAAATCTTTGATCTTTTGTATCTCAGTTCACATTTACGGTTGTGGAAGTTGTAATTTCTTTCAAATGCTTTTGAAACTGTTTCCTTCAACCTTCCTGGATGTTATATTTTCCTAATGCAAATGTATTCATTTGATGCCATATTTTTAGATTTGGAATTGTTTTCCACAGTCTGTCTCTGAAAAATAACGAGCATGCACATTTTATTATTAAAATAACCCATACCCATTACAATTAGGAATGGAGGTCAGTGTCAGGGTTTTCTGACCGACAGTAATGTGTGAATTCATAACAAGATGTAGTACAGCCAGACTTTAGCATCCTGTCAAACATGTAAGTAGAATTTAATGTATTCAAATCCATGTTTTACAGTGCTCAAGTTTACAAGCTTATTAGCATTGATGGTATGGTTATATAAACCTTTTCGGCCATTTGTACTGTAAAATAGTGAGAAAAATTATGGATAATTAATTACATATTCTTTCAAAAATCTCTCCATCTATTTCCATTTCTCTCTCTCCCCCCAGTTCTGGATAAGATTAATTTCTTTTTCCTGTGCATTATTATTATTCAGTTCCTACTATATTACTACTACTGCCACCAGTTACGCTGAACAGCTGAATTTGAATATGAAGTGACATATTTTTTCCAAATAGGTAAGAGTGCAACTACAGTTAAGTTTCCTTGAAGGAAAAATACAGTCTGTCCACCTCCTTTATCAGCTTTGTGGATATTCAGGTAGTAAGTGTTGACAAGTTTGTTTCTTTTAATTATGTGTTACTTCATGAAAACTGGAGCTTTTCTTGTAAGACGTGGAGCTTGTGACATGTTTTTATTATCTCAAATATGGATTACTATAATATGCTGCCCTGGTGCTTAGTGCAAGAACATTTGAAAATGGCATTTCTTGTTGGATAAGGCTCCTGTACAGGGACAACATGTTTTATCTCTGCTCCATGATATGTACTGCCATCAAGATGATTTCTGGGTACAGTTTAAGATGACAGTTTTTGTCTGTTGCATGCAGTCCTGACTATCTGAAAGATTAATTTATTCCTGTGCAATACTTCCATTGCTAGTATAGTCACCAATGTACCTGCAGTTACATCCCTTAGTTTAAATGAGAAATATTCTTCAGTCAGTGTCCTGAAGGCTGGGATGCTTTCTTTGCTGCATTCCAATAGAGCACTTTGTGGGTGATCAGAAGCTTTTATGCATTTTTATGGGGAGAATGTTGAATAGTCTTTGTGACAAAAGGAAGAAGGGAAGCTTGCTGTGGTGGTGTGATCAGGTCCTTCACAGATATTTGGACCTGCTGTTGGAGAACTTGACTTTCCAGAAGTCTGAGTTTGACCTGAGCAGCACCCATTGCAGTCAAGTTTTCCAGAGTGACATTTGTTTCACTGGAAGGACTGGGAATACTGCTGTCCCTGCTTCAGCCTGTTCAGATCTGGCAAAGCTGTGGTTATGTTCCTTTAGATGATTAATGCTCTGTGCTTGCAGCACTAAATTGACTGTTTTGATAAATACACCAACATCAATCAATCTCTCAATCTCTCTCTGTTACAATTGTTACACCTAAATAGGAACTAAAATAAGACACTTTTCTGTATTAATGAATGATTAAAAGAGGCCTACCTGAAAATCTTAAAGCTGGAGGATTTAAGACAAACACTAATTTACAGAAAAACTACTTGGAAGTTTTTCGTTTCCATGTCTTCTAACAGTAGGTAAGATACTTAATTTTCTCTACAGAAACAGACATTTCTTTGCATTCATGTTTTCAATAGGTGTGAATGCACAGAACGCAGGAATTGCAGATCATCCTGAATAATTTATTTTAGAGGAAACTTCATTCCCATTTCAAGATGCTATTTAATTTTGATCATTGAAACAAGCTCACAGTCACATTTCTTCAAATACTTTGCAGAAGAGTGGACTAGCAGATCTCATGATAAATGAGCAGCTTTTTTCGGCGTGTACCCACTGGCTACATCCTTACCCTTGTTTCTCCTCATTTGTCATTCAGAGCGATGTGCTTCAGCACCACTCTGACCAGCAGGTCACTGGGGTAGAATGAATTTGCTGACAAATAGGGCTGGTAGCTCTAAAGAAGGCAGTGCATTGGTTGCATCCTTCCCAGGCTTACAACTGTCACAGCTGCAGAAGTTGCTGCATAAAGTGGTCATGGAGCAAAACAGTTTTTTCAGGCTGAAGTTGAACAGTAACAATTGAATGTGTCATATGATAAACAATGAGAATTACCATATTTAAGAGACTCTTAGCACTTAAAACACCAGGGTTTAGTGTGCTCCTCCCTGTAATGGTTATTTAATATCACAATTGGAAAATTCTACACATAAACTATAAATTGATTTAAAATAATACAGTGAATCACTGTATATATGAATAGCAGAAGTTCAGATCCATTGATCAATGTGAGCAGATTCTAGCTAGAAAAAAGGGAGCAGTGCACTAATGGTCACTAAAGACCTTTTTGGCCTGTATTTACTATATCAGTGATGCAAGTTTATGAAACCAGAAACCTTATTTTTGTCCACAATGAATTTGGAGATCAGAGCTCCAGAACTATAAACCAGTTTATACCAGCAAAGGCTTGTCCTAGAATAAACCGATGTTTTGTGTTTCTCAGTGCTGTTCCAGTTCTGAGCTTCTTCAACTGCATGACATTTTTCTGCTTCACAGAATTGGAGAAATTAGATGTGGAAAAGACCTTGTAGGTCCCCTCATCCACTCTCACGACAATGCAGACTTGTCCCCACAGAATATTTATTAGTGCATTGCCCAGTCTAGTTTTAAATGTCACAACTGATGGAGCTGTTCCGTTTCCCTTGGGATAGTATTACATAGCCTAATAGCTTCTGCTTTCAGGAAGTTTTACTTAGTATTCAGTCTGAATTTTCCCTTACTCAGCTTGATCCCAGCTGTAAAATCTTGTAACGAAAGAAACAATCCTTCCACCTCTTTGTAAAAGTGAGAAAAAGGAAAATGGTAATAAAAATGGTGGTGCTTGATACCAAAAGTATTTTCTTACTGCTGATCTGGAAGAAAAAAGATGTGTGCGTATGCATATATCTTTTTATCCCAACTTTTCTGAAAAACACGGAATTTTTGTCCATTGACTTAAATTGGGCCAAGTTTAATGGCATATATATTCAGAGCTCCACGTAAAAGAGGGAAAGGGCTTCAAAATGTTTTCTTGTGTAGATGGTGAAGGCACGTCCCTAGAGATGCTTAGAATTTGGAAAAATAATAAGCAGTACAGAGAAAATCTCCTTTACTGCAAGATTAATCTGGAAGTCCGTCAGGCTTGTAACCCTTGTGGTCCATGTCAATTTCAGGCAGATCCACAGGTCATCACCACAGACAAATGATGAGCAACAGTGGTGGGGAGAAAAGATCTCCCAGCCTTTCTCATCCTCCACTGGATGAGAAAGTGGGTGAGGCTGGATGAGGCTGCACCTCAAAATTTTTGTTTTCTGTCCACGTCCAAGAACACCCCCGAAGGACGGTGACTCTCTCAGGAACAGCCCGTCTCCTGCCCCATCCTGGTTCTGAGTTGCTGAGCTCAGCCCTGTCCATTGTGTGCACTGGGAGTCACTGAGACAACTTAACTAAGGCCTCCCCCATTAATTCCCTTCATTGCCTTTATTTTACTCACTTCCCCTATTTTATATCTTGAGTGAAGATGGAAAAGGCAGGCACAATCTTTTCCTGTCCTTTTTTTTTTTTTTTTAAATTTGTTTTCTGCATCAGTTTTATCTCCTTTTTCCCTGCCTCAGGTTATTTTCTGGTTTGGTTTCAGCTTTCCTATTTCCTGCTGAACCAGGAGAGAACTGCACTCCTTTGGATAATAGTTTGAAACAGAAGTTGGTGGAAATGGGAAGAATCGGCCTGCTTTCATATGCTTATTTTTTGATGAACCAGCCTAAATGTTGGGGATGTGTTTATTCCCAGACTGAATGATGTCAGAGAAATGGGAGGAATTTTGTATTTTTTTGATGTTTGTTTATTATTCCCAGGATTTCCTTACAATCTTTGTTCCCCTTTAAAGTGAGGTTGAAAGATTTTTTTTGAAGGAACGTCTTTTTGATATGCAGATTTTACTGCATATATGTGAGAAAAAACGATACGTCTATGGAAAACAGGATGGAAGATACCTATTTACAAAATGTATTTTCTGTCAAAACCAGATTCTGGTGGGACAATTTCATTGTTTCATCTTAACCACCCAAAAACATTTTATTGTTGCTTGTGCACTTAAACGGTGCTGATTTATATCCGCTAATGTTAGCTGTGAAAAGAAAGAAAAGCTTGGGAGAATGGCTGGTAGGAGACATTTTTCATACATTTACATTTATTAATTAATTTATTGGCAATTTAATTAATGTGTTTTAGCTTTCTAAAACTTTCTGAAGAACACCATCTGAGCCTTAAAAAGGACTCAGGCTTTCAGTTTGCTGCACCAAAATACTGGACTGAGGCTTGCCACTATTTCACTTTCCCTGCAAATCACATTAAGACAACAATCCCTTTTATAGGAATATTTACAGTCAAGATTCATACTGGCAAGGTGTCTGCAATGTGGATCCAACAGCAGGAGTTTACCTTCACAGCTAGATGAACAGATATGAAGTGGATGTGAAATTTCAGAAGTGCCAGGACATGAAATCTTGTTTGGATTTTGACTGGAGTACTCTGCTCTCCCCTTTGAGGAATTTGGTAATGTGGAGCTCACAAAGAGGTTAAGTACAGAAGGAGTTATCTGAAATGAAGCAAGATAAATCATTTTAGGGAGAGGATGGAAATGGCTTGCTGGGTTTTTTGAGTCCATACAAAGATATTATCCTTCTGGAATATGAAACCCCGGAAAGGTTATCTGAATCGTAAAAGTTTGTGCCTCTCATGTTCAAAGGAATGAAACAGTCTTAATAAAAATTGGCACCGCACATGCATCGCAACCAGCTATCTGCAGGAGCTGCCGCAAGCTTCGCCTAAAGCTGAACAGCACAATCTTTCTTACAGTGCCCATCTAAATATGTTGTTTGGACAGGTTTGGGGTTTTACATTGAACACACTTTGAAACCCCCACGACATGTGATAGCACTTTGCTCAGGGGCACATTCTCACAGGAACCTTACATTACATATTTTAAATCCTTAATGTAATTATCAGGCCAAAAAATATACATGGGAGCAATGAAGCTTGACCACTCAGACATTGCATTTCCAGTGCACGGTGTTATTCCTGACAGAGCCAAGGAGGGAGAGGAATTCCAGGGAGTGCTGAGCTGAATTTCAGAAGCAGATTCAGATTAATGCTGGATCATGGTTGGTTAAAAGTGAGCTGCAACCTCTGCTTATCTGCTAGTGGTCCGTCTGAGACTACAGCATGAGGACTGCCTGCAGGGCTGGCGGGCATTTTCTATTGCTAATTTATGCTTGCCAAGGATCTTTTGTTATGGCCACATGTTAATTATCCTTATTTTATTTTTTTGTAAAATCCAGGAGGAAAGCATAAGCTAGTGTGTGCTTTGCAAAATCACTGCAAGCAGGCTGAACTGGAGGGAGCATGTACCTAATAATCACCAGCCCTGACTGAAAGGGGAAAAAGGAAAAGTGGCTTTTAAATATGACTATCAGTAGTGAAACTCTCCAGCTAGACTAGATAAAACCAGAAACAAAAGGGAACTGGAGTTACACTAGCAGCAGCTTAATATCTGCAATTATCAGCTGGGCTACCAGTTGGAGTTCCCACCCATTGGAGCCCGAGCTAAAAGATGTCAGGGGAATAGAGTGAAAGGCCTGCCTGAAAATGCAAAACCACAGAGCATTCACTTGCTAAAAGACTTGGATGAGCTACTCGTTCTGGTCTTTGTGCTCTTTTAAATACAGCCATCTAGTTGTCTTGGAGACAGGCACGTGGGAAAAAAAAAAGCCACTCAATATTCCTATCCCTGACTATAATCCTCTGTTATGGATCTGCTAAGTAATAGTCTAAATACAAAATGTATAAAATATTAACCTGACAAACTGCTCTGCTTAAGTCAATGACATATGGATAGAAGATGTGGGTAACAAGGGGTTTATTAAAATGCTCTGGTTCAGCTGCAGCAGGAATGACAGAATAAAAGCATGATTTGTAAAACAGTAAGGGTAGAGAGATATTAACATTGAAGTGCAGTTGAGCAAATTCTCCTGGAAGTCTCAGAGAAGCAAACAGTAAATGAGGTTGATTAAAATTACTATAATTGTGGTGACAAGTTGTACGCCACTTGAACACCCTACTGTACATAGTTCCAGATGCAAATTTGGGCTCTAATTTGCCCATCCTTGAAAATGGTGATAAAACTCCCGTTGACTTCAAAGAAGAGCAATAACAGACTCTTCAATTCATAGGAAAGAAATAAATGTCTGACTTTAACACATAAGATCAGCAGCCCTAAAATATGTCTTGAAAGCATCACTGAATTTTATTGATGATAACCTCATATTAATTGTTTTTGAGATCTTCAAACAAATCAGAAAACTTGAATTACTTCTTGTTTGAATATGGTAAGTTTGAAGCTAAACTGTGTAACTAAATAACAGCAAACATTCGTATAATACTTTCCAGGAACAACCAGGTGTAACATCAGCATTTTCACAGGTAGTGGCTCTGGAAAACTCAGCTCAAGCACAGTGCTCAGCTTCAGATATGTTAAAAGGGACTTACTCTCACACTGAGCTCTCACCTTTAGAAAATCAGTCCTTTTAAAAGGATTTAAAGCAAAGCACTTAGAAGTCATCCAGAACCATTAATCACTTCTAAAAATCTTGGCAAAAGCATTTGTTTTACCAATTTACACTAATGATGTCATGCTGTGTCTATGTTAATACACTTCTATTTAATTCTGAGACAGTCACTGTATGCTTCCCATCGTAAGTGGATGTATCTTAACCTCCCTGAAGAGGAGTAATATGTTTTAACACCTGTGTAACTGAGGTAGAATTAACAGAGATGCTTTGCCACTAGCTTGTACTATTAGAATCGAGTCCAGATTTGTTACCATCAACTATCAGGATATATTTCTCCTTTATATCCTCCTCCCCTAGAAGCTGTGTGCATCACCCCAGCCTTTTCAATAGTGTTGTTAAACCAACTGTTTGTAGTCTGCAACCTGACAAAGCTCTCTTAGAAAAAAAATAAAAATAAGCTAAGTATTTGCTAGGACATTTTGCTATCATCTGCTATTGGAAATGATTGCATTAGTTACAGAAGTCTGCACTGTCAAAGTTATGCTCAAACGGAAGAGTAGAAACTGCAGTTAGGTTAACTGCTTCTGGTTGGCATTTGTGCCTATTCACTGCTCGCAGTGCTTTGAAATTAGTGCACTTCTCTGAGATGTCGTGATATAACAAGCTATGTTTATCCCAGTTTAAGTTTAAGTCTACTGAAATTAATGCAGATGCAGAGTTTTGATTTTTTTTTCTTTGGTGATCCATGCATGACATAAGCAATCTCAATCATGTAGAAACAGTAATAAAATCCTGCCTTCAGCAAGGCCTATGAGATTTGAATGCTATGAAAATATGCTTACAATGACTGTGATTTTAAAAAACAGCCTGACTGCTAATGAAAAATAGGCCCAAACACAGTTGAAGAGGTATTCAAGCTTGTGGTTAGGTTGATGCCAGATGTTGATGCAGAAGAAAGGGAAGTTGAGGAAATTTAAGAAAAATAGGTACATGAACCCTTAGGATATTGGGTTACCAGCCAGCTGGGAGACACCTGGAGAGCGGCTATTTAAATCTGTTTGAAGTAAGGGTCTCTTGTCGAGGGATTGGCCAGAGAGTCTGGAGAGCAGTGGAAGCAGATCTGAAGCCCCTTCTGCTCCTCCTAGTGCCTCCTGCCTCCCTCCCTCAGCCTGCGAGGGGCAACCTCCAGAGCCCCACGGCCCGGGAGAGGGGCCGGAGGGAGCCGGGAGGGCAGGAGGTCCTGGGCAGGGAGCCGGTGCTGCCCTGCCTGCCGCCCAGGGCATGGCAGAAGGGCTGGGAAGGGGCATTTGCAGAGAGAGAGGGGAGGGACAGAAAGGGGGGCGGGATTTTTTTTTGTTTTGTACATTGGTTTTATTGTTTTTTCCATTTTTTCCATTATCTTTACATTAATGTGAACTCATTTTTACGACGAGTTGTTGATTAATTGGCGTTTATTTCTCTAATTACCTCAAGTGTCAATTCATTCACCTGTATCCGAAAGACTGCTGCCAACTTTTATAGATTTATTTTTTACAAAGTCAGAATATACATATACATGCATATATAAACACACAGAGAAATAGATAAAAAATAATTCATTTCTACTTGTACTATTTGGTGTACAACTAAATTATTTTAATTTCCAGCTGCTTGCATTGTGTTCTTGTGTAAGAATGTAATCTTTCATTAAATACGTATGATATATGTTATGTATAATATATATTATATGTATTATATGTCTCTCCTGGTTTTCAGAATTGCATAGCAAATATTGAAAATGGAAAGTGAATGCATTTTAAGGGTTTTAAAAGTGAGAGGGCAAATAAAAATCCATTATTTATAGAATTCACCCAAATTCTGCAACCTTAAACCAATTCAGTACTCAGGTAGGATTTATTTTATCTCTACCAGTGATAGTCATGAAGCATAACAAAGCCAGTCAGCGTCTAGGGCACTTTTTGAAGATTTTGCCTTTCTGGGACACTCATTCTTGTTTGGATCATGGGCTTCTCCCGCCTCAGTTCTCCACCTGTGAAATGGAGATAACCATCTTTTCTTTGTCTGGCATGAGGTACTCTGAGGAAATGTGCATTCAAGGATATTTGGATATTGGTGCAATGAATCTGTATAAACATTTCAGAGGGGGGCAAACAGACAACACAACGCTAAAGTGCATTAAATTATTACTTGCTTCTTTGCTTTACAGTTTTACTTTCTTTGTGTTTGCTTCTTGCCTCTGTCTGTAATTTTGCCGAAGGGGTATGTTTCTAATTAACGAAAAGCTGAGTTTTCTGGTTGTGGCTCAGCATTGTAAGCCTAACTATTGCTCTTACTATTGTTGTTCAGAAGCACACTACAGCCCCTTGGGGAAAGTCTAATTCAGACTTTAAATAGCCAGCTCAGATAGAGTTCATTTTAGCTTAAGGCGTTTTGGTCATTTCTCCACGAGAAGGGCACCCACCGCCCAGGTGAAGCGGGGGCGGGGGGGCGAGGGGAGCATGGCCTTGGGGAGGAGGGTGTTCTCACCACAGACTCTCTCCCCCACTCCTCGCTGCTCTTCACACTTGCCTTCCTCAAGGGCATATACATTCAAAGGTACAGGAGGCTCAGTTTTGGGATGCTCTGTTGAAAGGGCCTTTGGTTTTTGAATATTGTCCTTTCCTTAAAAGCCATCCTTGATCCGTCGAGGCTCCTGGACTGATCTGAGCGAGCACCGCACAAGGCCTGTTTGCACCTTCCTTCCCGCTTCAGGACCCGCTGCCCGTTCACAGACCCGCTTGCCTTGCACACCAAACACGTCCTCTGCCAGCAACCTATGCATCTGTCCCAAACCTCCGTGCGTGGAGTCTCCGAGCCTGGCATGGAGACATTTATGGCCCCGTTGAGATAGCGTCACATTTTGATACTAAATGCAACAAACTAAAGACTATTTTAAATCTTTCTTTTTCTTATGGTAGAATTTGTGTAGGTAACAGAAACTGTGATGCATTTCATTCTCTGCAGGAAGTATTTTTTAAAAAATGCTGTAGCTGATTATATCTACTTTCTGTAGGCCTTCCTGATGTACACTAAAGAAAGATGCGGCTCTGCTGTAAAGTGATACAGTTTTGAAAAAGAGCACTCTGATATTAGTACATTTTAACACTGCTTAATGGCTTTATAATTGTATTCAGCATTTTAACTGGAAAGCAGGAATAGGAAGTAGGTGGGAAAATATGCCCATGGAACCCTCCCTCTTATTGATCATTATGCACCAAAACCCAGAAGATAAGCAGAGGGGTGGGGGATCTTATGTCTGTGGACAGGTAGGAGACACCAGCACATTACCGTTTATTCAAAACTTGCATTTTGAAACCAAAACAGCTGTAAATCCACTGAAAAGACTGAATATTTTAACACATATATTCTGCTCATAAAAACACTCTACTCTCGCTTGCCAGTACTGTAATTTTATCTACATTAACAAAAAACATTATGAATACGAGTCAAACTGGCTATTGCAATAAATGAAAACGGCAATTCCATTTATTTAATTGGTAGGTACCCAATATCTTTTTAGTCTTACAATGAAACAGCTGGGATTTTGTGAAAAATAGCAACTACTGTGTAATAGCTGTTACATGATATCACAGCTTTCATAGGAAGAAGACAGAGATTCACCTGGCAGAGAAAAGACAGCTAACATACACATAATTAAAATTTAAAACAAAAATCAACAATATCTTTTGTCCTTCCTATGCTTTGGGGAATAATTTTCTGGGTAACAGAGTCATTATTTCGAGTACTCGCTCCAAGAGCCATTCCATCTCTGTTAGTCCTGATTAATAATATCTATTCCATAAATAGCATCAGTGGTAGAGTCCGGGGTCTTTAGTCCTTTCGCTTTCCATACTGGTTCATTATTCATTTAAAAAAAGTGCCTTATTGATCAAAGAAATTATTTGTTGGGTAAAATACTACTCAAATTAGCGAGTAGTGTATTAGAATTTGTTCATATTGGTTAATCTTTTTGTGTGCTTAGGTCCCCAAGCTTCATGACCCTGCTTCTGGGTTTTGAGAGGATAACTAGAACTATTTTTAGCAAGATGGCAAGGAAGGATGAATACCAAATGCTACATAATTAAGGATTCTGGTGTGTAGATAAATGCAATGTATTTTCATTTTCTTCTTGATATCCCAGCGCGCCTCAAATCCTTCAAGAAGGAAGGATTAGCAGGTTACAGAGGAGGCACGAAGTACAGCCTAAAAAAAGTCCTGGAAGCTTTTTCTCCAAAGACCTGTGGCATTTTGGACAGCTGCTGAAATATCTGCCATGGCCTTTGTCCCGTCTGACCCCATCTGCTTTCTTGAATTGGAGGGTCTTTGAGGCAGGGACTATGCATTTGGGAGTCTCTGCCATAACAAGGCTCTGGCCAAGGTATTTGTGTATCCCTGTAAGTAGCATCTTCGACAGCAATAGAAAATATCATAATGCTTTCAAAGTACCCAGCCAGAGTCAATGGTGCAAGCACTACCCACCAATACATTTCTGTTGATGTCAGGACAGTTTTGACTGTTCTCTGGAAATGGTTATTCTTCACCCTATGATATTTTTGGTCCACCTGTAGAACTCCAGGCACATGTGTGTTAACAACAATAGTATAATGAGAAGTGGTATTTTAAATAGATTCATAAATTTTAAGACCAGAGGGATCGTGAGGTTGTAGGGTCTGATTTCTTATGCATTAGAAGCTATAATGTTTTTCCCATAAAATTCCCTTTGTTGAGCTTAGTCACTTGTTTGTGGACAAAGCATATTTTTTCACACTTTATTTTTTTCAAGTCTTCAGGTGTTTTTTTTATCTTTTATATTTTTTTTAATATCTAATTTTGGCATCTACAGTTGGACACCAAAGCACATAAAATGTTGACTTCTTCAGTCATTACCAAGTGTTGCAGCCAAGCAGGATAGTATTTGCAGAGCAAAACAGATGGTGCAGAGGACCCCGCATCTGTCCTGTACACATTTTGGGAACGGTTACTTTGGACTAGCTCTAATCAGGTTGAATGAATACTTCCCGGCTGTCACAGCACCTGAGGTATGCTTCTTCACCACATCTTCCAGGTTTGTTTTATTTTATGTAGAAAGGGGCCTGGTTTTGTGCTCAGAGACTTTCCCACAATATAAGCCAAAGTACAGTAAGTGCAGGTAATTTGCTTTGAAAACACACTCCTGAAGTGGAGGGAAAGTGATGGAAGTGATGAGCTTTAAGACCAGTATTCAGCAGCGTGAGTCTGTAAAAGAGACTTCGAGAATCGAGGAGAAAGAAACAGGTTGCCAAGTTACCTAATGCCTGAGCCTCTTGTTCAGGTTTGCTTTAGTATAATTGGGTTTGAGTATACAGCTTAATGACTGACAATTGTTTAGGTATGATCCCAAACATCGTGTGGAATAAAATCATAAGAAAAAAGTGAATTATCCTACTGCCGGCATGATCACTTTACTTTTTTTATGTTACATTGTCTGTCTGTTTTTCAACCACGTAAAAGATTCCAACAACAAAACTGAACAGAGTGGGCTGTAGAAAGCCATAATCACTATTCGGCAAGGGTTTTTAAATCCTGTACTTCTGAATGAGAGCATCCAGCTCAAATTTTAAAAGAGGAGGACCAGTTCATGGAAATACCTCAGAACATGGACAAGCAATTAGGTTAAGATTTGCCAAAGTCAACAAAAAGAATGGAAGATCTTCCAAAACCAGATAACCACACAAATAACAGAAAAGCCAGAGAGCTGCTTCAATGGGAAAAATGTATGTTTAACTGCAAATGACTTATATCAGAGGGTACTGGACCCCCTGACAATTTGTATAATCCCAACTGAGGTGAACTAAATAGTCTGTCAGATCTACTCTACTGACAGTAAGTGTATTAAACTATCCATAGTGCTACAAGTAAAATGTTACTCTCCCCCCTCCTTTAGAGTTTGGACACAAATTGAGTTAAGGGAGTAAAACAAGTTGTCAGCAGGTGGATGATAACCATAACTGCTCATAAATGTCTGTATCAGTTTTAGTCAGTTTTATTTGTGATATAACGGGCCTTAATTTAAACTTCAGAGAAAGAGGCTAAATTGCATTAGTGTTCATTTGGCCAGGCTAAGAGCACAGACACAGAAACTCACTGCAGTGTGTTTTGTAGGCAGTAAAGCCTCTTTAAAGCTCTCTCCTGCATGCTTCCCTGTTGTGGAGGAAAAAAACTCATATAAAAATAGTTGTACCATATAGCTACTGAAATAGCTTATTCCCACAGGATGGAAAAAGCCTAAACTTTGTTGTTAATAAAACAAAGTTAAGAAACCTGGTAACAGTGTACAAAGTCAATGAGAAGGAGAAGTGTCTGTGCAAAGAAGGCAGGTGATCCACGAGCTGGAGGAAAGACGTTTGGGTTGCACACACCCAGCCGCGCAGGCTGGACGAGGGTGGGATTTCAGCACAACATCTGTTTGCTCCTGAGAGATGCCAATAACATTTTGGGAAACTCTCTTCTCTTGCGCAAGAAACTGCAGGAGAGCAGTGAGAAGAGACTCAACATTTGGAAAAGACAGACACAGCTGATGTGATGTTTGTGAGGGAAGTGTCCTGAGCCTGGGAGGGAACCGGTGAAGCCTTGTGGAGGCTGTGGCGTGTGTCAGGAAGCGTCGCCGACCCGAGCGGGCAGCCTGTGGAGACGGGGGAGAAAACAGCTGTAACAGGGATGGGGCAACCCGCAGCTGGGAACTCGGGGGAAAGCACTGCCATCAGGCTCTTGCAGGTCAGGGACTGCCCTTCATCCTCGAAGCCCAACGAAACGCTGCGTGTTTGCAGACAGGTAACGCCGCAGCACCCGGCATCGCCCCGCGCAGGGCCTGCAGACGGGCCGTGTGTGAGCGCGGCAGGGCCGGCTGCTACCGCAGCGGCGCGTCTCCACGCAGGAGCTGGAGGCGGGTTCCTGCCTTCGCACTCGCGAGCTCTGTTCTCTGTACTAGTTGCTCTTACCTGACACTCTGTCCCCCAGAATTTGCACCCCATGTGTTCATATTATTTTCCTAAAATAACAGTTAAATGGTGCATCAGTGTCAGGACTACAAACACATGGGCCGTTGGTTTTTTTTTTTTTTCATTTGTAGCTTGAAAGTTTGCACTTGCAAGTATTTGAGTTCTCTGATAGCATTGCCTAGTTTAAAATTTTGCCTGAGAACTTTGTGCTTTCTTTCAATGTTTACTCACAGCTAGGAGACAAATTAAGTTTTCATCTTAAAGGCTAAAGTAAAAACAACTAAGAGAACCCATGTCAAGGTGATTGGAAAATATTACATCTTTTATTATTTTCTCACTCAAATGAAAGAAAGGAAAAATCATCCCTGCCTTCCCAATAAAAGATATCAGGCAGCTTAAAAAAAAGTGAAACATTTTATTTAAAAATATATCAAAATGAAGTTTCAGCTTTTCAGGAGTTATGCTCAATTTCTTTTATTTAAAACTATGCAATAAATTCATTTTACCCCAATTTTGACAAACTCTTCATTTACTGAACCTTGGTATATGTTTTCTCATTGTATCTTTTCGACATGTTTCTGACAACATTAAATTTATGAGGTAGGTAAATAGAGGGACAATTTTTTTCTGAGACCTTTATATTGTGGAATAAAATTTATCATACTGCAAGTTAACTAGCTACCTTTATTTGATTTGGTTTAATTGTTGGACTGACTAAGAAAAGACCTAGGTTAAGGAAACGGGGATGCCCTGCCGGCTATGCCCAAATAACCCCTTGCAGTAGCTGGGAAATGGAAAGTGAGCTCCGCATGTAGATTACAAAAAAATACTCGGAAAAAGAAGCTTAAAAAGAAAATAGCCTGCGAGATAAAAACTTAGAAGGTGAGGTTCAAATGAGATGGGAGGCCAGCCCATGGACAGTAATCATGCTGATTTTCAGTGATATTTTCACTGTAAAACATTTGCCTAAGTCTTCTGTAGCCTGCAAGATCAATCGCTAGATCAGAGCGGTGCATAAAAGAAGATTAATTCCAGCTGGTGTTGCAGCTTGGGGAAGAGCGCAGGAAGGGCAGGCAGTTTGAGCGTAGCCCTGGAGCTCCCTATGGCAAGGCTCGGAGATGGGAAGGCCGGTCCCGCTGCTCGCCCTTCACTCCTGGTGGCCTTTGCCTCTGCCAGGACAAGTCGGTGCCACCGGGATGCCGTGCCGCTGTTGCTGGCGTACAGTCGACACAGCCCTGACGGAGAGGAGTGATGCTGCTTCCTTCCCTCACTGTGGGTCACATCCCCACGCCGTGTCACATGATGACTCCCCATTTCCCATTAAGGTCCCAATTTTTAAGCTGCAAAGAAAAGGCTACTCACTCAGGCTGATGCCCCCCCTGGCCTCTGGACAGTTACGCTGCTTCTCTCTGCCTAACTGTCTCTCAGCTAAAGCCTCCTGTTCCTGGACTCAACATAGGCAGAAGCATTTCAAGGCCTGATGGTGCAGAGGTACCTCAACTCAATGTCCTCAAGCAAAAGTGAACTCTTGGTGCCTCTGGGTTCAGCTAACTACCTACACATAAACATTCAGAAAAACAAACGCAAAACTCTAAGGTCTCAAAATCCCCTCCCTTCCTCCTTCCAGCTTTTGAAAACCCCAAACCTGGGCAGTTCAAAAGGAAAGGACAGTGTTGACAGAAGCACAGCCAAGAAATAGCTGTGCCAAGAAGGGGCACGTCATAGTATGCTGACTTCATTGCAGCAGAATTAAAGGTACATAGGTGGAAATGCTTCAGGGTGGCTGAGAAACCCCCCTGAGGAGATATCTAGGCTGGAGGGCAGGGTCTCAGGAAGGTGCAGAGAGAGTAAAGCATCTGGGCTGAGGTGCTCACAGGCAAGTCTGACCTTGATGAGATGAGAGGTGCTATAGGAAAAGCAAATAGGTCAAAAGCAGAGGAAATGTTATCTGTATCTTGTATTTTCATTCTATTGTAAATGTAGTTACCATGGCAGCAGCTAGCAGTTTTGGGGTTTGGGTTTCTCTACAGACATACAGGCATCTTTTGAACTTCCCTCTTTTTCCACTGCCATATCTGTCCCCAGGAGGACAGGCTGAAAACTCACTCATGTTTGCTTCCATGAGCAATATATTGGCAATGCGACCAACAGCAGCAAAAGTAGTATAAAACCTTCCCAAAAGCGTAATGATAGTATTTTTATCTTTTCTTCCAGAACATCCAACCCAACCCTCCCACTTCAGCCCTCCAGATTTCATCAGCAACAGAATGGTCTCTGCACAGTTTCTGCTATATCCCCTCCTCATGCTGCTCTTCTTACTCATTTTTAGAGGAAGAAGAGAAATCCATCAACATCCTTTCATATCTCTATTCATTCCCATAATTTAACTGTTTCTCTCACCCAGCAGCCCTCTTCTTTGGACTCCTCTTTAAACACAGCATAACTCAAGACCTTTCAACCCTTATGGGTTGAGCTGACCTGGAGAATAATGCTGGATGGGAAGAAGAGAAATTTCCATATTGAGCTATGCCAGTTTGAGCCCAGCTGCAGGCAGGAGAGACCAAGCTCTCATATTGAGGCACCCAATCATTCTGGCCACCAGCAGGCTATGGCTGTGACATGTGGGGTATGAACCCCAAATTTAATACTTTAACAACAAGAATCACTGGTGCTTAGTTGCCCCTAAAGAATCTCTCTTCTAGAGTAAAATCAAAGAATTGCAGTCTTAGCTGCTTTTATCTGAGTGTAAGTTGAGAGAGTAGCAAAAGAGAAGTAAAATGTGACAGAGCCTGCTTTCTTTTGTGCTACGTCTGAACTGACTACAAGATAATACAATAAACAAGATAACAAGATGAAAGAGAGCTTGAGAGGGCCTATTTTCCATTCCCTAGTCCCAAAGGAGAACCAATTATTTCTAAACCATTCTTGAAAGATGTTGGGCTAATCTGATCTTTACTGTGGATGCCTGGCTATTCTCCTCACTGCACCTATGGTTTCTAGGTAATTGTAGGGGGGTTCTAGGTAATTAAAAACAAAGACCAAGGTAAGAAAGTCAGAATATACTAAGGACAGATCAAAGTAGCCAAGTATTTTATTTACTTAGGATTAGACCTATTTTTCATTATATTTCTGATTTATTTATTTATTAGCTAATACAGCATATTAAGGCCATGGTGTTATCCTTGCTGTATGCTGAATCATACCTTTCCAGGGCTTATGCTGTTGTATCCAGGAAAAAAACTGTTTTTCAGCAAAGCCCACTCAAGAAAGAACTACACCCTTCTTGAAGATTCATTTTTGAGTTGAATCACTTTATTTATTTGGTTTACAGATAAAAAAGATCTCATAGCTTACATCACCAGAAGATGGGGGATTGTGGTAAAATGCAGTTTGGAGTCAAGAATAAATGACCAGTGGCTGGAGCTGCTGGAAGGCACTGTGTCCCAAAAAAGCAGCCTAACCAAGCGTGTGGGTTTACGGTGTCCTAGAAACTACCCACCAACTCCGAGGTGAGCTTGTACTACATAGCAGAGGAAAGATGACTAACTCCACTCTTAAAGCCACGCTTTTGCAGTGAGCACAGTGCCTTCCTCCTCCTGCACGGGAGGAATGTTTATCTGGCACTAAATGCAGATCCCTCTCTACACTACTGAGTGCTAATTTCTCTTGATACACACACCTCCAGAATCCAGCCACTATTAAATAACTGTAAATTGGTAACTTTAATTGCTGAGGACTCAAACAGTGTAGTTCTCAGCATGTTTAAAGGAAAAGAAAAAACAAAAAAAAAGTAAATCAACTCTCCTGGGGTTTCCCCTCCCCAGTCAACAATGTCAAGTTTTCAGGAAAAGGAAGCATGGCATTTGCAGACTCAATTAAATCTGAGCAGTTGGAATTCCTCATCAAGGTAGTAGGTACATCTGAGGCTGCAACTTATTCTGAGAAACTGCTTCAGACTCAGAAGAATACTAACAGTGCTCTTTTACAGTATACTGAAGGTAAGGACCTAAACGTAGCTCAAGGGTAACTGTAGCTGGAAGGCTGGTAGTGCTTCTCTATATTGTATGGGCTTTGTGTGTCACAGCAAATGATTTACAGCTGTTGCATGAGGCGTACATGCTCACTGCATTGTCCTTCCATGATCAAAATATTCTTGCCTCACAGTTCTGCAGCCCGCAAAGTATTTCCACATGTTTGAAAAGAGGAGGTCAGATATCCTGTGGTGTTCTGCTCCTCTGCTCTTCTAACAGCAATTCTGAGTTGGTGGTCACCTAAAGGCATTTGCATCATATTGATTGTACATGTATTAATGCAACAGCTGTGATGTATAACTGTGAGGACATTTTTGTCTCTTTCTGACAACTGTCTAAATCTCATCCTTCCTCATCTATATATTTCTCTCCTTCTCTCTGGATAAGTTCTTTGAAAATAAAAACTTTTGAGTTCTTTTTCTCCCATGCAGATGAGTTAGACAGTTCCTTTAATGAAAGCAACCACCCCATGGATGCTGCGAGGTCTCAGCTTCTACAGGGAAAAGAAATGTGACAAGCATTATTTCAGCAGCATTGGCATCAGGCCAACAATAATATGTCCATAGTTCCCAGTGACCTCTCAGTGAGCTCCAAACTAAGATGATTTTATATTATTCTTCTCTCTATGTATCCTTGACAAACAATGCAAAGGAAAGGCAGGGATTTAACTTTAGGAAAGACCTTGTAAATGAAAGGTGAAACAGAGGCTACTTATCTAACATTTGCTTCAAAGGCTTGTTGTAGAACTGACATTTAGAAGATGGGGTAAAGCAAGGGGCTGAAGTTGTGGGCTGGTATTTGAGCATTATCTCTAACTTTGGAACTTTATGCAGCCTTTAATCTGTTTCTGGAGGGCTGGGAAGTGTTCTGTGGATGTTGTGAGCGAGCTGTGCTTTTTGTATTAAACATTTATTGCATGGCTCGCTCTGTCTGCAAGCAGATAGATCAGTGATTTAAGCTATCCCCTCCAGATTTATGTTTCTATTGACTGGGTTTTTTTGCCTTTGGAGAAGACACCTGAGCCATAGTTTCAAATGGGGAAGAATTCTGCTGAAAAATGCATTAGGAAAGCTAAAATGCTAATATGCAGGGGCAATCCCCATCTGACAGAAGGAAGGAGCCATGGACAATGCTAAACACATGAGAAAAACATGCATTGTTCCGTAAACTTTGCACAAAATAAGTAGTATCTTTTTGAAAATGAAATTTAATACTTTTAATAAATGTAGATTAGCGTGAGGTTTCATTATCTGCCTTGGGCTTGTCTTCCTCTGTGTCTGCTAGGACAAAGAGGTCACACAGCTCAGTGTTGCTGTTGTCCCGGACGTCGCTGCACCACAGTATTCGTCGAGTGCAGTAGTGGGATTTCTCAGAATTACACGGTCGATCTCACAAACACCCCCGCATTGCTCAGCCACTGCTCTTTCCCACTAGCGAGGGGCTCCCCTCTGTCTGTTTTTCCCTCCGCTCCTTCACCGAGCTGACAGACACGCGTCCCGCCGGCCGGAGCTCAGCCGCGCCGGCGAGTGCAGCTCTTCCCAGCGGGCCGGCATGTCAGGCCCTCAGCGTGAGACCGTGCTGATGCACGGCGCATGAGTGATCAACCAGGAGCCGAGAGCGCGACGGGACGCGCCAGCTCTCTCAGCGTGCGCCCGAGTCGGGCAGGACGGCGCGTGGCAGCGTGCCACCATCTGCAGGAGGCTCTTGCCCCCAGTCAGGTCGACTCCGGAGCAGGAGCAAACCGACAACCCGGTTACCCGGCACAGGAGGGTGAGGTGCCAGCAGAAGGGCTTGACAGATGGGTTCTTCTTCCTATGGGGTAGGGATGCATATCTGTATGTATCAGTTATGCCATGGGTAAACATGTTCAGCACCTCAGAAACCTCGTTCCAAAGAGGATTCGAGTGCCACACGAGTCACAGCAGGCATTGGTTGGGGAAGCAAGGCATCCTAACGCGAAGCATCTCCAGTAAACCTTTCAACAAGTACCGAATGCAGGTGAGTCTTTAAATATACTGCGTAGCCATCTTCTCCAGAGCAAACACAGAGCTGTGTGACAGAATATCATAACTGTAGATGACAACAAGATATTGAACTTTCTGGAAGAAGGAAAATGCACACCAAAATTAGAGCACCCTACAAGAAGTTCAAGGTTTTTATTATTTTAAATGGGGGCACGCTTTTCATGAAAATGTCTCCAGCCTTTGGTTATCTCTAATAATCCTTCTGTGTCTATTTTTAAATAAGAAAACAAGAAAACTAGGTGAAATAACAAGAAAACTAACTACAGACCTAGCCAACTGTCTTTGATGCCAATGATAACTCCTATATTAGCAAATATGTAAGTGTTCTCCCTTATTCTTGAATTTCAGTGATGTTCTGATAACGTATAAAGCCTGTTGGCAGTTCCCCCAGGATTCACGAAGACATCCCTGCCCATATCTTCCCTGTATCAGCCCGCTTAGACAGCCGGCAGCTGCGTAACAAAAAGGAAATGAAATTTTCTTGTTAGCAGCCTTCTCCAATTCAGAGAACCAGGGACAGGCACCGAATCTGCCTGCAGTACTCTCAGGGCTTCTCATGTGTTAAAAGTACTTTCTTAAAGAGAGTGGTTAAATGTGGCTCTTAGTAGACAGGTGAAACCATAATTCAGGCTGTGTGGCTGGGCCTTTAATACATTCTGTTTGACTGCTTTAGCCGTTTCCTGATATTCAGGTCTCTATTGCTAGCTGTAAACAGACGGGAAAAGGATACATTTGCTGAAGTTCAGCCACTACAGAAATAATCTATAAGATCAAGTGGTCAAAAGCAGCATGCTTTTGGAGTATACTTGTACATTTCAGAAACAAATAATCAATCTCTCAATACTAGGAAAAGACCTTTGATTATAAATTTTGTATAATTCAATTAAACTACAACTCAATAGTTCAAAATCATTTGTAACAAAAAGGAAAGTTTAACATTGCCATTTAAATTAAGAAGTGTGTAAGAGAAAAATGAAATGTAAATCAAATAAAGTGGAGTGCTTTTTTTTTAGGATTTGGATAATTAATAATAAAATTAGAAATATTTATCCAAGCAGATCTTGTTTGGATCTCACTAAGGAAAACACTACCAGCTTCCAAGCAAATTATTTCCTTCCTATCCAATCTATTTAATCTGTCCTGGGTTAAAATAGTCCAGTTTAAAGTTGGGTGGTGACCCTGAATACATCTGCAAAAATACAATGCTGGAATATTTCATTCAAAGTCCTTAAAGTTGCTATGAATTTACTTCAGATCAAATGAGACCAGGATCTCTAATAAAAATGAAAGTTCATTGACAATGTAAATTCCACTGATAATATAATGCTGTAATTACACCACTCATAACAGTCTAGCCTTTGAAATAACTAAAAATTTATTTGCAAACAAAAATAAGCATGGCACAGATGCGGATTTGAATGTAGATGCTGCTCTACTATATCTGCCCACTAGAATTACATTCTGGATCTGGGGCTTGTTAAAAGATGCTTCTTGTCTACAACCATTTACTTTAATGGTAAATCAGCTCCAAAAGTGGCAGTCACCTACAGGAAAGAAGAAGAAGAGATGATTCTTTGGTTTTAATGTGCTTCCTTCTCTACGATTATTTAATAATCTTTCAAACAACTCTTCACGTTTTCGGATTACACATAAGACATCACCAACTATTCCTGTAACGTTTTTCACAATAGCATTTTAAGAAACAAAAATCTTTTCCCTGATAAAATCTTTCTCAGCCCGGTTTTCCACCCCCTGTAATTATCTTCAAAAATCCTCATTCTGAAGGATTGTACCCTTACACACATTTCAGCCATTAACCATACTGTCTTTATCCCTGCTGACATTATGGCTTCAGGCTGTGCTAAGGGCCTGCATAATCTTGTTTTCCCAGGCTCCTGCCTCCTCTGTGAATGACAAGAGGAAAGGGGAAGCCAGGTAAGATCCAGAATTTCTTCGAAGATTAAAGCTCTAGAAAGCGTACGGTAATCCAACATCTGTTACTTTGGTCCTGGAGCTGTGAAACTGTGCTGCTGTTGTGCCATCTGCCAGGCAGTCCGGGAGGAGAGGAGGCTGCTCCTTCGCCAGTCGGCGTGGTTAAGGTTGTCCATGTGTTTGTGTTTGTATGCAGTGGGGAAAAAAATTGATTGCACACTTTGTGCTTGGGCAATGCCATGTGCGATGTGTCGGAGAGGAGAATGTGGGTTGTTTTACCTGCTCATGTCTGGACAAAGCACGAGGAATAAATAAGAAAAGCAAAAGGCCACACAGTTATTAACATACAAATAGCATCTATGCTTCATGTGCAATGGTCACACACCATTCTGATTTTACACTGGCAGGTGACCAAAGCACGATTAATTCACCGCTGAGCTTTAAGGCACTTTTGGTTTGCTCAGCAGGAGTGATACAGACCACTGCGCCCCAGGAAAGGCTCAGTCTCAGAGGGAAGCATAAGGTCTTCATGCAGGTTACCATTCTTCAGCCCAGGAAAATTAGTGGTGATTTCTGAACGTCTTGATGACTTTTCTCTCTCTTAACACAGAGAATACATTTTTTTTTCTGTATATGCTATTAAGGCATAGTCTGTTTCAGCCTCACTGATAAAGTTTGTCAGCACACTCTGCTTACGTGTGCAGTGGCTGTGCAAAATGTCCTTGTGTAGGTACATACCTTTTGGATTGAGTCTGGCAGTAGCTGTGTACCCTGAGTCATGCAATGAATGGGTACTGGCAAGAATTTAGGACATCTTGTGCGAAGGTGCACTTATATAGGGGATGTGTTGCTCTTCAGAACTGGGGAGAGTTGCTGCCCCAAAGAAGTGCCATCTAGACAAGAAGTATTAACATGCCCAAGTTATGAGCACTTTCACAAAGAAGGAACTGACACCAGACTTGATTTCCAAAGTGTCTTTGGCACAAACCTTTGTTCATCAGCAGGAAGAATCCATGGCTTTCATCAGGAACCCACCCAAGATGTACAGATTTGGGTTCATTTCTCTCTTCTGCTCAAAGAAAGGGATTTTAAACTTGCAGACCTTATTGGATCATACATATAACTTGTTCCACACCAGAATTAAATGATTCTAGATTTTCCTCAAAGCAGATAATAAATCTTTAGGGAACTTTCTTTCTGCATGTTTTGGCAATTCCAGTAACTGGCACCCAAGTCAGAGATCTGAGCTTCTCCACCTGAAGTGCCTGACAAGACAACTGGAAGGGAGACTGGGCTGCTTGCACTGCAGTACAGAGGTGCGATTGCTGCTCACGGAAACATTCACAAGCTGGATTTAAACGAGCTAGATCCAGGACTAGTCATAGGGTAGTGATGGCAGAAAAAGCATGATGCTCCTCCAGGACACCGGTTGTGTGTTTAGTGGGCTAGAGAGAAGGCTATGCTGAGACTAGTCCTTGAAGCTGCTAGTTTAAAACTGTTGCAGCCATGTCGATAAAGCTGTGATTATCAGTGGATTCCGCAGTTTGTACCATCAGCAGCACCTGCACACAGTAGACAGTGAACTGATTTCAGCAGGGCTATGTAGAGTAACAGTCCGGCTTGTAGCAAGAGAGGGTGGGAAGTGCCCTTGCACGCCTGTAGGTTGACATGGGCGGGTGGCATCTCCGTGTTGCTTTGTTGCGAGAGCAAACTAGGAAATAAGACCAGGCCTAATCTGCAGTTTTTCGCTTCTCTTTCTGTTCTTCTGAATCGAATTGCCAATACTCCCTGCACGCACTGGCTCACTGTTTTCTTACACTGTGGTGTAGGAAATACACTCTGGTGTTGATGAACCGAGGTTTGAGATCCCAGCTCGTCCTGCCGACGAGTCCTCTTCTTACGGCATAGCAGGTGAGCAGGCTGGATCCTACCTCCTCTTGCAATTTGCTGGCTGGTATTGCCCAGGGAGGGGCAAAGAGCAGAATAAAATGGGAGGACTTTCTCCCTTCCGTGGCTGACAACCCTGACAACCCGGCCCTAGACTTAAAGAAACACAAGGCATTCAGTTATATGTCACTTTAATGTTTCTGAATAGTATCTCTCTGGAGATGCAATAGTAATCATCACCAGAGCTACAGATTAGCAACTGATAAAAAAAATAGGCATATCATTAAGCTTACACGCTCCCTTGCTATCTCATCACTTCTCATTCAATCCTTGCCTGTAAACAGAAGAAGGGAATCCCTGCACGGCTACACTGCTGGGTTTGCATATAATCAGAAGTTGAAGCCTGCCTTACTTAGACCTTTTGTTCAGCTGTGGTCCCTACTGGATTTTTTTTCCTAAGATTTGTGCTTTCACCCCTGGAATAATATAACCACTAGCTCTTTGTCTCTTTAGGTTTGTTCATATAACTTGTATTAATATATCGACAATGTAATAAGTGAGACACACAAAGAATCCTCTTGTCTTCCGCAGTTACAGCAAAAGCTGTGGCAATTACTGCTGATGTGAAGCACAATCTGAGTCTCCAGCAGATAAATGTGAAAAAACACAATTTTGCATCTCAGCTGTAGAAACAAAATAAACATCGGTTTAGACTTATGAGGATTTGCCTCTTGTTTAGTAAAGCCTGTTTTATAAGGGCATTTATCAGATGGTCTGGTGGTTAAAATGGATATTTTTAAAGGTATTTTGAATACAGCAGTGATGACATCTTGAAAGACTAAACAAAACCAAGTTGACTTCCAGTAAGTTTTTCACTGGAGCTTGATTGTAAAAATAGTATATTTGAATGTTTCAAATACTCCTATTGTAAAGGTTGATGTTAAATGTATTTTATTAATTTATTTTGTGTGGGGGAACTTCAGTCTGGATTCTGAGCTATATGCTTTAAATCTTCCAGAGTCATATTGTGGTGCTAGCCAAAATCTACGGTCCTTTACACTGCTGCAAGAGGAAAAAAATGTTGATAGAGTCAGGTCCTAGCACTTTCTGCTCACAAGGAGTGCAGGATCCAGTCTCTCTGGGAGGACGTGAGCCTTCAGTGCAGCACAGGACATTCCTTCTACCATCTGATGAAGAATCTCTTTCCTCCTCCCTTCTCTGTTTCTTTCAGTCATATTCTAGCCTTGTCCAGGTTTTGCCTGAATCTTCCTTTCTCGTATCTTACTGTGCTTCTCACTCTAACACCTAAGTACACCTACTCGATCATACTTAGTGAAGCTGTCTCTCCAAATAGGTCAAATTTCTAAGTATATTCATCTATGCTTTTAAATTCTGGTGGTGATGTACACTTGTATTTTTGTCTCAAAAATTACTGTGGCTTCTCAGGAGAACCTAAATCAGAGACAACTGTTAATCTCATCAATTCCAATCCACTACAATGTGATACCCGGTAGGGAACATTTCTGCAAAACTAGGTGAAAAAGTATCTGTGTAGAAAAAGAAAAAGAAAGAAAGAAAAAAAAACAGTCAGCAGCTAGGCCTTAATAAATCAAAGGCAATAGTGTTGACATCTAATAGTTCATATTCCTTTTTAATGAGAGTATCTGGAATTCAGTTGTTTGGAGCTCTGGTTCTGATTCTGCTGTGGACTCGTGACCCGGGACATGTTTTCACAAGCTCTGAAAGACTTAAATAGCATTTACCTGCATCTCAAAAATACTGTGAAACATAGTCACTGCTTCAAAATGCTTTCAGATCCACAAATGGAACTCTTGTTTGAACAAGAATAAAAGTGTAAGGACTAAATTTCAGTAAAATTCTGATTTTACTGAAACCGGTGGGAAGTTTGGCAATGAGTTTGTGGGGCTAAAACTTACCTCCTTTGTTGCTTTGATGGTTGAGGATGAGAACATAATTTGGCCAATAATCGGTGCTCCGTTGTGTGAGGCTTGTGAAGAGCGTAAGGGAGCTAGCAGCCTCCAGGGTTAGTGCTATGACTGGGAACTTCTGAAATGCCAAGATTTGTGTTTTCCCTCCCAGACACATCTTGTCAGGAGGCAAGATTATTCTTGGAGGCAACTTCCATGGAAGTCAGCTTGTACAACTGGTATTTGTGCATCAAACACCTTTAAAAAAATGATTAGAAGGAATGAAGAATACTGTGTGTATTACCTTGATGCTTCATGTCATTTTAAATATCCAGTATTACTGGTCTCGATAGTTCTTAATTTCTTTCATAGTGTTTCACCTATTACTTATTTTTTAGCCTGTTAAGTGATCCATTACTTTTATTTTTAAAGGATTGACTTCAGGAAGAAAGATGTTTACCTTAAAAAATACATATAAAGACCCCTAAGAGTTGTACAAGCTAAATCCACTTTCATCATTATATTGGCATCATTCAAGGAGAATAAACTCAACAATTCACCAGTTTAACACTCATACGCTAATCCTTAAACTACAGCTCTAGTACATCGTCACTGATTATTATTAAATTACATGCATTACAGATAGATCTGTAAATTCTGACAAAACCGAAACAAAACTGAAAAAAACCAAAAAACTCAACAACTTTTGAGATAATATAAATATTATGTGGAGTCCAAACATTGTTGCTAATGCAGACAATTTTTAAGTTAATTCTATTTTTCAGTATTCTGAACAAACCTGCTCTCTTGTTTTCAAAATTTTGAGAGTTTCAACGAAGTCTTTGGAAAAAAATAAAAAATATTAAAATAATCTTAATGACCTCTGCTCATCACTAAAAACTTTAATTAGAGCCAGACATTTATTGGTGGATTTGGTTTGGGTTTTTAGTTTTTTTGGTTTTTTTTTTTTTTTTAGGAAACAGCGATTTCTTTGAAACTTCAGCTGGAAATGTCTTCCCTCAGTTGTCATTTGACTTGAATCCATTTAAATAGCTCCAGCTGGACAAAAAATACCGGGACATAATTCACAAGCCTTGCGAATCCCTGTGTTTTTATCTACTTGACCAGAAGCCTGGGGACCCAGAGGGTTGCTGGTGGCCCTGGAGGAGAGGCGCGCGCTTCGGCCTTGGCGGCTGGCCCGCGGGGAGGTGTCTGCACTGATGCTGCTCCGCGGCGCTGAGGTAGGTGTCTGCCGGCTCGGGGTCCCATTGACCTGCCAGGTGCCTGTCAGGGCCTGATGCCACTTCCAAGATAGGGTGAGGGTTTCTTCACTCTCTACTGCTGGCGTCGTCCTGCTTCCCAGGCAACACTTGGATTTTTCCCGACCAAGACTAGTCTCCTCTGGGAGCGAAAGTTGCAGAGTCACTTCCTCAGACCACAGGGGGCCCAGAAACTGGGGTCCTGACAGCATTTTGAGAGAAAGCACCTGCTATTTTTTATTAGTATGTCAGCTCTCAGAGCTGCGCTTTATATAATTAATTTTGGCAGCTAACAGAAATGACTAAATTAAAAAGAGGAGAAATCAACACATCGTTTCTGCAAATCTATTGACTGATTAGCATGGGTAAATGAGTTGCAAAGTGAATTGCAGCTTCAGGGAGGATGTTAGCTGCCTCTTACACTTCAGAATTCAAAATGAAACTCTAGTTGTGGTGTATGCATTTCTCTTTGAAGCAGAGATAAGCATTTCATCTTTTTATTTGTTTATAGTATTTCTGAACACAAGAACAGGTTTCCTAGAGATATTGTGCTGCCTCCATTGTTGGAGTTATTCAAAATGAGACTCGACATGGTCCTAAGCAACCTGCCCTAGCTTTCTCTAGACAATCTCCAGAGGTCCCTTCCAATCTCAACTATTCTATGATTCAGCGATTTCCCAACACTGCTTGAGAAAAAATGAAATTACAGTGGTTTAAAATAATGAAGCTAAAAATCCTGAGTGCATTTTTGATATGACAATTACTGGAACAAGAAAGTAGTTGGCAGGCCAGACTTTGTAATATTTAATATTCCACATATAGAACAGATAGCTATTACCTGAGTCAGAGCTAACCTGTGCTCTGCCAGTATATGTAGAAGGCTTCAGTGATGATTTCCCTACATCTTACTGCCAAATAAACCTCTTTATCAAACAGTTTCTTCAGACATGGTTTCTTGCTGTTATTAATGGCATGTGGCTGTTAAGAGCCTGACCACGTGAAAAATTTAATGTTCTCATTGAACTCAGAGCACACTCAGGTCACGAGTTGGTTTCAGCAGTTTTGTAATGTTTTATCACATTGTTAATTCCCTGCTATTAATGATAACCTTGTGCTCTAAGTCCCAATATGTTCTTGGATGGTTTATTCAGCATTTGTAAAAACATAATAAATGCAAGTGGATGCTTGGCAGGGAGAGCTCTGTCAACAATGCAGCGTTGACTTCTAACATCAAATAACATTTCCATTTCCTTAGAGAGGTTTTGGAGCTTGTTACTAACAAGCTTTCTTTTTTTTTTTTTCTTTTTCTTTTTTTTTCCCCTCCAGTTTTGTCAGTGGAAAAAGTTATCACAAAAGAATATGGGTTGTCATTTTTGATACTAGGTTTTATTTCTTGGTATAATGTCTCTGTTACATCTCAATTCAAATGTCTGATTTATTCCTTTCAAATTTTGGGTGAAGATGCAGTCAGCTTGAAGGTACAAAGTTATCGCCAGGAAAATATAACTTATCAAGGGGTGTATGTTTCTGCAAAACAGGTAATTCTAATAAGATGAGATTCATCTTTCTCAGCTCAAGCATCAGAAAGTTGGTTGCATGTAGTTCTCATATTGCTACTGGAGAGAAATAGGTGCCTATTTCAGCTCATGTTAGGCATCTAAGACCGGTGACAAAAAGTCATTCTGAAGATGCTTCCTCCTCTCCAGTGACTAAAAGAATGATTGGCTTAGGTTCAGAAACTATTCTTAAGTGTGTCCAGTTGAATGAGGTAAAACCCACCCCTAGAAACTAAAACAATGATTTTCAGCCTCATCAGAATTTCATACCAAAACAAGACCCACCTCTTCATGATTTTTAGCCCAATTATAGAATCACATAAAATTTTAAACTGGAAGGGGCCTCTGGATGTCATCTGGTTCAACCCTTTTCTGACAACAAGGCCAATACCAAAGTTAAATCAGGTTTTGTATGAAGACCAAGAGGTGTGTTATTAAGATAAACAAGATAACATAGGTACTAACAGGGATTCCCTTCCCTTCCCTTCCCTTCCCTTCCCTTCCCTTCCCTTCCC
>JAVJGG010000017.1:11689924-11708467 GCA_035590195.1 Aviceda cuculoides | reverse complement strand
TCCCGTCCCTTCCCTTCCCTTCCCTTCCCTTCCCTTCCCTTCCTTTCCCTTCCCTTCCCTTCCCTATGGACGTTTTGGTTAATTCTGTTCAGACTATCACAGTACAAGCTTGTTTTCAAAGGGGGAAGTTATAAAGAAGAAAATAGTCTTTCAATCTAGAAAATAAGAAGTAGGAAAGGGACAGCTAGGAGGGAGACGCAAACCTGCCTGTCTACGGGAGAAGTGGCTGGATGCAACTGTGACCAGCGCTATTGGTAGAATAAAAAAGCCAAACTGGCCAGGAGCAGAGATGATGAAGAGAAAAAACTCATCATTTCAAGAGGGGAGGAAAGGGAAAGAGTGCAATCACAGTGCACAGAGAACATAGATACTTTCAGTCAGAACCCTGTGCACAATATGGCAAAAAATTTGGACTTTTCATGAGAACGATTTTCTCTGAGCGATATACAGCTACAATGGTTCAGGTTTTGCTACTGTTGTTATTACAGACCTGAAAAGTCTCAGACTTGAATCGTTGCCTTGTCCTAGTTGCTGTACAGATACAAAGTTAATGAAGGTTCCTCTCCTGGTAAGCTTACAAGGTAAGTGTAATACAAGAGACAATACAACTGCGTGGAGGGAATTATAAGGAAAAAATAAAAACAATTATAGTTATTGTATTAGGCAGTGGTCTCAATATGCCAGAAAACTGTCAGTTGCCTGAGATTGTTCAATTTTTTAAGGCATTAGGAAAACAAGGAAAAAAAGGAACAGAAATTAAGTTTAAGAATACAAATCTCAAACATGAGAGGAAACATTACAAAAAGGACAAAACTTTTTTTCAAAATATAACAAGGGGTGAGGTTGGTATCACAGGCCAAGTGGAATGAGTCCTAAATGCAAATAAGCTTCAAGATTAGTTTGGGATGCAGCAGGAAATGCACAAGGAATTAAGCCTCCTTTATGCTTGAGGCAGTAAACAAGAAGGTGCTGGAGAAAGTCAGAAAGAGGAGTGCCATGATGAAAAAGGAATTCTATATAATGCACAAAATTGTATAATACTTTCAGCTGTGAATGAACAGGAAAGATCTGCACTTGAGAAATATTCAGGAGCTGTAGAAAGAAAAAAAAAAGAATAAAATTTGCAATTGTAAATACCTGGTATACTATTTTTAATCTGGTAAGTAGCTGGTATACTGTCCTTTAATCAAATATATGTGATTATCCAATTTTAGATTTCTTGGGATACATCCTCATTTCTTTTATGGTTTCAAAAATTCCTTGTGCTTTTTTTATGGCTAGAAGCAGATATAAGTCAGGTTTCATGCTTTATACTGTACTTAGTCTGTTGAACAGGATGCTTTTAAAATTGAGATGGGCAGCTGATGATGTAAAGGGAAAAGGACTGAGGAAAGTTTACACTTCAAGCTCTTAACCCTGGATTATTCCAGTTAGTGTGTATGTGCACACTGCTGTAGTAACAAGGACATCAGACATACACCAGACTAACCCACATATGTTCATTACGTATCAGAACACCATTTCCCTTGGAGATCTTCTGCTTAAACCTGAATAAAGCCTAATATTTGTTGGTGAAACTAAAACATGTCCAAGCCCCAAACGGCCAGAAAAGAAAAGAGAAGCAGTTAGTCTGGTCCATACATGTCATCAGCCTGGTTGCAGTCATGAAGGATTTGGGATGTTCTTTCTCGGATAACAAATTTCAGAGCTGGCAAGAAAATTTTTTTTGCAAATCCAGCGGCAAGGTGCTCTAAGCTTAGTCACAGGAGCACACAAGCATAAACAATGTCATAAATATATTCTTACTTTTTAATAAGACTTTGAGGTTCTGAAACGGATAATAGTTCTGCATTGGATAACTGGAATGCCAAAGTTTTGGTTCCTGGCCCAAAGAGCTTACAAAGGACAGAGCAGCCATCCATCGTGCTAATGCCAAGCCTTCCTAAAGACAAAGAGTGTTTACATTTATACTCTGAGAAAACCGAGGCATTATACTCTGTGCTCGAGAACCTTGGAGCTGAAATGCTGGAGGGGAGCACACCCGGAGCCGAACTGGAGACAAAGCAGGGATGCAGACAAAGAGGAGGCTGTGGAGCCCCAAGGGGACAGTGGTGCCCGTGGGCAATACAGCGTGGTCGCTGCATGGCAGAGCGGGACACCTGCAGAGTGGGACACCCCCGGAGTGTGCTGGTCCTCCCGCAGGGCTGGGAGACTTGGTGCCAGGCAGGGACCTTTCTCTTCCGAGGGGTGTGAGTGAAACCAATTCTCCATAGCGTGTGACTCCAAGGGGGAGAGGTGAGATCTCTGAATGTAATGAATTTGAGAGCCAGGGAATGTGTGAACGCAAAGGGTTTGCTGTTAAACAGCTGCTTCTAGGATATAATTTTATCTGTTTCCAGGAGAATCAAGTGAAGACAAAGGAAGGATTCCATCCACACAGAAATACACACTTGTATGGAGACTGGGGAGAATATTTTGCCTTAAATTAACAGTTGAAAAATCAGTTGAAGGGTATGGAGTGAAATAGAGTTAGCCATTTAGCTTCTTTTTGGCATAGTGAAATTGTGATTTCCTATGGATAATGTCAGCTAGAATGGTAATTACCTGAGTTAAATATCATCTAATGAAAGCTCTTGGTAGGGTAGGAATACTGATGGTGGTATGAAGAGCTGACTTCCTTTTCCCTATATGAGTTCTTATGTTATGTTCATTAGTGCTTCAGTCTTGCAGAGCGTACATACCCACACCCACCCATTCTATCCCCGCATCTCGAAGCTGCAAGGAGTCTTGAACACTGCATCTACATCTTGAAATGACTTAATGATAAAAATAAGCTGAATGCTGCTAACCAATCCGCATTTTATTCTGGTTTCCAATGTTTACTTTATTAAAAAACTCCACTGAAAATAACATTGATATTTCTGTGAGCTGGAGATGAAATTTAGCATTGGCCAAGCTTTGCGTGTCTGGGTATTCAGCACCAGGATGCTCCATAGAAACTGTCACTTTTGTGGAACCGCCACAGAGGGAGGGAGACCGTGTTAAACTATTTTTCATTCTTAACCCATTCCCGCTAAAGTAAGCAACAATCAAATGCTTATAATGATACTGACCTACTTGTGAAGTGCTTTGGGATATGTATTGTTATTCAAATGCTGTCTTGTTATTATTTTTATTTCATTTTAATTGCATTCTGTCATGTGCAAAACTTTTAAAATGTCTATCTCCTCAGCGTAACATCTCCCCTCTTGTTCTCTGCAGAACAACACTTGATTTTTGTAAAGGCAGAGCAAAATATTTTCAGTTACTTCTCAATCAGAAGATAATAAAATGTACTCACAGTAAACCAAAGTCTCTTTTTTTCCTCATTGTTAAAGCTAACTGTGATCATACAGATTGAAAGGAGACAGAGCAAAAACTTGTGAAAATTGACTTGGGAATAATTCCCATTATGATGAAACACCTTTGCTTGAGCTCGGCAAGGGGAAAACAAGGTTATAGGTGCTCAATCACATCAGCTAAAATCCGAGTAGAATCCCTTCAACACACTTGCTGTGCCCTACATGATAATCAGGGTTAGCTCGTTTTCATTAATTAGGGGTTTGGGCAAGGACTGGGGTTTGTTCTTGGAACAATTTGTGCAAAAGACGCACTAAATGACTCATATTCATAATTCTCCAAGGCCTGAAGCCCTGTCTAAACATAGAGTTTGTTTTGCTTTAAATATGCAGGTTCATTTAAAGTAGTAAAACTGCAAGTCACATCCCATCTTCCCCTTTTCAAACCCAGCTGTAATGATATAAAGTGATTATATCAGGATAGTTGATTCCAGTGCAGAAAGGGAAATGAACAAGCTATACTGGTATTATCATACATATAACGGTATGATTCTACCTACACCAAAGGTTCAAATGGTGTGTGCATAACATTTAAAAATAAATCACATTCTTAACTGAAGCAATTGAACTGATAGGAAAGCAGTTTTGATAGGAAATCTGTTTTAGGCTCAGCTTTCTTTCCCTGAACACCACCACTAGCAGCAGCAAAGGACCGTGGAGGGGATCAAGTACAGGACTATTGCAATACCATTGGTACTTCTGGTGAACATACCAGTAATTTTAAACTTAGAAAACACTTTGAAAAGGTTTAAACAAAATAAGAAGATACTCCTCTCCTTTCCTGACCCTCCAAACAGTAAAGACAGGCTACTAGTGCTCCCTTTAAGAGCAGGAACCATTATTTTGATTTTTCTCAGAGCTTCTGTGGACGTAGTATTTAACTTACTGACTCATTTCAGTCACCTCAAGACAAGTTCAATATTATGAGGAGTTGTGATCATTTCTCAGCACACAAGGTACCGCTGTAAATTTTTGGAAATCACATTGCCACTGATCCTTGAAACACCTAAAGAATGTGTACTACATTTACTGTTTTGATAGATTATGACCAGCCGACATGACCTTCTGCAGACCACAGGTCAGAGAATTTCATCCTTGTCATGCCTTTTTTTCATTCAGCAGTTTCTTCTTCATTAGACAGCCTTGTGAAACAGTGGAATAGTTCCAGAAAAGTGATATACTAACAGGCAAGTCTGAAGCAAGCCAACAGCAGAAGCATCAGATCTACAGGTCTGTTTTCCTATATTTACTCCAAGAGGCCATGTAGTTTGTAGAAGTGCCACAACATCTTCTTCTTGTTATTTTTGCAAATTCTGACTGCAATGGATTCAATTAAAAAATGTTGTCTTCAGGGCTGTGATTTTGGTTTAAAGGAAATTCTAGTGGACTAGTTTGTATATTTCCATATTTATTTCCCTAATATTTTACTTCATCTTTTTTTTCTAGCCTCTGAAAGACTAACTTATGTTTGTGTTTATTATCAGAAACTGGCACTGGAAGAAAGAGCTGATCAAATTTTAATGGAAAACTTGTTATTTGCCTTGATTTTTTTAAACACTTGTTTCACAAGCACTGCTTTTCGGAGGATGTTTCTGTTCCTATTTTTCTATGGAGATATGTTATTAATAATGTTTATGTCTAATGAAATCAAGTTAATGTGGCTGACAGAACCAGACAGACAAATTCTGATCTTTTCTGTAATGACTCTACAGACTCTAATGAAATTTCCTTGGATTTGCACTGTGAGAACTGGGACCAGCCTCTTTCCTGGTTCTTACTGCTCAAGTGTGTGCCCTCTCAATATGGGGTGGACAAAGATTTAATCAACCATTAGACTTGGTGTTTTGGTCATCGTGTCGTCTGTCCTCCCCCCTTAATCTGTTTAATTTGCTTTTGTTTTCTTTATTCTGTTCATGTGATTTAATGACTGATCTTTTCTTCAAAGCTTCTTTCCCAGCTGCTATGAAATAAATGCATGGAGGTATTGCAGCTGAACACTTTCCTCTTTTTCAAAACTGAAGAAATAGATTAATGGGGTGAAAACTCTGATTAAAAAAATTGCTCTAGCCTTGCTTTTCTTAAACAGATTCACTCACCTGCATCTGCTAATAATAGTCCTGGTTTTCCCATCATGCCTTCTTACTATTTCCACCTCTTCTTATATTGTATGCATGTAGGATTTTCATGCTGAGAGATGGGACTGAATGAGCATTGACACCAGGCTGTGCAAAATTAGTTTTTCATAAAGCTCCCCAGATTTCATACAGAACTACTTGAGGAGTTGGGAGAAGGACAAATCTAAGCCTTGGATTATACTCCCTAAACACAGGGACATTTCTTATCGTCTATAATAGTTTTATTAAATGCCTTGAGTTAGTTACCCATCTAACCAAGATTATATGATCAGGCCTTGAATAAGTTAAAACATCAGGGTACATGGTATTTTATCATTTCAAATATAGCACTATGTACTTACAAAATATACATTTTGCAAATACCAAACCCAACAGATAAAATGTACGAGATAGCTGTTCAAATAACAGCTTTTTGACTCTTTGACCTAAAAAATGTCACGGTAAAAGACATCTACAAACCCCACATTTTCACTTTACATTTTAAATGTATCCTGCTGGCTGCATGATGCACATCCTGCAATAGCACTTGCATTGAAATCAACACAATGAAATGTGACGTGTGAGATCAATGAAATGAACAGCACTTCACCATGTGAAAATTGAAAAGGCATGCAGAAAGTTTATGCAGAAAGAATTGACAAGACAGATAAATTATATTGTTTGGGGTATCTTTTCTGTCACTGATAACAAAAGAGTTGGATGGGGCATCAAACAGTAATATGTCTTTTTATTTCTTGGTCATTTTTACATCTCACAATAATCATTAACAGAAAAAAATAGAAAAGATAAATAATTTCTTAGGACAGTAAAGAATTTTGTCTTTCTTTTTTTCTTTTTTTTTTTTTCATAGCCGTTTTTTTCATTGTTCTTGTTTGCTGCACTATGGTTTTATTCTTTGGCTGAATAACATGGGAAAATATATTCCACACATAAACACTGGCTCTTTTTCAACTGTTAAAATGAAATGGTAATCTCATTTAATCTATTAACCACATTTGCTTGCAATTATAAGATATATATTGCATACTTTCTTGCCTTAACACCACTTCACAATCTGTTACCTTCCGTTTTCAGAAATGGAAGTGCTATAGTTATTCTTCCTCTCTGCTTACACAGGTTTCCTCAAAATATCACTAGTGACATCACACTTTCAAAGGAAAGATAATGATTTAATAGCCATTTTTAGCTGGATATTGTTGTTGTTTTGAAATCTGATATTAAATGTATTTCTTCCTTGGAACTCTAAAAGAACATCATGTAAATTAATCAAAGCATAGGAGCACATTGCTGCTTAAGGCCTTGAAAGCTATTCTATACATTCTGCATGCTTCAGAAACAAGTAATTAAATGGTTTGCTCCTTCAAACTAAGCTAGTCTTTAAAAAAAAAGAAATCCCAAAACCACAGCCCACTCTCTTGCAATAGAGTATTTTATGCCTGTGCACAAATACAAATACAGAACTAAACATTTTCAAAAATACTCCTTCCTGGAGAAGGCACATTGGGATTTAATATTTGCCCCCAACAACGGGTTCACTTGGCTAAGCATCACTGAGCATCAATGTATAAATCGTACGCTCTCATTCAGAGCCACTGCATTTCCACAATATAAGTGCATGAGACCACATGCTGGTATTCTCCACAAAAGTCACTTGTTATTTAAATCAGAACTACAAACCTGCTCCCTCTCCTCCCCCTCTCCAGCCCCTAGAGGGGCATATTCTCATTAACATTCTTAATGTTAATTGGAATTACATGTGCACATCAAGAGGAGAATACACCTCCAGATGCGATATTTGCAAGCTTCATATTAAGCCAGGCTGTGTTGAAATAAAACACATCATTGAACATACAGTCCTATCTTGATATTGAACAGTAATATATGTTTTTATGTACAAAACCAGGTCTTACACACAGACAAAAATGAATTCAGTATGATACAACCATAGCCTCCATTACTGTAGGCTCTGATCTTGCTGTTTCTCACTCATGTGAAAAATCCTACTGCCTATGAGGTACGTATAGGCTTATGATCCAGCACATTTTTCTGTAATGGAAATTAGTTGCAGATCTGAACAATTTTAAAATGGTGACAAAAGAGCATGACTTAGACTCACTTGTTTGGAAAAGAGGCTGTTAGGTTCAGCGCAAAAAGTAATTTTTAAAAATTACAGATTTAGTGCCCATATTTCCTAACCTCACAAAAATAATGCAATTTTGTTAATAAAAAATCATCAGTTCTCAAAATATAATCCTTTCAGAAATAAACGTGCAAAAGTATAAAAAATAGCCAACACTAAATGCATTTTCAAACATTCTTTTTAAATTCACTATGATTTTACAGTTTTAATTATGTTTACAGTAAGTTCCTTACAATTTCTGTTTGCAAAATGTAAATGCAGAGTAGATTAGAAAACAGTGCAATCTGAAATCTGGAAAGCCCAAACAGATTAGTTTAATCTTTGCAGAAAATTCATGCTGGAATAATGTTGGTTTTTTTTACTGAGCCCTTCCACTTTGATTTAATGGGAATTTTCTATCGTTATTTTTAAGCAATTCCCCCAACAAATCATAAACATCTCCAACAGTATTAGATAAAAGCTCAGTCCCAGAAGCAAGGGGCAAATTTGACTCGAAAGGCATAAATTGAGGTTTCATTCCTTTGAAGAAAATCTTCTAATATTGTTACAGAAACACACATTGAAGTAATGTCAAATTCTACTAGAAATCCTAATAAATAAAACCATATGCTGAAGCATCTCAGCTAGAATTCGCCAAGACTATAAAACAGATACATATAAGTTAGACAATATCAAGGAAAATGGGGTTGGAACTGAGGAAAATATTCACTTACTAATGATCTTTCTTCATGTAATGACATGCTAGGTTTAAGCCCTGACATCTTGGAAGTGCTCATGTAAAATCTGATTTGCCTATTCTTCCTTGCTGGCAAAGATGGTCACCAAAACAAGACTTTTTTGGGAATATGTAATGCAAACGTCACATCTATCTTGCTAGTATTAGAGGAATAAAGAAGAGATGTATACCAGAATATTTTTAAAGAAGGAAAAACCAATCCCCTCCCCACACTAAAATAATACACTGAATGCCAGGTTTCAGGTATGTTGCAGTCACAAATGCGTAGAAATGAGAGAGAGAAAAAAAAGAGAAGCCTTTCTAGGTCATCTATTCCATCCATCTGCTGGAGTAAGATCACTCCCTACAATATACATGCTAGAGCTTTTCTCAGTCTGATTTTAAATGTCTTGTTTCCATCTGTTCAATTTGACCTTACCTATTTCATCTTGGGTAGTTAAAATGGCTGCTGTATAGTGCAATAATTCAGGGCAACATCTAAAAAATTAAAAAATCAGCATGCGAAAGTCCTCTTATCCTTAGTGCAGCTAATTTTGAAGATAATGTTTACCCACAAAAGACCAAACTGGACAAACGATGCCTATAAGACTGTGCCGTCTGTGTGCGAAGCGTCATCTTTTACTGTATCGTATGGATTAGATCCTGAGCTAATCAGTCAGATTCAGAGCTGAACTGCTTTGGGTCCATCTTACAATGCAAATATTGGGGGGTGGGGAATGTTCAACTAAAGTCTTCTGTGGGTAATGAGTTGCCTTTTCCATTCTTATTAACTAAAATACTTTAACCACTTCGGTTTTTTAAACTTAAACAATTATATTAGATGTAATCGTTATTTTATTAACATTTTTCTCCAAGGATTTTTCTTTCTGATTATGAGTACTTTGCAATTTCAGACAGTATGATGGATGCTACTCTTCTATGACAAGAATTTTAACAGCCCTTCTTCAGCACTCAATGCACACCCAATTATGCGTCTGAGCTAGTAACCTTGAATTTATGTTGCCATGGCGACAAACTGGTCATGCATTATGGATTATCATTGAAATTCTACACCCCTACCTAGCATAATGAGAGTTGGGGACTTAATCAAATCAGCCATTCTGTGTGACACAAAGTGAAGAACTAGCTCTTATTGTTCAGCCTGGAGAAAGGAAGCAGGCCTGATGGAGTGGCAGCTGCAGTGCCGCAGCCTGATAGATTGCCCTTATATACATTTGTGAATGTATAGACAGATGGTTTTCAATGCCTGGAATTTCTGGCTTAGGAAGCAGCTGTTCGGGTAACCTCTGCCGTCTCACCTTGTTGTCATGGAGCATTGCCCCGAGACGGAGAATGCGGACGGGTACACTGGCAAGCTGACCAAATTTAAGCGGCGTGGCACCCCTCTTTCACCCCGGGCGGCAGGGCTGGGGGGGAGGCAGGCCCGAGGGGGGAGCGCTCCCGCCGGCCGAAGCGGGGTGCTCGGGCACCCGCCAGCCCCTCTGCCCCCCTGCCCGCGCTGGAAGGGGCAGGCAAAATTGCCGCGGGGAGTCCCGCCTGGGGATTTCATCTGGTTCGCGTCTCCTCCGCTGCCTTGAATCGGTGGTGCGGCGGGCTGCTCCTGCGCGGCTCGGGCACCAGCAAAGGCACCCAGGTTTCAGGCTGCCGTGCCCTGTTCTGCTTGGGTCTGAGAGAGAACGCCAGCTTCGCTGAGGTCAGGGCTGAAGAAGGCTCAGTGCCAGAACAAAAATCAAACCAAGTGGATATGAAAAATCAGCGACCGTTGCATACTTCTTAGCTGCCGGACTCCTTTTCTGCCTCACCACTGAAATTTCACTCTCTAGTCTGAGATATTGTAGGAACCCACAGGAACTGCTGGGAACTCATTTACTTCCTTTTTTTTAATAAAATAGTACTAAAACTGTAGCCATTTCTAGAAGAATTGGGCCATAATAAACATTTATAAAGCTTAAATCTCTTTAGTGTAAGTACCTGCGTATTTTGTTCTACAACAAAAGGAAGCTGATCTACGTAGTCTTACTCATTTGTTCTTATGATTATTTTTAATTATTATAGCTGTAACAGCATTATTTTTCTCCACTTAGTTCTCCATCCCTCAAAGCTTGAAAAGCTTTAAAGCTTCAAAGCTTCTGATTTCTCATAAACACACATCTATTAAAAAAACCTTACTTTTCAAAAATCTCAACCAGCCAGCTATTCTGTGTCACCCTTATATTTTGGAAGTCTAGATTTTGGTACCGTAATATAGTCTATTTACTTATTCATATGTATAAGGTGACCATCACTATGGTTTCTGCACAGGGAGTGCTATGTGTCTGTCAGCCCTGCCATTACAGATTCACCAGACCTGTGATTTCAAAGCATGCAACGTTCTTCCAGAATAAAACCTGATATGACAATAACATTTCAAAGAAATACTTCATTTTAGATCTAACTGCTTCATTAACACCGCTTTTCTTTCTGCCAAACTGTCTGTGTTTGTGTTTTGATGTATAAAGTGTATAGCATGCATATGTTATGAGATTTAATTTTCAATGCATGTGCAGGAAGTATTTCAGCAGGCTTTTAAAATGAATCAATAACAGGTTATCCAGGAGCCTTGAGCAATCACCCTTTATGTATGTATCTATGCATCTGTCTACCTACGTATCTATCTATCTATCTATCAATTCATCTATCTGTGTAAGTAAAAAGAGTCCCTCACCTTCCGTGCAGCTTTTTACTTCAAAAAGAGCCACCGCTGCCCTGTATTGACCCACCAGACTGCAGTAGCTCCCTAGAAGGCTTTGCGGTCTATCCAGACACGGTTTGTGAACTGCAAGACCCCAGGAAAGCCTGGGCGTGAGAGGCTGCACCCACTCGGGGCCTGATTCTGCAAGCCTCTTCCAGCTGGGGCCGAGTTGCTCATGCCTTCCCTTGGGGATTTATTCTCTTGAGTAAAGATCCTGTCATGTCAATGAATCTGTCTTTTAAGCACACCCCAAACTCGACAGTGTAGCAGATTTCAATTACTGTTTGGTTACTAAAGTGTATTAGGGGTCTTTCAGCATTTCTCAAATTCAAATACTTTTTTTTTTTTTTAAAGATACTTCCCCAAAATGATTCATTCACACAAAACTGTCTTTGACAACACTGACTGTTTGACTTAAAGTAAGGAAGAAAATTCAGAGCTAGGGATTGATGGGATAAATAAATAGACTGATATCATTGTAATCTTTCTCAATGAAAGAATGAATGAACCTTTTTCAACTTTAGTTTACAGTGCCTGGAATTTCCTTGTGTTTATAAATTTAAGCCAAACCCTTAAATCTGATGTTAATATCAACTTTACATTATTTAAATTAAATTTTTTATGGTTGAGTAGCTTTTATTGTGTGGGCATTTTGGAAAAGGATGTTGCAGTTGGGTCCAGCAGAGTGAGCCAACAAAAATAGTAGTGCATGCTTTAAATTAAAACCTACAGAGAAAAATAAGAAATAAAAGAGTACTAACACAGGCACAGGGAACTAAGTGCCGCCTTCTGTTTAAAAACGTTCCACAAGAAAGAAGAGAAGATTTTCAAAACTCTTTCATTAAATGTTTTAAAGAAACAATTTTTAATAGCGTAGGCTAACTCCAAAAACGGTGTAACAAGATGGTAAGGAAAATGACATTAGGCTAAGAATAAATACTTGGGCCCAGGACTTGATTTATAATCAAACTGTACACCTCGGGGATAAAGAAGTGTGCAATACTGTTCCTGATATTAACAGCAAGGAAAGAACTAAATTTAGAGCCTATTTTTGCAATCTTAATTTAGGCTAAATGGAAGTTTTTCAAGGAAATTCTTCTGTTGATCTCAGTAAAATTATTATCAGGAGTAAATTTTTCTATAATGTAACTTGTGCTCCCAGAGAGGAATCTGAATATCAAAAAGTATTTAAAGTTCCTGAGACATAACATTGTCATTAGCAGGAAAAGCTGAAGAAGACACTTCCCAGTTATTGTCGCTTTATTTTTACGCTAACTTGTGGCAGGCATTATTAACAAACTCTGTGGCTGGAAATAAGCAGTAAGTATTTCCTTGGAAACTTTAGCCCTGTCAGATTTAAAATACTGTCTCTTGACCTTTGTAATCAAGGAATCACCCAGCCTTCCTCCCACCCCCCCAGTAAACAAGGATTAACTATTTGATAAAACAACTTTAAAATGACCATTTTGTGGCTTGCAGACTGCGTAATTATTCTCTTGTAATTTGCAAAAAGGAGAACTGCAAATTTTAGTGTACTACTTTTATTTTTTCCCCACGTTATTCATGCACTTTCTTGCAGGGGTAAGAAAGTCCCTATAAATGTATGTTGGGGAGGATTTTACAACCGTTTGGCAGCCTTCCCCCTGCCGTCGTATGGACCACCGGTGGTCTCGTGGCTGCAGGCTGGGAGACCTCGCCGGTGTGCGAGCGTGGCGGTTGCAGTTCACCTCTGCGCTGTCTGACCTCCCCGGCTGTGGGTCTTCGCTCAGCATGAGGAGGCAGAAAAAAGGACATATTTCTCATCTAGCTCCTGTCCACTTCAATGTGGTGACAGTCAAATTGATAGCATTTTAGGGACTCAAAATATAACTTATTGAATTCTTAAACTTTGCAGGCTTTTTGAAGAAATACAAGGGATAAGCCGCATTTTAGTCATCTTGGAACAAGGAGACCAAAGCTGAAGACCTGTGTAGGGTAGTACAGGATAGGGTTAGTTTTGGAATTTCAGGGCTTGAGCAAAATACTGTTTCCATTTCTGAGAGGCTGTGACAGTTGGTGTACTAGTAATTGCAGGTTTGCTTAAAGACACTACCTCACTCTTAGTATGTAAGCCCTCCCATTTTCCTTAAATTCACCTTGTCACAACCAGTGGAGCCAGATGATATGTTTCCCTTCACCGTGAAATGCATTTAATCACAAGAATCGAATGCCTGTGTAGTGAGAACATTTTTATAATCCACTGTACCAGCCTGCTCACTTCCAGGATCTGACTGGTGTGCTCATGAAATCTTTTTGCTGTCACACTGAGATATTTCATTTCTAACTGGAGCTCAGCTGATGAGAAACATCAGAGTTTATGATTACCCTGACAGCAGGACTCCTGCAAAAATATAATTAGAATTGTCTTCTTTTATGCATGCATGTGTGCAAGACATTTAGGATGGTCACCTCAAAAGCCCACCCTCCCCGTGCCTTTCGAAGGGTAATTTAAAAGCTAAGTATTTACCGGTATCATTCAAACTGCTGCCAAAAGTCTCTCCTATTGCATTTTGCTTGGATATTTGCTCAAAGCTGCATACGCTCAGGGTCCTGAAGGCACCCAGAAGTCTAGCTGGCCCTGAGCAGCCTCCCCCCACCCTGCCCACAGGGCCAGGACCCTGTTTCAGCCAACCTGGGGGCTGTCACTCCCTGCCCCAGCAGCATCTGTTCCTCGGCCCTGTTCTTCCCCTCAGCTCAGCATTTGCAGCAGTGCAGAAAGGTTAAACTTTTTTTTTTTTTTTTTAAGCTGAACAAAATCCTTTAATATCTATATAAAGTTCTATGTCACAAATTTACTCACTGTTAGTTTATATGGCAGTATAATAAATTGAAACACACTGAATTGTGCATAGACAACATTTACCGATCTGGGTATCCTGTGCATGAATGCGTGTGTATGCACATCTCACTAATACACGACTGCTTTTTGGACACTTTTTTCCCTCTCTGAACACTCAAACTTGCGTTTTATATAAATATTTGGGAGTTCTGTTCTTTTTTTAAGTCAGTTGTGTGCTTAAGGTACAAATACATCTATGTAGTTACATACACAGTAAGATGCTCCCATGAAAGCACGCAGACAGGGAGAAGACATAAAGAAGACGTTGTTCCATGGCGTACCCCTGCCTGAGCGCTGGGTGCGTCTGGTGGGGAATGGCTCTGCCCTCGCCAGGGGGGTCTGGCCGATGCCGCTCCCTCCACTCCAGCCCCCGCCGCTGGTTTACACCTGCTCCACTTTTGATCCAGAAGGCCAAAAGCTGATTTTCTGAGAAAAGGTATCAGATAGGAGCTAGAGTGTTTGCAGCTTAGCAGGCAACCTGCAGAGGCAAGAGGCTGCTCTTTGTAAAAAGCAAAAAGCAAAAAGTGATTCTTTGGGAGTCAATTTGTGTCACACGAGTTTTCTGCTACTAGAGTACAAGTAACAACTTCAACACCAGAATGCACGCTGAACAGACAGTATAACCAGACAAGCTGCTGCAGATTTAATGATGCTAATTGGAGCAGCTGAAAGTCCGCAATGATGCTGCAGAAAAGAGGCAGCTTGGGATGGTCATTTAATCTGGAAATAGCTTTAAAAACTGGAAGACATGTCCCTGAGGACAGTGTCGGCCAGATTAACCGCCTGGGCTCTGCAGCCCTCTCGAGGCAGCGTTATTCGTTTACTTTAAAACTTGTAAGAGGAAGGCAGGCAGGACAAGCCCGAGGACAGTCTGAGGCAAATGCTTTACAATCAAAGGTATAGTGAAATCAGGAGAACAATTTAAACAACTCTACTTTTTACATTAGGTTCCTCATTTAACATTAGGAGAATTAGATACACAATTATTTGACTGTGGTTCTTTAGCAACTGTCCTTAGGTTAAGGAGTCATTTGATAGAAAACACCTGTTTCAGTTATCATTAAAACTTTCATTCTTAGGTAAACTTTCTCCCAATGAAAAAAGGAGAAACTTTCAAAATCACTTCTCCAGACACCCCGGTGTGGCAGCACTCAGTGCCGCTGAGAGCCAAGCCAATTTTTACATGTCTACCAGTAGCCCCACAGATCTGAAAATGTCCCCCCTGCCCCCAGCTGGTTATGACTACTACTAGCTACATTTTTCCAGTTTTAATCCTGTAAAGAGTTAGAGCAACTAGGCACAGATACAGAGTCTAGCCAGTTTTAGCAACAGTACATACCACTGTGTAATTCACTGGCATACAAGTGCACTTAGATAAATACATTGACACTGCTAAGATTCAGTGTGCACAAAAGAGACCCCTTGGCACACTAATAACAAATAAAGCTGAGTGGCATTAAACATGTCACTGCTACCAGAGCTCGGCGTGTGACACCCATACACATTTCTTTTCACACTACATTATTATCCCTTCTTCCCTGGCAAAGCCTCTCTGAAACAGATGTTAAGTCAAACGGTAAGATACTTTCATATCTCTGCAAAGTGTAAAGCAAGCATTAAGAAAATGAAAACAACATAGACTGTAGAATAAGAATTAACTGGTAGACTAGATTTTAAACATCAGATTTATACAAAAGCATTACTGTTTCATGTGAATAGGCAACTAAATACGGTGATGCAATGAATGAACAAATGTCGATACTGGACTTCTTTTATACACTCTCACTCCTATCTCACCATATATGTAATGTGATACAATAAAAGCTTTCATTTCGTATACAATGACAGAGCTTAAATAAGCAGGCCAGTTTTTTCTTATGGACAGCTATCACCAAGATAAAGTTTGGAAACAGATACACAGAGCTTTTCTTGGGGAAGTAAAACAAGGAAGGTTTGGGGGAAGATTTGTGAAAGACGATTTTCATTTACAGAGTAAAATAAATGAAAATTTATCTCAGATGTAAACATATTAAGTGTCTCTTCTTTTCATAGATATGGATTCCCTCTAGGAACAGGCAAAAAGAAATAACCCAAACACTGGCCTAGTAACAAAATTAAATGTTTCAGAAAATTAGTAGAGATGAGCCTTTGTAGCAAGAAGGAGGAATTCCCGGCGTTGCAGTGCTCAGAAACTGGCTGAGCTCTTTTCCGAGGCAGGAGTCACCCTGAAGAGCTGGATGATGGACAAGCCTCTATTTGCAGACACTGGGAGAATAAGAGAATAAGGAGTCAATCATTCTCATATTCCAGCTACTTACACTACAAAACACAGCTCTAGATAATCTGGGAAAGGGCTCCTGAGTGCTAAAATAGGATGTAGCTAAAACCTCTTACCCAATGTGCTGGCAGCACTATGAAGCATGTGGAATACTTAGTGAAGAGGAGACACAACATCCAACCATTCACAAAACACAAGAGAGAAAGAAAACCTCAGTCTTCACCCCCGACATACAAGTTTGTGCAAGGCTTGGTGGAGCAAAATGGTGGTGTTGCATATATAGGATTCACGGCGAAGCCAGCAGGTTAAAAATCTGGATTCAAATTTTACTCTCCTTTACATGAATAATGTGCATAAAGTCTGTTCAGAGCAGCCCTGCATGTTAGAAAAATTTGAACTAGTTGGAATCTACATCAATGTCCTGCTTAAACCCTTTAGGCACGCTGTTTTTGAAGGCATGGCAATCCATAGGAATGTATAGTCTCCTCAACAGGGCTATGAAATGCAGCTTGGCATTGTGTAACCCTACAGAGCAAGGCCAACACTGCTGAAAATGCCTCAGACTTGCTGCAGGACCTCAGTACCTGAGTACCATGGGCATGCGGGCTACCAGATGCAAAACGGGTAGTAAACAGCATGCGCACAGCCATCGCCTTGAAAATCCACAGAAATCTTAGGACATTTCAACAAGGATAAGACTACTACACATGAGGAAATCCTGGCCATAATTCCTCAAGATTTATCCAGCATCCATCTCCAGGGGCAAAACAGGCACTTGTCCAGAAAAAAAAAAAAGCAGCCAAGCAATAACCTTACTTCTTTAGCTAGTAAGTCAGTCACATTTTATGGAGCTTTCCTTAAGTGAAGAAGCATCAAGTTTTTGAACATTTTATGTTTTTATATAATAAATGTGATAAAGAATCCATAAAAGGAAAGAATGAAGTTTGAGAAATATCATGCTAACCTTTCTTGCAAACAAGTTGCCTGTGACTTGGCCCACCAGTGGTGCTTGTCCCTGGGTGGTGAGTACGGGTCTCCTTCATCGGCAGCACTAGCTCAAGTGCAGGGATGCCGGAGCACAACATGTGTGAGCCTGGCCTAGAGGGATGCCCGCAGGGAGGAAGGGCCGACCCAGACCTCACTATCTTAAGTTTTAAGCCGCCTTCCCTAACTTCTAGGTGGAGTAGTATTTGCATTTCACAACAGCTGCATACCCTACAGAAATAAGACTCTCCATTTCACACCCGGTTGTCCCCTGGGAGAGGGGAGGAACCACAGGCCCTGGTGGAAGCAGCTCGTGGCAGGTTCAGGTCAGGACTCTATAAAAAAGATACGTAGACAATACCTCCAGGAGCTATCTTTGCTCTCCCAAGGAAAAAGGCACGTGTTTACATGCCATATTCTCTTCCTGAGTTCATTTGTTAAAAATAAGTATCAGAACCATGGGATTTCTTGTTTCCTTCCAAATATGAAACGTAGCACGTAAAAAACCACAGGTCTTTAAACAATGCACTTTGTTTGCGCACTTCAGTTAATTGCTACTTATCCTGTCCTGTGAGGAAAAATCTCATTTTACAGCCTCTTTCCACAGTGTTTAACTTTGATATAAATATGCGCAGTCGTCATGTTAGGGGTTTTTTTCCCTTAACCAGAAACAGTTGGCTGAAGCATAACTTAAATTGATTTTTTTAAAGACATAATATAACATTATGTGCTATTATACAGTAAAAGAATTGGTTTGTATCTCCTGCCTTATGTTCTTTAGATCAGGACTGTCTTACTGCCTCAGTGAGCCTATCTTACTGTGTGACCTGTTTAACTGTAATCATACCTTGGAGTCTTTGATTACAGTAAAAGCTGATGCCATGGTGAAATTCCCTTTAATGTTTACATTGTAAGACCTGTTGAAATGATGCAATGTCCTTCTTATCTGAAGTGCATTACCTCAGCGTGTCTGTGAATCAGCATCATTAGATCTGCATGAGTTCATCCTTAAAAAGGATTAAAAAACATTCCCTGTTCTGGGAATGGGGGGAAAAACACTGCTAATAGCAATTATCATTTTATTCAGGGTTTATGACATTTCTGTCCTTGTTCTGCTTTCCTTTCACTTAGGATATTTAACAGTTGAGAATAAAACTGGTGATGAGGCAATGGATGGACAGAGATTTTTGGTGTACACTGCTGTTTTTCTGCAACAAATTCTTCAAAATTCTCTGTGCAGAGGGAGGTCTGGACTCTATCTAT
>JAVJGG010000017.1:11679658-11689914 GCA_035590195.1 Aviceda cuculoides | reverse complement strand
CGGCGCCACCCCCGCCCCCCCCCCCCCCCCCCCCGGTCCTTTGTTATCAAAATTGCTTAGATTGATTTACCTATGTCTGATGTCTGAATGTGCAGGATGTGCCTTCTGTGAATAGTAGCTTACTAAAAGGCAAGACAGGACAGCAGAAGGATAGCAACATCTGATATGTTATGGGAGTCCCACTAATAATTCTACTTAAATCTATGCTGGACTTTGTACTGAAACAGGAATTTAATTTTTTGTTGTGTTTAACACAAATTGTTCAGTTTATAATATTTTATTTAGGGTAACACCAAATGAATATAATGTAATTTCAACTACAAATTATATTTTTGTTTTATTTGTCTGGGTAGAATTTTAAGTCCATATTATTTTATATGGCTTTTCTGGAGGAAAAAAGAAAAAAAAAAAAGTGGTAACCTTTCAGTATTATAGGTCTCCTTTCAAAATACCACAGCTTTTGTTGTCCTTTCCAGTTGTCCCAGCATCCAAAAGCATGAAAAAAAAAAATTGTACATTCTTTTGGGATAAATATCATATCACATATAGAAAGGCTTTCTTTGTGAATCATAGGTAGAAACAAATTTTATGCCCACATTTGAATTCTTCATTACTGGTCACTGTGGATGAGCCTAGGAAAGGAAATGTACGTTATTCTTCACTTAAGCCCTAAAAGCTCTTGCCAACGCAAACTGTATGAATAGCTCTAAAATATTCTCTCACTTTGATCAAGACAATGAAAACCAATTTTCCCCTTGAAGCATTTTGATGAGATTTTGTTTCTTCCAATCAACATTTTTCTTCGTATTCTTTTACTTCAATTATCGGTTTTGCCAACATGTTGGAGTTTTGGCTATCAAAAGCATTAGAGCTTCACAATTTCTCTGAAAAATGAGAATTTTTTAAAAGCATTGCTATTATTGCCAATTTTTCAATTAATCAAAAAAATTCTAATATAAAAATATGGTGTCAGAATTCATATGACAATGTTACACAGTCAATGCATTTGTGTCAGCCAGAATGTTAAGAACTGGATGTGGTCATCAATATCACTCAGTTTCAAATCTGGATTTCACATAGACACTATGATTGTTGTGCATTTAATCTATTCTGAAACAATTTAAAAGACTAAAAAAAAACAATCAAAGAAAAAAGACTTTTGGCTATAATGTCTAGACATAGGTTTTGATTCAAGTGTAGTTTTTCTCAAAATCAAGTTACACCCGATTGAATTGGGTACCTCAACATTTGCTGTTTGACATTATCACATATAATCTCATTCACATTACTGTGAGACTGATAATGTCACTTGCCTGGGCTGGCTGGTACTGTAGTAGAAATCCAATGAAACTATTTGTGGAAGCTGTTTGGGAAGAGAAAATTGCACTGGCAGTCTGTATAAAATACCATGCATATTGAATATATATACACATGCATACAGAGATACGTTTACCTTTATTGAGTTTTGCATCAGTTCTGCTATCGTCCATGATTTCTTTTCCTGCTAAAGACTCAAAGCGAAATATGAAAACGTAACCATGCAGGTGAGAAGATTTGTTGTACAAGGTATACATTTCTTATAAATGGGGTTGCATGCACATGGAAAATGCAGAAAGTATATGTATACAGTACTTGTATTCACTACACCCCCTCCCTCCTTCCAAAACAGTGATCAAGCTGCTAATGCTGTAAGAATACAACCTTCTAGAGTAACCAATATTTTATTTCACATCTATCTATGCCTGTAAGTCACTTATCTGTCATATTCAGGTGGGATCTCCTTGGGGCAGAAACCATCTTTTTGCTCTATATTTGAATAGAGCATTTTATATTGGAGCTGTGCTCTGTGGTAAGATCTCTGTGCACTGATACATAAAAATAGTATCATTACAGGGCATTTTGAAGCTAAGAAGATAAAAAATGGCATTATTAGTGCTCTAGAATTCTTGGCAATGAATGGTTATTGATACAGGTTCAGACAGCCGTGCACTGGCTCTTTAGCGTTTTATCTAGGAATTACCACAATAAGAGCAACTTTCAAGAACCAACTCTAGAGGAAAGGAGAATCTGATGCCAAGAGACCTTTAAAAAAGTCTGAGGGACAGATAGTGAAACCTTCACTCCCATTACACAGTACTGGATTTTACATCTGATCTCATTCCTTCTGCTAGAAACGAGATCTCACTGCTGGCAGCGTACGTGTCTAGCGAACTCATCTAGAAAGAAGAACAGAACTGGGTCCTGAGCTGGTCAGACTGTCAGTACTATCATGTACATCCATTCCCCACAGAGACACTAGAAAACACTGTAACCTGCTAAGACTGTCTTACTGATCAAACAGAAAATGCAGAGAAATGTTCTACGGAAAGGGGTGATTTGCTTTAAAACATAAAGGTTCAAAAACCTGTTAAAAGCCACAGTTTTCTTTATACACTTCCCCAGTGTATTAGCACAGTTATCAGTTCATCCACACAGAGCTTGAATGAACCGAAGGAAACTTCTGTGCAAGTTTTCAATGAGTAATGCAAGGTTTTTTACTCTTCTTTCAAGAAGCTATATTATTCATTTCAGGGCCTTACTAAATCAGGTATTTAAACTCAGTCATGCTATACAAACATGATATGAGAGAAAGTAATTACTTATTATAATATAGTCTAACTAAAATTAGACACTGATCCTTCAGTATCTATTTAGCATAGGCCATTAATTTTTAAGAACTGTTTTCAGCTTGATGTTGGATGGCAATAAGAAGAAAATGTCACTTCCAGAACAAGTATTACAAATGTAAGGCCATATATTTAATACTTACAGAGTTTTATATCTTCTGGGTGTAAATGTTATATAAACTTTGCAATGGCCCCAGAAAACAAGATGCTGTATTGCTGCTTTTTCATTCAAGAAAACTGAAGCACAATGACTCTAAAGTGCTTGCCTAAGTAAATCAGAGAGGCACAATCGATAAGTGCTGTTTGGAAAAATTCCTTGAGTGGAAAAATGTTAATTAATTGAAGACAAACTTCCTCTAGGAATTTGACAGGTTTTGATAGTCTTACTATTTGGAGACTGTTTAAAGATGATGGGACTGTATAGTAGCAACCAGCTGGATTATCTACCTGGAAAGTGGGAAAAGAGCATAAGAATAAACTGAAAGTGTTTCCTGCCTGGATTTCCGTGGGCAAAAGGCAGCTGGATCGTTCACCACAGGTACTGTCTAGAGCTATTCTCTTTAAAGTTCTCTGGGGAACTGAAGGTAACCTTGCCTCTTTGCCTTCTTTAATCAGCTACCATTAGGGTTCGTAGTAGATACAGAGCAGGCAATTGCCTGCTTGTGGAAAATGCCACAGCTTCTTTCTGGAAAAACAAGCAAACAAACAAACCCCCCACATTGCAGTTGCATTTGGGGACTGTCAGAAGGTGTGTGAGCCCGGGAAGGAAATGAGGGTTAATCACAATTTACACAACTGAACTGATCAGATAAGGAAACATCAGATTGCAACATCCCCCAAGCAGTGTTTCATTCCCAAGAAGAAATCCATGCTGTCAAATTGGAATTAATTCATAGACAGCCAGAAAGTATCCTCATGATAATGGTGGATAAGAGATATAACGAGTTAGGAAATTGGTCATGCACAACACTGGGAAGAGTTCAAAACACCTGAGAGCAGAGGGAGTTGCAGATATCCAAGGAAACCTATCTTTAGTGAAGTTTGTGAAAATCCCTTTCTGCCAGTATCACTCTCTTGCTCTCATTCCTTCCAAGACAGTGAAGATTACTTCTAAGCTCACATTTGTGCTTACATTTGTGCTTGCTTACATTTGTGCTGTGGAAGCCAAGACTGCTTACCATGGCTGGGGCTAGAGTCCCTGGCGGGAAAAGACTGAGGTATGTGCTTGTAGCCTAGGCTATCCTGAGTTTGATGCAAAACAAATCCATATTTGTGTGCCAACATGCAGTCATGCTGCATTCTAGTGGATCTCTGTATTGCTACAGCTGGGGTACCAGGTCAGTGGGACATGCCGGAGGGAGGACCTTTCCTGCTGGATGGACATGACTGCTCTACAACAAACCATGTTCTTTAGCTTCTCAGAATGGAAGGACGACTGATCTGCCTAACACCCTCTTGGCTGTGAGTTATTCTGAAAATTGCTGAAGGTATGATAATCAGGAATGCACATTTAAGAGAAACATATAGCTTTTCCTCATTGTTCATCTTCCCCCAGAAAACACTGGTTATTTTTCAGGTGTCATGTTGCCTGAAACAAGCTCCTCTGAAGCCAAATAGAAAGACAAGCAGAGAAATTTTGTACCGATCCTAGTCTTTGTATTGAATAAACTGTCTAAATAGCCTTATTTTCTATGTTCAATCAGGAAAAAAAAATTATAAAATTGCTTTTCTGCAGCTTAAGTTTCCTTCTCAGTCTCTAATTCATTGATAAAAAGGGCTGAAAACAGTAAAAAGGGTCATTTTGCCAGGCTCCTTGAAGGGTAATGAATGTTCAAGTACTTCCACCTTCCACACTGGGAGCTGTGATAGAAGATGTGCCGCGGTGCTTTTGTGCCTTGTCTGCCTCCTGTTTCCCTCCGGTCTGCTCCATCCTCCCATGTGTTCTCTGAGGCTTCATCAGCAACTTAAACAGTGGAGAGCTTGGCATGCTTCAGGAAAGGGGCTGAACTCCCCCACAGACACCACTTTCCACGGTCACAAGTTCATGAGCGTTGCTAGAGTTTCAGACTCAGAACTGAACGTCTGTGAGACTTAAAAACAATTTCCCTGTCTGCCTCTGCCGGCTGCTCCCGCTTGTTGATTTATGCTTGTGATGCTCGGAGCTCCAGCATAAATCTGGTTATGTAATAGAAACTTGATAACAGAGAAAGTCAATACGGGAGGGCAAGAGAGCTGAAATTACACACTGGCACTACTTTTTATTAACCCTTTCACAGTTCAGCTCAGCTGCTTCTCACAGACAAGTTGTCTGAATTTAGGGAGAGTATTTTCTCGCTACTTGTAGCAGGACCAGATTGACCACTCTTCCCTCTGTCTTGCTGGAGCCAAACAGAACAATTTTCTAGAAACACCATCCTTTTGCAACAAAAAGCTCTTTATATCTTTGCTTCAGTTAATTATATTATGAAAAACAACCAATTCTTTCACATCAGGCAGAATACCTATATAAATATATTAAGTTATTTAAACAAACCTAGATATTTTGTGTCATCACAGTGTTCCCAACTTGGACAGGTTTTCCAAGGGAAAGCTTCTTTGTCAGTTTGTTTGTTTGCTTGTTTGATTTTTGTGACACTTGGTTAATTCCTTAGCCACAATTTCACAGCTGAGCCTCGGGCTCTGTGAAAGCAGGAGGTTTGGCAGGTCCACAGAAGAACTTCTGACAGCTACAGTCTGCATCATTCTTCATTTTAAGCAATAAAGAAAACTTAAGGTTGTAGTTCTTGAAACCATTACTACATGAAACTTCCACTTTATGTTCTCATAATCTGATTCCTGCTGTTAGTAGAAACCCTGTTGTTATTAGAAACTCATTTATCACAGATCTTTATATTCATGGCTTCATTATTTGAAGTCCTGATGGTGATACAATTTCAGTTTTCCTTTTTTCTTGACTGAAGCTGGGGGATTTGCATATTTGATATCTGGGATTTAGGGAGAAACATGGAGATGAATATGAATAAAATCATTATCTGTTCTTCAAGGTGAGCTTTGATTCTCATGAATATAAGTAAAATGCATTTGATTTTATATGCATATGTTCTTTATAAAATTCTGGTAATAACATGATCCTTCTGTTACTCAGCATAAGATGACTTGAATCATCAATAACTGAAATATATGTGAAAGACATTAACAGAGTTGATATAAAGCAATATTTCATTAGTGTCCCAAGAGCAGTATTATGAAATATGAAGCTAACACTGTTATAAAAACTTGTCTGGAAACCATTACTTGAAGATTGGAAGAAGTCTAAAAACCCCACTTTGTCCAGGTGCTCCTGAAGTTGCTTAGCAACTGCCTCCTTAATCACCTTCTCCAAAAAGGGAGGTTTGACAGAGGATAGTAATTAGATGGTTTCTTGAGGAGGGTCACAACCTCAGCATACTGTAGCCAGGATGTCATTTTGCCCTTCAAAAAATGGTGTTAATGAAATGCCCATCCACTGGGAAAGTGCTTCCTCACTGACTTTCTTAAGCCCTGCGGTTTCCTCACTGGGCTTCTTCGTCTGCTCCTGGGACAAGGCCCTCTCAAAATCAGCCCTGGGCATTCTCATGACCTCTTGTTCTGACATCCCTGGTTGATGGCTGACAGCTTTGGGTATGAATGGTTTTGCCCACCAAAAATATGATGATGAATTCGCTAATTTCCTGTTTCAGAGAAGAGGAACTGATAGGGAACCCAACTCTCTGTATTAACTTTGCCAAGCAGTTCCTAACTGTGTGCATCACAAACATAAATAACTATTCAGACAGGAATTTGGGGTGAAAGAATTGTAGTGAAGTCCACAAGGAAAGGGTGATTATTTGGGGGGGTAACACTTTGGAAAAGAGCTTCCTGTCACCACAAGAAGTTCCAAACTGTAATTTTACTAATGAAAATACAAATATGGTCTTTGTTCCTGTGGACATGAAAAAAAATTACTGAAGTCCTCTTCAGTAGCTGAAGAAGACTGAGGCAAAGTGGACACTGAGTTCCTTGGCCTTATCTGTCTCCCTTGGCACTGAATCATCCTTCCCATTCAGCAACAGTTCCACATTTTCCTTGTTCAGTCTTTTACTACTAATGTACAAGCTCTTCTTGTGTACCTCTCAAGTCCACCTGAGCTTTGGCTTGCCTGACACCTTCCTACACGTCCAGGCAATGTTTCTGATTTCCTCCTAGGCACTATGCCCTTCCTTCCACCTCTTGCTTTTTTGCACCGCATCTCACTAGATATGGAAAAACCTTCTTATCAGGTCTAGGAAGATACACCAAACTAGTCTGACAAGGTTAATTTTAGCAATGTACTACATGTCTGCTCATTGAAGAGTATTTAAAATATCATCCTTGTTGTTGTTTGTTTGCTTGGTTTTTTTTAAATCAGTTACCTTGTGAGTGATTAACTGATTCCTATCAGCTTTGTAAAAAAAGTCGGCCCTAGCAATACGTTATTATGATATTTTCCGATCATGACGTGTTCATTCTTGCACTTGTGCATATTACCTGCTGTGACTGCTGTTCTGTATTCCTCCACCTTTTTTCATCTTGTTAAAAAAAACTGAGTTACTTTTTAATAATCAGATTTTAGTTCATGATGTTTTTTCTTTGTTCCACTTCTGCTTAAGACAGCATAGAAAGTTTTTTTTAAAAAATGGTTTATTTATTTATTTATCTATTTATTAATTACAAATTAACATTTCTTTCTGAATCAGTCATAATATTTGAGAGGTTTCCTTCCTTGAGTTTTTAATGTACTATAGAATCAGCTCTGTTTACATGTATACTAGAAGGGCTTTCAGCATATTGCAGAATATTACTGATTCACCTCCAGACTGTAACAAAAGCACTTTCCAGTTCGCTTGAGGCTTTAAACTTCCATATCTTTCTCATGTTGCAATTACATTTGTATATTAGGCTTCTCTCCCAGCCTTTAACTTTTCATTTCATTTAGGTGAATACATATTTGCAAAAAGCTTTTGTGGTCTAGGTAAGAAATGTTTTTTTACCTTGACCAGCATTATAATAGAAACTAGAATATTTGTAACTGTGCAAAGTAAGGCCCTAATCTGACAAAACTGAAGCAAAATGTGGTTTTCAAAGTTGAATCTGCTTGCACTTTTAAAACTTAGCATGTGTGTTTATGCTGGTTGATCAAACCTAGAAAATAATAAAAGTAGCCAATAGGTTTAAAATCAGCCTTGTTTATTGTAAAATACCCTTCACGTTTAAACTCTTTCCCACTTTCCCAGGTAAGTCAAACTGAAAGTTTCAAAATAGACTTGCAAGATACTGTTCGTTATCATTCTTTTTACTATTGCAACCTCCTCTTTTCCTCATTCCTGACTGTAAAACCCCTTGAAGCAGATAAGCATTGGCAAGAGGATTAATCTCCTCTGTTTGAGGAGAAAGGTTGTTCTGTGGCAAAGTCAGAATCTACAGCTGGAGAGCTGAGAAGCCTGTCCTGCAATGTAATCAGAAGCCTTGAAAGTTATTTTGCAAGGGTGCATCTATAACCTCAGTCAGAACCATGATCCTCAAAATATATGAAGGGAAATAATGTTTACTGAGATAAAAAGAAAGGTGAATGTTTCAATGCTTTGTGTGATTTAGGATATAATTGTTTACACTAAGTTAAAAAGCCCTCTATATGCATTGGTGTATCACTGCACAGCATTAACTTATTTAATATGTACAATTAAATGTAATCAAAATGCCAGTAATCAACAGAGGGAATAATATGTACTCTAATCAGAGTTCTTTACAGAAAATGTTTGTTGTTGTTGATGCTGTTATTGGGGATATTTTGAACGGAGGCTGATTTTGTAGTTTTGTAGAGTGATATTTTGTTGTTACGTGAAAATTGTTCTATGCCTCTTTTTGTTTTCTCTTTGTGTTATATTTCCCGCTATCTGGAAATGCTGTATTCCTTTATTTGAGACTTCTGAAAAAATTGATTTCATTTTTGCCTGGGAAAGCACTAAGCTTATGACAGGGTCTTATGAATTTGAAGCTGAGAGAGGCACAGAGGAGAAAAGCAAACAATACTGGGAATGTTTTATCTACTAGCTAATTGTTAAGAAAATATTAAAAGAAACCAAGTAAACAGCACTCTCAATTGATTTCTATTCTGTACTTTCAAGCACTGAAGATCTTTAAGTGCATTGCAAGGGTTGCAGTAGTAGGTTATGGCTGACAGTTCCTTCTGGGCATAAGAATTTATGGCTAGTTAAGAGAAAAATAAATGGGGAAGAGGTGTTGGATATTCATCATCTACCCAAGCTCAACAGAAAAAATACAGAGAGTTATTTTCCTATGCATCCTTCCTCCTCTCACTGTCCCCCTTAAAATGGACAACAGTATCTTTTTTCCTGGGACTTAATGGGATTTCCAGCAGCTGCTGGAGACACGAGTTTCCTACAAATGGCCACAGTCTTCTGCAAATCTCAGGTAGTTTGCAGACTGTATTGTGGGGGGAAGGTGGCCAGCTGGAGCTGACGATTTTGCATGTAAGCCTTGTGCATTGGATCACTTAGCATTGCATTGGGAACATGCCCACCACAATGAACGCTTCTGTGGACAAGGATCATTCACTCATTCCTACTAGCCAGGGCACGATACTCAGAAACAGCAGGCACCCGAGTCAAGGTGGGGTTTCCATTTTAGACTTCAACATTTCCAAGGTGCCGAAATGCACGAGCTCACCCCCTGCAGCTCTGCAGCTCTCGCCCCACAGAGATACTTGGGGTCTCTGCACGGCTGAGGGAGGAAGATGAGGTAAGGGCCTTCAGACTCACTGCTGGAGACATCTTTTTCTCTATGTTGACTGAATGCCCAAGTATTTAAAATAGGTGCCCTGAACTGCCTTGTCAAGATTACTCATTCATTGAGGTATTTAACTTAAGCTCCTACTGTTAAAAATATGCCCTTGAATCTCCTGGTCTTAGACTATTTTGGAGTTGGACCATTCTTGAAGAATTTAGGAACTAGTACTTAGTAGACTACAAGCATGTTGTTTTTCTTCATTCTGGTCTTCATTAAGACCCTCAGTAGGCAGAGTTATCAGCTTCAGGAGGTAATCTTTCATGATAATAATCTAATCAAGACACACAAAACTCTTCAGGCTAAAAATGTAAAATCTGCCTTTTATTATCCCTGCTTTTCGAAGTATGAGGTACTGTATATGTATTCAGTTTTGTTAATAATTGTAAGGGATTTTGTTGGGTAACATGTTTACCAGTAATAATTAATAATAGAACATAATTTTGATAATTAATATGATAATATTTTTCAAGTTAGAATTCCGAGGAAATACTGGGAGTATTGTAATTACACACTTATGTTGGTACACATTTTGTAATGAGTATCTATGAAACTTCAGAGGTCTTATATTTTCTATTGCATTATTATTTTACTTTATTTGTGGGAAAGCAGTATATTGTAATTATCTGATAATTATCTCTCACACAGAAAATCATATCTTGGAACATATATTCCTTATATTTTATTCAAATTTAAGACTCACCAAAGCCACTACTTTCATATAAGTTT
>JAVJGG010000017.1:11640316-11673952 GCA_035590195.1 Aviceda cuculoides | reverse complement strand
AATAGATTTTGCCAAATCTATTTTCATAGATTTTTACACTGTATTTGGCTGTCTTACTGACTTCTTATGTCAATAAAAAAATTTAAGTAAACATATGAGGATCAAACAACAGGAACTGTTTAGCAGAAAAGGGCCTGCCATGCCAGCTCAGTTTTTAAGAGCGGGCCAGGAGCTTAAGTCCTTTCACTTCAGTGGAATCAGAGCAAAGTAACTATCTTAGTAGTTTGTAATTATACTAAGTTTAATTACATACAAAGTATGGGAGCTGAAACATCTGATTTTGACTTGTAGAAATAGAATCAGTGTGTCCTATTTTCAGTTATCCACTTAAGGTTTTTACTTCTTTCTTCCTTGTCCTGAAATGAAGGACAATCCATCCAACATCCATTGGCACAGGAGGAATGGAAGACGTGGTAATGTATATTATACATTTGGAAAGTCAGTAAATTGCACTAGCTGCCAATGAGTGCAGAAAAGATTCTGCTTTTCATTGCTTCCATCTGCTGGTTTCCTTTTGTGTTGAACTGGCAAGATGAGCAGCATCTTATCATGTGGAATTGGTGAAAGTCTATCTAACAAGAAAAAAGCAGTTTTGTATTTTGCATCATAACCTGCTATATTTTGTCACTCTATGAAGTTAATATATAGCAAAATGCAAAGACAATTACACAACATTCTAAGCTGCTAGAATGTAAGTTTACTAAAATTTAGCATGGCATTTTTTTCACAATTTCCCCAGATGTTTTAGCTAAGGATCCCTACACAGGAACCTAATGAATTGGATTGGTTTTCAGAAGTGTGCTTAAAAGCTTTTGTATTATTTAAGTATAGTCAGCACTTTTTTTAAAAACTATTTTAAGACACAAATTAGTTGATTAGCTTTAGGCATCCAAGTCTGAGGTTCTGCAGCATTTTCTAACAGTTGCAAGAAGTATTTTACTGAATGTGCAAAGATACCAAGATTTCAGTTAAATCCCACTATTTATTTAAACAATTTGTTGACTATCCAGAACCATTTCCCTGTGAACCATTTTCTTTTGCATTGCAATGTATATGATTAACCAATTTCAAATGTCATTTTTTAGAAGTTTGCAAACTTATTCTTTAGTGCTAAAAAATCCACTCTTTTGAGACTGTGAAATATCCTTAGTATGCAGACATTTGAGTGATAGTGGTATTCTCTTTAGATGAAGCTTATAAAGCTTGAATGTCTGAATATCAATTTGATGTGATGCCTATCCATATACAGCCAAGATTAGTTACTCTATAAATTGGCCACTCTGGGATGCCTCACTCCCCCTCCCTTTCTGCATTAATTTCATAAAGAATAAAAGCAGATTCTAAATCATCCACATTTTTTTGAAAAATAGTGTTACGTATAAGCAATGCGTTAGATCTAACTATAAATGTTTATAAAGCAGATGACTACATCTGAGATAGTCACCTTACATCCCTTCACATGTAATGGGAGGAAAACACTTTTGGAGGAGAATTCATCTTGCTTATTTTAGATACTTGTTTTAAGGCAAAAGGAATTTTTCTGAATAATGCCACCTCCTCTTTATTATTTGTAGAAAGGTTGCAGACAACTAGCTCTGATGTACACACCTGTCTTTCAAGCATTTGAATTTGGAAAGGCACATCCCATCCAGAAGCATGGTAACACCTGTTAAATCTGTTGTTGCCAATAGTGATGACAAAAGGAAAAACAACCATGTGTCCCCTTTAAAATGTTTGGATTTTGAGAAGCCAGTGTAGCAAATGGGTCATAGTCACAACTGCAAAGAAAGATGGTGGTAGTTTTTCAGCAAGCTTGCTTTCACAGTTCCATGAAAGCATGCTGCTACCTGGGGCCTGAGAGTTTTAAAGGAAACTGTCAACCACAGGAAGGCAAGGACAATGTTTAGGCATATTATGTAATGAAATTAATTAACTGATCCAAAGAACTTTCAGGACTTAAAAGTAGGATAGAACGTGTTTTTTTTTTTCTTTTCACTAAAGACACCAATCACCAATTTAACTGCCAGAAATTAAATTACATTCACTACTATAACGTTATAACAAACAGGCAAGAAAATGAAAAAAGGAATAAAAAAGTCCTAGAGGAAATTTTGGAACGATGCTACCAAACCCATCCATACCTCTTAGTAAATTCTTCCCACTCCTTCCACAAATATTTCTATTTAATTTAATTATATCTGTGATCTTGACCTGTTATTCACCTCAGCCTCATCTGAGCTAGTTATGTTGCTAGATGGGCCTAAACTAAACAGACAGATAATAAATCTCAGTGTACAGGTGTACCAAAAGTCTTCCTGCAGGTCTGGTCATCCTCGAACTACCTTTTGTTATGGAATCCATAATATTTTGCCTCATTATAGGGGGAAAGAAACACGAAATCCATAATATCTTGCCTCATTACATGGGGGGAAAAAAACACCATTCTCAAGAGTTCATAAGAAGAACCTGCCTTTAAACAGGCTGTGATGGGGAGAGACTAACCCTGACAGTCTGAACAACAGACACCGATCATTATGCTGTGGCAAAACTCTTCCTGGATCCTCAGAACCCCAGAGGGACATTACCACGACTCAAGAAGCCTGATATGAATATTTAATCTCTCTAAAATTGGATGATTATGCAGATACTGTGCATCTGGGAGAGTTGTTCCCCCAGGGGCTTATAAAAATAAATACTACATCTAAAATGTAACAGCCAAAATGCAGGTGGTGAATTCTCTCTCCGCCGCTTACTTGCAGCTCTACTTGGCTTGTCCTGATGTGCCACTGAAACAAATGGGCCTTCTCTGAAAAACAATTGCCAAGGCACATGCACCATCCGCAAGGGATGAAGGGGCTCATCACTGGAATATGAGGTGTTCCTCCAAGCCATCTACTACCGTATGGTTGATGGGTTTGATGAGAATAGTTTATGGGATTTCTTTTTAGTGCATGGTATATTAGCGTCTCACATTTTAATGAATTCCATAAATAAAAAATGATGAAATGCCAATGTTTTGTGAACTACATGCAGTTAGTTTCATCTTGAAATCTGGCTACATAAACAATGTAGTAACCAACATTTTTTACCCTGTCTTCCGTGTTGATGTTCTTGGAATTACTAGTTAAACAGCAATAGATCACTTTCATTACCAAAAATAAAATATTGAGCTAGCATAATTCTGCGTTTTGTACTTTCACCTCAGCTTCATCAGTCACACTGAGAGCAATTGATCTGTTCTGGGTAATGGAGACCTGTCTTCGTGTGGGAGGCCATTTGTTGTTCTAGCTGAGGCCTTTGGCACACTTCACTGCAGCGCTCTAAAAGAGTTCCTAAAGTGGGGACACCGGGCTCCGCGCCAGTCACCTGCTCTTCTCCGCAGCGGTTCCTACCAGTCTTCAGGGAGGTTATACTGGAGAAGGGAGGGACCGAGACCTGGACAAACCCGCAACAGGAGGGTTCTAACAGTGTCATTTAAAGGAGAGTAAACTCTCCCAGAAATGACCCTTTTTTCCCCTTTTTGGATGAAAATAATAATGAAACATTCGTCAGAGATTCGGGTTCTGTCAGGAACAAACAGCAGCTTGATGAGCTTCTACAACTGCTGTTCATGCACATACCCTGAGGAAAAACAGAGAATTAATAGCTTATTTGCTTTGCTTAGTGAGGGAGAAGCTGGTGCTTGTAGGAGAATAATTCAGTCGGAGAAATTGCTAATAAATACATAATTTCTTGCTTATTTCCAGAGGAAAATATCTACTCTGACTTCAGCTAGACCGATCTTTGTGAGACATAAAACCATGCAGTGCAAAGAGGCTGCTCCTGGTGGTAGAGGATCTTAATCCCATTTAAAAAATAATGCTTGTGTTGCAGGAGCATTCAGTCTATTGCCATGGAGAGGGTAGAAAGCTCGAATAGTTTTCTTTCCCCCTCAGGTGGCTGGGCTGGAGCACAGTGTCGCACTGCTGATCAAAAGTAGAGTATTTGTTCTTTAGCCGCTCTGCACCCATCCCCAGTAAAAAGAAGCAAAGGTCACAGAGCAGAGAGGTTACCCTATCTGCCACCCCAGCTCAGTAACTAAGCCTCTAGCAAACACATTAGCGTTTAATTTGTCATCCCTGACGGTGTGGCAGCGGTGCCTGCCGTCCCACCACTCCCTGCAGGCGGTCGGTGGGGGCTTTGTGCAGGCAGCGGAGTGGGGGGAGATGTGCCGGCCAGGAAACGCATTAGCGCCGGGGCTGGGTCCGCATTCTTTGAGTTTGTGGCCTTGCCTTGAACATTGGATTTTTACACACAGCTTGAGGAGCAGCCGGGAAGGGGCGGGAAGGCAGCGGCCACGCCAATGAGTGGCAACCGCTGGTTCTCCAAACATCTCCCCTCTCCCCTCACCTCCATCCTCCACCGCTCCACAAACAAAGAGTGTTTTGATTGCTTGGATGACAGCACAGGAATTTGCCTTTTCAAAAGCACTCGCTCTTTATATACGACCTAAGTACTGTAACCAGAAGCACCTTTAAAACCCGTCACACAGAATGGAAGCTGTAGCAGTGACCGGTTGTGTTTTGAACCAGAGTTTCTAAAGAACACATAAACCACAAACACAAGCCTGCACATTAGTCCAACGGCGTGATGGGCAACACACAATAAAAAAAATTATTTAACAGGTTGGCCGAATAGTTTCTATTGCTTTTGGTTGTGTTTGACTCCCTCCAGTCTCTCTGTTTACAAAGTCCTATGTTTACAAAGCTGTCTCAAATATACCTTTTAAATTCATTGCATAAAGCACAAAAATCAATTTTCTTGTTCAGCAGCCAAAGGGCAAGAGAACTAATTTTTGTGCACTACAGCATCATTTCAAACTGGCCCATTTGTGACAGGTTTTCAAATGTACATTATGCCAAGTTAGTTGAAAGGCACTACAGGGTGATTACATACATTAAGGGTATCTGGGGAGGCAGTCATCATAGGTCTCCAAAAAGGCAAAAAAGGTTTCTGGGAAGTCTGAGAAGCAAGAAGGCAGGTAAGGAAATCCACGTGCTGCAGAACTGCTCAGTTTAAATGGCATTCTCAAAATTAAACCATATTTTACAAAATTCGTCAGCAAGTACATATGCTTTTTAGCCTGCCCACCTCCTACTCCGTCTGAAGACCTTGTCTCTGATGTACTCTGGTTTTTCCATTGTAGAATTTCCTTTGCCCAATCCTAATCCTGGTGCTCTCATTCTCTGCCTCTCTATTCACTTATTAAACTTGTTTTTCAGTCTGTCAATCATTATGACTTTAACCTGTTCTAAACTTAACTCCTGACCTATGTGGGTCTTTCATCCTAACTTTTGCTGCTTGTTTAAATACTCATCTTACCTCTAAGTCTCTATTTGTTTCTCCTCTTCTAAGTTAGCTGTCTGCTGCAGCAATGTTACGTCTCAGATCCTGACCATTAGGAAAAATTACAGTAGCATTCCTATTCTGCAGGTGGATGTCTTAATTTCAAAGCCAAACACAAGCCAGGATCCTACAGGCCGCTTCTTCCCACTGGTTCTCCTGAGCACTAGACGAATAGCAAGTAGACAGCTACTACTTTCTGATTTTGACTGTACACCAGAAGAAATCTATAACAGATTAAGAAATGGTCCAGGAACTTTTGAGATCAAAGATGGAATGGCAGCTACCAAAAAGCCTTCCACTAACATACTGTGTTTCTCCAGTTTTGATTGCAAAATTGATTTTATATTTTCAAAATGTATTAAAAATATCATTATAAAATAACAATACTGAGGGAACAATTAGGCTTTATTTCATTGAGTGAAAAAAAAGAGTCTCAAGCCTGTCAAGAATTTAAAAGTTCTTATTTCCCTTTATGGGGCTTCTTTCAGATGGGGGCATAAACATTGGAGTGTCACTTAATTCTTTGTAAAGGAGATACCATCACATCTCTTTGACCATCAGAATGTAAGTTGGTGTCAATTTACCCTATTCAGATCACATTCAAAGCCCTAATTACCCTGCTGTAAGAACTTTATAGTCATTTGAGATACTGATCACAGCACATGGTTACTGTATATACTGATTTTATCCTATGACTATTTTAATAAAAAGGAAACCTGTACTAACAGCTGACTTTATTGATACTCTTAGTGTTGCTTGACTGTTTTATTGGGCTTCTAAGTCCAATAACATGAAATATTTTTATGATATAATTTGTGGGGTCTTAGGCTATTATATGATGGGGAATGTGTTGTATTCACTAGTGAATGAGATCTAGTGGTACACCTGTGCTGTGGTGTATTACACGGTCACCCAGATGCAGATAAAACCAGTTTAGCTACTAGAAGGTCAAAACTATGAAGATAGTAAAATCTTTGTTATGAAACTCTGGTGGCTTAATTAACAGACAAATTCCGATTTCACCCTGCTGTTTCAAAATGGAAGTGCTTTTATCCTAAACTAATTTCTTTCCGACAATAAATAATGATTTAAATTTCCTGCTAATCTGACATAGATAGCAATCTAGCCTTTCAGTTGGCATTTGGAGGATAGGGACATCTCATGTTTATAATTGGTTTGCTGTTTTTTAAAATATTAATCTTTTTTGGAAGGACTGTAGAGCTTGCCAGCAGGATATTGAAGGAGGGTTTGGGGGCTTTTTTGTAGTCGTTCCTGTGCAGGATTTGTGTTTCATTCTCCCTACAATTTCTTTGAGCTTAACAAAAAACAGAGTTTAGAAGGTTTGTTTGGTGTTTAACTTGATTATTTAAATAAGAGATAAGCAATTGCCATTACAGCAGCTAGGCAATAATTTCCTGGGGTCAGGGTCTCTCCTGCCCAGCATACACCCCTATTGTTAATGGAGCTGAACATGCACACACACACATTTTTAGAAGGGAATGTTAAACAGTCCCCATTTATTTTACAGTGCAAATACTTACATGACAAAACACAGACAGACTTCAGGAGTCAGTCTGAAGACTGAAAAAAGAGCTGGAAGAACAAAGAGATTTAACTACCTAACCATTACATTTCCCTCCTGAGTTCAAAATTTAGAACTGCAAAACCTTACCTAACCATCATACCTCCACTTAACCATCACCTAATCCTACTGAGGTGGGGCCCAGACATCAAATTTTTCCCAGCATTTCTCCAGTGAACTAGCTGACCTCTCCCTTCAGAAACATAGAACATATCACTAATCATACAGGGAGATTAGGTACAGGTGCCTATCAACCAAAAACTAACTTTTATTTAAAATCCCTTAATGGGCATTGCCCAGACAGGTTTCTTGTTCAGTTGGATAAGTATCTGTAGCCATATTAAGTGTTGGGGGCCCAACCGTGACTGCTCAAATGCATTTACAGGGTGCAGTGGGAGCCCAAGAGCAGGAGTCTGTATCAGTCAGAACCATATCATTATATCACTTTATGACATATGGACAATTTTTTCTCTTTAATACTGGTGTATGCCTCTGGTTGCCTTTTAGCTACCATTCAACAACACGAAAGCTTGCTTTCCCTCACTTTTCTTGACTGGGTTGGCTTCTGCAGCTGCCACTGAGCGGAAAGTCAAAGTGCTGCAGGTGGGGGATACTATTAGCGAGCCAGAGCGCTGCTGAATCCCAGGGTTGAAAGTCTCCCACCCCACACTATGGTCACCTCTTCAACCAGAACAATAAACCTGACTGAAGGATTTATTACCTGTGCCTGGGGCCTCACTTAATATAGCCCTTTCCCTCTATCCCTCCCCCACTCTCAGGTCAGGAGCAGCTTTGCCCTTTTTACTGCTGGATAGGAAAATTATAAGGAGGTTTTGGTTAGTTCTGAAGGCAGCTTTTACATTTTTTAGCATCTGTATTTTCTAGACCAGGATGTGTGGTTTTTTACTTCAGGCAGAACGGGTTTGCAAGTCGCAGTAGCTGAGTACCTTAAAGATGCTTTGCAGACAGTTCTTCAAGGCTCTTTGACCACAGCAAAGGAGAACTTTACAATTGCTTTACAAAGGAAGAATATTGCCATTTTGACATTTATCAGTAGTAAAAAGTATGTCTCAGGGAGGAAAATATTGTGACAGAGTTCACTCCGCTCAGCATTCAAATGACAAAGATTTTACAAGTGTTCCCTTTTTTGTCAAGAGTAAAGGTTCTTCAGACTTTAATAAGACTTGCATTGCTAAATACCTCAGTAGCTCTTGGAAATTTCACACCAGCGATCCTTGAGGATAGTCCTTGTGAGAAATTGCTTCTGGAAACTGGCACTCATGGTTAATCCAACAGTTGCCTGTTCCTACTCCTAACCACTCTCTTCAGCCACTGCCCAGAAGATGTACAACCCCCTGACAGGCAGGACTGTCTGTGTATGGCAAAAACACGAGCCAGTTTGATGTCTTGGTTCCTTTTTGTTTCTTCCGAGAGCTCCAGAGAAATCTGTGTGACTGACACGGGAATGAGCTGTGTAGCTTCGCAAGATACAAAAGCGAAAAGTAACGATGCTGGGTAATCAACCAAGAGGTATTTGCTATGAGGATAAGGCAAGACTCTGTGTTAGATACAATTAGATTGTTTATCTTTAGTAATGATCTAGAAGAAGCAACGATATGTTAACGAAACTTCAGGTTTCATTGTGAAAGATGCTCCCCTGTAAATCGTGTGAGCTGAATAGCTGCTTCTGTAGTGGTCAGCAAGGATAGAAATATACAGTAACTCAAGTGTCTCAGCGCACCCCCCCCTTTCTTAGAAAGCCAAAGCTTCAATTCCTAAACTGATAAGCATTTGAAAAGCAAAGAAATATTGAAAGGAGCACAAAACCCCAACAGTCTACCTTGAAAATTCTGATATTCAAGAGATACCATATATCAAGACGTAAAGACTTTGCAGAAGCTGTGCTTCACCCTCAGAGAATGCACATTGTCAGCCATAAAATGTCATATACCTCAAACCTAACAGTAAAGTTTCTTACCATGAATACAGAGGTGTTCATGCTTTATTGTGGGACAACTTGTTAAGATGCATGAAGCTGTCACTCCAGCTAAAAGAAAGAGATATGTTTCATTTTGCATATAGAATATATATACAAAGAGAAGGGTGAGACTGCTTTATTTGACAATTAAAGTTGGTCTAGAAATAGTGTTGAAGTCCTGTGTGTATCTGTAGATTGCTTATCCCAATCTCTGGACTGATTTTTGTGGGAAAATTGATACAAAGCTTTCCCACAGATTCTTTTTTATATGTTCTAAGCTCTCCTCACAATATGCGAGCATTGTACTTAAAGTTATGAAGTTTTCCAAGGGAAGAAATTAAATGAGTAGGATGCAAAACATATGAGCGTATTTTGCCTGGTATCTATAGCCCATTGTCTGAAAGATCTTATGTCTTTGACATAATAGACAACGAACTTCCGTCTGCTTTCAGTTACACCCATATAAATCTGGAGTAACACCTTTGGAATCCAAGATGAGTTCTGCCTCAATCTTTCTCTTTTTAGATGCTGGACCATGGCCAAGCTTTTTACTTTGAATAACTGTCTCCAATGCTGGGATTCTATTCACAAGTAATCCATAGGAGGTGCATTTGAAAACACAGCTCTAAACTTCGGGAAATGCTGGGCAACTGAAGTCTATGCCACATAAATCTAAAGTCTAGCCCACAGGTTTCAGGGAATGCATCTAACCGCGTGTCCCCTGCACGCCGCTGAAGAGCAGACGTGCCCGCACAGGCCCTGCCGCTTGCAGGCTGCCTGGAATGCGAGGCTGCTCCCGGTTTGCAAGGGGAGGCAGGAGCCCTCTGCTCTCCCCTTTTCACGTGTCTTCCACTCTTCTGGTTTTAGCGCGCTTCCTTAAGTAAAATTAAGAAAAGTATGTCAACCCCATTTTCACAAGCATTTAGAGCTTTAGGTGGCCTTACAAGTCACCGCAGGTGATTACGCATTACATTCATTCATTCATTCTGTTGAGAAGTGACACTGCCACAGTTTTCACAAATTGGTTAGGTTCATTGCTTCTGAAACCATGCTGTAAACCAGGTTAATAAAATAAATGCAGCTGACCAAAGTACTAGAAAGAAAAGTTTTGGAGTTGTAATTTTCCTGCCAAATTATTTTGTAACCTGCAATAAATTTGCTTAAATTACTGCATAATCTGCTGCTTTGCAACTAATTCTTTGAGAAATATCTCTGCTATATAAATCCACTAATATAATCGTGGTGTAGAAAACTGACTAGACAAAGATCCAACAAAATATTTTAAGGTCTTCATGTCAGGATCAGAACCAACCTTCTGGTCTTTCTTGGGCATAGGTGTGGACGATTATGCACGCTCAGTTTCTCTCCATGATAATTTATTTTTTGTAGGAAAATTCACATGTCTGCAACATTTTCAAACCAGATTAATTTTGACTAATTTCATATTTTGTTAGGAATACTTCCTGTCTTTACTTGTATGCCATGTCTCAAACTTCTTTTCTTGCATTTAAGAGACAAGTGTACAGTAACTGCATCTCCAGCTACTTAACAACTCATGTGTAATGTGTTTCTCATTTCAACAATTCCCACCACTCAGCTCACAGTTTCATTAATTTTTCAGATGAAGTTTTGCTGATATGTGGTTAAGAGATTGAAAACACTGAAATCCATTACACTGTATTTCTCTGCTACAAGCTGCCCTTGGAGTAATTTACTTAGTGTTAGTACAAAATCACTCCACACCACTCTGTCAAAAACTGAAGAAAAAAAACACACTTCTGAAGACAAGACCTGGTAAATCAGTTTTGCACTAGCTCAGACAGATTTTCCCAATAATAAACCTACCAATAATATTAAAAAATACATGCGTTAAATTCTCTGCAAAGGTTATTTTTGCGAAGGGAACTGAACACATATTGAGCTTCTCTTTTGGGAGAAAAGGGCAAAAAGTAAGATAATAAAACTAGAAATGTTATTTTTTAATTAATAATGATTAAAAAAGAAGTAAAGGACTTTGTAGTACCCACATCATGCTAAAGCAAGGTATGAAAAAATCCGAAGTCATGCAGACACTGAGGGCTGCCTTGCAGCAGAGGCCCGTGCTCCTATCGGAGACAGGCTTCCAGGCTGGCTGGCCAGTTGCCCTAGCCTGGAAGAGCTTACCTGGAATTAGAAATCACTACAACTTTAAATAGTACTTTTAAAAACACAAGTTACCTTCTATAAAGTAAATGATGTCATCAAGCCTTCTAGGCTAGTCAGAATCACTGGGCCTAGACCTGACATCCATACATATCTTAATTCATACAGGATTGTGAAGGAATTGCAGAAAGAAAAGACATTTAGCCCAAAAATGTTGCCTTAAGCCCTAAACTACCCTATGATATTAGATTGAATCTCTCTGGAGTAAACTGACTTATTTCTATTTACTTCATTATGTTCTACATGAGGCCCAAAGGGCTGTAAAATTTAAATATAAGAGTAGACCTTTATTTTATAGCATGTGTGCACCTGCTGTGGAAACCTGAGTTACTTCCACTTAAGAAGGCAGCAGTTCCCAAAATGTTATCAAATAACAGAAAACTTGCAAATCAGCTATTCATACTGTGCAGACTAGCGCCTGTAGGGGATGGAGAAATGCCTGCATGAAATATTCTGGGACCAAGGTCATGCATATGTCTTGAGAGAAGGGCAGAGCTTTCCAATGCCTTGCAGTCAAGAAAAATGGTGAAGATTTGCCTTTGCTCCCCCAAAATGCCTAACCCTTGAAGAAAGTCTTGCTGCAAAGATGCCTTCTAAATGACTGAATTATGTGCCCTGCATGCCAAAGCTTTCGGTGTCTGTAGTGCTTGTGATGGGGAAAAAACCCAGACCATTCAATTTAATATATTGTTGAGAGGTAACTTAACGAAGAAACCTGACTGGAACAGTCCATAAACTGCTCAATATTTGAAGGTGGGTTTTTTTTTTTTCCTTTTTCTTTTAACACAAAAACAAGGGCTGAATGGCAGATGTTGTCCATGTGCCTTGGCAGCAGGATTAAGATCTTCCACTGAGTTTGGGGAGGTTTTCAATTTCAACATGGGCATGGGTTCCCTTAGGTCTTCCTAATGCTTCCCAGGTGAGGCCATCCCTGCCCACCTGGGAAGCCAGCTGCTGGGCTACCCTGTACCCGTGCCCGGGGAGGGAGGCAAGGCTGGTGCGCAGATGGGGACTGCTGGATGCTAAAAGGGTGCATTACCTGCACAAGTTGCAGCGCAACCCCAATTATTGCGGGGCGCTGGGTTCATTGTCAATTAGAATGGCAGCAACGGCAAGCAGCAGCTGTGACAGATGGCTGGGCTCCAGCCACCTCATGGCAATGGGATCAGAGCCAACTCAAATCTTTTCTTCTCTCTTAAAAAAAGAAAGAAAAAAAAAAAAAGAAAAAAAAAAGACCCCCAAATCCCAACACATAGTTGTCACTTAGTTGCAATATATAAGGGGGAAGTATCATATCTACAAAGGCATCATTTATCTATTCTCTATTAACCCTTACTTTCAGCTTTTTGAAGTCAAGATTTTGTTTATTTATTACTTACTTCAAGCATGTTTTAGCAGGATGTTCAACGCAGAAGACAGTTTACATTAAACCTTTGTTCTGAGGGGAACTTAAAAGATGCTTTACTCATAACTGAACCAATTTAACCCAGTTGTTAGTTTCTTAATTGGAGAAATCTTTCACTCAGAACTGTACAGGCTCCATTTCTGAACAAAGCACATTAAAAGAAATCCAATACTGAACCTATTGGCTTCGGTGAAATCTGATTCCATTTATTACCTTTAGATTATACTTACAGCGTGTTAAAAACTGGAATCATAGCATGCTTCCCAACCTCATATAGACAGGACTCAAGGTGCTGTCTGAAGGGCTTTCGTTACTTTCATTTCCATGTGATTTGGAGTGTTGGGCACCTCTTTGTTCTCCTCTAGTTTGACCCACTGACAGCCTAAACCTGCTCTTGCAGGCACCAAGGAAATGCGTCAAACTCTATCCAAGTACCCAGTGTGGAGCAATCAACACAAATGCAGCCGACAAGGGCCACATCTTGACAGCATTCTGCACCAAATTAAGCCTCCTGAACAATTCAAACCTTTGATCACAGAGTACAACACAGATAATCTCGTCAGATGCGTACTCAAGGTTTATTGATACCACGTGGGCCACAACAGTAGCAGAAGCGTAGATCTCTGAGGTGTAATATTAATGCTCTGTAAGGAGGTGAGAGGGAATACACAAACAAGGATGGTGGGATCCCATCTGAGGAAGTTCTCCTGTTTCATCAGCAGCCAATTTGAAAACACAAGTGCAGAATAGTCTAGAAATTGAGTGAATGGAGACTGTTTGATGTTGAATAAAAGGTGTTGACAGGTAGTAGGTATAAATCAAAGAAGGAAACACATTTAGTTCATTTGTCAACTACATCAACGATTCTTTGGGAAAGAAGCAGCAAGAAGAAAGCAAAGAAAGGAGTGGATTACTTTCATGCTGACTTTAAACTAGTCTTTCTGCAAGTGCTAGACAAAAAGCTTTTTTCCTCAGGATCCAAAGCAGCCCACCAGAGATTTCCATCCAAAAGGCAAAGCATTTTCAACTATCCAGAACAAAGGAAATCTCTTTTGATAGAAGAGAAAAGTTTGGGTAGGCTAAACATAAACAAAGCTAACAGCATCCGGGCACACAAAATTAGAGCAATCTGTCACAAAAGAAAGACTACAAAACAGACTTTCACCAAATACTGAAAAAGAGAATGAAAGGAAAAATTGAAGCAGAGAAAGCCCCAGCAGCATTATTAATTACTATATATTTTGTTACTTATATTATAATGGTGTCTTGAGGCCTCCATCTAGAGTTAAAATTTAAGCTTGAGATATGAGCTGTTGTTTATCTGGTTGGTTAATGCCCCCAAGGGGGTGGGAGAATTGAAAGAAAACTTAATCTCTGATTGTTAATAGTGTTGGCAATTGAGTACAGTCTTAGGACAGCACAAAGGCAAATTTTTTTGTTGTTGTTACTATTAATTTGAGCTTTGTGATAATTTTTTTTTATAATAATAAAAAATTTCCTCAAGCTGAATTTAACAGTGGAAAGGGGGCTTAATGAGCTGTTACTGCTTAGTGTTTGTGCTGCAAAGGTTTGATTGACTTACATAACATACTTCTTATTCATTAAATAAATAAATGAAATCAAACGAGGTTGTTACCCTATTATATTAGGACTTTTGTTACTTGTCTATGGGGAAAGAAAAAGCTTTTCTTTTGCTTAACCTTTGGTGCAGAGGTTGGTTTTTGGAAGATAGCAGGACAAGAGAGCATCCTCTCTTCTCAAGTGTGTTTAGAATTTAGCTCAGTGTGTCAAAACCATAACTACAGCTGGTAATGTTCAGTGATGTTTCATCATTCAGGAAATGAGTGACGTATGCAGAGTAGATGATCCCTTCTAGCTTTATTTTTGTCTTTCTATGGACTATTCTACTCAACCGTGCAAACTGTGACAAGCCACTGTTCCTTTTCTCAAAAACTCCAAAAAGTGCTTACACCCCAGGTAGGCAGAAAAAACCCGAGAGATGAGGGGGTGAGAGAGCACCTGCTCTTTGGGTTTTTCAGGTGGAGACCTGATACACGAAGAGAATAAAGGAAGTGTCCGTGGTCGGACAAACAACATGGGCAAAACAGGAGAAGAAATGCAGTTCTTCCAGGTTCCTTCCAGGCATCCTAATCATATAATCAGCTCTCATATTTTGAAGGACAAGCAGGTCAAAATAGGGAGGGAGAGATGCAAGGCCTTTAGAGAGAAGTGAGTATTTGCATTTATTTGTATGGACTTTTGGCCCATACCTCATCAAGAGATGAATAAAATTATTTTAACAAAAATAACTTACTGATGAAAATAAATAATTCCAAAGTGCAAAACTTACTGAGTAGCTTTGGATGCACTTATCTAGATCAGATAAAAACTGAATCAGAAATCCCTTCTTTACCTCCAAATAATAACCTCTGCTGTGTATTTCAGTGGAATGTTGAAAGACGCTTGAATAAATTATTTTGAAAAGTGTTGTTAAAAATGGCAATGCATTGTTTGATAATTATTCAATCTACTCTGAAATAAAACTTTTGAAATTGTGCTTTGCAATAATGTTAGATGTATCAGGGAAGTTCTCTATTCACTAATTATATCACATCTGCAGTTTCACACAGAACAGAAGTTGAGATCTCTGCAAAGGTTAAAGTCAGATTTAAAATGAAATGATACTTTCAACATTAAGCAGGTGAATAACTACACGAGAACCATTCCATTTGACACTATTCAGGTGTATAATCATGTATCATTACACTGAAGTTTAATTCTGCTAATCCTTATTTTGGGCTGGGTCACACTGCTAATTTTTAAAGGCTCGTTCATCCATTTCAGTGCATATTTCTGGTTACGATGCAAAAGAGCTCTTTCATTTAAAAATACTCTCAAGAAAAAAATCTCTGAGAAGTAGTGACTCTCTGACACTGAAGTTATTGTTTCCATTATCAATAGATAAAGAGAATTTAGTAGTTAATTGATACAGATGATATGCAAATGAATAGCCACACTCTGCAGCAAGGAAAAAAAACCCGATAAGGCAGATTTTTCATACAAGGCCACCTTGCAGCTCTTTATTAACTCGAAGCCTCTGCAATATCTTGTATATTGTTGACATTCCTTAGCTTGGGCTAACAGTAACATGCGTACAATACTGCTGTCACACCCTTCACTAGCTCAGTCAGCCCTATTCATGTGTTACACACCTGTGCATATTTGCAGTCCATTTAACTGTGCTGTTAGAAATATTAGCTTTGAAGGTGGACTCAGTAAAGATGTGTCCCCCCTTTTTGTACTTCTCAAACACTAAAGGAATAGTTAGGAAGTCACAGGCCCTACATCTTGCATAATTGTTATGTTTGATGCTATCATGGTATTGTTTCAGTTTCACTTCACCAAAAAGGTAGGAGTATAAGCACATTAACAGAAACCCCACACCGGACAGTACTTGGTTCTTCTCTCAACTGTACCAGATGGTCTAACGAGAGACAAAGTTTCTTCCTCTTGTATCTGAGGTGATCACGCATATTAAATCGTCACCACCCTGAATGTTCAAATCATGTAGAAGTATCCCAGTACCTTAGGGAGATAAAACTTTCAATGACTCTACATTGGAAGATTGTACCAGAAACCATGGGGAACCTTTTAAGGAAATGATGAGATTATTAATGACAGTAATTTAATAATTTATACCAACTTTTTACAGGCAATTCAAATGCCTGTATTTGGTTATGGCAGATGAAATGCACTGTATTTATTTTTCTGCACTGAAGTCCTGATCTACATGGAGAACTCAGTGGAAGGAGGGGATGTCACTATCTGCAACCTATTGCAGTCTGCACTTAAATGCAAAACGCTCTTATTCCTAAATGCCTGGGTTTCCTGCTGTAGAAATATGGTGGTGCTGGAAGTGTTTGTGTAGAGTTACGCATGGGAAATATTTTGACAGTTCACTCTGTCATGAGTTTCATGGACTCAATGGTTAATTCGGGCAAAATTTAGTCCTGGGGTTGAACTAAGATTAAGGTTGACCTAAAGTCTACCATCTGACTGCTGCAGTTCTAGTCTCTTCCATCATTAACAGATTATTTCTGCTTAACCTGAATGAGGACACCCCAATTCCAATTTAACTCAAATTCACCCCAGCCAGAGCCAAGAAAAAGTTCTCATTTTTTTAAAAATGTACATAATAATTATTCTCCAACACAAGCTACTTTCTATTGGCCAGGGGAAGTAACTGTCGTAACTACTCATTACTAAAAGAAAGTTAATGAACAGGTAAGATATTTACTTACAAAAATCTTTTACATATCATACCCACATGTAGTACAGATGCTGTTTAGGTGTCAGTGCTGGAGAAAATAAAATTTCACCTTTAAGCTTTGGGTCAAATGATAAGTTAGAAGGTACTTTGAACTAAAAAGAAATGAACAATTGGTAGCATCCTCTCTCAAGTCTTTGGTGGATTCTCCTTTCTCGTGCTCATTCTCAGATGGTTCAAGGATGCATGCTACAGCTAGTGAAGATATGCAAAAGCCCTAATTCATGGCTTGTCCTCATCTCTTTCCTGGTTGACCCTTGTGTTTAAAGCCCTTTTAGTACATCTTGCTGCACCATTAGGGGATGCTGAGAACAGGTTTACTACTGAGTGAATAAAAGTGGAGAATTAAAAAGGTCTAAATGCTGCAGGACAAGCATGGAGAAAAGCTGTAAGGTAGCAGCTCCTGAATGTCAAACATACTCCCCCTCTTCTACTGTTCATTCTAATAACTTTCCAAGAAAGTAGTGAAACTCATAGTTTTAAAAAGTGTTAAAACAAGGGCTTTTAAATTTTAAAATGAGTGGACAAAAACATTAGAAAATAGATTATAGACACAAATTCATCACAAGTGGGTATTTCACTAAATTAGTAGATAAATCTTTTAGTATTGCAATTTCACTGAATCATACCATAAAGTCATCAAAAAAATTGGCACATTACTAATGTGGGGGATTCTACTGGGGAGATGATGGCACGTGAGGCTGTGAAGTTATAATTCTGCCTGCCTTGACTTTTATAAAGAGAATAATTGAACGTAAGATAATAAACATACATCTGTCATATTTCAGGAGCATTCAAACCACTGCTTTGGGAGAAAACAACAAAAAACAAACAAACAAACAAAAAATAAAAACCAAACTGATACAAAATGAATTATTTGCCAAAAAAACCCCCAGTCTACCTTCATTTTGCCTTGAACTGGTAAAACGGTTGTGAGATTCAAAAAGAAAAAAACAGTACAGAAATGCTGTATACTTTCTTCCGAGATCCTGAATGAAATGCGTCCACACCTGTAGGTTTTAGAGAGCAGTGGTCCTACAATCACTCAAGGAAGAATCATGTTTCAACCCTTCTTTCTCTAGACCACTTATTTCTGCCAGTGAGATGATGAAAATGAACTCAAAGAACCAATTTGAAAATGATTAATTTTCCCATTGCAAATTTGTAACATTGCCATAAGAATGCAGAAAGCATAGGTAGGAGCTTACAAAATGAAATATTCAGTCATGCCTAGTTAAGTTCACAGAGTGCTAATAAGACATTTTTTTTTTCCACAGAGTTTTGTTTGTTTGTTTGTTTGTTTGTTTGTTTGTTTTTTACGGAAAGACTCTGTGTGCCAGTTCTGAACAAATCTGAGGTCAAAGGATATATTATTTTTAACTATCTATAAGTAAGATATTGTTATAACTCAGTCACTGGAAAGATTTTGAAGTATTTGCATTGCCTTAAGCTAAGTACAAACAGAAAAGGTTTAATGTGGTCAAAGAATTTGCAGATTAGTTTAACAACATCTACCTATTTAAGACTATGCCATCCTCATGCCATTTAAGACTATGCTTTCCTTCACAGACACTGGTGTCAGTTGAGTATATCTTCTTGAAACTGATAAAGAATTGCTAGTTATGCTAGCTGGGAATTTGGCTGATAACTTCTAATATTTTTAATGAAATTGAAGTATGCTTACAGTAGAATTTTAAAACAATTTTACTATCATCTAAAACATATAGCTAATTGCTGTAAAGAAAGAAGTATCTCAGAATTATTTCTAAGAAATGTAAATAAATTAAACAGTCACACCCTGTAAGGTATCACAGGATTTTAAGCATCATTAAAACCTCGTGGGTTTGACAGTGTAAATGGCACATCTGACTTCAATGAAAATATCCTTATACAAGTAATTGATGCAGTAACTGCAATGTGTAAACTTGGAAACCTGAGGCAGGATTTATGATCACCTTATTTTATGTTTGTAACATGGGAGTATACATTAGGTAGTCAGTCAGCCAAGGATTCTTTTACAGGCAATGGGTTTGGGACAGCATTCAATTCATCAAGTATAGGTGTGTATTTTAGGGTAAGACGTACCATGGCTTTGGATCCATTTGTTGTATTGACTCAATCTCCAGTTACTGTTTCAGCAGCCTCAGGTGACTGACTCATATTTTATCGGCTATGTTGTGAGCAACCACAGTTAGCAATACGAATCTCACCACTACTATCCATACTCATAGTTCTGTTTAAATAATTGGTAAATTTGCCATTAAAAGTGAGTACTTTGAATTGCCTCCACACACAAAGAAAAATAACTCAATTTTTTTTTACAGCTTTAGCGTTAGAAGCAGAAATCCAGTGTAAAGTGCCTGTCTTGCTGCTCAAGTGCTAGTACTTTCCTATAGAAACTCCCAACTATGCAGATTTCCTGGCCCCACCATCACTTAAGCCAAGCAGTACTTCAGGTTGCAACTGGAACTCCATGTCTCTTGAACATCAGCAGAGCACCTAATCTCTGATTTCAAATGTCTTCACCTCATGCAAGCTCATTGTTTTCTTGCCAGCTAGGGTCATAAATTCTAATTTATTCCAATGTTAAATATACCCATTAGTCTCACAGTTAAGCAAGGTTGCAAAACAAAGAAAGAAAAAGAAAATCACTGAAAATCATGTTGCTAAACTGGCAGGAAACCCAAACAGCTCTGAGCATGTGATGCCATGAAATGAAAGAGAATAGCGATACAATTCATAACGGGCTTGCTCCAGCAGGACTGAATTTAACAGGAGCTATTGAGGTCTTCAGGAGGATCAAGCCTCCTAATATTTTCTATCTGATCATATTTAGAGAAATGGTACAAATGCACCTGCCTAGATTTTAAGAGTGCTCTGATATCATTTCAAGAGAAATACATGTGTAAAAATTTAAGATAAGTTATTCCTTTCCCTCTAAGCAATTCTGAGGTATTAGACTTAGAAAAGCCCTGTTAGGTCAGAGTAAATGTCCTTAAATCCTGCCTTGGAGAGGAGCCAAAAGCAAGGGAAGAGATTAAGAACAGGGCAAACCTGTAGCAATGCTTCTGCAGTGATTTAGGGCTAAGGGACCTCCTGAGGAAAAACTATTGTCTTTGCATTTAACAATTTCCAATAGCCATTGCTTCCTTTAATTTATGCAGATATTTTTGATCCCCCTTTTTTAGCCTTTTAGCAGCCACAGAGTACTGTAACAAAGAAGCTTATACAATGTGAGATGAACAACCTTTTTCGTTTGTTAGTTTTGAGTACACAATCTACAAATTTTATCTGATGCTCTCTAGCTTGCTCTTTTTTTTCTTTGAGAAAAATAGAAATCAACTATTCTATACTGAATGTCTCCAGGCCACTCATGATTTGATATTTCTTCTGTCATATTCCTCCTTTAACCATTTCTTTCTTTTCCTCATAGGTCTTAGTCCACTTAGTCTTTCCTTATACAGAAGCAGTGTATAATTTTGACATTTTTTGGTCCTTTTCTGAACCTTTTCCAGTTAAATATACTTTTGAGTCAAAGGAACCAGTTGTTCAAAAAGTACTCGTAGCTGTAGCCATACTATAGACTTATTCTCTGTTTTGCTATTTCTCTCCTAATAATTTCTAACATTTGGTTAGAGTTTATTTGGCCATTGCTGAGCATTGATCTGTTGTTTTCATAGAATTATTATAAAGTATACATATATATATTAATTTATTTTAATCTCGGTTTTCCTCCTTAGCCAAAGGAGAAAGCTAGATACTTCTGCAGAGTAATCTGGAGCAGAGACTAAAACCATCTCTTTCTTTCCACTGACTGCAGGAGGAATTAAGGGAGATTAAACCACTAATTTAGCTGATGTCTAAAACTGTGTAACATGAAAATCACTATAGTTCCTGGTGTGCTGATGGATGAAGATCCCTTTGTTTGCTAGAAAAACACTTCCATACCTCTCACAGCTCTTCTTCAGATTTAGGATTAAAGTTATATCAAACTGAGGGAAAGACTAAGTGCAACGCCCTCTCTCCATCTCAGCTGAAGTTATACAGATTGACCTTAATCCCTTGTTAATATTTAAAACATTTTCCCTTGCTTCTCTGAGACATCTAATATAGTTATCTTTGACCTATTGACCAGCCTCATCCATACCAAGTGTTGTTTTTGCTGCTTGAGTATTCTTGTTCAAATCAATAAAGGTAAAGGTGGCATAATCCGCCTATAAATGGAAGTTGTCCTTACATAATATATGCTCTGTCATGGTTACTACATAAACTTATTCTAATTTCACAAAGAAACTATGAATGCATTTTAGTGGAAAGTCCCCGCAAGAGCCAGTTTTACCTGTAAATTAAAGTATTACACATAAAAATAAACAGTTCTCTTCATATTATCTATCACCTATACAAAGACATGGCATAATACATCACCTGTATTTAAGTTTCAACTTAGTATAGATACTTAAGCATCTCTGATTATTGCTTCAAAGATGTGTCAGGGTGCATTTGAGCTCAGTTCATTTTGTTAAACTTTGAAGTATTTTCAACAGTAGTGACAACCCAAACTGAAAAGGAACTGCCTGGAATCCATGCAGGGTCAGATTTCCTTGCTAGGAATCAGTTTTTTAAATCATATAAAACATATAGACATGTGCTTCTGGCTGAGATATTTTTATTATTTCTTCATTACTAGCTGAAATTATTTTTCCTCTATAACCTACCATTTATGCCAGAACACCATTTTGTTTGGATGAGAAGCTGCCACCTCTCAGAAGTCAAGAAAACTTCTTATGTGATGTGATGTGATGATTTTACAGCTGTGTTAGCAAAAGACACATGTTTGTCAAAGTCAGCTTGGGTAGGAAGAACCAGCTATAGCAAAGGTGCCACAGCCTGGTAACAAATTGTGAAACCCCTAGAAAAATCTCACAGATAAGCTGAGTTCACTGGTGAACCAAAAGCCTTGAGGCTGAGATTGTGTAGCCTGCAATAAAACAGATTGCTCTGTTCCTAAGGGCAGCAAGAAACTGTTCTGGTCTTACCAAACCAAATCCACTGTCCCTGTAACACAGTAAACAATTAGAAGAGAATTATGAAGGCAATGGGCGATTGCTTCAAGGGTCCTGGTATATTCTTCAACTGGTGTTATTCTTCAGTTCAGTTTCACTGAATCACAAGCACTCCACTAAAAGGCCAAGGTAGTACATAAGCGACTTGAGGGGAGCCAGGCTCCCTATTTCCTTCTCCAGGTCAAGATGAATCATAACTTTGCTAAAATTTCACTTCAACAAAAGCAGCAGGATTTTGGGGTGCTTTTTGATCCTACAGGCAAGGAACAGACTAAAAGAGCAGTGACAGCACTGAATGACATAAACCTTAAAGCAAAAAAATGCCCCAAGACCCTGCTGCATGCTCATTTTCTGTCTTCTTTCTGCTTTTTATCCCTTTCCTCAGTTCTCATGAGCCCCAATGCCCCTTTCCTGCTTGCATGCTTGACAGAAATGTCCCTATTAAAGAGAGAGAAAAATTGCCAAACTTGTTGAAGAAAATTTACAATACCTTGGACTGAACCTACTACTTACGTATTCCTGTTTTCTCTGAAAAAAACATAGGGGTATGAATCAATCTGTTGTTCCCAGGACACCCTCAGGGAGAGGTGGCTCAGCTTGCTGTAAAAACCTGCCCTAACAAAAGCAAAGTTAAATTGTCAGCCACATGCTTATCCCAGGCAGGAAAGAAAAACATCAGCAATGGGATTGGAAGTATCTGGGTTAGTAGCATACCATAGGGATGGGGAGATCACTGTGATTGTAGTAACCTGCACTGTGTGGCTGAGTGATGGCCTTCAGATGTTGGGAATGCTTTGGATGAATAAATGCAAACCTGGCTGTCTTTGTGGCTTAAAATTCAAAATATTCTCAAGTAATGTTTTGCTAGCTATGCTTGCTTCATGCACAGAGTTCAATGTGCTGCATAAGAAAAGGATAGCCATACACTTTATAAACTATTCATTTATTTTACATTAGAGATGTACATACATGTACAGATTGGTTTGGCAGAGTAGCAATGGTTACATGTTATGGAGAGAGCAGGTGAAAAGACTTGTTTCAAATGTATACTATATCAGGAACAACAACCCTCTCTCAGCTGGATCGTCTTAGTGCTACTGTCAAATAAAAAGTACCAACAAGAGATATTTCATTCATAATAAAGTTTTTTTTCCTGTGTGTTGTGGTCCCTAGATCCACAACAATAGACAAATTCATCAAGTGGATGAGGAGTATTCAGGTGTATTTTATACAAATGAATTAGTTCGTACCAAATTTCAGTGGAGCTGTTCAAGACATAAGAAGATTGTATTATCTTTATAATTAATAACTGCTCCAGTGATTTCACTGTTTGGGAGACTAATCTTACTTGGAGCTTTTTGATTAAAATCCCAGATCTACCCTGGACTCTTTACATCTGTTTTAAATAGCAACAGCATTATTTCAAATAAGTGGATAATATTAGAGGGCAATACAGATTAAAGTTTCCTTAAGTCATTGTCCCATGAGATTATCTGTGGTTGACTCGGTTGACTCTTCCTTGAAAAATTTTTGGAGGAGAACAAAACTGTGTCAATCAAACTGTATTTGCTCTACAAGGTTGTAAAATTAATAATTCCCTTCTGGCCCTTAGAAGTGTGTGGCTGGACCTTAGATATCAAGCCTGGTTTTCATTTTATTAGGATGAACTAGCTTTGAAGTTCTTCGGCTTCTTACCAGGGCATATTTTCACTAGTTATGTGTAATTACTTATTTGCTTTCTCCACCCAGCATGCTTTTTCTGAAGATAATGTTAACATGCTTTCAATTCCAGTACTGACTTCTTGGTTTGCTTTACAAAAAAAGTAGAAACAGCCATTAATGGCACAGACAAAAAAGTTTAAGGCTGCAGAGTACATGGCCTTAGCAGAAAGTCAGTCCCGATTATCTCATCAGTGAAATTGAATTAGAAACATTTTCTGTATTCTAAGTGCACCTGTCTGTAATCATAAGATCAGATACTGTAAACGCGGATAGTGGATTTGACAATAATTAGATATCTGCTCTTCAAGAACTACTTTTATGAAGCAGACGTGAGGAGTTCTGGCCTCTGCCAATCAAAGTTATACCTCTCCTCGAGGCTGGTAAGGCACATTTTGGACACCAAGATATTAGTTGTCTTAGCATGTGTAGCAGTCTAAAGCTGCAAGATCTGTCCCTAAATCTCAGTATTACAATCAAAATTAGTAACACTCAGTATTTATCCCTAACTCTCAGTATTAGGATCAAAAATATATTTACGAATATGTAAGCAGAAAGGACATTCAAGATTTCCACCATCCACAACTTTAATATATTTTTTAGTTCCTGCTCCTTTTCATCAGCATTCTGACTTTTACTCTGTTTGAAACCTAAGCCATCTCTAGGAAGTCTAGAAAACAATCTTTCTAAGAAAACACTTTCATCTGAACTCAGGCATATGAAATCAAGAACGCTCAAATTTACCAGATGAATACTCCACCTTATCCAGTAATTTGCCTCAAGCCATGGCCGGTAAAGATAATTCACAGGAAGAGGAAAAATGTCTTGAGAACTAAATGAAACTTTCAGTTCTGCTGTGAATGAAAGACAGTACCTATTCTTTGTTCTGTATCTATTTCTTGTTGCATTTAGCTGGAGGCATGATTTAGCCTTGAAAAACAGCTTTTTTAACTCATTGTCTCAGTGTATTAATTCCACCTTGTTCAGAATGGGAGGATATAATGAGAAATTTCTGGTTCTCTCTTTGGCGAAGGTCAGGAGTTCACTTAAGCTCAAACAGGCTAAGCGTTTTAAGGCTCACAGGGGCCGGCAGCATGCACACGAATCATGCAGCTGACATTACCTCTCGTTGCCCCAGCTAAAATGGCTCATTGACAGTGGGGTAGGGGGGAAGGTGGTGAGATGGGCAGAGGGTCTTTGGCAAAAGTCCATAAAGATGCTGGGAATTGCATCTCTGTAAAAAGGGACTGTAGCCATTCTGCTTCTGCACCTTTTCTTTTCCTATGATACTTCATGTTATTTTAATACTGCTAGTACTCATGCATATCTCCCCTTTTGTAACTATCTGTTCTTCCCACTTTGGTGTCTAGGCGTTATGCAGAGAGTTTTAGGAATGTGATGAATAAAGCTCTGTAAATTATGGAATATTCTTTGTACAAAATGAAATGATTGCAACTGGATGCACACCATGCATCAGAATTATCGGAAGCTAGAAGTAACTCATGTTAAAGACTCGGTTGCAGAGTTAAATGATTTCTATTGTGTTGTGCATCTTGTCTACCTGTACTCTGTATAACATTATCTAATGCTGTTCTCTGCGATACTTAGCTGTCTTCAATCTATGGCTGTAGATAATTTAGGGCTGTAAGTGTGCATAGCCTGTTGAACTCCCTTGACAAAAATCACTTTACCCTTACCTATGAAATAACTTCACCATAACACTGTCGAATTGTTTATGTCAGCTGGATCCTTCTTCAGCCTCTCTTGGATTAACAATTTTTCCCACATATATTTTAATTCAGAGCAAACTAGACTCCACAACTACTAAAGAGTAATTCTATTAAACTGAAAAATCTATCATTGATGATTCTAGTAACTGAAACCTGTTGGGTCATAAATTGTTGTACTGGTAGAAAATCAAGTTAAAGCAACTGAAGCTATATACAGTAGTCCAGCTGCAATTTATGCAGTGGAGATCAGGTTCTGGACTAACATATATAAAATATGTAAGGCTGTTACCTGATATATATATATATATATATATATATATGTCACTGGATACTACCAACATATCTTGATCACACCTCTTGCACTGATTAAGGAGGAATATTGTGTCTGGCTATATAACCATCATTTGCCTTCTTGCAAACTGATATCTTACTCACGGTAACCTATGAGATAATACAATGTGGATTTTTCTTGTGTCGCTCACCTAATTCTCCACTGCAAGCTAAAGGGAGTTGCTTAAATCATGTGTGTGGAAATTGGTTAACTGGTCTTCATGTTTGTGTGTTAGTGTAACTTCCTTGGCTCCAATGCTGAGTACACTTAACAAAGAGGTGTGTTTTGCCTGCAAGTCAGATCTAAATCTGTAATGGCATTAAAATTATCTGAATAGGAATGGTATGCAGATCTGGGTCTGGAATACTAGTCATTATTACACTATACATCTAATAAAGATGTAAGCCTTCATCCCTTTTCCACCACTTCTACTGAAGACATTTTAGTTTGGTGTGAATCTATGGAGAATGAGGCCCGTAGTCACTGATTTCTGTGCTTTCACTGGGTGCAATATACCCACTCATTGCTCTCTTTTTATTCTAGGGCGCTGTATAGCTTTAGCCTTAAGTGTCTGTTTGTACTCCATGCACATTTAAAACTCAAAAAAAAAAAAAAAGTACTTGATTTGCAAAAAAAAAAAAAAAAAAAATTGTAAAAGGAAGTCTGTTATGTTTGTACTTTTAATTTAGCACTGGTTGGGATATCTGCCAATGTAATATAGGCACTTTTCTGTGCACTGGAAAACCCAATTAGGACTTGTTCTTAGTTTGATTATCAGTCAGAAACATGCATACAGAAATATTCATTAGAGACCTACTGAGAGCTGTGATAAAGCAGCAGACAGCTGAATTATAGAGTCTGTCAGTAACCCTACTACAATTTTACATTTGCTTGATAAAGGACAAGTAACAAAATATCTAAGATGTAATTTGGTGCCCAGTGGAACTGTACTTCATTATGGTAGATATTGTTCTGACTCTCTTCAGGAGGTTGGTGAGTGTTTCATGACATGATACTGTGCACAAATGATAAATCACCAGGCTAAATGTTGCACCAGCCTTCCATGCACATAGAGGTAACACACGTGTCAGCTGGCGATCATCTCTCAGTCGCAGCCTAAAGCCTTTAATTTGGAGGTTGGAAACATAGGACAGATTCCTAAAGCTTGGACTCAAAATTGTATTTTTAAAGGATGATGATTCCACTGACGCCACTCACCCAAATTAAACAATAGTTCTATACAGAGGCTAGAACAAAAAGGAAGGAAAGTAATTCCTTTTGGGTATATGAGTTGAATTTGTGTAATATATTTCAGTTAATGTTAGATAGCTTTTTTTTTTTTTTTAGCTTACAGACCCTTTACTACTGGCCTTAACTTCTAGCAACCAAACCTACTGGCAGTACAACACATGATCTGAAATGGTAATAGTCTTTCAATAGAATTGGGAAGGACATATGCATGGAACTGTGATATCAGTCAGCTAACTAGATCAAAGTCTCTCCTACAGTTTATTTAAAAAGCACTTGGGAAATCTGGTTCCAATAATGACTTCAATGTGTTTTCCTTTCTAAACAGACACAATATCACATTTGTAAATGAAAAAAAATAACATTTGATCCCTTTATCGAATGTGTCATTTTAGTAACAAAGTTGTTCAAGATATATAAACTCCCATCTAAAATTAAATTATTTAAATAAATATTCAAAAACCCCAGTAAAGATGGAGAATAAAGGTCCATTCAATATTCTCAACATTAATCAGAACCATTAGTAGTGTGCTGGTTGCAGCAGTACACAAATTGAGCAAAAATTGTAGTAGTGTGTATTCATTATTTTGTGATTGAATTTTATTTAGACTAGGATTCCTTACCAGTCTTTATTATACACTATGCATCGCATCAGCAAGCCTAAAATAAACACATGTTAAATCATGTTGCTAAACAAAACTGTTGAAAGATCAATTTCCCTAAGCTATTCCGGCTATGTGTATATCCAATAATTGTACGGTATTCTCTGATGAAGGATTAAAGCCAGTTCACCGTATGAAAATAAGACAGAGACCCATGCCTAAATGAACCACTTTAAAACATGCACAGTCTTTGAGCAGAGCAGGATACTAAAATACAAGTATTCCCTTCTCAGCATCTTAATAATTTTCTAATTGGGAACTATATGCATATTTTTGGCAGAGTTATCCAAGATGCTTGACTGGCACACCTTACTTTGGTGCCTTACAAGCTGTGAAAGCATTTTCCCTCGGAATATGTTTCCCTGTCATATAAGGTAATACAGTTTTCCCCAAGTTACCAGACAAAGAGCAGATGCACAGAAGCTATGTGTAGGTGTACATTAGCAGGTACAGGCAGAACTGAGCTCGGTCTTCCCGTGCTAGTATTGGAATTGGAAATATGATGAGAAAAGACACCAATGTAGGCGTCTGCATCTAAATTTTTGGTCCAGACACAGTTCTAGCCACATGCTGCACCAGAGCTAACACACTGTGCTGAAAGTCTGGGGGCTGACTTTCACAGCAGAGGATGTGGCTGGAAGGGTAGTTCAGACCTCCTCCCGCTTTTCTGCCTGTGTGTTCCTAACAACTCCCTTTTGCCTGGCCTGAAGTTAGCTCAGCTGCATGGAAAAACAACTCAGAGACATTACCCAGCTAAAAATTTGCCCAGGAAAGAAAAATGGTCAGTTTTCCATCAGGTCAAGTCCCTTCTTCGCCTCACTGTGCAATGACATGTTTCCTAGCACTGGTGCAAGGCGAGTAATGGGGACTTGCAGCCGTAGCAAGGTGGGGAGGGCTGGGCTACCTCTTTTGATAGCACCCATCCATAAAAGGATGCATAAACCAGACATGAATCCCACCCATAGTATACTAGTGTGGGTGTAGTACTGGCCAAACACCCAGCAACTTGCCCAGAGGTAGAGCAGGTTCCTTGCAGAGCAAAACTTGGAGCCTGGAGATGAAACCTTGTCTTCTCCATTTTAGGCCACCCCTCTGCTCTCAGTGGTCTCCAATGTGTCTTGTGCACACCTGCTTGTTGGGAATTATCATGATAATATCTCCATATATAGTTGGAAGTTAATGAGGTTTCACTGAGGCAAAGCACTTTCGATATGTGTTTAAAATTAAATGTTGTGCTGAAGAAGGATGATCTTAAGTCTGTGGCCATTGGCTTTGCTAAATCGAGATCTTCAGCCTTTCTATGAAGTTAGAGGAATTAATAAAGTGAGAAAAGGACTGTTGATTTCTGTGAGTCTTGGTTCAAAACAGCTCAGTTTTCCAGCACTTGGACCCATTTTTAAGTATTATATATTTAGAGCTCAGGAAAACAACATATTGCCAGTAAATTGTTTGTAAACTGTGAATCTACCCCAATTTTTGTGACTATATTCAGTCATCTTGTACAAAAGAATCATTCTCAGCAAACACATTTAAACACACATCTGATTATGTGGGGCTTGAGTGGGATTGACATTATGGTTAGATGTGTACTATGTAGAATCTAACTTTTCTGTCTCAAACTGGGGGGGTGATCTGACTGCTGGAACCATATGGAGGATATTTGCAAACATGGTTGCTTACACACTCAGATAGTTCAAGTTTCTAATATTTTAATGTTATTTAATTTCTACTCTGGTTATATTTTCATTTTAAAGAACCATATACTTTTATAGAACCATAAAGACACATATACTTGTATATTAATACCGTATCATATATTTTTTTTCCAGCTGAATTTCATTCTGAAAAAAACAACAAAGCTACAGCTGAATACCACATGAAAAATATTTAGCCTTGCAAGCACTATTTATATATCAAAAATCTTTATTAAAATCATAGGAGAACACTGCTGAGTAAAAACATCTGTCATTTCCCCTCCGTCTTCTTTTTTTCCCCTTAAACAGTAACACCCACATTTCAAATGGCTGAAGAGTTTATTTAAGTTATTCAGAGCATATGGAAAGTCCCTGTAACATCCACACACAAAGACAGATAGCAGTGAAACTCTGAGATGAAGAGCCCTAAAACACTGAACATGAAGGGAAAAGAGTGAAAGAAAACACAATTATTATATGCCAGAGCTATACTGGATATGGTAGGTTTGGTGATACATGCTCAGTATCATTCTAGGAACTGACCTTTTCCCCTCTGTCCTTACTAAAGATTGGGTGGGTGAGCCGTCTTTCTCAAAAGATATGTTTACACTTTGCTGACAATGTTGTTTTTCATGTTTAAAAATAAAAAAGTTCCTTATAATAGACATATAATTATTCATACTCTGGAGGCTCCAGTCTCAGTATGTGGAATACTGGAGAAAAAAAAGGATAATCTCTGACTTGAATAGTTTATAATGTACTCCATAAATCTGTCATTCGGTATAAATTTAAAAAGCTGCCCAAAGTTGTTACTCTTGTTTGAGACTGGTTTTGCTTATGCTGCTTACAAATTCATACCAACCCTCCAACCTCCGTGGTCTTGGTGCTGATTTATAGCAGTGCACCTGTAAAGGAAGGGGTCACATCAAACGGCCGCTTGGATGAGCCTGGCTACTCCAATCGGCGCGCGCTGAACCTCGGCACCATGGCCCTAGAGGCGGCAGGACTTAGGAGGTAGCGCGGCGGCAGCAGTAGGAACGGCGGACTGGGGTTTGTCTCTTCGCCGATGGGCGGGTTAGGGCACCCAGCTTCCGGGTCTCTGTAGTCATCTCTCATGATTTTTAAGGGGAAAATCTTCTTATCTTCAGCAGCTGTGTAATTCTGGATCAGATGTTACACTTCTTTTTCCAGAACACAGTTAATGATTCTGCCCTGGCCTCCTGCCAGGTATGCATTTACACACTGCTTCAGCCTTGGCTTATCTGGAGAATGAGAGCGAGAGAAAAATACTGGGCATGTAACATATAGCAGAGTTCCCATAGGGCAGTGCAAATGCTATGTATAACTGTGCTGCTAGGCCAGTTTTGCACAGGAAATAAAGATTCTCCTCCCCGTCTTTCTCTCAGCTCTATAGTCAAGTGGAATTTTTTAGGTTTCTCCTTTTTAAATTTTATTTTAAAAGCCTATTTTTAAACATTTTCTTTCCTTCTTGAATGGTAATTACATGAGTAACTCCACATTTCCTGAAGTTGCAGAGGTCTCTTCAGGACCTGAAATCATCTCTCAGACACACACAGGGCTAGTTTGTCCGCTGGAGTAACTTAGTCTGTTCCATTAAGGAAACAGTCTAACTTCTATAGTTGCATGGGTTTAAGTTTTAGGAATGTTACTGTGTCTATTGGTGAATCTGGTTGTCAGGCTTAAGGTCAATAACAGCAAGAATAGTTTTAACCTGGGGACTTCTCTAGATCTCAGAAGCAAGATATAGGTAAAAATGAATTTAAACTGAATTAAGTTTGAGCAATAATTCAGCTACTGCAAATGTTTTTCAATATTTCTTAGCAATCCAGAGACAGTGAAAGAAAACTGTAGATTTTGACAAATGTTGGTGTTTCATAAATATGTCAGATACCAAGGTATTATCATCTGGTTAAAGTCTGTCGTAAAATTTCTTTAGGCCTAGTTGATGAAGCTTGTTGTTTAAGTCCCCACAAGTCATCTTCTTTTCCCTCCACAGCTGTTATACTATGACATCCACTATTTGGAAAAGAGGAGACACAGCTGGCTGCTTCTTCAGTGCTGTCATTGACCCTTACCCTGTCCATTAATTGTCCATCACCGGCGATATCTCCTCTCCTACCTCCTCATCAAGCATTTCCATATCCAGATGTGCCTAATCAGTTCTCAGAGACGTGATTGATGGAAAGTCAGTCACGAGTCCAGGTCTAGGCCATGACATGGCAAACGAGTTGTACAGAGTACAGATGATGTGTTGTCCACTCACTTCAAGTCTCCGGCTGCAGTAGTTGGCATCTGTGATGTATTGAATCTGCAAAAGTACAGGATGGAAAGGGAGGGGCTGGTTATTATTCTTTGAAAGATGTTGACAGGGGATATGCTTTCTGTCTCAGAGTGAAAACCAAAGTGCTGGTAGAGGGGAGACACAGTGGAGAAGGAGATGCAGAACTGTCTGAATGTTTGAGCAGAACAAGCTGGTCTTGAGAAGAGCCTTCTATCAGCAGAGAGCAAATAAATCAGTCTGAAACAAACACTTCTGAGGTGTCCAGATCTTGCTCCAAACAGTTAAATGGTAAAAGGCTGCATCAAGTATAGTAAAAATTGCCAAATAGTCCTTCCAAGACTACAACTCCATAGTCTAAACTTCTGGTTTTAGAACAGCTCTGGCACAGACTTGGCCCAGGATAATGAACACTTTAAGAAACAATGCTTGGGTACAGTTCAGGAGTCGGCACTGGCCAGGGATCTTCTCAATGTGAGACATGAATACAACCATCGTACTCTGAAGGCCAAGAAAGTTTAGTAGTGTGAATAGTACATACCAGGCAGTTGGCTTCTGTTCCAGAGAGCACATTTAATTTATCCATACAAATTTCCAGGCTCCATAGTTGAATGCTTCTGTAGCTGTCAAAGGTCCCCAGAAGGACAGAAGAAAATTTCTTCAAACTGAAGTGCTTTTTATTGTCTCCTGAAAGCAACAGAGCAAGCAGCACATCTCTGGGTATGTCTTAACACAGATTTTCACTGGTAAGGCAGCATCTAAAACCAGGATGCAAACTTGTGTGGATATTTTTTCAGTGCCTCTGAAGAATCTTAGATGCTAAATCAGGCAGATATATGTAGGCACTGCCACTTGCAATAGACAGCACCACACAAGGAAGTGAAAAACCTGTGTTCAGATCAGATGGCAAACTAAATGTCCAGTGAACCATTCATAGCCTGGTCAGACTTTGATTTAACTTTGTAATTTTGATATAACAAAACGTATGTTTGTATGACAAGGGACATTCCACTACCGTATCCTATTTAAACATGGAAACAGGCACATTTTCTTTTACTTTGTATTAAATAAGAGTGGATTTAAGAAAATGTAGAACTGATTCCTAATCCAAACCAAAACCCTCCAAAATCTATGTAGCTGCTGCTCCTTCAACAACCAGATTTACTGTTTCCCATTTCCCATGCAGTTGTCACTGTTAAAGCTGCTCTCTGCAGGTGGCAGTGCCTTGCTGCTAAATGGTGGGAGAGAGCAGAGAGAGGAATCCAGGGCTGCTGCCAAAAGAGGGGATTTGCCTGCAGGCGCACAAAGGACAGCAAGCAGGATGGGTGGTGGAGGATGCTGGCAGCACGAAGAAAAGGAGACTGAGGACACACAGATGGCAGGGGTGGGGGAACAGAGGAGATACCTTTAAAAGTGGAAGAGGAAAATCCAGATGAAGAAGGAGAAAAAGTGGAATCTTCCATTATGGTAGCTGCAAAGGAAGGGAAAGAAAAGGAGAGGAACAAAGTGAAGACAAACATGAAGGTGAGGAATATTTCAAAGTATTTCCCTGCCATGACCCCCTAAAGAAACAAAAGCTGACAGGAGGCTGATGGCTGGTTTTGCACCTACAGTAGTCATCTGTGCCTCCTTGATTCATTAAGAATACACCTACTGGATATTTTATGAGGATGGGAAATCCCAGTTAGATTTCGCCTTAACAGGGCATCTTAAGAAAGGCTTACAGATTGTTCCTCAGTCTTTTCCCTAAGCACCTTCACAGCCCTTCAGCTGTCTAGTATTTTCCAAAGAAAAGCAGTGATTTCCTCTGAATTCATGATCAGCAAGCTTGTCACTTTGTTATTGCTCTGATAACATAAATTGCAAAGAATTCAGGGGAGCAAATGAATGGATCTTGAAATGCAAAGATCAGTCCTGAGCCTTGACAGGCTTGAGAGGTGGGCCTATACAAACCTCATGAAGTTCAACAAGGCCAAGTGCAAGGTCCTGCACATGGGTCAGGGCAATCCCA
>JAVJGG010000017.1:11624982-11639753 GCA_035590195.1 Aviceda cuculoides | reverse complement strand
CCCAGAGAGGCTGTGGATGCCCCATCCCTGGCAGTGTCCAAGGCCAGGTTGGATGGGGCTTTGAGCAACCTGGTCTGTAGAAGGTGTCCCTGCCCGTGGCAGGAGGGCTTAGAATTATATGAACTTTAAGGTCCCTTCCAACCCAAACCATTCTATGATTCTACAATTCTACCATTCTATAGCCTGATCTTAGGTGGCAAAGCAACCTATGAGCACCTGAAAAAAGTCTGACTTACCATAGTGAAAGGAATGTTTGGAGTCTATATTTTTTGTCTGAAAGCTTGGCCCAACTTTAATGTGATTATACAATTACACAGTCATTCTTTGCTGAAGTCTCTTCTGGGTTGTTTTTTGGCTTCAGGGAAAGGAAAAGGGACCAGCAGTAGCAGACGAGAAAGGAGGGTAGAGAATGACCTAAGCAAAGGAGTTGGTGAGTATTTGCAAACTTGGAAGTTCAACTAGGGTATTTCTCACTTCAGATTTAAATTAATTATATTTCTAACTCTTCCGTATGAAAAAATTAAGAGTCCAAATAAATGGACAACTTCATTTCATTTAATAGTACCTCTTCTTACATCCACAAATTGTCCTTTATATATAATCGTTTACTAAATATTAAATAATTCTTTGGTGAGGGAGTTGTCCCACAGACCATGTATTTATCTACTAGTTCACGACATTTTAGTGGTCAACTATAAGTTAATCTCTCTTTGTTTCTTGTTCTATTCTTGTTTATTATTAAGAGTTATTATTAGCATTTTAAGCACTTATTAAGCAAAATTATTGTGCTAACAACTATGAAATAACTCTTTTATTCCCAAACTAAATGGCTTATTTCACAGCTTCTTGTAAGGGTGAAGCAGTATGTATCTTTCCCAGCGAAGATAGGGAATCATGGGACTCAGTAACAGACCTTAGGGAGCTGGACAAATTGGCAGTGTACAAAACAGTTGCTCTGAAAACAATCGTGTCTCTAAACCATCAATTCTCATTCATATGTAATGTCATGATCCTGCTTCTACTGAAATAATTGGTAAAGCCTTTCCTAATTCCACCGGGACTAAGATTGGTCTTTTGGGCTTCCATTCTGCAAACACGCATGCACATACTGAACAGACCTATTCACATGATTAAGTTAAGCATGCAAATAAGTCTTTTCACTTGCAGTTTGTACATTACTAATGTTTGGAAAATGGAAAAGTTACTTTTCTAACTGAAACCTTTGGTGTAAAAAATCTACTGTTTCCATTGATGGTAGATGAAAGATATTGACTCATGAGCAGAGAACAGCCCATTTTTTTTTGGTCCGTGTGTGGTTTTTTTAAAACCTAAGTATGAGAAACGGTAGTTACAAAGGGCTTTTGTCCCCACACAAGTTAGCTGCAGGAAGAATTTCATTAAGTTGTTTACTGGCCATGGCCCTTTTCCTTCTAGAGGAGTTTTCAAAATCCAGACAACCCTCAAGGAAATATATAAATCAAGAAAAATGTATTTGAACAGAATAATAAAAGAATATGTTCTACCAAGATGATATTGTTCAAAATTACTTGGTCAAAATTAATATCCTTCCAGGAACAGACTACTTTTTTAAGGCATCATGTAATATAAAGAGAAAAAAAAAAAGAAAAATGATGAAAGGACTTCCTTGCTTTTATATCTCATGCTACATGCTCCTTTCTTATATCTCTACTCACAAACCACTCTTCTCTAAAAATGACTCACATCCCGTTTCCTCACTTTGAAACCTAGTGAATTGTACATATTAAATTTCTTGAATTACATGAGCACTCTGCCCACTAATCCCACTAAAATAGGAGGATTTATGCTAGCATTCTGAACCTCGAACGAATGTCAATATCTGCATTTTATCCAAGTAAACAAAGTTGTCAGGGAATTTCTTTTGCTTTCCTGCTTTCCAGGAAATGTGGAGTTCCTTTCTTTCAGCTAATAGACTGGCAGATAACTGGAGTGGCAAGCCAGTGGGAATTAGCATGGTATGATAGCTGGGGAAAAGGTGTAGACCCAGGACAAATATTGGGCTGTCAGCGGTAGCTGTTGTTATTCTGCCTGGTATGAGGCAGACCAAATTTGCCATCGCTGCTCTGGAGCCTGCACGTGACTCTGTGTGCGATGCGAGGGGGAGCAGGGTGTCGCAGAACTGAACCCTCCGTAGTCGCAGTGAAGGTCCAGGGAGAGACCACGAGCCTAAGCATGGACCTGTGTTCACAAACTCAGATGTGGGACATGAATCCTGGATTCTCCCCTCCCAGTAAAGATTTGTTGGTACGTTGTCTGTGTTTAATGCACACTGTATACACAGGACTTGGAGCAGGGGATAAAGCCATCACCTCCCTTGGAGCACTTACATATGAGCCTGTGATTATATTTCTGGTTTCACATTTTCTTTCTCACTTTTCTATTGAAATAAATCTTGGATTCTTTTCTGCAAGATGTCTCAGCTTCAACCACTTTTTGTTGTTGCCACAGTAACATACGTGATGTGAACAAATATTTTCCAGGGTCACAAACTTCAACTTATTCAGAGATGGATTTGGGGTTGCTTTTGGTCTAATATATATATTTGGTCAGATTGGGCTAAGAATCACACAATTTCTATCTCCTTTTGGAATTTAGCACTGCCTGGAAAACCTGCTTCTGTTTCACAATCTCTGACCTTCATAGCTATGTATGAAGAACAGCTTTCATCTGAATTTCAGATGAGGCATCCTTGGACTGTAATGATAGGATGATAGGTACAATTTGGGGTTAGGAAATGGGGAGTCTTCCATTAAATGTGTAAAAGTTACAGACAATAGCAGCACGGAAATAGCCTTGCCTTGCTGACACATTGAGGTAAACCACTTTCCAAAAGTAGGTACAGGTAGAGAATTTCCTGCAAGATCAGCAGACTTACTATGATTACTGTTTATGTGCTTACCTCTGTAGCCCAGGGTATGGACTTTATACCATGGAGAGCCTGAAGTGTCTGGCTGTTGCTTCGGACATCAGCCTTTCCAAAGGCTGTCGCTTTATTTATTAAATGGATTTCAAGAGACTCCTGGGAAAAGTTTTGTTGCCTGTGGAGTGTGTTGGGAATAGCTGTCCTTCCAGCATTTCTGCACAAAACAACCGTACACAATTTTCTAAGTTTCCAGGGTACTTCAGCTGATGACTTGACACCTCTTAGTGTGCTCCTCTAGTCACTTAAACTCAGCTGCTTGCTGGGAACTAAAATAAGCCTTTAAGATACAGTTGCAGCTCAGCTTACAAGAAATTGCTAAGTGATAGGAATCAAGGTGGATTTATAAAAAATATTAGCTGCAGAACTTTGCTTCCTGGGACTTTCTCGGTACTGTTCAGTACTCTTCAATAAATGTACAAAAAGTCCAAAGAGAGTCAGAAGTTGCTGTTGCTTGGGGGAAAAAAAAACCCTAATTAATTATGTGTAGAAAGAATTACTTTGGCTACCAAATGGATTATGTTTTTCCCAGTCCATTACACGCAACAGGTGGATGTCTCCAAAAGGGGCCCAAGACACGTTCACGGACTGGTGAATTCCCAGTCACGGCGAGGGAGCTGCAAACAAGTGATTTGCCAGGTGTACCTCAGGATAAATAAGCCTTCTAGACCTGACTTGTTTCTTTGACTGCAAGTAAGCACAGATGATTAAAGACAGCAGATCTCCAACTCTAATGTGTTATCCTCCAACTAAGAAGCTTAAGTTTCCAAAAATGTCAGAGGCCTCTTGGGCTAAGGAATTTTGTGCTGAATCTTTCTGCTGTTATCAAAACCATGTAGTATAAAGTCAGTCAAAACCATGCAAACACTAAGAGCTTTCTGCCAATTTTCAAAACAAAGGTTTATAGGCTCTTTGTGTGCATTCCCTGTGTGATTAACAGGATTGAAGATGCCTGATGAGTTTTTAGAGTAGACTACTTTTTGTTTATCCGCTAGGAAAAAGCCCTCAACACACTCTATCCTTCATTTTTGAGTTCTTAAGAGACCAGGTGGCCTTTTTTACTTTACTTTTTACATGTCTTCATTGATGCATTTGTTAAAACACGTGACAGTTTATATCCGGCCTTCTAGCGTAACATTAAGACCAAACTCAACTCACTAAGAAAGAGACTGAGAGATTCTTACAAGTTGCTACAGGCATTGAATCAAGCTAATATGAATCAGTAAAAATCTACAACACAGGAAGATGCTATCTTTATGTTTCTGCTGCATCATATAAACACACATTGTAACATTATTACATTTTGAGAGACCCATTTTATTATAATTCAATATTTATTTATATTCTCTTAATGTTTAGATCTATTTGGCTGAAAATGCACACTTTTGTATGAAGGTATCTGAGCCACAGAAGAGGTTGTTTCATTCATATATTTATGTGTTTATATGTATACAGATGTGTGTGCATGCAGACAAACATTTTCAGTCTAGGAATTTTAGACACTTAAGCTTAATGGAACTTCTCTTTAATATAATAACCTAACAACTGGCAGCGACCAAGTACTTCTGTGAGAATTTCCATCATTTGTGCATGTTTGTCATAACGAACAACAAAATGCATTTATTTATAGCTTATCAACCTCTTTCCCTAAACATCTAACCTTATGAACATATCGGATGATATATTTCATTACTCAGTGCAAGATTACACCAATTTTTGAGCTGAAGCCCGACAAGCTAGAGTTTTAAGTGGTAATCAGCAATAATGTATTGCTTGTACCTTAATGTCACTATTGGTGATTTAGTGATTAATTATCTGACTGCCATGTAGTGCTTAAAATAATCTAAATGCATAGGGTAAATTAGTTGATCAGGAGAAAAGTCTGTCATGCAAATTCAGTTCTTACAGAACCTTCCTGTCACACTCATCAATGACAGCCTAAGTGGGTCACCAGAGTGGATGGCCCCTGTTAATTTATTTTCTCAGACATGCAATACATATTCATGATATCCTGCTGTTTGTCTGTCACCTCAAAGAAACTCTCCATCTCCTCCAAATTATAATTAATGAAAATATGCACAGTTAGGCTTAGGGGCTTGGAAGAAGAGATACTGGTATTACGTTGCAGGGGGTTGAAAGGTATTGGTATCAGCAGTTGTTTGCTAATGTTACTTTGTCCAGTGCCTTCTCTTTTCCTTCCTCCAAATGGCAGATGTAAAAAGATGATGTCATAAAAATAAAAATTAAAATTAAAAAAAATTATGCGTATGTATATAAATACAAAAGTATACAGAAGCATTATTCACAGAGGAGGTTTCGGTACCATACTATTCTAATCTAAAGTAATTTTTTTTTCCAGGCCATTACAATAAAAGATCTATATGGGAGCTATCCCCACAGTCATATTTTTTTAAATTGTACTTGCCTATTTGCCTAGGTTGAGCACTTTTTGATAAGTATGCCTTTTTATCCAGAATTATCCATATTAATACCAGTCATTTCCTGTCATCACCATGGCATTATATGATATAGGAAAAGATACATTGTATGTATCTTTTTATATCTTACAGACAAACAAATACACCTTGTACCCAAACTAGTGAAAAGACAGAGGCAAAACCATGCAAACAAATACACATTACTATACAAGTAATGGCAATGAGATAAATTGTATAGTCATATGATAAATTGTTAAACCATGCTATAAATAAAATTAATCTCATGCTTCTCCAATTTATCAGTTACCTTTGACTGTCTCATCTTTTTTGTGCCACTAATCCATCTCCTCTAAGACTGGCTTGAATATTGCACACCTCTGAACAGCTGCAGACAACTGTTAAGTAAGAAAAAAAGAAAATCCTACTACCAAAGAAGAGGTTCTATATGGAGCTTTTCCAGCACTTACATCTAACAAAAACTCCAAATGTGTAACACCGAGTCCTGGAAAAGTTGTTATTATCATGTTATATTTTGCTCTGCATCAGACTGTGTTCTTCCCCCTGTTCTTATCAGAATCACAGAATCACAAAACATTATAGGTAATTTGGGTGTAATAGCATCCTTGTTTCAATGCTGTCTTTACTCCCTGTTAATGAATGACAACTGAGTTTAATTTTACCAAAATACAAAAGTTTTAAAATATGAAATTTATGTACATGTTTGCAGTCATTTTGCATTTCTTCTGGTCAGAAGGAGGGTCATTAATACAGGAAATAACAAAAATAATAATTTTTTAACAGTTCTACACATTTGAAAAATTGTTCTTCTCTTCTGTTGATAATATGTGAGAAATTCATGAGAGTGAAGTGGAAGGATTTTATTGCTGACCTGCATGACTTACTTGCGGCTTTGTCACTCATAAATAATGTATTCAGCCCCAACTCATGCCACTGAAACATTTATACCACAACACATCATTGTGTATGTTATATAAATATTTATTATGATGAATTATTAAAATGAGAAATGAATATTTATTCTTCTTGCAGTATGAGTATATGCATGTATGTATATTCTGTGTTTATACAGATATGCACATACAAAAACATTTAGGTAGCTCTAAATATTGGATATACATGGATATACTTGTAGGTTCTATATATGTGTACTCTCATGCGTATATATGTATATGCACATCTGGATGTACAGACAGAGTTGTAATTCTGGAAGGCTGTAAACATGCTCTTTATAGATGTGCATTATTTATAAATAGAAGCATCCACATGAAAGGTGGAGTTATGTACATTTAATATTTTTTTATTATCTATGATTAATTCTGACAGGATCATGGCTTAGCTGCAACTATCATAACAAAGGCAGGGCAAAGGCCTCAGTCGAACAGAATCCAAGTCTCTGAGAACACGGCGTCTTTCATTAGCCAAGATTTACAACACAGGAGAATTCTTTCAGCCACTGTTTTCACACATTTGTCTGCTTATAGAAAAAAAAAAATTACTATATAGCTTTTGTGATACCCGAAATGCATTTAAAGGAACAATGTTAGATTGTGATTCAGATGGCTCCCTACAACAGATGCCTGTTGAATGCTGGAGCCTGTCTGGGTACATCTACTTAATGATATCTGATTTCATAGACTGTTGGCACATTTTTTAAAAATTTGCCAGGAAATCATGCGACAGCACAGAGAGAGAGAATAGAGAGCAAGCTATGACCAGGGCTAAGGGAAACACAGGCGAAGGAAAGAGCTTGGGAACCAGACATGAGATGCATTTTCCAGTCTCTGAGAAACTTTTCATTGCACACCATGACATAAAACATTCCAAAGCAGGATGCAAATTTGAAATATTAATAGGAATGCATCGAGCTCCATAGACAGCTACTCATTTCCCCATTTGCTATGTACAAAGCAAAGGATTAACACCACTGGCAATATTTGTGTCAGGCCATACTGATTAATTTAATATTCTGATTGGATGAGCAGCAGAGCTTTAACGGCTGTTAACTTTCTGGCAAGCAGTGCTGAGAAGGTGATAATGAGATTAACATTTGGAGGACCTGATTTGCTTTTGCGCTGTATTTAATTACTACTTTGACACCAACTGGTATGCACTATGGATTGTGCAGATATGCTGATAGATATCCATATTTGCTAAACTATAATATTGGCTTTAAATAAATGTGTTAAATTCTGTGATTTCAAAAATACTTTGCACAAGACATGAAAAATATGTAATCTTATGCTCAATTAATAGCACCTTAAAGAGGATATTTGGAGTAAGCAGAGTACCTACAGGGAATGAAGAAAGGGATTGATCAGCAAAGAAAGTTGCACATTAAAGGCTAGGAAATATAAAGTAAGGGTTGCCAAATGTTGACTGAGCTGATCAAGCTGACTTGGATTTTGCAAAGGAAATTAAAACAAATCTTAAAAAGGTCCTGAGCTCTATGAAAAGCAGAACAGAGAGGAAAAGGAGACATTAGTGCAATCAGGTCTGGGTAAAGAATTTGGCATTTCTGTGTTTCTCTAAAAAAAGAAGCATGGTTTGGCTCACTCTTCTGGAAGACTCTGTAGGAGCTTAATAATGTCATGTAAAGCTTAAGCTGAATTTTGAAATACAAAGTAATTAAGAATACAGGCTAAACAACACAGAAGAAGTGCAGCCGTTCCCTACACTAACTCGTAACTCCTTAACCTGGTTTTCTGAACAAGTGGAATGTGGTATTGACCAGCCATAGATGAAAGGAGAAAAGACAACAGGTAAGGCTATCAAGTTGGAAGGAATTTTTTACAGAGATGGTCAACAATTGCTCTTGGCACTAGTCTTAATGACTTTTTAAATAAGATGTTGCTAAAGGCAGGAAGATGACATTTGCTGAATGAAAACTTGAATTTATACATAAAAACTCATGTTGTTGTTACTTGGTTTACCATAAAAAGCTTACTAGGAATACAGTCCATTTATAAGCAGTTTAGACTTCGAGGAAGCATAGTGTTTAAAATGTATATCTTCTAAACACACAATTTGTACTTGTTTGTGCAGAATCATATACATAGTTCTCAGTTTTCACTGGCTGAGCAAACCATGTTATTTAATTACCTTGACCTCCATGAATGAAACTCAAGAGAGGCTTCCTTTTAGACAACTATTTTTTTGGACCCAACTTCAAGCTGAAACAATCACTGTGGAAAAAACTGAGCAGACTGGGACTGTTAATACATAGAGTATGTCCTTCAGGACCATTCTCATCTCAATAGCAGATGTGTTGGAAAGCAGGAAATAGAGAGAGAGGAACCAATTGACATATATACGAAAGCCCATTTTGCTGTTCTACAACTGCAAATGCGATTTTCACACACTGTGTAAGTTCATTTACACTCTTAGTGCAGTGGAAAAGGCCTTAGGCTAAATGAGAACCAGATCTTTTGCTTGAGGTACTGCTGTCTCTTTGTAATAACTAACTGATATCCCTTGCAGCTAGCTCTCTTTTGCTGATGCAGGTGTCACCTAGGTATTAAAGGTCAGGTTCACTGAAAGAGACCCTGGGATGATTTTCTTTCTCTTCTATTGATTACTTGTGTAATATTAAGCATATTATTTATTTTCATCTCATTTACATTTATAATATTTTCCTCCCTCACAACACTGACAAGTTTACTCACTGATTTGGGACCAATTCAATGAAATGACAGCTCCCGTAGTTGGAGTACTAGATAATAGCTAGCAGTACTGCTGTGAATTGGTGATTTGTAGATCCCCACTACTTTCCCATCAGTTTTGTGGAAGCCGATACTTTCCAAAGAGATCATCCAGTTTCAGCCTTTGCCACTGTTTCAGCTTTGATGTCAACTTCACAGAAGCTATTTGTCGTAACTTCAAAGCTAAAACAGTCAAATGGGACTGACAGCCCTGAGCCAACTGAAGGAGGATCTATTGAGCCGCTGTGACTAGATATGTAACACAGGAGGTTGTGCTAAAGGCTTCTACAGCATTGTTCAGGAAATCTGCCATCATCCTGGCATGCTGGGAACACAACGTACCTGCTGCACAACTCCGGCAAAAAGGCAATAAATCTGATGCTTGTGGGATTCCTTAGATTTGCTGTACATATGTCATGATTTTCAGTTATACAAATGCAACCACAACTTTGTTAATGTCCATAAGGGTAAAGGATGTCTTAAATCTGAAACTGATTAAGCCATCACTTCCTACGCTTCCTTCAAATTCCTTTCTGTATGACCAGGGCTCAGTCCTCCTCCAACTGCAAACCTCTCAGGACCAACAAGAGAAATAATTTTCAGCAAGGCAAGAATGAAATTAATAATCAATGATGCTTAAGAAGCCCAGTCCACTTTGCTGGGTCTTGAACTTTTGGTTCAAATCCATGATGCGTTCCAAGGAAATCTTAAAGTTGTAAAGAAAGAGAGACAGGGAAATATCTACGGAACAGCTTGAAAGTGGCCAAACTGAGTTGTGATTGTTTGGCACTGTAAAAGGAAAATTGTCTAAATTTTTTTGAATTATTTTGCTGATTAATCTAGACCTTTTGCTGACTGAAGGTAGAAGTCTTCTTCAGGATTCTTTTACTGAAAAACCTGCCACAGATATTGCAGAGAGATTTTCTGAGTTGTTGAGGAGACCAAGTAACTGTTTAGTTACAGAATTGTAAACATCACGGATCCGCCTAGACCTGGCAATCAAACCAAAAAATACTATAAAGAGCAGGACAACAATGTTACTAATTTTAAGAAAAGATTATTACTCAATAATACACAAAGGATGGGCAAATTTGCATTTGAGCAGTAGTACTAGTTTGTGCTGAAGTGTCCTCGTTGTTGATTTATATTCCTAAGAGTGCTTTCCAGTCACACCCTGGACATTACACATCTGTCTGCCCGCTATAAGCCTTTTTTTTCCCCTCTCTTTTTGTTTACTTCACTAATATTTGAAATGCAATCCAAGGCATCTTGCTTATTATACTGGAGAGACTTCAAATTTGCTTTTGTACAATCGGAGCTAATTGTCTGAGACAATTTACATCCATCAGCACAGTGTTTTATGGCTTTCAGACTCAGTGTAAAATGAATAGATAAGAGAGCTGAAATCATTATTCTCCTTTATTACTGGAGATGTGCTGGCTAATCTGAGAGTAATTTGAATGCTAGAGGCCCATCAAACACTGGACATCTGTCAAGCTCTAGCTTCAGCCACTAGTTCACAATCTGTGCCACTTAGCAGCCTCCTCTTTTTCTATCCTGAACATTTCCCAGGCAAGCACAGAAGTTGTAGTTAGTTATTTAGCATATGTATTTTTTTCTTTTCTTGTTTGAAAAGTTATTTGGAAAGATTTATAATTTTACTATTTGGTTAAGCCTGGTTAAATCGTAATTTTCATGCTGTTGGAGAGTGATGCTTTTGTAAATTTTTATGAGAACTCTAGGATTTCATTGCTGTCTTAGCATCATTATCAGATAGAAATCAGAGAAAAAAAGACCAACTGTCAATTGCCACTGTTTCCCTCATCTTCTCACAGGTTGTATGCGCTGTACACAAAGCCACAGAACTGTGCAAGGGAAAAAAAAAACAAGCGGAAAATTGAGGGGAACAGAGACTTTGCAACAGAGGAAACAACATTTGAGGGGTATGAGGAAAACAAGGGTGCAAAATAGCCTGGCAGGAGAGAAAAGAAATCAGAGAGAGTCAGTGTTTATAAGTAAGAATTTGTAAATGCTTGGTGAAAACCAGGGAAAAAAAGAGGAGACCTGGAAAAAGGCTACTATAATTGGGAATGGAAAAGGAAACATATAGAAAATGAGGTAGCTAGTAGCGAAGCATCGTAAGAAAGGAAAAGAAAAAGGACAGTCTGCAAATCCATTCCAAAGATGCAGAAAAGTTCAGGTAGGGAGAAGAATATTATCTGTTACATGAAAAAAAAATTCTGAGTTTTCATTCAGAAGAAGATAAGCTTGGCATCATACTCAAGGAAATCTCAGAAAAAAACCCACAACTGCAGATGTTACAGTCACTTCCGTAATGCTTTGTTGATATCAGAAATTCCACAGCAGACATACATATGCTATATTCTCCCTATTTCTTCCCCCCTTTCTCCAGGGCAATAGATGTCTATATATTGGAAGATGCCCTGACAGGAATTGCCACTTGTGTATCCAAGACTTTGACATGGTGTTGGGCTATGGCTGCAGAGTTTGCAGAAGGAGCGAGCAGTCAGGAATCACCTGGTGTCAGAGGAAGCTTCCTTCCAGGGCCACAGAAACTACAGATTTCCTCATGTCTGATACCAGACAGCCTACATATATCCTGAGATTTCATGCCAAAACTCTGGATATTCTTACCATACAGATCACATACTGATTAACTGAGGTGTGTCTGGGTCTCAGTATCGTTTAGCAAAGAGACCATATCGTCTCATTATCATCTCATGAGGTGATACACTAAACAGCAGGTCGCAATGTATTTTTTTAGTATCACTAACTATTCTGTTTAATTTTATCATGCCCCCTTCTATTAATTCCCATCTAAAATAAACTGTCTCATTCTTTTTATGCATGTTATGAATTTCTTTGCACAGCTTTAACGATTCTTGCTGCCCTTCCCTAAATTATCTTTTATTTTTCTGTCCCTATTTTGACTAGGACTGAACACAGTATTTTGGATGCAGGGCTACCACTGAGATATATGTTGTATTATTTACAGCTATGAAGTATTCCTTCTTAAGTAATCAAACTAACCACTTGGAGAATCTGTGATGCAAATGTCCATGAGGAATTTTCATTCTCATGGGTTATGATAGTGCCTTTTGCAGGTTTATTCATATTAGCAATCTTTTTCATAAATGTCCGTAGGGCCAAACAAATGTTCCTGCAAATCATCAACTTTGAAACACAGGCTATGTTTTCCACATTTAATACTGCGTGCATCTTTTATTCCTCCATCCAGCAAAGTTTACCTATGCCCATTAGTCATAAATTTTACAAAATTCATCAAATTTGTGAAACTGAGTTTTCTTTAGGAATATGCAAACATGTCTATAAAATGTAAAATGAAAGCTTAATTTAGCTGAGCTAGAAACCTCTTTTCCTACTTAATCTTGTAACGCCTAAAATCTAGTTTGCTTTGTCTCCAGTATACTTTGAATGCAGGCTTCTCCCCGAAACTACAAGATGCTTTAAAATGTAATTACTATGTTGATATGGAAAGAATTGAATATTATACTGCCTCGTTCTTAAAGAACTGTAATTGGGTCCTTTTGTGCATTTCTGAGGACCAATGCATAGTTTGATATCTAACAACTTGCTTGGAGGTTCTACGTCACATGTTGGTGTCATTATTATTAATAGTAATGCATTACAGAGCCTAATTTACACAAGTCTCTCATGTTTCTCTATACATGTAAACAGTACCAAGAAAGTTTCCTGGTGCTGTTTGTCCATGGTCTGTAATGTGGAGGTGTTGAGATGGTAGAGCAGTTACAGTACTTGGACTGAAGCCACCTAACGTTCTCCCAGGCAGTTCTGTTGCTCAGTTTGGGATCATTTCCAGATGCCAGTCTGCATGATGCTACTGTCTTGTGGAGGGTAATAAATAGAAGGTGGTGGTACGGCTGCACTCCATGTCATCCAGTTGACTGCAGGACCAGTGAACCGATATTGAAGTCCCAGGTATATTACACCTACTAGCATAAATGTAGCTTGTGCACTGGCCAATACACTGCACAAAGCAATAAACAGTTATTTCTAAAAGATATTGTTCTGAAAAGGGAAGAAAGCAGTAATATCTCCTTATAACTAATAAGGAACCATGAGATGAGTGACTAACATGTTTTGGAAACCAATTAAATGCACCAAAATAAATCGCTTGATTTTTACAGAGCTAAGCTTACAAGATGTATAGCCTTTCTCAAAGCTTGTCAGTAAATATCACAAGACAGGAATAGAAAGAAAAAAAACCCCACCTGTATTTTGGGTAATCTTGAAAATAAACAGCCTTGTTGTGGTGAAAAGTGAATTGTTTTGATAATACAATCCCAAATTTCTGCAAGAAATCATCAGCTGAATGGGGAACTTAATCCTACTTCCTGGATCCCACAGATGTACTTCTGACATTTGCGAATACAGTCTCTCCTACAGGGTGAATAGTGTATATGACTCAGATTGTCTACTGCTAAAATATAACACATTTTTTTTAATATATTGCAGTTAATGTGTCATAAGTCTTAATTTACAGTATGTAAAATAAGATTTTGAAAGATTTAGAAGTGTGACATTGCTTTTTTAACTTCACCTCTTTAATTACAATCCTTCAGCAGTCAAATTACAGTACATAATACATATGATATTTTTTGTGGATTGTTGTCTTTTATTTTCAAAAGTAGTTTGCTCTATCTTTCACTGGAAATAAAAAAGAACAAAGGGAAAGGAAGAGATTAGAAAATCTATTTTACAGATGATTTTCCACTGAACTCAAGCATTTACACTATTGTATGTGTGATCAGAATGTGACTCAGATTAAAATTCACTTTAGCACAGATTGATGCTACTTTACTGACCTATGCAAAGCATGGAAGAGAGATGAGTAATAGTAATCTCTGTTTGAGAAATGATGTGTCAGGTACAGTATGAAGCAAATGATCCTCTGAGGTTGTACATCAATTAGACATGTACAATAATTGTGCAGGGATAAGGATTTGTGAATGATTTTTAAAATAATCAGAAAGTATTCAAAACCTGTCCAGTGATAGACTATATCCTGCCATTCTCACTGTTCACTGATCCATATCCTCAGTTTATGATCTGACTTTAGTGGATCTGCAGATTCACAGTAGCTGAGGGTCTGGCCCCTAAGCTAATGATGTGCATGGTTTTTTTCTGCATCAGACGCCAGGGAATATGCAGTCTTGTTTTAGGTAGTGGTCAGGAGCAGATGCTTAGGGAAAAAGTGTAAAATCAACCTAAATGTAGGTTGATTGAAATGAAGGTTCTACCTTCTGGCAAATAGAGGGTGGCATCCGAAAATGGACGCTGCAGTAAGACCCTGCTGGGTGCCAAGCAAAGGAAGGAGATCTGTCTGCTTGGATGTACCATACAACCAAACTTTATAATGCTGTTAGAATTTAATTGTGCAATCTACTCCCAGGTTCTAGTCCTCCACTTGTCCACATTGGATAAAGGTTAGTTTAATCCTATCTCCAATATTGGAATGAACAGACAGGTTCCCTCTAAAACAAATCCCATATTTTTATTCCTGGAAACGTTTTGCATTAGTGTCCTGGTTTCAGCTGGGATAGAGTTAATTGTCTTCCTAGTAGCTGGTACAGTGCTGTGTTTTGAGTTCAG
>JAVJGG010000017.1:11573842-11616813 GCA_035590195.1 Aviceda cuculoides | reverse complement strand
ATACTGAACTCAAAACACAGCACTGTACCAGCTACTAGGAAGACAATTAACTCTATCCCAGCTGAAACCAGGACAAACGTGTTCTATATGTGTGTACTGAAGCAAATTAGGTTCTGCTGATATTCAGCTTGGATCACTATTTGCCCCCCTGTAAGTGACATAAAATGCTCCTGAGTGAGCGAGTAGCACTTTAGCTTACAAAGCAGCCACCTAAAGGATGGCACAAGATGTACCATGACCAGACAGGTCTAAGAGAGGTGGAGAGCTATCGGGAGAGCACAAAAGACAGCAGAATGGAGGGAGAGTGGTGAATAAGCAGCCCTGGAAGACTTCAGAGTGACTGACAGCTCCCAATCTGTGAAGGGGACAGGACAAGATGACAAAGGCAGATATGAAATTCATTGGACAGGCAATGAGTGGGAACAGTATTGTGCTCAGAATAGTCAAGTTTGGGGGCATCTATCAGGAACTACTGGCATTTGGATGTGCTCTGATTTACAAAATCCAACTTCTTGTATTTCTGACCACTAAGAGCACTATATTTGTATTAATCAGGTAAAACAATTATAAGGTGTAAAGTATCTGCAAAAAAAAAAAAAATTAGAAACCAAATGCTAAACTAATTTTGTATATCTGCATTTTAAAACCCACTCATTTTAATGTTTTAAAGTGATACGGATTTTCTAAGACTTAAGGGACATTGCAATAGCAAAGGGTGAACATTAGTATTTTTTCCTGTTTAATTTTAAGTTAAAGCCTTGGCAGAAATATAAGGAAAATATTTTCTTTTTATTCAAGTTTTAAAATAGACAGGCCTTCAGTATACACTCAGTCATACAAACTTCTCACAATCTTACAATGAGGTTTTTGTTTTATTATGATTACTACTGGTACTCAGGTGGGTTTTTTGTTTCTTTGGGGGCTTGGTTTTTTTGCTTTATGGCTGCTTTCAGAAAGAATATCAATCCATTTTGTCTGTCATTGACTTATGACTCAATGGCTTATTTGAGAGGAGACTCTAAATCATTCCAAATCAGTACTATTTTTATATTTTTTTAGACATACTTTGGTGTCTGATTAACTTACATGGGACCAAACAGTAGCATCAAACATCCATTCTCTTCTATTGGGTACATCAGGATCTCTGTCTGCTACTGAAAAATGAAGCTTTTCACTGTTAGTAGTAGTCAGCCAATACAGATAAAATAATTTCTGAGTGACCTGATCCAGTAAGCACTTTCCAGGTATATCGCTTACTACCATTGGGGGCAGTGGGAATTCTACATACAGTCACAACTTGCCATGTTAGTGGCTAAGAAATTCAAGTCCCTTGTACACGGACAAAAGAACAAATAATTGCTTTTAAGATTCTCCCTAAAACTAACCAAATGTTTAAGCTCCCAAAGGCTGCTTTTTTATTTTTATGTACATAACTTTTGCTTTATAAAATGTCTGTGTCTATCTCATTGTTTGGATATAAATGCTGGTGAATGCATGATTTTGAAAGAAATACGTCTGCACAAATATTTGAATATAACATAACCTGCAGAACTTTTGCCTGGAAAACTGGTGAGTTAAGTACTTCAGCCTATTCATGGCTTGCACATTAAAAAGCAAAATATTTTGAGCCATTGCTTCAGAATTAACTCAAAATTTGATCTCTGTATAAAGCACAAGTTGTTGGAAAGTGCTGCTTCATTTCAGGATACAAAAGAGAGAAAAACAGAGGTCTGGGGATAAAGAGCTTCCTAAGAACGTTTGCACATTTTTTTAATCCCTTCTTCCCCTTGAACTTAAATCCTCCAATTTTATGTTTTACAAAGGTAATTTAGATAATTGAAAATTCTTCACAAACTTTCTAAAAAAGCCACTGTTCACCAAAAATTTTTTCCAACAGCACAGTGCTGTCTGTCCTATTGTCAACAGGCAGACAACCACCATGATTTTCCTCAGGATAGACTTATTTGTCTAATTTGGTCTTTACTTTCACTGCTGACAATTTCATCCTTGGCCTTACCACTCGTAGGAGCCTTTAGTACAGCAGCGTAAGCATCGCTCTGGCTGTGGTTTCCTCCAGCTGGTACTGCACAGACACAGCCACAACATTTCCACGGTTAGGTGATCTACTTTTTCTAACCTAGTGGGTAGGAGTGCTGTATTCCTCTGACCCTCATTCATACCTGAGACAGACTCTTAAGAGTAGAGGCTTTGTGACATTTCAGTACAATAACGGAAAAGGAAGGCATTTTTGACCTTTCACTCCCACAATTACACCAGGTGATAACATACAAAAAATAGGCCTGTAGTTTAGAAACAACATAAGAGTTTTCGCGATACTAACACTGCTTTGCACATATCTTGATGTAATAGTGTGTTGCATGGAGAAAAGCCTAGTAACATGATATTATTGACCACCATGCCACATTCAAGCTATTTTTTCTTTTGGTGTAGAGCTAGATCTGTTGGCTTTGGGGCCTGTGTGATTAATATCTCCATCTAAATACTTGTATAAAACAGAAAACAGGCTGTTTTCTACAATATTTGACAATAATTTGCCAGACTTTCACATAGATTGTTGAAAAGCTGAGTAATTAAAAATAAATCCATGATTATGCAATTCATGGCTGGACATGGGAAGGAGAAACTGTAAACATAAAAGTGGATAAAAAAAATTATGTTTTGCATACCATAATGGTTTGTGTGTATATGTTTTTGTATATGTGTGTGTATATGCACACTATTGTGAACTGCTGGCTAGAGCTGGAACTGGTTTTTTATAAGTTCATTATGGCTGAGCAATAACAGCCTTCTTTCAGTAAAGGAATGGAGACAAACACAAGCTTTTGGTGAGCAGCGAGGTCCAGCTGCCTGTCCTCCCATCAGCCGTGAGGGTGAGAACAGATTTGTGGTACAGAGTGGTAGAAAAGGAGAACCTGCAGCAGGGCCACGGCTGCAGCTGTCTCCTTGCTTTCAGTGCACGAGGGATACTTGAAAGCTCCTTCTGCTGTGATAAGAAAGGGTGAATTACAAATGCTGTGTCAAGGGAGCCAGGGCTAACCAGGAAGGGCAGCTTTGTTAATGAGCCCTGGAAAATTTGTCCTGGCAGGTCGGTGCTTTCAGAACAGCAAAATCTGAACTTTTTGGTCTTCACTGTTGGGATGTTCCAACTGACCCCTGTGTCCAAGACCCTGTCACATGCAAAGTCTTCTGTGCCCCCAAATCCTTTATAAATAGATAAATGAATTACATATAGTCTATCTTTGGAAGTTATCCCAGCGAGCATGTGCAATATTTCTCCTAGATGTATCTTTTCTCTTGCAAGAAGGCAAGAAGTCTTTGCTGTGCCGGTTCAAAATGTGGAGCTGGGTAGCCCATTATTGACAGGTAAAAAAGAAGGATACAAAATTCATTAGACAGCTTGCTTCTGCTTTGCTTCCTAATTAATCAGGTGATAAAAGCACCTAGTGCAATAGTTCAAATAAGTAAGACCATGGATAACAGTGATTCCAAGACTTAAAAGGATTAAATGAACTGTGCTCTGCTGAAACAAAATAGGGTATCCTCTGCCAACAGTTACATTCTTGCAGTTGCTTGGAAGCCAGGAGGACTGTGTGATGTTACTGCCACCAAATTTAACCCATTGTATATAAATCAAATGGGAATTTTCAGATAGTGGCTAAATATCTCAGATGGAGTAAATCCACAAAGCTCCATAGGAGCCAAGAGATGTGAGCAGTTTTACACCTTGTGCTGGCAGCAACATTTCAAAGGAAGGAAAGGGTGATGCCTGGACTTGGAAAAGGCTGGGATAACACCCTCAATGGAGATATGTGAAGGTTGTGCTCCAGACAATACCTCCTTTCTCTTCTCTCTCTCTCTCCTCCCCCCCTTCCTTCCTTCCTTCCTTCCTTTCTTTTTTCTTTCTTTCTTCCTTTCTTCATTCCTTTCTTTTTCTTTCTGTCTTTCATTTTCTCTTTGTAGCCTCTTCCCATTATTTCAATGCAAAATCGTTTTAAAGGAGAAAGAAATTGACCAAGAAACTGGGACATGGACTGTACAGTGAGCAGCAAGCTACCACCCAATGAATCCTTCTTTTGCATTTCTACAAAGTCTTTAACCATAACATCTCAAAGGCATTTTCTATGACAGGTCTGTGAAGAGACACAACAGCTCTCTGAGGCAGCTATTTTATTAGCACTGTTTTAAACCTGCATAAAGACACGTAAAGTTCAGGCTGTAACCTATACTTTAAAGTATCAACATGCTGTTCCCCAATGGTTCTGCTTTGAACCTAGTCTTCTTCGTGGCTAATTTGGATCTCATTGCTGATCTGGTTGTGTAATGTGGGGTTCATCATACTTTAGACACCTGAAAATTAGGCATTTAAGACAAATTTATTACTCATGCTTCCCCTGTGGTCAAGGAAGAGAGACAAACTTTCAAAGGCATGATTCCTCCAATCTTAAGATAGGTATCAGGTATCTAAGATTTGTAGGGTGAATTGCCCCCAGGAGATTAAAAGGTTTTACTTTAACTACAGATGGAGCCTTAGAAAGCCAGCTTAGATTTGGGGTGCACATAAATATAACGGAGGCAGACATCATCCTAAAACACATCGGTCAATGTCTTTATGATGCCTTTCTCCTAAATTTGGGAATAAATCTCATAATGTAACCTTCAACTTCATACTGCATTTTGGTCATTGATTTCCAGCATGCTGTGATCACATTGCACAACCTCTTTGCTTCCCTGGCAAAATAGGAAAAAATAATCCAAAAGTCCAATGCCTCAGGAGCACTAGGAGTTCTATTTTATAAATACCAGAGCAGTTTTTGGATCAAATAGTGACAGTAGCAAGACTGACTGCAGAACACTATAGACCAGTATGCTACAACCTGAATACGTATTAGTGTTTTAGCACAGGTACTGGCACCTCCATCCACATGAAATTAGTTCTGGATAAAAGCCATGCAAGTCATTAAACAGAAAAGTAGCAGCTGAAATGCAGTTATGTGGGACTGAGTTGGTAAATTCTGCAATCTCACTTCTGTAAGGTGACCATTTTTACCAACTTTATAAGGCAATGGAGGAAAAAAAAATGTAAGCGGTGTTTCAGAGATTGACTCAGCTGAATGAATCAAATAGCATATATTATTTATTGCAGCTCTTGATTTGTGAAAATGTAATGCTCAGACTGTGCTCCCTTCTCTATTCTTTGGATTCTCAATTTCTTCAACATATTCTAGACATTTAGATGTGAATTTCAATATCTTTCATTTACATAGTATGTTTCATCATCCCAGAGCACTTCACGAATTTAAAAATGGAAAGTAGAAATTCTGAGCCAGATTGCAGCTGGCTTTTCTTACACATGCAGGGCCAGACTTTCCCCCTGAGCATCGCTCCTCCCAGCTGCAATCTATGCAATCTTCTTACTGCAAGAATATAATACACAAATACCACCTGGACAAAGAAGTGGCCAGAAAGAGGAAATATCATTGTATGATGCTTTATTTGACACCAAGTGCTTCCTGCAGAGGGGAGCATATAAACAATTCTCTTTGCTATATATTGGTATCATGTCCCTTGTAACCTTCTCACAAAAAAACCCCAAACAAATCACATATATGTTTGTGTGTGTATATGTGAATATAGGTGTGTGTACTTTCTTCTAAGCATGATTTAAAATAAAATAGAAAAATAAAACCTGGAGAATTTTCCATCAAGGTCTGCTGTCAATAACATGTAACAATAACACACAGTAGTTTAGGAGGAGAGTCTTCACTTGCTATTGAAGCAATCGGGGGATTTTAGAGAGGTGAAATGTAATTACCTCTTAGAAACTGGATAAAAATGCTTTCATTAGTTTCATTTGAATATTATCTTTTGTTGCAACTTCCCTGCAGACTTTTGCAGGTGTGAATTTTGAATTACCCACTGGCTGGAAAACATAATTTATAACCCTTTAAGGGTAACCTAAACTAAAAAAAGAACGATACATACAAGCTAATGCTTACAGACTTGGAGGGGTTTGAGTCTTTCAGCACTGAATAAGTGAATTAGTTCTATTGGTTAATAAGCATTTTCAATACTTATTAAAGGGACACCTAGTAGCAATGAAAATTCAGGAGATTGTATGTGCATGGAGTGTGCTATTCATATGGTTTCTCTGGTAGAGAATTTGGGTATTTCCTGTTGTATAGCCCTTTGAACAGCATGAACAGATATTTCTAAATTAATACGTCAACTGAAAAAAACCACAACCAACCAAACAACATATTCCTAGTGGAAATGAACTTTCGGAACTGTTGAGGAAAATATTTGTTGCATTTGAGGATGTCTTTGTGGAGCTAGAGCTTTCACATGCATGATGCTTAAACCAGCTTTCAAGAAGGAAAACTTGTCTTTCTTTTCATCTGCAAAACTAATCTGAAATGCATGTAGGTTTCAAAAATAAATAGACCTCTCACCGAGAGTGCTACCACTGCCTGACTATGGATTGTCTCTACTGCAAACACTGCTTTTCTCGGTGAGATTCAGGAGGGAAATGTCCATTTATGCCACTAGGATTTACATGTCTGAAATGCTTGTTGACATGTACAAAATACAAACGGACTGAAGACTAAACTCAGAGATGAGGTTCTACGCCACAGGATTAAAGTAATGGGAGCAATCTGAATGGAAAGCATCTGACACATTTTGGGGCCAGCTGTCTGTAAATTGCCCCTTCTGTGCTAAGGTACTGTGTGGTCTCTGCTTCACTGCGTCATGCTGCAGCCATGCTACAAAGGCAAAGCTGAAAGCCAATATTCAAATGAGGCCTGAAACCGAAATACTATTTTTCTCCATTAGAGGGTGGTCCCTCCTCATCATGGTTCAGTTCCACTGGCAGCAGAAGACCTGCAATGCAGTCAGCTGCGGCGCAGATGACACATGAATCAGGAGATGGCTGCGTCCTTCCTTCTCACGCCTTATGCTGCCTTGTGAACACAGAAATTAAGGAAAAGAAGTGTACGTGGCCACAGGCCAAGGATGCCCAAACATACATGCGGTACCTGTCTTCATGCATACATTATGTATGCACAGAGACGAGCGCACCTGCACACGTATGTATTTGTACCAATAAAGCAGCTTAAAAACAGCTTACAGCTTTGTCGTAGCAGCTGTAGCGAAAGGAACTGAATTCACCATTGCAATTACTCTTCTGTCAATAACATCTACTTGATTTCAGTCATTCTAATGAACTGTACACATTTTAAAAAACATTTGGCATACGTATATACATGCATACAAATAATGTATTAGAAATAAAAACTTTACATTAAGATAAAGTTGTGATTAGGAATTTGAAAGCCAGAGAATGCCAAAATGCTACTTGCCAAACAAATCTTGGTTCACTCTTTTGTTAGTCTGAACAATATAAAAAGCCTTTCACAACATGATTGCATTCATTATTGTAATACCCTAATTCCATGCAGGCAACTCTATTCATTCAGCGTGTTTTCAAGATTATATATACATGGAGTAGGATTCTGAAATGTCTTTTTACAGCTCAAAGTTAATAATAAGGAAAAATTTTCAATAGAGTTTCCTACTGTACAACATACTATGGAGTAAGTATTGCAATGAAATGTAAGAAAGAATTGCTGCTGGCATAATGAAACCACTTACACTTTGTATTTCATTAGCTTAATAGTAGCGAACTGTCTCATTCACAGCATTGCCTATTACAAATTGTACATGACGTATAAAACCCACAGAAAAGGGCTTTGAAGATTTGGGGTTTTTTTTGTAATGGTAAAACCCCCAGAATCCCCTTGAATAAGGGCCAAAATAGAGAAAGTTGATCCCCAAAAGAAGTTTGGACACTGAGTGCCCATGAAAGCAGACTGTTATAAACAGATGAAGGTAGAAGGGCAGGGCAGCAACGCTTCTGTTTTAAATTGACATTGTTCCATTAAAGGCACTTCAGACTAGCAGAGGGTCTGATCCCTCATCACAGCCTGCACCTACAAAGGCATTTAATTCTGCCAGAGTAATCTGGCAATGGAACCAATGAAATAGTGAAATGCTTCATATTGTGCACATATTTAAATACTTCTGATCAGACGCATAGTATTTATCTCCTCCCAGAAACAAGCTTAATGCCCAAGCAAACAGATCTGGTTTATGAATGTCAGTTTTACTGTCTAATCTACATCACATGGCCGCAAGTCCTAGCAGTATGTCCCCTATGAACGTTTACATGTGAGGATTTTTCACAAGGTTGTCATAATCACCTCACCTACATACAGAGAAGCAAATGTCAAAATCACCTCACCTACATACAGAGAAGCAAATGTCAAAGGTTTTGTTATGCTTAAAAACACCTATTTGGAAAAGATACCAATGGAGAATAGACATCTTTTTATCTCTCGCTGTCTTTATTATTCGCCCTCATGTTAGTGCTATAGGAGAGCATTGCATACGAAATATTTTCTAGATCCCTACCAGCAAAAATAAACAGGAGACATACATTTGCCTCACTAATTCTGTATGGTCAGATCTTGAGAACTAAACCAATCCTTTCAAGGTTGTTATTCAGCCTTCAGATTTCAAAGATGCACAGCATATGGGCTTGCTATCCATCAGCTCTGCCTGACTGTGAGCCTCAAACCTAACAAGACTGCACTTTAGAAACAGCACATGAGCATTTCCTTGTAAAGAGTACAGCAGAGTAGCAATAATTTGTGAAAAATGTAGATCTGCACCGTGCACGCTACAAAACAATTTATGCGGTAGAAATGTAGAGCGGTGATCTTATTAGAATAAGGCCATTCTTATTCAGCGAAAGACTCAGACAGCTGTTGTACGGACAAAGCTTAATATTCCTTCATTTCCCATGGAAGCCTATTTTTCAAGCCCACAATGTCCCCACTCCACTGAGTTACATTTAAAACTACCTGGAGAGCTTTTTCACGCAGAGCTTGTGTTACTCATTCTACATATGGTGCGAAGTTCACAGATGAGAAATGTGAGTGCCTAAAATAAATACTACATGAAACCTGAGATGTGTGAGGGCCCTTGGGAGTTCAGCAAATGAAATGCCTATCAGTCTCTGACACAGCAGACGCTCTCTACAATTGGCAGCTTCATGCTTCATTATGCATGGATCAGATATATAGGTATGGCCCCAGGCAAACTCCCTGGTTTAATGGAGAGGTGCATGCTGGGGAAAGGCAAATGTCATTTGCCCGTGAATTTGAAAGATGAGGGGAAAAGGGGAATAGAGTTGATTAATCAAATGTATGAGGGGTTTATTTTGTACCATTTATCCTAGAGTTTCCTCACTGAGAGTTATTTCTAGCATTATGTGTATTGCACCTTTTACGTTTTGTGGATTTGACAATGTTTAAAAATGTAATTATTCTTGTCCACCCAGCTGAACAGGTCCACAATAAATAACAAGCAGTCAGGTTTGTTACCTGCAGAAAAAAGAAAATAAAGATAAAATTTTTGCTCCCTTTTGTAATTCTTGGAATATGTTCCATGTTTACAGCACAAGATCAGCAGACAGACTTGCTGAAACTGTGCGGATTCTGATTGTGCAGATTCTATTAAACATCATTAAAACATATCATGCTGTCTTAATGAATAAAAACCATTCTAGAGACTCAGCTACTGGGTAGTAGTCATGGCTATTCCCTGTACAGGAAAAAAAAAACCCCACCCAAGTAACACATCAGTTTGCTTCACATACATGTAGTTCTAATTAAAAGAAACAGTGAAAATGGCAAATCCACCCTGATCCACAATTAAATGAAGTGGAAGGAAGGAGAGGGAAAGAAAAAAGGAGAAACTCATTACTGTCAATCTCTTAAGAAAGCAAAAAAGCCTAAAATGTTTATGGGAAAGGAAACTGTGTTTCGTCATTCCTGAGAAAATTATGACCCCGAGGGATCAACTGAGAAAAAGTGCTACTGAGTATTGGTGTGTCTCTAATGAAAACCCTTCTTTCCTCCTGCAGCGTTTTCATTCTGAGATTTCAATCACGATATGTTCTGTCATTTAAGCTTTAAAACATCATTGTAAAGCTTTTTTCTACCATGCCAGTAACAATCATCTCAGATTTCCTTTGGGGTCATTTATATGCATACATGCATATACATACATATATACGTGTGTGTGTGTGTGTGCATCTTTTTCACTGCAAACATTCCACAGAAGAATGGCATGGAATTGTTTGGAGCTTAAAACATGGATGAAAATAAAGCAAACCAAGTCTATAAAACTGAGTCTTAAGAAGATAAGCCTTCAGCAGCTGTAAAAAATAGAGTGACAGAGAAAGAAAAAGGAAAAGAATGCCACTAATGTCTCTCAATGCTCTTTCCGTGTGTTCAGACGAGTTATGGTTAGGAATGTAAAACTTGAATTTAAAGAAAGTGCATCTGGTGGAGATTAAAAAAGATAAAGAGGGGAAAATCAGTTTGATGTACACTTCAAAATGCTGCTCATAATATAGTTTGTTCTATTACTTGAAAAGAGGGTATCACTGTTCTTTTATGTCTCATTTTTAATCCTATGCTTTTAAAGTATCTTTTATTTGCTCCTATTTGAGGTGAATTGCCTCACTTCAAACCTTAAATCTAGTTTGAGGATTTTGACTTTAGAGTGGCTTCCTTTGAATATTCTTCTGAAGTTATATTTTATCCTCCATTTTACCAGTTCTCAGGTTTTACTGGGTAGTTGTGAATACGTGATCTTCCTTAGTGAGAATCACCTGCAGGCTCAGGAATGCACGTTTCATACTAAAGCTGCCAATGTGTTGTGTCAGGGTCAGGAGAGGGGTATTTTCTCAAGTTTGCTGAATTGTAAACATGAATATAGTCACACTGAGTCATGTAAACACAAACCCCACTTTATTGCTATTTTTATATCCCACACCATGATCCTATATCCCACACCAACTCTATCGTTATTTGCTGCTGCTGCAGAAAAACCCACCCTAATTTTGGTCAGGTTTGGAGCTTGTTAGAATTTAGAAAGTGAACTTCACTATCTAATTATGTACCCATAAATCCCTCTGAAATCAATTAGAATATTTATCTGTTGGTAAACTACTGAGTCTTTTATTAACAAGATGATAGAAAGAATGAAAAATTTCAACTTCTGCTAACACATCACTGAATGAAGATCATGAAACTGAACTCAAGGGACAAGAATACATAAGCAAAACATGACAGTCCTAATGGGATGTATGAAATACTTGCAACAAAACCTGAAACTCCTTTGGACTCAAGTGGACCTTGGGTATGGTACAATTTTTCATTAAAATTGCAAGGAAATTATGAGTTTTCAGGACTTTGAGTCCAACTATTATGGAAGGTCTCTGTGACAGTTCCAGTATTTTTTATGCTGTGTTTCAACATCACTTTGCTTGGTGAGGTATTGATGGATGACTGGTGCCTGTAGTTCAGAGACGGAGATAATAAAAAGTTAAAAGAAACTATGAAGTCATTGAGGCATGATCATCTGAGACATGGTGCTTCTCACCGCATTCATTTGTAAGTACAAAATTCAAGATACACACATGCATTGGATATGATTCTTGTTCACATTCAAGCAGAGTGGTGCTTGTCTTTCAAGTAGACATAAATTGAATTGACTTCAACATAAAACCACTTTACACTGCCAAAAGGATATAAAACGGCCTCAGTGAAAAGAAAATTCATGCTCTTAGGAAAAGCAAATTTTTATTTTATTTTATTTTATTTTAACTGAAAAAAAATTAACTATCTGTAGTCACTCAAACTCCTTTGGCATGTTTCAACTCACAGGCATATATGTTAGTAACGTACAGATCTCACTAATCGAGGGAAAAAGAACAGATATTTCTGGGCTATATGAGGTACCTGATTCAGCTCAGTCAATCAGCTCTATCAGACACTTAATTAACAGCCAAGTGTAGGATAAATGATATGGGCCTGGTGACCTGAACACCAAGAAATTTATGTGCAGAAAAAAACACTTCAGAGTTTATATATTTTAGAATTCTTGCTGAGAGAATAAAATGACCATTTAATATTTAATCTATTTTTTAAACAATAATATTTTTCCTAAACGGAAACCTATTATTCCAGTTTTCTGGATGCAGTCTTTTCTTTCATAACAGAGAGATCAACTGCAATGCTTTAAGTGAACACTACAACAGGACAGTCACCCATGCCATATACAACACAGCAGTTTTACAAATTTTAATGCAGATGGCATTAAGACAATGAGAATTGATTTGTGGAACAATGCAAGACCTTTGTAACTCCTTGGCTGCCACAACTAGTTCTCCTCTTTGTATCTCTTAATGATGCAAATTGGACTTCTCCCTCTAGTACAGGCAGCCTGGCTATATCTCCGTCGGTACCTGCAAGACTCAGCCACATATATGAAAGACAGTGTCCTGTAAATAAAGCACTCTTAGTCCTTATTGAGTCTTTAAGAAAAGCCCAAATTTGGTAAAAAATGTCAGGCTCCCAGCTTGACAAATTTTAAGCATGTCTCTTGCAGAAAATGTTTGAATAGATTCCCCCATCTTATGGAGAAATTTGGGTTTTGTCCCTGCTTTATGTCCTTTCTGCAAGCAATACCTCTCCTATTATCTTCCTCCACCATCCTCAGAAATTTTTTTTCTTTTTTTTTTTTTTTTTGACTCATGCTTTTTTCCTTGAGGTTTAGCGTGCTGCTTGTTCAGACTGATGCGTGTGACTGGCATTGGGAACTGAAATGAAGGATTGTTACACGCTGACGAGAGCACCCCTATTGCTCTGTGCATCCCATGCAGCAGCAGCGAGTGATTAATGGACTGACTGGAAGGGAGGTTTGTGTGCATGGGTGAAACCATCTTGTGTTGCTATCAGGATCTGGGGAGAGCAGCCAGAAAGCATCCACCTATATTTACATCCCTCTGTTCTGCCTCAAACATTTACAGTGTACCCCTTGCCTCAGTTTAGCCCTCTTCATTATTTTCTCTCTCTCCTAATCTCACTGCTCCTTCAAATATGTTTTTCTACTATCCCTCTCATAACCTCTAACCTTTGTTGCTGCTCCCCAGTGTGCAGATACATATGGTGAGGTGTTGGAAAGCTTTCTTTTGTCTATGAGCCAACAGCAAGCACTAACTAGGGGAAGTCCAGTACTCTTGTACTTGGTCTCAGTTGTGAATGCTCTTGGTTTAGGACACAATATAAATTATTCTGCTTGTGCAATTGCTTTAGCTGCCCCAGTACTGCTTAAGGAGAAGAGGAGTAGAATGGGAAATGGGATCAGCCCAGGAGACCATGCATGTGGGGGGATACTTAGGCAGGACATCATGATACTGAAGATACTTTAGGCTCAAAGATGAGCTGTTTCCCTTGTTCTAAGCTGCAACTGGAACCACTAAAACCTGCTGTCCATTATGAAGGAAGAGATAACTCTCTTTTTTTATCTTCTTCATACACAGTTTGGGAAGTACAACTCATCTTTTCACTTAGCCGTCATCACCAATCATGCTGCCCCTGTCCTGTCCCTTGTCCCGTCCTGTCCCCTTTGCTCTGAGCTCAGCTCAACAACGTTGTGAGCTAAACATATGTAAACACACACTCTGCTGCTCCATGACTGGTGAGCACAGCTCTACAGTTCCTGATTTGCAGGTTGCACCACCTTTTCACCATTAAATCAGATGCAGTTAAAATGAAGTTAGCAATTTTCCTAATAAGTAGAGTGAACTTGCTTGAGGGGCTCTAACAGCTGGCTTTCCATTTAATGTTGTCTTGTACCAGATAAACTTCCCTCAAACTGCAAAAATATTTATTTCCACCTTTTGGTGCTAATAACCTGAGTCACTCTCTAAAATGACTAGTTTCACAGTGCAACTGATACTTGTACTGAGGATCTTCACGCAGGACATGTAGAATACCGGTCACAGAACTTCTGCTAAGGAAACTAGTCTCACAGAGAGGGCCTTACCCTGAATCCTCTTGAGCCAGACAGGATTTTAAGGAATACCGTTAGAGGTGCCTTCTTATTGTTCTTTTGCAGGTTGACAACCCTACAAACTCAAAAGACTTGGCAAAATTCCCTCAGGAACTGCAATAATCTTTGTTAGTGTTAATTTCTCTCCTTCCTAAACATCTCCAGTGTAAATGTTCTCAACATACAACATTCTGAGACAAATAAGTATTGTCTGTACCAAGCAATATAAGCCACTGTTTTGCAGAGATCTACATTCCAAGGATATAAAAATGCTTATATTTAACACATATATAATATTATATCAGTGCCTTTTCATTTACTGTAAAAGAGGCAGAAGCCATCCTTACAATACTGTTCAAAAGGTCCTTCCTCAGGTTTCATGATTCTTTTTGTATTATGTATCAAAATATTTTAGCTGTTAGTTTCAACCTTGTTCTAGTTGCATTGACATATGATCTCAAACCAGCACAATTCGGCATGTTTTGAACAAAGTGCCATTCAGTTAGACTGTAAGCGTGGGGTGAGATTGGTGAGATTAAACAAGAATAGAAAAAATTATACCCTTTGTAATGAGGTGCTGTTTTTCTGTACAAATGACACGGGTCTGCCATGGCAGCTGACATCAGCAAAGATGTCAAACCTCTTTGCTGAGCAAAACTCAGTACAGAATACAACTTGCACTTCTCATTTACTAGCCTTGTTAAACCTCTAATCAGTGACACAGACACTTTCGGTAATAAGATAACTTCTGCAGAAAAAGTTGAATGTCTGCCTCTAGAATGTAGTAAAATAGATTTCGTTTCACCTAGTATCAACACGAATATTACAAATTCAATTTACATAGCTGCTGTGAGACACGTGCAGGGAAATCTGCTTCTAGGTCTTTAGAAACAGCTTTTGTCTGTTCCCATGATATGACATTATAGTAACTGGAGTTACATTGTGTGTAACATTAGAAATGGATGAGTAAGCATTAACTCATTAGAACTCCAGAAGGATGTAGCTTTTCAGGGTAGTTTGGAGGCTGTTGCTCATGAAATTGTTTCAATGTTCCTTACTACAAGAATGCCACTGCCATAGGAAACTTCAGTGTGGTTTTCCTCTTTGTTAATACATCTATTGATACTTCAGTAATACATAAGTATGAATGAATGGGTTGATGGAAAAGAGAGAAATAAATGCTGTTTATTCACATTCTGACCTTGCAGACATTTTTCACCTCTGCATTTGTAAAAGATTAATTCTCTGATCACCACCTCTAATATGGCAGAAGGTCACCCATGAAAACGGCCAGCCCCCTCAGGTAACTTGAGAACCTAATGGACTCCCCTTGAGAAGGGATTTGCCAAAGCCTTCCCCGTAGCCAAAGTATTTTTTCTCACAGCATGCAGGATAGGATAGGTTAATTTGTCCTCTACTCTGAATTCCCTCAGAGTCTGGGGTGGTGGTGGAGGTGACCTGTTTTTCTGCAGAAACCATCTGCAGAGACCCCCTGACACAGTGTTAGTGCTGGCATGTCCTGGGCATGCTAAAAAGCCAAGCAAGTGCTATTACAGCACAGAGAAATGAGTAAGACATATGAAGGAAGTCCCTTCTGTCTGTAACTTTCCGAAGTGTCCTTCGAAGTGTCCTTCGAAGTGTTTTTTCTGTCTTACCATTAGTAACAGTACTGGTTGCTAACAGCTAAAAGACAAATAAACAAAAGATACATAAACCCCCATACCTGTGATAGAACAAATATGTGCAGCTGGTACAGAGGAGCACTTGTGGGACAGAGCTGTTCTGCATTACTATTGAATTTGCCACCAACTCCTTTCAGTTACTCACTGAGCAATGACAACCTGCCAGTCTGGGTTAACCCCGAACCACATTAGGGGTCCTTCTTCATCTAAACACTGCCTTGGAACCAATATCGAAGACATTTACATTGTGGGTTTTTTTGCTTTTTGAGCAGAATTACTGGATTCAACTGCAAAGTAAAGATGTGGTGGGAATGTATCAAATCACTTAATTGGAAACAAAGGAGAGCAATACCAGTCGACGAGTATGTCCCCACCTTTAAATTGATAGTTTGCTCACCACATGGTGATGGTGAGCTCCTTGTAATCCAGGATCTTTCTGTTTCTTGTCCCTTCTGACCATTGGCTGCCTGAAAAATCAAGTCCCTTTACCAGAGCTGTCATCTCTCTGGTCCTCCCCTAGTGTCCCCAATCTCTGCCTTTGACTCTATGAAGTCTCTACACTCAATTTTTTCTTTTTCTTTCAAAGATCTCCTTAATCAATGCCATCTCTTCCAAAACCCTTCCCATGCCAGACCTTTTATGCTCCACCTTGTGGGTTCACTCTAAAACAACTGTTACCCCAGGGACTTATCTTCATCAAGTGCACCGCTCCCCTGCTTCAAATCCCTTCAATCCCACCTTCTTGCTCCAGTAACATATTCCCTGAGTCCACCAGGATCTCCATCAGTATCTACAGATTTTTCAGAGCCTTTCTTAGTCCATAGGTTTAAACTTCCTTCATTCCTATAGCCTAATGAGTCTTGCTACCAGATACCCTTAAGGAACACACGTGACCAAGCCCATTTCTCTCAGCCAAGATGCTGCTTCTGCAGTAGTGCCACCTGCAAAAGCTGAGTTCTGGTGGAATTGGTGATCTTGTGCAAACACAACCATTTTAGGAATTAATCTTATATATAAATATCAACAGGTAACAGAAGAGTTAGGACGTAAAAGAACACAAAACCGGGGAAATGAAGCTGGAAATGCTGGCATGGGTAGCTCCGTCTGCTTGCATCCCCCAGCACGTGAAGGAAGGTTGTGCACAAGGAAGGAAGGAGGGCTGGACAGAGGGCTCGTCCGCAGACCTTGCTGCCCAGTGGAGTGCCTCTGCTGAGGCTGGACCTGTGCTGGAGGCCGCATCGGAAGGCTTGCGGGAACAAGGCCTGGGAGGTCCTGAACCATGGTAAGGCCTTGTACGAAACACTCCAGGGCTCAGACTGACAGAAGTGTTTACAGTAAGCCCAAATGCAGATGGGTTACTGTAGACCAGCTGACGTGCAGTTGCTCATTCTCCCAGAGCATTAGGCCCTTAATGAGCCTAAGCGTTCACTTTGGGTACTGCTCTCAGGTAAGAACTGTTGCCAGACCTCTTATTAAAAGAATTATTGTTTCAGCACTGGAAACTCTGGTAGTTTTATTATATTCTGGACACAGTTAATGTATTTTCTTCAAAGTTGAATGAAGGCAAGAAAGAATAATTGTGAATATTTGATCCAGATTCACCAATACTCTTCATCTACCTTGTGCTAGCCTGAAGCCATAAAGAAGTTCTTGACCGGCCACAGCACAACAGACAGCACAGATTTACTATTTCCTTGCACCACTGGAGTGGCACAAAACAGTCAGGACCTGCCAGTGAATCTCACTCCTTTGTCATGTTAGCATTTCAGTTCAGCTATACCAGGTCCGAATGTTTCACTATTCACAGAACTGCAAAATTTCAAAACTGATTTGAAGACATTCGTATGACACATAGAAGTCTGAGGTACGCAGGTTTGAAATTCAGATTACAAATAACCATGTTAAATACTTTACAGATCCTCATTTGGGTACAATGCTGATACACTTCACTTTAATGAATTTCTAAATTGCAGGAATACTCTATAAAAGTGAAAGACAAAAAATAACAGCATTCTATAGCTGTAAGTACTATTCAAACAGCTCTAATTTCTGTATAGCTCATACTGTGGTATTCAGGTTTTATGGGCTTCCAGAGAGATCTTCAGCTAGAATTATTGTTGATCTTTACAGTACATGTCCTGACACTGAAATTGATGTGTACTCATATTTAATTTTAATGGCATTGAAGATGATACTTATGTTGCTGTAATAAGTATTGTCTTCAGGACTCATAGAGCTTAACGCTGGATCAGAGCTCCCATTTAAGTATCAGTGCTAATGCTGCTAATACCGATCCTATTAAACTGCACATAAACTTCTTTAGACACTTAAAAGATACACATCTCTTCAGTGGTAGAGTTCAGTATTCATTTGGACTGTTTTGTCAGGGGGACAGTAGTATCTAGGTTGCTCACAGAAAATAATATGTTTGCCTTTACATTTTCCCGCTTTCTAGCAAAATATTGTGAATTATTATTCCTTATAAAAGACAGGCTTTCAGGAAATGGGATTGCTAGGACTGAAACTTGCAGTTCTAGATAGCTGCAGATACTTGCCTGCCAGTTAGCTAAACCTGTTTCAGACACTATCAAGCTTCCTGCAATGGGGTTGATAATGTGGTAGCATCTTATAAATAGAAAGTATAGATTCATCCTAGATTTTGTTACACTCACTGCATCTGTACATGGGACACAACAATTCTGTAATGCTTCTACTGCAACCTTCATTAGTTTATGGATTGCATGTGCCTTCAAGGACAACTATTTTCAGTACTCGAAGAGGAAGAATATGCAGTGAAAACATGGTAGGGCAATTTTTTGGAAAGAAAAAACAGCTCACCCACCTTAACAATTCTTCGGGAAAGGACTGCATTGCTAATACCCACAGGAACTTGGTGAAAGCCTCTGTCTCACACAGAGGCGTGATATACCTCATCGCTTTCCACTAAGTGCCAAGATGGCAATATCTTGTTTGGCTGCGAGACAACGGTTTCAGCCTCTCCCCTCCCTTTGAGTGCAGACCTCAGTGGGAGCCTGCACCTCTCTGTGATGGGCATGAGAGAACCAAATACATCACAGTGCCATGCAGTGGCTGCCAGCCTACAGGGTTTCTGCAGGAGCTCAGCAGCCATGTCTTCCTCAGCCACTGCCTTGACTTTGGGACCAGCAGTTCTACGTCATGATACTCAAGTACCGGCCAAATTAAATGAGACTTTGTAGTTTTCCTGCACACACCTTGAGAAGAATATGAACAAATGACTGAGTTATTGGGCTGGAAAAGCCAGCTCTAGTTTCCTCCCCTTTTTATTTCATGCATTTTGTGCCATTTCAGGTGTGCAACAAAATTGGCTGAATTGGGCACGGCCTCACTAGTCCCACAAAAACTGTCAGGTGAAGAACAAAACAGCAGACAGCTATGCTGGCTGCATGGACCATAGAGAAGCCAGTATCATGGATGGATCAGACTGTATTTACTGAGGTCCCAAATCTTTTGTGGTTACATATATGAGTGCAAAGTTTGAGTGAATTCTTTCGCACTTACTGGGCTTGCTTTGGTTGTCTTCTTAAGGTTACAAGCTTCTGAAAGATCCAAATTATGTCCCTTCTTACTTGTTTCAAAAGCATAGTGAAGAGAAAGCAGCTCTGAAAAACTTGATGGCATTATAGTAACAAAATAGGATCACAAGACTGCTTAGCATTTTTGTTCCCAATTGAGAAAATGTCAGCTGCACTAATGTCTGAAACTCCAGGTGATCAGAAAAATTAAAGGCATCAGCCATGGCAGATTGAGGTTTCTGACCAGATTATTTTCTGAATGTTTTGCAATGTAGTTAAAAACTCCCTATACCCCTTATCCTACATTCAGTTATTAGAAACCAGTGATAATACCAAAATGCAAAAGACTGTATTCAAAGAACCTCGTTACCTGTCAGTTGTGTGTATGGAACCTTAGGAGGAACGATGTAAGGGAATTGCAAATGCCTGTCACACCGGGAATACGGAGACGACTGCCATCCTCTGCCTATGGGAAAGTATTTGAACATCATGTGTCAGCACCTTCAGTACCTTTTAAGGATACTGAACAAAATTGAACAAACTGCTAGTCTGGGCATTTCTAATTAGATGTGCAGCACAGAAATATTCCAAATAAGAAAGGGCATCTGAATCTGACTCATAGCAAGCTGCACATGTTATTTAGTGAAACTGCTTACTACAGTTAGCTGTGCAATACTATTATATAACTTCTTAAAATAATTTAGTTGCAGTGTCTCAGATCTTCAGCAAAGGTGCTGGAGTGTAGCAGGGACAAAAATTATTAAGGATTTAAATCAGAGAAAATCTCGATATCTAAGATAAAAAGGAGGTGTATGAAAATCCTAATGTGAGGTACATCTATCTAAATTCTGAGAAGTCTGAACTCCAAAACCAATTCCGCTTTTCTCTTTTACTCTGAATTTCCCTGAATACCTAGAGGTACACATTTGCAGATGCTCAGAATTTGCTTTGTTCTGGAAGGGATGATGAGAATGCATTTGGCACATCCTTAAGCTAGCCAGCTGGGAACCAGAAACTACATGTTCCTCCCCCTGCCCTCGTGTCCTTGGAGGGGCTCACATAGATAAAAACAACCTCTAAGAGCCTAATGTAACAGAAAAGCAGTCAGGGAACTTAAGTAGAAATGGAAAGATGGTCATGAAATCCAGTCATCATTCCTAAAACTATATAAGTTTTTGTGAATTGTTTATAAATATATATATAACATTTGTATGTATTTTCCTCATTGCTTTTTAATATTAAATTCCAAAATAGCTTTGGCATTAGAAATCAGAACATGTACTTCTCTCAAGCCTGTATGATACACTAAGCTGTAACTATCAGCATGCATACATGCATTCCTGTCTGGATTTTGTTTGTTCCTTTCTTCCTCTGTGGCCTAATAACTACAAAGTAAGCATTAAGAATGATACCTTGCTCCCCTACTCCCATAAAATGGCTTGCAAAATGACCTTTTAAAACTACTGTTTTACAAGTTACTTCTTTCCAGGTTAATGCCATTAGATGGTCCGTCATCTGGTGCAACAGATTAAGTAGTGTCCCACCACCAGAACATGCAAATGCCTGTTCTAGGAGGGCTTGGTGGAACCACTGCTCTTACACCCTAACGTGTTTTCACCAGCCGTAATTGCAGAGATCAGAAAAATTACTCACAATGAAAAGTAATGTCTTCCCTGCAGCCCTCTGTCTGGTGCCAAGACACCGCAGAGAGTTGATAATCCTCCTGTAGCTATAGTTGTTCCGACCCACTATCTGCCAATGGCTGCACTTTGGCTGTAATAAAGCTAGGCATGTCCCTACTCAGAAAGTTGCTTTATGTCACTTTCAGAGGCACATAAATAATCATATAATCCAATCTCTAGGAGGCAGACAACTGCAATGTGGTTTTTTGGTGCAAACAGGAATCTACAAATTAAAATTTTGCAGTATCTCCAAGGTGCCCCCTGTGCTATGGGGGTGTCGCTGTGCTACAGACCTTGCCCTAAATCTTTTTGGTCAGAAATGAGATATTTTCCAAATATTACCACTGAGATAAATAACTTAGAAATTGTATTGCATTGTTATTTTTGAGCATAAAGTTGGGCAAAGCACTATATGCATAACCATGTTATTTCTAGGAAGGATACTTTCCATGTCTAAGTAAATACCATTCTGAAAATGTGCTTATGCATTAGACAGGCAACAAGCAATTTGTAGCTGCCAATTTTCTTAAGCTATCAACTTGAGGCACCAAAATTGCCTTGGACTAGTTTGTTTTGCAAAAAAGATTATTTCTTTTGTTTAACATGCAGAAAGCACATAAAATAATCTGTCTTTAAAAAGACACATCTTTCTCAATTTTCAGTTTTACTGCACTTCCATTCAAGTTGGAAGAAATCTGAAGCAAACAGGGGTAAAAGATCCTTCCTGTGGGAGTAAACTATATTTACACCCTCTATCAAGCCTTTTTACTGTGTCAGAACAGTCTAGTGTAATCAGAATCAGGTGTTCTTTTCGCCTAGTGGTTTTGTGCTTGCTCTACCACACGATTCTCTTTTGCTTTTGTGAAATACCTTGAAGAACTCCTAGCTAACAGACATGATTCTTTGGTGCTGTGTATTTTCCTACTGATACCTTCTCCTACCATTCCAAATTCTTCATTTATTTATTGTTTAAGGCAAAGTTTGGCTTCCTAGGGCCCAGTGAGATGCAGCGAGAGAACGAAACAGGCATCTTAAGAGAAGGGATAAATTGCTGTCTGAAGGTACCTGTCTCTCTTTGTAATTTAGAGCAGAAACCTATTAAAATAACCTAGACCTGACACCTAAATTTTGGATGGCTGAAATTTGGTGTGAGGTGCACCACTCATGGAATTTCTCTACAACTATTTAGCAATTATAAAAAGAATGAAAATGAACATAAATTTTCACCTCTCCTAAGGACCCTAAATATTGCACTCCTAAAACTGTCCTAGGCATCCTCAGGAAAATCAGTCCAAATTGTGGGAAACCCTCACAGGTAATGCAGTTCTCCCTGTGCCATCTTGGGATCCCTTGGGCCATGTGGTAGGCTGAACCAAATATAAAACTCAAGTTTTCTTGCATTTGAGCTGCTCCTATTTACAAGAAAAAGGAACAGGGATATAAAATTAAGGAAGAAAAAATTCCTCTTCCAGTTAAAGAACAGCAATAATACAAGTATGTTTATGGAAACATCTGAGACTGGCCAGGGAAGGAGCCAGGCTGTGACTTTGAACCATTGGAGCACAGGGAACTGTTTAGAAAGGAAGACTTCTATTCCTGTCATTAAATTTAATACTCTGCAAGTAAGACCTTGAAAGTAACATAAATGTTGTAACTTAAAATTCAGCAAAAAAATTTGTCCCTTTGTTGCCCAGAACCAAAATTTTGAAAGAAAAAGCAAGTGGGTTTTGCACTATGACCAACTGATTAATAAATCTCAGTGCCAGCAGGTAAAGGTGAGGGAATAAGTTCAGGAGCTACTGATCTGCCACAGAGATAGTCCCAGAAATTAGCCCTTTCTTCCCACTTATGACAAGAGATCTTCAGCTAAAACATATCTCTGATTACAACAAGAGGCTGAGTAAAAAATGGAAATGAAACTGGATTTCATTTTGTTCCTCAGCCTTCTCCAAGAATCTGCTTGGGGAAATGCATTAGACTGTCTATCTGTCTGTGTGTGAAAACTGGCAGGGTAAACAGGCTAATCAGCTCCAACCATGCTTTTTGCAATCAGAATCTCCTGAGAATTGCACACACTTTTTCCACCCTGCTTCTTCTGAAAATAAGCACTCATATTACACAGACAATCTGCATTGAATTAGTGACAGCTCTGGGTGAGCACCAACCCACCCAATTTAGGCAAGTTGGCTTGTCGGCTTTGTTTTTTAAATCTGTGCAATAACACATGTGCCCCTTGCAGTATTGCCTGGCTCTTTGGAGTATTATGCCCACGACATGGCATATTCAAGCAAGAAGTTGGTTAGCTCAAATTATTTTTATATCAGCATTCAATTCTTGACCTCTTCCTTTCCCAGGTACCAGAACCTGATAACTAACAAGATACCACTGTACCTTGACAGTGTTTGTCATTAGAAGAAACTGTGAATACTTGTAGCCAAGACCTTTACTTACAGGTGGGCAGCTGCCCAGGGTGAGAGATGTGGGGAGCAGCAATACCCCCTGACAGCCACAGAACCCCCTCCCTGACAACCGGCATCCTGACATGGCACACATCCTTTGTGTGCCTCTGCCACACGTTGCTGGGGAAAAAGCTTTGCAGGACGATCACATAAAAGGCGTGGTGTCACCTGGGGAGCTCCACTGCAGATTTAGCTGGTTTAGCATTAATCATGGTGTCACAGAATTTTGCCTTCCCTGTCAAAAGGTTTGAGGTGATTCTCCTGCAAGTAAACCCTGCCTGGGAAGACGTATAGTTTCGGTAGTTCTGCGATAGAGAGACAAAACGCAGTTCATTCCCCCCTTTTTGTGCTAGTTTTTATGTATTTATTGAGTTGTGGTGCCTCCATTCTGTATTCTTTGTTAGGGATGTTAAACATAATCCTGGTAAGATTTAGATGAAGCCACACAAGAGAGCTGGAATGCCTCAGGTGGCTCCCACAGCACTGCTCCAAGGACCTGTGCTCCAGCTGTGTACAAAAGTGTGTTGCATGCTGGACGATACAGCCCTGGCCTTGATCGTTCCCATAAAGACACATCCTGGGGCGCACACAGCCTGCAAACTGTCCACATCTGCTTTTCCAATGTAAGGAAATCCAAGCTCCTGGGCTTGAAGCTGGGCTGCGAACAGGTTGAGTTAATAGGGTTGAAGGCAAGCCACAGGGCTGCCTGCCTATATTGCTGACTCAGCCATAAGCATAAACGTCTTGCCTGCCAGTATAAACCTTGCTCCTTTTCTTCTCCATTCCTGATTAACTCAGGTGTTTTTTCAGTCAACTGGGTCATGGAGATCCCTTTCAGAAGCAGCCAGGTTGTACTGAGAGCCTGGACAATTAACTGAAGTTATTGAACCCCCAGACAATGGGGTGATTTCGTGAGGGCTGTGGCAACACCTGGACGTCTTTGAGGCTACAGTTCTCAGCATCCATCAGTGTGATTTTTAATTTATTAATCACCTCAGGCACACATAAAAGCAAAGTGCCTGAAAAATTAGAGAGCCCTATTTCATCAGGGCTTTTTCCTATATCATAATTATAATGATTCTGTGTTGCTATTAAATCCTTAAATAGAGTTTGCTTTCAACAAGGTTTGACTATCTGTGTAATAATGTTGGTTTTGATTGAGTGCTGTGACTGCAAGCTGACAATGTTGCAGGGCCATCGCAGTAGGTGGAAGGATGCTTCTGCACCCCACTATGCTAAAAGGCACCTTTTATATTTATTTCCACACTGCCCTGTTATTTTACATGTTCTGGTTGGAGGCATATATATTCTGTTATTCCTCCAAAATCTGAGTATACATACACAAAGAACATAAGCCAGCCTGTGAATGGCAAAATGTGTCCCCTCTCCTACTCACTCTTCTTCCATTGAAGAATCACAGCCCACCCTAGACAATATCAATGAAAAGTTCTACAAGCAACTTGCAGCGAAACTGTAAAAGCTACAGATGTATCCTATCTGCTTTTATATATTTCTCTTAGGGAACAACTTTGCAGTAAAATGACTGTATGGGCTAGAAATCTGAGAACATGGCTAGCAGGCATCCCACTCATTTTTTAATGGAACAGAACAGATGCCCCTGCCACCAATTCTTCAGTGTCAGTCATGCCAGCAAAACCAAGGCTGTAGAAGGCTTCCCTACCTGTACTACTTTCATCTGTTATGGGGAGATATCCCTTAGAAAAGAATTCAGAAAATAGCAAAATTGACTAGTACTAAAGAACTGCTTATCTGTTAAGACTACGTATAAGAAGCATTCTTCAGCCAAGATGCCACACATATTAAAATGATTATGCACAGTGGCTGGTGATAGGTACCCATTTGTGAGAGTGAGATAATGTATTACTTTCCCCAAAGTAGGTAGACTGCTTATTACATTTAACTTGCCATCTGTGTCTTCTGGCAGTGCCAGGGACAAAACAAATTGCCTGGGCTTGGGCCATATTGGAACAAGAAATGAGGTAAACAATGACATAAAAAAGTAATTCTCTGCAATGGCTTTTCTTTTTACTATGTCATTTTAATATACTATTCCGTACATGTAAATTATGTGTGATAGTCATAAAAGGCTCTTGCCTTGAATTACTTACATTACTTGCTGGTCCTTTCAGGCTGTTAGTATAACTGGTATATAGGCAAACTGGCAAGCCATATTCATTTAAGTTGATTGATAGATCTGTCAGGTAAAAGACCCTGAGGTTTTGAAGCTTCTGGTGTAACCAGGTTTGGGGAGCAGTGTATGGTGGACATTCACACTACTAGAAAAATACATACTAAAGCAAAATATATACCTAGTTAATTTTAAGGCAGCATAAGCTGAAATTCAAGCAAGTCAAGAAAGGCATTGGCAGCTTTTAGGAATGTATCACTTCACAATGTAAGAACTGGGTCTAAAGTCTTTTGTCCCTGTCACACTTCAAACAGAATTCAAACACCAGTAGTCTGGAAGACTGCTGTAGGAGAGCTGTGGGGACTGTACTCATTGGTGCAGAACTAACTGATGGACCACATACAAAAAGTAGGAGTTGAGCACTTAAATCCAAAACTGGACTTCTGGCACGGAAGTCCAAAATGACACGGTTCGTGAAGACCTACCTGCACACCAGGCTTTTCTGCTTTAAAAAGAGCAGGTTCATATAATCAAGTGATAATAATCAAAAGATTTATGACTTCTTGTGACTGTGCTTATCAACTCATCACTCCTGCCTAATCTTAGCTGGTAAACTTGGTAGAAAAATGCTGTTGGTGGGGGCCTTAAAGTGATCATTGTAGTAGATATTTTTGAAAATATGTCATTGTTAACATAAGATCAAGAATCATCATAAAGAAAGTAACAGCTGCTGTTCCTTTTTAAAAGGTTGGACAAGGGTGTAGGTAGTATGCAGTGGCCTAGCTGTTGCTTTTTTTCCCTCCTCAGTTTGAGTCAACTCTATTATACTGTCTGTCATCTCCATAGCTGGAAAAAAACTAGACACAGCTTCTTCTACCTTTCTGTGCTTCTCCCTGTTATAACAGCTATGGCAAGGCTGGGGGGAGCAAAGCACCAATGGCTCCACTACCCTGACTGTTTGACTACCATCACCAAAGAGAAATTAATAAAGGCATAGCTGAGAAAATGGGAGAAATTCTCTCTCACCTTCCCTTTCCCAAGCCCCTGGTGTAAAAGAAGTGTTAGGGTGGCCTGAGACTCATTGAAGTAGGAGTGCATCTGTCAATTCAGCCTAGCACTTGTAATTGGACTCACGACTCTTTCTTCATGCCTGAGAGCAACACACTTTGCCATTTGCGCAGTCATCTACGCTAGTCCAAAGGGGTAGATAAATCAACAGTCTGGAAAATAAGGCTTCATGCCTGGTTTATATTCATTTTGCATAGGTACAAATGACTGTACAAGTGCCAAATGATAAAGCATCAGCTCTACATAGGTGTTAAATAAACAGCAAATAGTCTCCACTTTATTTCCAAGTATAATTAGTTTGATCAACCAGAAGAAACTTCAGTAGAGCTCATAGCTAGTAATATATGAAAATGAACAGCATTTTTATTAAACATAAAATGCATACATTTCTATAATGTCTGAGTTCAATAATGTCTGGGATTGATATAATTTGTATTAATCATAAAAATTCACAGATATTGAATGTTTTTCTGCAACAGTTAGAATATAGTATTGTTAACTAAAATCAATAGTTAATTGAATTATAACACCATGATTAGATTACATGACAGCCATGTACTTACTTGTCAGTCAGCTGTAACTTGTGTTAATAAGATTCACTGAGCTCATTATCTTTTGTAGACTGTTAATTTCTGAAAAAAGACCTGTGAACAGAAAAGACGTTGTCTTGTTAAGCAAATGCCAGATTGTTATTGAACACTCCACAGGAATAATGAAAAGAAATAATTTCCAGAGAGAACCTGAAATTATTTGATTGACCTTTATGATTTCTACTCCTTAACACAGAAAAAAATGGAAAAGGAAAATCTCCAGACCCAGGTACTACTAAAAGCCTTTCAGGCTTTTAATGGGGTGAGGAATAATTAGTCTAGGGAACTGCCTATGACATATACAGATTTTTTAGTTTCTTAATGGATGGCACCCACCTCAACTCATGCCCACCCAGTAATGGACATGAAGTGCCTTAAAACATATGGCCAAAAAAAAAAAAGCTACATGAACCATGTAGTTAAGATTCTTACTATGCAGGTCACTGTATGATAAACTTTTATTTTCTGCCCTCCCATGACACACTAGACAAACAGCAAAGAAAAAAAATGGTTCCTAAGACTCTGACCTTGGGAAGATAGCTACCTGTTCCAGCACCTGGCAATCACTTCAACACCTAGCACTGGAAGGACTCACCAGCTAAATGTGAGTTTCTCAGTATCGTGAGGTGCTTCAGAGCACTCCACCCAGCGTATGGTCTTGTGGCTAATCCCCACTGCACCTGAGGAAGAAAACCAGGCTATGGAGAAAAGGAAAAATATTATTTTCTTCACTTTTCTTCACTTTCTTACATGTGACCTGAAGTATATAGCTATTTCAATATAAATATATGACTAAAATGTTTTTTCAGTGTAAATATATGACTAAATAAGCATTGATTACATCCCTTTCAACTCCGTTTCAAGAATATCAGAAAGTCTCATGTTCAAGCTTTCATTTTGAACACCAAGTCACCTATAGTGTGTCATACAATCATTTGTATAGACTTATCAGGCTTCATCTTGAAATAATTTAGGTCCCCACCACTCTCTTTGAAAGGTTACTAAAACCTGTGGACATGTTATGGTTATGAAATTTCCTGTAATTTCCAGGACCAATTTTCTGACCAATTTTATAGTCTTTGGGTTTTTGTTTGTTTGTTTTATTTTTCTTTCTCTCAATATTAGAAATGGAAGTTTTTCTTGTACTTGGTCTGCAATAGTTTGACTTCTCATTTTTCTTCTGTACCATTTCACCACATTTCTGTTGCACTGGTCCACAAGGTGGTCAAGCTCTATATTTTGGGGTGGTCCATCAGATTGCACCAAACACAAAAAGCAGGCTTTTCATTTGCCTTGAGAGAGGCTATCATTTTGGTCATGATCTCTCCTTCAACCAGAGGGTAGAGCCTTTCCTGCAGCACTGAGCTGGTCACTAATTTCAATATTAAAAAGCATTGGCCCCAAAATCTTTCTCTGTAGGCATCTCTATTTTCTGATAATTCCTTCTCAGTACAGCCCACTGAGGCCTACCCTAAACAGTTCTTTGTCATCTTTACAATTCTTACATTAAACCTTGTCTTCACCTTAGACTGAATTGCTTGCTCAGTCTTTATCTTGATCTGAGTTGCTCGGGGGCAATCTGATCTGAAATGAGAAACACTGTCTTACTGAGATCTAGTGGCACCAAGTTTGTATACATTCCTACTCCCATTATTTTCCATTAATAGAAGTTTTGTTACTTCTGAGACTAATGGCTCATCTATAAGTTGATAGGACATTATCCACTGGTCTTTCCTGGTGAAGAATCACCTGCTGTGTTCAAGTTCAGTTTCCTAATACCTGCCAACTTCTAAGATATGCATTACTGCAAAGTGATACAATCCATTATGGTACTTTGACCTAATTCCAAAATCTGGGTTTTTTTGCCTCGGGAGGTGTAGTTCCACATGCCGGTTTTGTGACATTTAATGAATTACCACTCAGCTTCATATGTCTTTCTGTAGCAGATCTTTTTTCATGAACTTCTCACTGTAGAAAGCCCACGATGGCAAAGCTACTCACAGAAAGCTTTGGTCTGGAATGATCTTACATGGCAATTTCTGACTAAGTTTAGGACTGGTAAATTTTGCATCTTCCGATGTGCTTTCCTCAAAGGGTTTTGTTTCACATACCAACCATAATGTTATCAAGGCCTCTATAAATTAATGGAATTGCAAAGTATACTCTTCAGCTTCAAATCATTCACAAACTCTTCTATATTTTCAACTGTTTTGCGTACCTCTTGGTAAGAAACATCTCTCTCTCAGATGTTTCATTTCTACAGAGAGTGCAGTATCCTTCAGACTGTAATACAGTTTGAGAGTTGCCTTCTTATGACTCAATTAAGTGAAAACTATAAAAACATCAAGTGCTTCAGAGCAAGACGTTGTTAGAAATAGGGCTGAGTGTTTTCCTTTTGCTTGCACTTGATGGTGCAAACAGAAATTCAAACACTGGTGATATTATCGATCTATGAAACAATGGTTGAATCATTTCATCTGATATTTCACCAAAATATGCATGATTTCATCCATTATCAGTATGGTTGGTATTTGGTAAAGTTAAAAAGTGATTGAAAGCAGGCTTTGACTGCAGTAAAAAAATAATATTAGCAATGTTCTCTATATACCTGGTGTAACTAAGTTTAGAGTCTCAGTCTGCAAATACAAAGCATTACTTACAGAAAATGAAGATAAAAATTTGTCAAATAAACCATCATTTCAAAAATTTTCTTTAGAACCTCTTAGCTTAATCTGCACACATCTGTCCTACTCAGCCCTCTGGAATAGTATATCTAAGAAACAGTCTGTATTTGTAATGAGAAAGTTATACAAAATTAATTATATATTTCAATTTCAGCACTGGAAACAATGTAAATTAAAAGACTTTTCAATGACAAACAGATGATTCTTCTTCTTTATATAATTATCCATTTTTAATTGGAAGAACATTCTTTGCCTTTTACAACAAGAACACCTTGTATATATTATTCTTTATAAAGGCAAACGGGAAACATAATACTTACTATTGCAGAAATAATTCAACTTTGCTTTATTTTCTTTACAAATTCTCGGGTGATTTGGGGGTATTTAGTCAGGTCACTGTAACAATCCACCCCAAGTCAGGCCATCAAGTTGCCTGGCAACCGTATTCGGGATTGACAAAGGCAAGCCACCTTCCCATTTTTTTTACCTCCCCTTTAAAATCAATATGACAAGCTTGATATTGGTGATGTGAGATTAGCTGAGAAAATGCATGAAATTGCTGGAGAAGTGCATTGCTCAAGATATTCAATTTCGAAGGCTAGGTCCAAGCACATCACTCTCTTACAGCTCTGTCATTATGGTTTTCCCTACCAGCAGCATTTGTTAAAGTATTATTTACAGAGATGCTATTTCATTTAGTGCATGTGCTTCATCTCAGCACTGGTGTTTCTTTTTCTATTCTTTTTTTCTTGGGGTGAGGGGGGGGGAGTGGGGAAGAGGCTGTTTCATTCAGAACTGAGCAAGATGAGCTTGTGTTTCATAACAATATCATTATGATGTTTTGTATTGAGCAATTGAGTTTAGTGTCATTAGGAAGAAAAATTGATCATGGAGTGGGATAGTGTGAATGCACTACTGTTTACATTCAAGAATGCAAGAACCTTTATTTTCTTAATGCAGCAAAATTCAGTTCAGTGTTTGTTCATGAATCCAAATCCCCTTTTCAGCCATGGATCTTTCTGCTTTTCCCAGTCATTTTGCAAAAGCCTGTTCAGTGTTTTCATCTAGTGCTCTTGTTTTCATCTAGTGCTCATGTCTTCAACCTCCCTTTAAGCTTCCCCAACCTCTCTACTATTTTTCATAAGAACATACAAGGTACCACTAAATGATGGCCAAAAAACCCCAAACCCAAATCCTCTCATGAATTTGAAATTATTTGTGTCTGCATTTGAAATCAATATTGCCATTTAGGCATGCCAGCGTGCATCGTTTTGGGCACCAGAATTAGAAATAAATCAGGGTCTAAGCCAGAGTCCTTGCCCTAGTTCCAGTTCCTAACAGTGTCAGCCACGTACCTCTAATCAGACAACTGGTGTGGCCCTGACAAGTAAGGGCATCCGCTGCTACCTTTCTGTATAATGAGACATGACCTTGAATATCTTTACCCCCAAACCAAGGTGGAGCTCTTTCAAATTGGTTTTCTTTCTGGAAAATAGCAGGGAATAATGATTTCCATGAGTTGTACAAGTGTAAGAAAACTAAAGTGTGGCAGGAAGAGATTGCAAAAGTCAGGATTTATTATAAGGATTTTGGTTTTACAGTATACCGTAGAAAGGAAAAAGAAGGATAATACAACCTTGATTTTAATAAAAATGAATGATGATATCTAGGCATTTGTTGAATTTCCCTGTGTTGAGCATGTAGGCTGTTTACATGTGAACTATGGACTGCTCACCACTTCATTGCATGATTGGTTATTTTGGTCATTAGCCATTTTTTTCTGCTTTCTGGTCTGACAAATGAAACTTGTAAGATAGGAGATGAACGAAAGACAAGGGATGAATAGTGAAATCCTCATTTTCAATACACTGTTACCTATGTCTGCAGGTAAAGATGGGTGTAGATTTGCTCTTAATACTTCATGTCAACAAAAAAACTTTTGTGAAAGCTTTTGGCAGTTAGCAAAGAGGCATAAATATAGCCCACATGAGAAGCCATTTAGGTAACAAATCAGTATTCAGAAATGTTCTTCAAATGTTTGAGAAGCTGAGCTGAACCCAAAGCTTTAATATAGGTATTTTTGATAGAAAAGTATATTTTTTTATGCTCCAATAGTAGCCGTGCTTATATCTGGCTGTCATATACTTTCACATTTCACTTACCTTGTGAGAGACATACAGTGTGTTTTTTCAAAATTCTGACAGAGTATAGCTGCCCATGCAGAAAAACTAATTTCTACGCTAGTTTTCTTTTTGCAGACTGCATGGAAAAAAAACAACCAACAACCCCCTGCCTAAAAACCTCCAGGAGGCCCTTTTCAGGTTCTTCTGACTGGCTTCTGTAACCAGAGCTCCCAAGAGAAAGGCATTTGCTCTCCCAAGAAGATTCTTTTCTCTGAATTCTGTCTAAAGGAACCCAAATTCTTCTTAGAGCACATTCAATAGAGTAAATAATTAATCAGGTAGAGAACTAATAAAATAGAGCAAAGAGCCCTGGTTAGGGCTGAGCTTAATAGTGTAACAAAAGCAGGGTAGTGTCAGCATTATATTTGGATATTTCTGTTGCAGTATATGTATTTTTGTAGTTACAGACAAAAACCTTAAATTAGATTTACAGTAATAGACCAATATTATTATTTAATTTGTACAAGCAAGAATGAACCATGTTAGACACCAATTTTTGATGCAGAATTGTTTTGTAAATGTGTTCAAACTCAATAACTTTATACCATACAAAGTCTTTAGTCTGGTGAGCTTAAGTGATTTAGCTAGAATTACTCCCTCGTGTGAAAAGCACAGTTACAGAATATAAAATGCTGGTGAATTTTGAAGACCAGAAGTTATTTCCACATCTCTACTTACTAGAAATCCCTAGGGAAATCTATCTTGACAAAAAAAAAAAAAAAAGATAAAAGTGAATACAATGTTATGAACGTGTTTATTATTTCTTATCACCCTTCTTCTCCTGGATATCTCTACTCACATTTTCACATTTTAAACACTCACTCATTAGATAAATTCAGCAAAACACAGAATTTGCTGCATTTTTTATTTTATAAAACAAAATTAAATTAAAACATTTCAATCAACCACTCCTTTTTATAGAAACTACATGACAAAAGAAATAATATATAAAGTTGCAATTAAAAAGGGAAGAACACTGCCAAACTAAATAGAGTCTCATGCAGCTGAGTATATAATGATTGGTGATTGAGACTGAAACTTTTTATCAAAGGTGATGGTGAAAACCATATGAGTTATAATCACAGCTTTTCCTTTGATCTTTAATCCAAGTGAAAGATTTCTTGAGAGTCTCACGATAACCACTGGAAGTGAAGACATTCAGTTTCTACTAAGTGCAGAAATGCAGGGTTTTTTAGTTTATGCCTAAAATACAAAGGGAAAAATGATGACCCATACTAGCAGTAAAATTACATCCATGGAGTCACTCAGTTCTCAGTGACGTAGCCAGTGTACTGCATACTGAACTCCCATTTATACCGAACATACTACCCTTTAAACATAATATTCAAGGCTCACATGGCAAACAGAAGTTTTATCAGCTTTCCATTTAATTCTGCCTGGTGTTGTTAACTCAAAACACAGAGATATCAGTGGCATTTCATGGTAAATTAATAGGTATAGATAAAATCTTCTATAAATATTAATTACAACTCATTATTGCAAATTAATGAGTAAGATTTTGAAATTAAGGGTAGTCATATTTGGAGATATGTATCACTTTTCCTCCATACGAGACATAAGAAATAAATTATGCTCTAAAGCAAAGTTCTAGTTTACTCCAAGGGTGGCCCTGAGAGTCTGACAGTATATTGTAAATGGGGTAATCTGATTGACGGGAAAGCAAAGACAGAACTGCTGCTTGGCTTTAGTTATAATAAACAGCTGTCCAGAACAGTCATTTTTAATAGCTGGACCATTTCTTACATTCCTGTGTCTTACACTCAAAATATTCTACTCCGGTATTATGGCTGAATCCTTACCCTTTGCAGGAATGCTTCAGAGGGCATGGCTGAGGTCACGGTTGATATCGGTTCACATTCGTTAGCTTTGAGAGAGTCATTTAGCTCAGTTCTGGACCAGCTTAGTTAGTACTTATCGGGGGAAGCCACAAGTCACCAGGTTTTTGAAAATACACATTTCCCCATCTTGCTTGTGGGGTGCGATATCTTGTGTTTCATCTAGCAGCCTCACCCTACATCTCGACATTTGCAGGGATGTTAAGTGACTTGCTCTGATATTATCTGACACTGTGAAAGAATCTGGAGATGATCAGAATTCAGAATGAATGTTGGTGGCCTGCGAGAACAAAATGGACTCATAGTCCTGACTCCATAGTATCTTTGCAGGACTACCCGATGCTGAGATGCCTAGAGAGGTGCAGCACGAATACTGTGTGGATGACAATGTCTGCACAGGTGCTTGAGAGAGGGCTGTGTTTAGAGAATATGGATCCAGACTCCTCTCAGAGGTGCACATTGATAGAAGAAGGGGCAATGGATGCAAGCTGCAACAAAAGAAATTAAAAATAAATATCGCGGGGAAAACTGCACAACAATTGAGTTAAATACTGGAACAGGTTACCAAGAGAGGTTGTGGAATCTCTGTCCTCAAAGATATTAAAAACTCAGGGGAAAAAGTCCTGAGCAACATGACTAAAATTGGCCCTGTTTACAGCAGGATGCAGAACAAGACATCCCGAGGTCTCTTCCAACCTAAATTATTCCATGATTCTGTGACAGCTTAGCTTTGTAAATCAATGATGGGGCAGCCCTCCAAAAGTGGGCTGTCTAAAGTTGAAGCCTTTGATTGAGAAACTTCTTAGCTCTTTAGCATTTAAAGACTCTTAACAAAAAATTAAATTTTGGGTATGGGGAGGAGGGATTTCTAATTCATGTAGAAATGCTGTTATCACTAGGCCATTCCGAAAAAAGAATATGGTACCATTCTCTCCTAATGCAACCACTTTTTAGAAAGTAATTACAATGCAGATTCCACCATAATGCAGAATGGGTATTTAGACCCTCAGTAGCAGTGGCACCATGCTCCCTAACTGCAGGACTACTGGAGGACCCCAGGTCCAGGCAAGAGGAACTCCAGTATTTCAGACATTAGCACCAAAGTCAATAAATGTGCATTCACCTCCTGAAGCTGAGCGCTTCAGTTTCAGGAAACTCAGAAATTATTGCCACAATGTTCAGTGTTCCTTTGGGGTCCCCTAGAAGATACAAGGCTGGTCTCCCCACTTCAGAGCTCACCATGGACTAGCTCTTGTCTGTTTGACTGATTTGGCCCTCCTCTCTCCTGTTTCTGCCACGCACCTAACAGTGGCCTTTCTCCTTCTCCTCATTCCACATCACTGCTTTTGGGTGGACACGTCTGTTGTCCACAACTTCTGCCATCTGAGGGGAAAACCCCCCACGTTCCTCCATTTTATAGACCCTCCACATACATTATTTTCAGAGCTCAGACAGAAAGATTTCTCTTGCTGGCTTGCTTAATACTGTTTATTTCTTCTATCTGCCTTTCAGTTTTGAGTTCATACTGTTAAAGTCCAACCAAAGTGTTCTCATAATTAATGTCTAAAAGTATAAATAAAATTGCTTTTCTCTCAAATGAGTAAAATAAATTTCTAGTATGGCAAGGACTCATACATGTGATAAAATTAATACAGAGCAAGTACTTTCACTCATTTACCTGAGATACATGTAAATAAAGTTTGACACATATTCTAGGAATGTGGTTTACCTTTGCCATGCAGTAAGAAAGATGAGGGCTTTAAAAAATGAGGTTTATTTGAAAGTGTCCATTTAAACCCTGGAAACCAAATTCTGTGACCTCTGTTGATAGGGTTTTTGCCTGACTAATGAAAGAAAAAAAGACTGAAATATTTTGCTCAGATTAATATCAGCACAAGAGGTACATTCATTCCATCCTCTGTTGTCAGTGGATACACAGTCAAACCTTTGTTAGACGGTACCCATCCTCCCTTCCTAGGGGTGACACAAATCATGTCTTTCTCAGGAGAAAAAATCTTCTGTGCACTTTCAAAAAGAAAATTCTAATGCATTTTGGAGGGCTTTCTTCCCTTTTTATAGATACTGCTGGCCAAGAAAGAAATATAACTTAGGACACAGAACAGTTTTAGTGTGTAAACTTGTGGTGCCATACAATATGTCTTAATATTACAGGTTTAATACTAACTGTGCCCCAGTAATTTAATAATTCTGTGGGAAGACTGCTGGGTTATAGAGGATATTTGTCTTGTGATTTCTTTGTGGCAAATCAGAAATTACAGCAGTGCTCAAAGGAATAGAAATCTTAGATACTCATGACCTTCACTGAAACCCCTTTCGTCACTTGTCAGTTCTTTAAGGGGCAATTTAATTGTAGCTCTTTGGCGGTGACAAGGTAAGTGCTGGCATTTTGGCACTGTCATTCATTAACCTCATGCAATGTCAGCAGCAGTGCCTCAGACATGTCACCATTTCCCCAGTGATGGCAAGCTGACTTTTAGGACATATGTTATTCCAGAGATGCCTACTAGACAAGTCTGCATGCTTCACATTCTTGTGTATTGGGCATCATTTGTGCATTGTTTATGCAGTTAAATAGCTTCAAGAGTAAAACCAACCTGTCTAAATCCAGGATAAAAAAATCTGCCACATGCCATGAGCAGGAAACTCCCTAAGTTGCTCAGAAATTAAAAATAAAACCACCAAAAAAACCCAACACAGCAAAACAAAAGAGACAAACAAAAAAAACCCACAGAAAACTCCCTTGAGTATAAACTGATAGGAAGCAAAAATCTATTATCATGATACCTGAAGGTTTAATAAAATTCTTTCATGTAGAAATTTTTTAAAACATAAGTCAATAAATAAAATGCCAGAATGCAATGCACACAATATATATTATAATAATTATTATTTATTTTGCATTTCACATTTCTGCATGCTTATAAGAAACCAACTGTTAATAATAAACAGATTGAGGAGAAAAATTGGTGCTGAGAACTATTTGCTGATAACAATAAAAATTGCCAATACCTAGAAAAATGCTATATATTTGATCACGATCACACCTTTCCTCTTCATCTTCTTCATTTGGACCTCAAAGTGACTAGGGATACTGTGCAATACCACAATATAAATTAATAATGACAATAATAATAATAAATGAGCTTGACTCTTGCTTTGCAAAACGCACAGTAGGAGAATTAAGGACCACTCAAAAATAAAGTAGTAGTTATGTTAATTTTATGCATGTCTCAAGATGCAAACACTTGAATCTAGATTTGAAACCCCAGAGATGTAAATCTTTTGGGTTTGTCTATTCTTTAACTTCTTTTAAAATCTGGATCCAGGTTGAAGCTGGATCTCAAAGCATTCCCACATTTCCACCCTATACAAAAGCCTATTCTGATTAGTCTAGAGCTTGAACCAGGACACAGGTATGCCCAGTGCCTGAAATCAGATAGGTGAGAATAGTCAGTTTGGGAGTTCTTCGTCTTGTTGAAAAGAGTTTTAAAAGAGTCTTTTCTTTAACCACAATGAAAGGATTTACTTCTGTCACTGAAAAAAACTCCCAAAATAGCAAATAAGGAGCAACCTAGTCATAAAACACTGCTGGAATTAAGTTTACCAGGGATGTCTGAGGAGAAAGGTGAGAGAATTTCTACCAAACACAACATGCAAAACCTATGAATAGAGGAGTATTTAAACAAATTTTATTCTCCCCCCACCCCCACCCCCCTTAAATAGATTCCATTTTAGGCTACTTAAAAGGTGTTAAATATGAGTAAGTGTATGAGAACATAGATATAAAGATATGGAAAAAAAGTAAGATAGGACTAGATAAAGTAAATTTGAGAAAAAAAAATGTGACTGAGGTGACTTTCTGCAAATGCTAAAGGAGCTTTTTATAAGAATACTAAACTTTTCCTTTCAGCAGAGACCACCTAAGGAAATAATGTGTATTTCAAATTTAGAGATATCACAGTTCAAAAAACCCCATACAGTTCTGATATTGAGGTGAAATTGCAGGGAATACCAATCACCTAGATAATTATTGTTGTGCAGTTCAGAAAATGAAATTTCTATCTTAGAAAACTTTTGTAACATATATCTAGCACATATTTCAGATAAAATAACAAACTTCAGGCAAAAAGAAAAAATCAAATTTCAGGAAAAATAGCAACACTTTCCTAGGATAAGATTTAAATATTTTATTTTGCTGAATTACAAATGCTGCTTACTGATGCCTGCTTAAATGTCTTTTTAAATTGCAGCTAAGATTCAAAATATATCATTCTTAAAATGTTAAAATGATACCCTTTTATTTTAAAAATAGTTTCTTTCTATTTTTGATAAATAGATATGAATGTGATTTTATGAAAAAATGTTATTTATTCAAAGCAGGAGTTTTGAGAGAAAAAAAAGCTTTCAATTACTTGTTTCTATCAGCTCTACTACTGACTTTAATAGAAATCGTGTAGGTGAAAGCAAGGGCATTGCTGAGAATGTATGAGAGCAGTGTGTAAGCAGAATGACTGAAACTCCAGGCAGGTGAAGTTAAATGAATTGCAGTACAGTGCTGAGGGCCAAACCCAGACATTTCAGGGCACTGTTATAGTGTACTTCTAAAGAAACAATCATCATTGCCAAACATTTTACTAGATGCAATAGTATACGTTGTACAAACGTTATTCTGCAAGTAAAATGCTATCCATGCTAAAGAAATGTTAAATGTTTAGAAAACACTAATGGCATCAGTAGGAAAGCAACAATGACTGTAGCAGGGACTTTTCCAGTCGAAGAAATGATGATAGATGTAAAGAGAAAAATGGAAAAAAAGCACATTTGATTAGAGAGTTAGGATTTTCTCCCATGAAAGCAATTCCATACTGATACAGGGGGCAGTTTAAGAGTCCTCCTTACCAAGAGCAGCCCTGCACCACAAAGCTGCAGCTCAGACCCACGCTGAGAACAGCATTTTGCCAGAAGGGCCCACTGCACATTCATGCCAGTCACACTAATTGATCCACCAGTATTTGCTATGGCAGTTTAAGAGAATTTAGATTCTCTCTGGTTTTTAGTTCTCCTTCCCCTCAGGGTTGGCAATACAGATGAGTGATTTCCTTTCATCATACATAAAGATTTGGAGACACAACATTAATTGCTGCCCTGACAGTTTCCAATTTGATGACCAAAAATTGAACCAAAGCAAAAACAAGTCCAGGAATGATTGGATTGAAAGATTATGATGAATCTCTGAGCACCTCCCTCCCCCCCCCCCCCCCCCAGTTTTTCTGACATCTTTCCCAGAGCTATACTACTTCTCATACATTAACCACAGCATTACAGAATTATAACATTTCCTACTGGTAAATTAAAGGCATTTCTTTCACTGCACTAATAACTAAAAACAAATTCTCACTGGAAGGAGCAAGTTATAAATATAAGAAATGGATAGGTAAAGCTGATCCTACACTGCCTTGTTTCCTTTTCTTCTAAGTAAAATGTCACATTCTGCTCTACCTTACATGTGTATTGGTCCCCACTTCCATGCTATCTCACTTAAGGGGCTTCTCAGATGATTAATCCTCAAGTAACAAAGCGTCAGATGGCTTTTATCAAGTCCTTTTCTCCCTTGAATGGGAAAAATGTGATACTGCTGGCCCTGGAGAGCCAAGCAGGTCAATGTGAGGGCAGAACTGACTCATTATCTTTACTTTATACCCGTTTAACCAAAAAGGTGAGAGAAACTAAATGAGATGGTGTTCTGCCCAAGAGAGCTGGCAGGGTAGGAAAACAACAGACAAAAAGCCTCGCTCCATCACCTCCTCCCAAACAGCAGTACCAATCTTGCTTTGCTTGCTTCGCTGGAAAGATCTTGAAAAATTTAGCAAATATCAGTTAGTTATTCAGGCACGCCCACAATAAAACAGAAATCTGTATTAACTCTAGGCCAAGCAGAAACAGGAAATAGATGTGAATTTGGTCCCCTTCATTTCATCAGAATTAAGTTCAAAGAAATGAAAGCACTTAGTGACAGTCAGAGTGGTGGAATTTCTTTACAGATTCAAGAGTTTGATTGCTTATGTTTAGGTTGCCTCGAAATAGGAGTCTATAGACATTTGACCTGCTATAGAGTATCTCTGAGGGTATCTGCATGGGGCTGACAGATGTGACACAAGACCTGCATGAGACTTGTGGCTTCTGAAGCAGCTCCTGAAAGGCCAGATGGGATCTCCTATGCTCTCTCAAAAGGTATCAGACAACTTAGCATAGGTAAGTAACCCACATCCTTAAACTAAGCTGCTCATAACGTGGTTTTCTACATGAGCTAGATGTAGAAGCATCAGTTGTAGACAAGGAAAATACAGTCAATGTAGTCAATGGAGAGGAAAAGGGAATTCAGCTCACCCTGATGTACTGGCTCATCTGAATAGTTCTCTAGGCTTCAGTGACTGCAGGGGTCAGATATTTATGGATACTTAGAGAGCTCTGAATATATTCTAAACTATTCTTAGGTGTCTTATAAATATTCTATTCTGACTTTTTCCCTGGAAAAAACTTATCCTTTCATCCTATAAAACCATTTTTCACCCACTGAGAAATAAACTGATTATTTAGGGATATCATAAATATACCAAATATAAGAACAGACAGAGTCTTCCTTTTACAAGGAGTAAGGAAATACATAAATCTTGGTTTTGATTATGAAGCTACCTCACCATGGAACAAGCCAGTTACCATCATTGCTGTACCCAAGATCTGGAAGAACAGGGTAGTATTTAGCTTCCTAATGTCCTATTTCGATAGGCATACCTTGAACTGGGCTAGGAGAACCAGTAATTCCAAATTTCTGCTGAAAAAGAAAAGTTGACAGTGGAAAATCCCCAAAGGTTGAACAAAAGAATGATAGCACATATGATTTTGAGAGACTCAAGGAGCAGGTCAGTAAGCTTTAAATGGGAGACAGGAAGCTTAATGTATGTTTTCACAGCAAAATAATCTCTTGTAAATGCAGGACCAGCCAAAATCATAGAAAAGTAATCTGCAGCAAAGGGAGGGAGTGAAAGAACATGATTCAGTGGAAAGAAAAACATTTACAGGAAAGAGGAGTCAGGGAATCTTGAAAGGATGCTGTCTTTGGCCAAAACTGTGAGTACTGAGAGGAAACTGTGATAAATAAATGTCTGTAAGTGTGCTCATTATTTTCTATAGGTTTGTGCACTTCTCATCCCGAAAAGGCACAAAAACCTCTCAAAGGATATACATTTGTCTGTGTGTCATCTTAGCCTAGTTTGGAATTAAGGAGTAAAATGGAGTATCGAGCTCTGTCTGTGCTAGTAGCTCTACAGGGCCAAGTCTTGTTCTCTGGCTCCAAAGCCAGCTGGCATGGCACAGCTCACTTCCACACGGATTAGCTCTTCTCAGCCCCAAAACGGAGAGGCCACTGACCCACTCTGTCCCCAGGCAGCCCGAGGTGGTCCTGACCACAGCCGTGGTGCTGGTCCAGCTCAGGCTGCTGGGCCTGACCCTGCTTCGCTCGCCCAGCATGACTACATGACCAGCAGAGTCCTGGGAAGGTGTTTGCTTAAGTTACCAGCAAATGCTAGGCCTTGGGTGTGGGTGCATGAAGCAAAGGTTGGTCTGGCACATGGCACCCACGCAAGCCCCACTTGTGCACCCCCGCAGAGGGAATGGGGGCTCAGCGTGGGCTCCTGCAGAAGCCTGCCAGGGCTCGCGTTCAGGAGCTCTGCCTGTTCATGTTAGTTTACTCTGCTCATTTCCCTTTTTCTCTTCCACTTCCCTCCTTCTTTGTCTTTTCAATGTTTTATCTGACATTAAAAAAAAAACACCTTAAAAATAATATCTGGCACTCTTAATTTCTTCTTATTCTCTAGTTCACAGTCAAACTCAGCCACGTTCATATTTTATATACACAAACAGACATGCAGACACTTTCAAGAACATCTAATGCACTTTCATATATTTTATTACTGGTTATTTTTTCTCATAGATACAGAAATCTGCACTTAATGTACAAAAGTGTTGCACAGGACAAAAATTCAACTTAAATGTCAATGTTTGACCCCAGATTTACAAAATGGGTAGAGAAGCCATATTTCTGAATGTTTGCAGACATCAACATTTTTTTATAAGTTTAATGACATTGTAGTCCTCTCTGGTTTACCTGTAGTGTGATTATCAATGCAGATTATCCAGGTCATGGAGCGACCCCAGGCCCCAAAGTGTTTCTGCTTAAAGCACAATAGCACATAAGCAAAGCTATACTGCCTTGAGACCTGTAGTGTTCTCCAGTGCAGGAAACAAGACAGGATGATACCTACTTGATTCAATCTACTTTTACACAAAGCTACTTTTACATAAAGCTCTTTGTTCCCAGAGTAGAGGGCAGGCAAACACAGTGCAGTATCATTGCTGACCACACTGACTAAACTCAGGTACAATTAGAGGTACGAATTCTCCTTTGTATTGGCTTTCCATGGCAAGGTTTTGGCAGTGGGGTGGCTACAAGGGTGGCTTCTGTAAGAAGCTGCTGGAAGCTTCCCCCATGTCCAACAGAGTCAATGCCAGCCGGCTCCGAGACAGACCGGCCGCCGGCCAAGGCTGAGCCCATCAGCGATGGTGGTAGCGCCTCTGGGAGAACAGATTTAAGAAGAAAAAAAGTTGCATAGCACACAGAAACAGCAGCAGGAGAGAGGAGTGAGAATATGTGAGAGCACAAGCCCTGCAGACCCCCAGGTGAGTGCAGAAGGAGGGGCAGGAGGTGCTCCAGCTGCTGGAGCAGAGATTCCCCTGCAGCCCGTGGTGATGACGACCATGGTGAGGCAGGCTGTGTCCCTGCAGCCCAGGGAGGTCCACGGGGGAGCAGATCTCCACCTGCAGCCCGTGGAGGACCCCATGCCAGAGCAGGGGGATGCCTGAAGGAGGCTGTGAACCCGTGGGAAGCCCGCGCTGGAGCAGGCTCCTGGCAGGACCTGTGGATCTGTGGAGAGAGGAGCCCAGGCTGGCGCAGGTTTTCTGGCAGGACTTGTGACCCCGGGGGGGACCACGCTGGAGCAG
>JAVJGG010000017.1:11535268-11556074 GCA_035590195.1 Aviceda cuculoides | reverse complement strand
GTGAAGAACTGCAGCCTGTGGGAAGGACCCACGTTGGAGAAGTTCGTGGAGGACTGTCTCCCGTGGGAGGGACCCCACGCTGGAGCAGGGGACGAGTGAGGAGTCCTGCCCCTGAGGGGGATGAAGCGGCAGAAATAACATGTGATGAACTGACCAAAAACTCCATTCCCCGTCCACCTGTGCTGCTGGAGGGGGGGGATAGGTAGAGAATCCGGGAGTGAAGCTGTGCCCAGGAAGAAGGGAGTGGTGGAGGGAAGGTGTTCTGAGATTTGATTTTAATTCTCATTACCCTGCTCTGGTTGATTTGTAATAAATCAAGTTCATTTTCCCAAGTTCAGTCTGTTTTGCCAGTGACAGTAATTGGTGAGTGATCTCTCCTGTCCTTATCTCAACCCACAAGCCCTTTGTTATATTTCCTCTCCCCTGTCCAGCTGAGGAGGGGGGAGTGATAGAACGGTTTTGGTGGGCACCTGGTGTTCAGCCAGGGTTAACCCACCACACTAATGCTACACACGAAGTTGTTATAATAGAAGTCTAGTACTGCATTTTGGCTTGCTACAAATAGTGACTGTGCAATGATAAAAGTTGATATACATGTACTTACCTAGGCACCTAGACCACTTCAATCCCGAATGCATCCACTGTCTCCTTTGCATGCACTTTTCCTGCAGCTTTTTCACACATAGACACACTCACTTCCTTATTTACATTTCAGAAATTGATTGAATGTTAATGTGGCACTAGAAAAGACAATTTTCTGCTTACAGAAAGTATTAAGACTGTGGTGATTAAGGACTGGATTCCTTCTCAAAACTCAGCCAAAATTTGTTACCTGCCTGGAAACCCTGGGTCATGCTGTGGTGAGAGGCCAGTGCTCCTGCAATGCTGATGACAGCCAGAGACCTGTTAGATCCCCTCATTTAACTGATAATTCAGTGCCTGCACTAGTCACTGTGCTTTTGTTTCCATTTTTCACTGAGAAATTTTCACTGTCTTTCAGGGCGACCTTTAAACTTGAGCTTCCCTGTACTGCTGGTGGGAGGATGACAAGCCCATTTAAATGATGCTGTTTGGAAACACCTTGCTGTGGTACGCACTCGGCCCCTCTTTCTGCCTCTGTGTGTGTGGTTCTCTTTCATCTGAACAGTCATATTTCAAATTTGTTAGAGCTGAAGCCTTTTCTTTCATGATCCCCTTCTTTAACATTTTTGTTGATTTGATAAAATAATTTTTTCAGCACAGCTGCTGTTGTACTGTGGTAGCCATGAAAACCTCTGTGGGATTAATGGCTTTGACTAAGAAGCAGAGAAAACATTGTAATTTTCCTTAATCTTCCTTTGAATTTGGAGTCTGCTGAAACCTGAAGCTCAGGGCTTCAAGCTGAAAAAGAAATTCATAGTGTGTGGTATCAAAACTACTGGATCTCTCTGAGGTCCAGCATAATTTTCCAACATTTTGGGTGTAATTTACCTCTTAACATATGTAATTCAAAAAACAGTGTTGGTGTGTGTCTTCCCACAGACAATATTAAATAGATTGTGGAGACAGTAAAATGCTAATTGAAGATTGTTTCATCTAGCCATGTCTATATCTGGATGACTAACAGAAGTTGTGGAGACACTGAATTATTAAGACTAGGAATTTTTTTGTTCCTAAAAGAAATGCAGATAGTATTTACCATAAATAAAGCAATTTGAAAAAGATAGTTTATTTCTATTTAATTATATATTTTTAATCTCCCTTTGCACAGTTTCTATAATATATTAAAATTAGAGTCATAGTATAATTTAGGTTTGAAGGGATCTCTGGAAGTCCAGCCTCCTGCTCAGAACAGCCCAACTTCAAAGTTAAGTGAAGAGAGTGTTGTCCTGTTAAGTTTGAAAATTTTTAAAGGGCAGAGACTGTACTGCCTCTGTGATCATCCTGCTCCTTTTTTAGTATATATCTAGTTGGAATTTCACTCATTTCAATGTGTGGTCAAAGACTATGTTCTTCTTGTTGTGCTCCTCGGATGAAACTCCATGAAGCTATGAAGAACTGCTGTGGGTAAATGACTTCCCCAGCACTGCGGAAGCTGGAACTGCTCAACTTGTCCCAGCAATAGCTGTAAGAGGCATCAAACAGGGCTGTGTCACAGCATCAAAGCTAGCAGAGGCTTTGCTAGCTGCAGCTTTTGTGGCTGTCATTCCTTCCAGAACTGCTGACTCTCTGTCCAGAGCTATGGAAAGACCCTGAAGATTTTCTGCTGGAGTAGCTCTCTGAAAAACACCTGAACGGATCTACAGCCAGTTTAAATAAAAAAGGTACCAACCAGAGATGTGCACACTGATCCCTTTCACCCATGTCATAGGACCACAAGTTTAATTTTTCATTAAAAAAAAAATAAAAGAAAGAAAGAAGAGTCACTCAGTCCATCAGGTTTAGCGTAGAGACAGACCAATTTGTCCTTCCTCATTTCTAAAAAAATTAAACTACTGTTTTGGGTTTTTTTAACAGAAGGCAGTAAAAAAAAAGTACTGTATCCATTAGACCTCAGTTGCTTTTGACTGAGAAAGCAAAATCATGTTCAAGTCAAACAAAATTCAGAGCAAGCTAAAAACACAAACCATTCTAGCCGATGAGTACCAAGGAAGCTAGATTTTCAGACAAATGTTTTGGCTGCCTGCCTCCCCCAGTGTTTTGAATTGCTTTTCCATTTTGCTCTTGTTCACATTTATAGCTCAGTGTTTTAAAATAAAAGCTGGCATAATTGTCGTCTTTCTATTACCCTCATGCCTTTCTCTCTCCTTCTCAGGAGATTTTTCTTACTCTTTGCACATTCAGAGCCCAGTCCAGGAAACCAGCGAGACTGCATTTCGTACAGTCCGACGCAAACCTGCTGAACGCTGAGCATGTGTGCTCACGCCCTTTCCTGAATTGCGGGCAACGGTCTTCCCTAAAAACCGCCTTGTTGTCCCAAGCGGGACGCACGTCGCGCAGCTCTCAGTGCCTGGCACCCTGCTCGCCTGAGCGGTGTGAGACAGGGGGCACTGCCTTGACGCGTCAGCGTGCCACCGCTCTTTCCTGAAGCGGTGGGTGGGCCGGGAATGATTTATGTCTTGCTCAGGGTACATCTGTACTGCAGAGTTCACCACAGCGCAGAAACACCTTAGGCAGCTCTCAGCAAACCCTTTTCAGGACCATTTGCCTCAGCATGAGCTCCAAGCAGATTCATTTGCCTCTTTTATTTCTTCTCTTCTTGTTTAAGGGTTAAAGTGCAGTGAAAGCCAATCTGCATTTAGAAGCCTGACTTAGATTTCACAGAGTCTCTTAAGAGTGTTTAGAATATTAAAAATAAAGGTGTTCCTAGTAAGGCTAGATCTCCGTGGGTTTTAATTTCTCTTTATCCATTGTTTTTAGCAAACTTTTGAGGGCAACTCGTCTTTCAGCTACATGACATGAATTCACTCCTTTGTCTAAAGAGATGCAGAAAACCAAGGAAGTGTTTTATTTTGAATATCAGTGTTTGAATCCATTGATTTTTTATTCTAAGTTAAAAGTCCTAGTAGTGAGCTGGAACTTGAACATAGGCCATGAGCAGTTACCACAGCCCTTGATCATTCACTGCACTATGAGATCAGTTTTCTGTAGAAATAAGGCCGTGACTGTATGAACGAGCAAGACAGTCTGTGCAGGGACACAGAAGCATCCACCCTGTTAGCACAGTTCCTGGAAAACTTTTGGATGTAAACCAATTAACACCGGCCTAAACAGTCCGGGAGCATGATTTGGGGATGGCGTGCTCTAAGGATTGCTCCCAATAGGCAGTTTGGATGTAGTTACCTTGTTCTGAAAGTTAAGAGAGTTTAGCTGTATAAATGTGGGTTGTGCCGTATCATTTGTCCTCAGGGAAAGAGAATAGTCTCTGGCGCATTTTATTTACCAGTATAGACAGAGCTTTTAGAAAAACGCCAAACTTGGCAATAATATTTTTATTTGTATTGTGGTTCCAATAAATCTCTTTTTCTCTCCACTGCATTGTTATTTTTTACTGCAAAGCCATTAAGCTGAACAGTACTTTAATAATGATTATCAAAACCAGGATCGCAAAGGGAATAAAAAGAGCCCAAACATTGAATTTTCTCATAAATTGCCTCTATGACATGCTTAAGGTAATAAAAGTCAGTAATCCCAAGAGTAGGCATGTATGGATATTTTGTTAAATACCTTTAAAGGGAACATTTAATTAAAATATTATATAAATGTAGTAACTTTACAACAAAAATTGTCACATAGGTATAACATGTGCACAATAATTAAAAAAACTCCCAGCTTGCACCTAAATATTTGACTTTCATATTTTCATGTTGCACAAATGGGTTAATTGGACACGATTATTTCATCTTAAGAAAAACAAACCAGAATGAAACGACAACAACAACAAAAAGCCCACATAAAGCAAGAAGACAGATGTCTTAATGATGATAACATGATGTTTGTGTACACCCAGCATGTTGTACTTTACCTCAGGAGGTGGCCTCAAGCATGACTCCACTACACATTTGCTCCAGAGAGGGCTGATAGCCTGAGTAGCAAATTATTTCCTCTCCTGTTCATCCTAGCAGAAAATTACTTCTTTTCAATGTAAGATGGAGGGGTGTGCGGGAAGACTACACTTTTCTGGATGCAAACTACACCTACACTAGCAAATTGGAGGCGGGGGTGGGCAAACCCTGAGACAAAAGTGGCATGGGAAATGCTCTTTTCTTCCACCCTCCAAAGAAGGGGGACTTTGTCCATATTGCCTCACAGGAGTAGTGTCCTTATGTCAGGTCTGGCCATGACCTAGGAAAATGCCAGCTGACATGGGTCAAAAACCTGCCAGTGAGCAAGTTGATAATCCAGCAGTATGTACAATCACAGACATCAGTCAAGCTCAAACCCATACTTTCTCTGACCCTATTTAAGTTTTTAATATGGATATAGCCACTGGCTGAATGGCAGAATGAGGACTTGACCCTAAATCTGGGAGCAGTTGTCTTTTTCTGACGTCTTCCCTAAGTGTACAATCTGACCTCAAATGTAGCTGTTGAAAGTTGGAGCCTGATTACAACACACTTACTGCAGGGCGATAACTTTGTCTGTAGGCAAAGGGACCATGTGCAAGGGAATCGCTCATGCAGCCAGGAAGAAGTCAGTGCTGATGAGACAGGATGCCAACCTAGAGACTGGAATGACAAATTAAAAGAATGGGAAGGAGGCAGTGGATGGTGGATATATGATATGACAAAGATCATAACACTATAAATTATGTCAGATAAGGATATCGCTTGTTAGTACAGTTTAGGATAATATACAAGAAGTCTCTTCTGAAAAAAAAGACACCATTTAGTTCCAGCATGATTTATATGGTTAATGCTGTCATTCTGTCCTTTGAGCAATTTACATTAGGTTTCCAAAACTCTTTGGATTATCAAATTTAAAACTTATTGTAAGTGTTGTGGAAAGGATAACTAAGGAGGGATTTAAATGCATTAAAAATTTAGGTTCAGGAAGGGCTAAAAGAAGTCTTCTGAATCGCTATTAAAAAGACAAAACTCTCTAACAATTTTCCAGGACAAACCTGCTATTTCTTTTTATTTCTCAACATTTGTTTTTAATCTAGAAAAAACAAGATGTTTGTGTAAAGATTTTTTTTTTGTTGTACTGATAACTGTTGCAACAAAACATTTCAAATTTCACAGTAGCTTTTTAGCTAAAAGAATAACATTTTCTGACATAACAAAAGAATTTGTATCCCTTCAATCTTTTCAGTCTTCAACTGCAATGTTTAGCGAAAAAAACCAGAAGTAAGACCGGTTTGAACAGTGACTGGACAGGAGAATTATGATCCAAGTGCCTAGGGGAGAAAGAATATTAAGAGAGCCATTCTTGATCTTTGTAAATATCAGTCAGAACGTAGATTTCAGTTATACCCTTAAAAACAGCATTGAAGGTGTGGAAGAACCTGTTGCCCTGATAGCCAGTGCACATTAGCTTCTCCTTCCTTTAAAACAGAGGTTTTCAGACTAAGAGTACACTCCCTTCAACAGGGATAGGAGGCCTTAAGCTTTTACAGGGGTAGGAGCTACCTCTTACACAGGGGTAAATTAACATATTTTCATGATGAGTTCTGTCTGTTTTTTGAACTCAGCTGGTCTCAGAAGTAGGAAGGAAGAACCTGTGTCCTGCACAAAGCAAGGAGACAAGGATGCCGCTTATCCTTGTGGCAAATGCCATCCCGAAACCTGCAGGACCCCTAGAGCCTGTAGTCACTGCTTCCCTCCCTCCGGCTCTTCCCTCCATTGGGAACAGCCTCTGCCTCTGCACAAGGGAGATGATTTAGCAGAAAAGTTGAAACCTCGGCATTACAATAATGTAGTTGATAAAGTTAAGCATACTTTAGAAACTATCTTATCTGGTCCTGATATAACTAGCTTTGTGTGGTTCCATGGAGTCAGTGGGGTTCAGGTCCCATCATGCTATCGAGGACACTAGCCCAGTGAGGATTGTCACAAGAGGTGAGGGCATACCTGCCCTATGGAAGGGTCAAGAACAGAGATTGCTATGGGAACTGCAAAACAGGAATACTAAAATTTAGACCTGTAACCACAGTATTAAGAAAACAAATATCAATGGTCTGATTTTTGGACATGTTATGTTCTTCAAGTCTTTCTGAGGGAAGACCTTACTGGTCTTTGACAACAGATACTTAATCCCTCCCAGTGTTTCAAGTATTCCATAAAACTTCAAAGAGGGATGCAGAAATTACAATGTATCCTTAATAGAATTTTTTGCTTTCCTTTCAGAGATGTTTCCCATTGGGCACCTGAGTTTCTGGAGTCACACTGACAGGCTTCCTTTAGAAGCCACCAGTTCAATCAGTGCTAACCAGCATTAGACACATGGTAGTGAAGGAATAGCTGCCAACCGAGTTTAATTGGCCCAAGAGAACCACCCCAGGGTGACACTATCAGCCCCAAACAGATAGCAGAATTTGTTTTAGCTGCTGTGGTTGTAACACTCATGGCCAGTTCTGTGTTTCACAGGAGTTTTCTTCATTATAAGAAAACAGCCACAAACCATTATGAGCCAACACCACAAACACTAATCTATAAAAGATTAGTTTGATGCCATATGATAGTGAACTTCATCAGAAAAGAATGGCAGCCTCATTTTTATAAAACTGTTCTGCATATGTCACTTTCAGTAAAATATATGGTTTAGCTTATTATGAACATAGATTTTCCTTCTTCCTGTCAAAAATTGGGAAAGGTATTAAGCCCTTCACATTAGCCATTGGATCGGTACTTAACTATTTAATCTGAACTTTCAAAGTGAGAGTGCAAAATTATGAGGGACAGCAATAACTTGTGAGGTATGTATGTATATCTATATACACATATGCATGAAAAGAAATGCACATGATGCATCTGTCCATTTATGTGAATGTGTTTTATTTATGCACAAGCATATCACAAATCTCCAAGAATTCAGTAAGTTCATTTGAATGTCTTACTTTTTCTCCCTGTCTCTTGAAACCAGGACACTCCCATACAGAGATGTTCCAATTCACTATGGTTAAACATCAAGTGAATATTTTTGGAAAAGTGTCATCAAAATTAGTATTCCTTGAGAAGTTAGTCACAGGTGCTGAACACTAGGAATAATTACTTTAATTCAGATTTTTTTGGACAGTTCAGAAGGCCCAATTTAAATTATTGTGATTTTTATAGATAATACCTTGCTTTTTTTTTCCTTTTTAGAAGGAAAAGCTTTTAATAACAGTATCCATTATGACCCTTCTGACATCAGTTAGACAAGCAACATTTAAGAAAGGGAGTGCAAAATGTGAAAAAAAAAGAAGAGGTTTGCTATTTCTTGATGACTTCTCTTTGAACAACTCCCAACCCTTTGACGGTTTCAGAGCAGGCAGATAAGTCTGGTCAGGTGGGTCATTGTTGGCATGGTATCAATCTAGACCAAGTTCCACTGCAATATATGGTATTTTTGTTATAGGAGACGGGGTCTCATTTGAGGTGCACTGTTTGACAAGGCAAGGAAACATGTTTCAGCAGGGCAGATATTCCAACAGGAAAATCTTCCAGGTAAGCTACTTCTCTCGTTGGTAGTAACAAAGAATCCTACCTGACTATTTTAGTCCAAAGAGGGGAAAGTAAAGGAAGACTGAAAAATAAACCATTGTCTCAGATCTGAACAGCTTTTGGTTTGTAATGCCAATACCATGATTCTGACAGAATCCCTACTTATTAATATAGGCTTGCCATCCAGCTCAACTCCACTACCCTGCACGATGTTGAGTAGTCTCTTACTCCACAGGTGGTTCATTTGAAATCTGTGACATTGCAGAGTACGTTATAACCCACTGTCAGAAGACATATTACAGTCTTAAGCTTGGGAAAAAAATTCTCATTTTGAAAAGTGCTGTATCCATCCGCATCCACCCAACTCCACACCCTACACCCATACAAACAGATATATTGAAGGGAAGGTAAATGAAAATGGGACTTTTTCTTCCTTTGGGCCTACAGAATTACTGAACCACTCCCCAGGGACAGAGCACATGGAGAAGAACACCTCTCCTGTGCTCACTGTGTAATCCATTTGCATTTTCAGGAGAGCTCCCAAATACTTAAAATGGATTCTTTTAACAAGCATGTATGTGATCAAGGCTAAATTAATTTAGTCAGCTCTTTTATCCATGAATTCTCTCAAGTGAGATCAGGCACTGGTGATGACATGAAATGAAGATACTGATTGTCATCTCCAAAACCTCTAAGGCATAATTTAAGAGAGCTGCACGGTCTTAGTGGTCCACTGACAAAGGGTCCATCTCCCTGGTGTCCTGTTGCAGACAGTAGCATTACTGAATAACTACAGAAGAATAAAGTCAGAACAACCATATGTGCTAATTCACCACCTCCCCAATACTCTCCCAATGTCTGTTTTCATCTTGGGATTTTTTCAATCGTATCCACAGGGCCCTTTGATGATGAGCCTCCCAGATCTGTTGTCCATTGCAGGAGGAACCACTTCCTTCCTGTTTGTTTCAAGCCCAGTTCCCCTTAGCTCCATATGGTGGTCCATCAGGTAACAATGTTAAACAGATGGAGTTTGCTACCTGTCAATCACTACACACATCAGAGTTAAGTTACTTCACAGATTAAAAAGAAAAATAGAACTTAAACAGTGGCTAGGTTAGGTTTTTTGTGGAAGGAGTGGGAAAAGGAGGTGACACTTAACTTTGGTTAAAAAACCCCGCTGTCCTTATGTTGGTAGTAAAGCCTTAGAATGGTAGTAGAAAACAGTATTTCCTCCCTCAGCCAGTAACCTGGCAGATTACATAAGGAAACCCTGCAGCTTCTGTAAGTTTTACTGGACTTACCTCAGGAAATTGCCCTGTCACTTGTTGAAGACAAGATATTGAGCAGGATGGAGCCCCCATTCATAGCACAAAAAAAATTCACAAGGATTTTTTTTAGGGCAAGAAGGTACTATTTGATAAACTCATGTTGGCCTACAAGGTACAAGGCATAGGATTTCTTCCTTCTTGGAAGAAAATAACTTTTTCTTTTAAAGCTGCTATCCGATCCTGTGCTGGGCCAGTCCTCCATCACATTCCCAGTGGCTCTGTGCTGACCTTTACACATCTAAGGTAATGTTCATATGACAGGACTGCGCTTTGAGATGTCATCCCAACAACTCTCAAGTAATAGCCTAGTGATTACTATAAATGGTCTTATCACCGAACATGTATCATTTGTGAATCTGAAATCTGCATTTACTATACTGTCTAACAATGAGCATCATGAACTGCTTCTGCTGTTCCTTGAGCCTATGGGCATTCTGCCTGTAACTGTTGAGCAAACCTTTGAAAAAGGTTTGCTTTCATTACATTTATGGTACATTAGTCAAATACCCAGCCATTTCCTGGCTTGAAACCTTGACTGTATTGTACATAGAAATGAGAGTATCCTAGAAAATAAAGAATATTATCTGAAAGATATTTTCATATTTTTCAGTTGAGACATTTTTCTGTCAGAAATGAAGCCATATGGATGGCACAGTCCTTAACATGGGGTATCTTAGAGTCGATTCATACAGCGGAGTAGGATGCTATGCAGTCACGTCAGCTCTGAGCGTTTAAGTAAGTGCTGTGTTGGTTCTGAATAAGACCCCAGGAGCACACAACACATTGGGATGGCACATGCTGACTTACATTTAGCTGTTGTTTCTAGACACAGCACAGACAATTTTGATGACTTCCTAAGCAAACCATGGAAGAACTATTGGCTGCCCTGACATAGATAACAGCTGATCACGAAACTTCAAAGCAATAGTATCTTCAGTACAGTGTTCCTGCCATAATCACATGAAGACACCAAAGTCCTTATCAGTAACAATTAAATTTTATGCTCTAGATAAAGTAAGTAAACTTGTCTTAAAATAGATATGTGCAAAATCATCAGAAAGGATAAAAAATAATCAGAAATACATGAATGATAACTGTAATTTTATTAAATACTCAGCAGACAAAGGACAACTTAAAAAATAATAAAACAACCTAATTTAGAGGGGATTACCAATAGCTTTAAAATTTAACAAAATGGAAAGAAGAAAAATACTAGTAGTAAATACAAATCAGAAAACTGGATTTGTAGAAAATGGGTAAAGGAATCAAAACAGCTCCTGGAAAAATCTATAGTCCACAAAGATAAAAGCAGGAGAATGGAGGGGACTTTTTAAAAAACAAAAAAATTCCAACAGTGACATTATTTCATTATTAGGGCTGGTAGAATTCTCATTAATAACGGTAAGACCTTAGGAAGGGCAGAAGTGTTCAGTAAATAAATCTCTTGTGCCCTTGGGAAAAGTGTGACAGGATTTGAATGGTGATTTTTATTTCAGCTATTAGTAAGGAAACATGGAACACTAGTTTAAAAAAAAAATGTGTAGGATCAGCAGGTCTGAAAAACTTGTGTAGAAGAACTTTTAAGGAAGTATCATAGTAAGAAGCTATCTGAACCATCACTGTTCATTTTTAATACATCTTGGGACACCATGAAAGCTCCAAAAGACCTGGGGAAGAGAAAGTGTGCCACCACTTAAGTGGTATAACCTAAGGAATTATAGGGCTGCCAGACCGAAATAAGTAGTCAAAATAATAGAATGAATAATATGGGATTTCATTAATAAAAAATTAAAGAAATGGAAAGCAACTAATGCCAATCAACAAAGGTTTATAAAAGCAACTCTTGTTAAACTAACTTGCTATTTTTGCCTAAAAGATTAAAAGTTTGGTTAATAAATGCATGAGTATTGATGCTTCTATTAGCATCTGACTTGGTAATGCAGGACATTCTGATTAAATTAAAGGAATATAAAATGGACATGGCAAATGAAAAAAAAAAAAAGAAAGGATTAAAAACTTACACTCTGTTACATTTCAAGATGTGCTACATAATTCCTACTAAATATATGGGGGTTTTATCTATATATTTACAGTTAAGAGAAATTTTAGAAGTTATCTGAACTAAAACACAAAATCACTGCTGATAAAATGTATCATGGCGCAAAAGTAAATAATGCAGAGGACAAAACCCAGATTTTGTTTAAGAAGTAGTAAGCAGTTCAGGAAATATATCCAGAATCAAAAAAGTGTAAGAGGCAATCCCAGGAAGAAATTTCTTTGATTATATCTGGAATCTAAAGTCGAGGAGTGTTTCTGAATTCCCAGATGCAGGTGCTGGCCCCTGCCGCATCCTGACTTCCCATTAGTATGCTATCTGGGTATGCTCCAGCCATTTCCCACATCCCTGTCTCCATGTAGGTGAAATCTAAGCATATGATCTTGTTATCCAAGGAGCAAGCAGGATCTGGGGTGTCTCCTGGTGTTCTCTTGCATGTAAGCTTAGATGCGGCCCTTGAAAAGGAATTGCTGATGGTAGAGGCAATTGCAATGGTAGGGTCAAAAAGGTGATCCTTGGGTGTATAATTACAGAAGGTGAGGCAGCAGCAGGGAGGTCAGATTGCATCTGCATTTGGCAGCAGTTAGCATTGGAATGCTAACTCCTTTTGTCTGAGCACATTTCAGGGATGTTATAGATTGCAAACGCCTCATAGGAAAGTTTCAAGGACATAAAAAGTGGAAATGCTTCACTGTAAAAGTAAAAAGATGATCAGTCTGACTTAAAGAACTGAAGGACAAAGCATTCCTTGATCACATTCTATATATCTCATTAAATCTCTGTTGCCCATGTAGAGCGGAAGTTTAAAAAGAAGTCTCCTGAATCTATAAAACCATCTCATGATGAGATTAATAGGCAGAATTTGAAGCTAGAGATGTTTGGCTAGTTATTGAAAGACAGTCTTCAGACAGAAGGGAAATTAATTCATAGATTCTTTATTGTAGAGGATGTCATACTAGGTGATCATAGTGGACCTACACATTAATCTTAGTGTATGAAACAGCTTTAAACCAGGTTTGAAACAAAAATTTGCTAGAAGAGCCCCTGCAATTCTCAACCCTATCACCTGCACATGTGAGGCCATGTGTTGAAAAAATGACCGTTTTTTCCTTTGCATCTCCCCCCAGTCCTCATCTACAGTGCTTTGCATATAGCCTTGCACTAATAAGCTTACTTAACAGATAGCTTAGCCAGTGTCTGAAAGGACAGTGTAAAAAAACATAAATTAAAAAAAGCACAGACAAATTCCATCCTCAGTCATACCTAGTCATCCTTATTAAGTTGAATATGTCAGCAAGTATAAGGGAAATCAAAATCTGCCCCTACAGCCACCGCATATGAACACTATATCTTGGTACCTAACTAGTTAGAAGTAATTTTGCATATACTATCATAACCTAGCAACACACCTATACAAAATAGGTTGCATATGTAGAAAAACTAGATATCAGCACCAGATCTGTACTGCCAGATAAAAATAAATCCTTCTAATGTCATTTTCTGAAAATTCATGAAGATGCAGACAAAACTGTGTACTTCACTGATAGTACTATTTTCTTGAGTCTAATCATAACTAAATTCAATTATATTATTGCTCATAAAATTTAGAATATGGATAGCTTTCACACAACATGTGTTTTATGATTAACTCATATTGTACAATTTTGCTGCATTAGCAAAATCAAATGTGATAAGATTGTTTTAACGTGAGAATGACAGACAAACTGGTTGTTCGTATTATATGTTCCCTGCAGAGGTCTGAGATTGTTTTCTTCTTAGTTGATGGATCAGTTTTAGAGAAGGAGAAACAGATTATAGATAGAATAATAACACAGTGAAATAGCCAAATCGTTTGGGGAAGAAAAAGAAACAAAAGGCTTTTTAAAACTCTGGAGAAAAATGTTGATTTAAGTGTCATGCCAGGAAAAAATCATCATTACATTTAACGTTTTCAGTATATTCCCACAAGGAGAATACTGACTCCAAGTGCAAGATACATAAGTTTGAATAAAATAGGGGCCATGGGGAACAAAAAGGGTGCAAACTCACCTTCACAAAAAAGATGAAGCCATCCTTTTACTCTATAGGACCAATGTTCTCCAGGTATACATCTATCTTTAGTAGGGACGGTGCTTTATAACCCCAGCTTTTAGGCACCTAGAAAGGGAAATTTACATTCATATTAAACAGCAATAACTAGGAGAGGAGGGGGGTTGAGTATATGTGTACTGCTAAGTCTTTAGTTATAGAATCCAAGGAAATAGCCATGTCTTCCTGTAAACTATACTGCATATGTCGGACAAGGCTTAAAACACATCCTGAGCTAAAGAGTAGAAGTCCTCATTTCTGGCACTCTCTCACCACCACTAATATGCTGTTAGTTAAGTCCTGGATTAACTATACAGCAATTTACTTGAAATGAAAATGGAAAAGCACCTCAGGATGAAATCATTTGGAGTAGCACGTTTGGGTGAGACATTCTCTGTGCATCAGTTACCCATCAATATCATGGGTCATAACAACCCTTCTAAAGCAGACAAAAAATTCAATGCAAAAGACCATCGTTTACTGTATTGGGAGATGGATTTTTTTTAAACTATAGTGATTCTGTCTGTACATCATTGAGCAATGCTTACAGTTAGATGAACTGTATTAACTTTCAACAGACAGCAGATAAATGTACTCAATTGTGCATAACACTGTGCAGTGACACCTTTGTGATCTGAACGTCCCTGCTAATGAAAAAAGTTGTATGCAAGAACAAAATAACCTGAAGTGTACTGCTGAGTATTGTTAAATAAATATGCACTCTTGTAGTCCATGAACTGTTTTTCAAATGAAGACTTACAATGGTGCTTATTTATTTATTTTAAAGTAAGTCTTTGAGAGAGGAATATCCTGTGGGAAGTCAGAGTAGGAGGAACAGGAAACACCACGAGCTAGGACTAAAACAATCTTGCGAGCAAAGCTGTTTTCATGGATGAATTTTCTCTTCTTAGCTACTTGACAGCTTCCAAACTTTTGCTATGATCAGTGGGAAAAGAGATTTTTTTTCCATCTCAGTTAGAACACATTTTCCTAAAGAGAGCTGAACATGAGGAGAATAAAAAAAAAGGCCTAAACAGGCTGCCAATGCTGCTGTTGTTTATAAAATACATAATCATAACAATAATATTTAAAATATCTAATTACAAGTGGAAGAGATTGCCTATTTCTTTATGTTTGTACAAGCATTTGGAAGTGAAGCAAAAATAACCGATGGGGGAAAGTATTCTTGTTTATTTGTTTTAACATGGATATTTTTTCCCATAATACCTATCTCCTCTGTACTTATCATGAAAGCTATAAATAGAAAAATCATTCAACTTTTCAAAGTTTTCCATATGTTTTTCCACACATGTTGGGAAAAGATCACAACACTTGAAGTTCAGTATTTTATTTTAAAGTCAAAATATTTTCAGAAGATTAGTCAATGCAGTCTGAGTTATGGTGAGTCCAAGCAACACCAAGTCCTGATCCAATTATTGAAAAAGTACCACTGCTATCCATACCAGGGAGAAAATTTTGCTGCCTAGCTCTTGTGCCGGAGCTGCCTTCTGACCCTGTTGTCTTTATCTTTTTGTTCACTTTACAGTGAATCTTGGGAACAGAGTAATTTGCAGGCTTGAAGCAATCAGGAAAACAGTGGCCTAGAGTGGAAAACAAACCAAACTGACAGTAGAACAATGAATTGCAGGATCAAAGTGTATATAGGAATAATTTTTCACCAGTAAAAATTCAGTCACTTCCCTGCTGCATGGGGGAAAGTTTGCAATAATGTTACAAACCATTTTTGGAAAAAAAGAGGAGAAAGATACATCCTATACAGATGCACTTAGAGAATGTGCAGAAAGACAAGAAGTTTAAATGCTGCACAAAATCAGTAAGTTCAGGAACTATCATCTAAGGGAATAAGACCACTGTAGAGTCCACTGATAGCAAGATACTGCTTTTATTTCTCTCTCACCTCTAGAGCATGGCTCAATATATAATGCTCTCTAATGAACTACTTTAAATATAAGAGACAATCTTACTCTGCACCATGGAACTGTGTAGAGAAGAGCTGAGATGGCAAGGGAAGGAAATAAAATTGCATTTTGTTCTCATCTTTCCCATAAACATTAAGCAACCACTAAATGTAAACAAGCACACCAAATTGTATCTTCAAGTTGCACAAGGAGGTCCCATGCCTATCCAGCTATCATGGCCCCTTAAGCTCCAAAAGACCTATGTGAATGCATGTTCCCCCCAGCGTAATCCTGCCCTTTATTTTGCCCAGCTCACTTTAAACATGAATCTGGACATTTGCTATTACAGCAGATCATCATCGGGCGTATGTTACCAGTCTGCTTCTATTGAAAAAATATGCCAGCTTCTCTGACAGAAAATACCGTACAGTTTGACTTAACCTCAAGGTATGTGACCCGAGGTTCATCTCCGCAGTGCAGAATCACTGTGCAATCCATGAAGCAAGTGACTTAGAAGTGCACCAAACTAGAGGCAGGAGAGAACTGACAACTGACTTCACAGTTAATGGACCATTTGGATTTGCCACTGGCAGGCCCAGAAACAGAGGCAAATTAGTGATGGAAATACTTTTACAAAAGAGGGAAAGGAGTAAAGAAAAGCAGGTCACTGCCCACATGTTAGAAAAATATGTATCATTGTACATATACACCAATCCCTGTTAAAAATCCTAACTTTGCAACTTGGGCTTCTTTTTCCACTTTCTTCATTTACAGAAAGATGAAACAAATATGATCAAGTCAAAACAGTAGCATTTTATACTACTTCTGCACTGATGTAAATACCTTTGAGGTGGAAAATCACATCCCTGGTTTTCAACAGAATAACACATGTGAGAGCAAACTAACCAACAGGAGTTCATCCACCCACAGAAGAAAGGCTGAGAGCATGCCTGATGAGAGTGGAAGGGAAAAAGTAAAAAAAAGAATAAAAAGGTAGGTAAGTGGACACAGCCAAGTTTTCTGACTGTGGGAAGCACCTTCAGAGAGCCCTAAATGTCCTGCAATCACTGCTTCTCCCCACAATCTTCCTACATCAGAGAAAGCAGAATTTTGTGCTGTGACTACAGTTCTTCTGACTAATACTTAATGTGCTTTGTAGAAGGCAGTTTTGCTTTTCTTTTGTCTAAAGATCTCATCCTGTATTTTATTACCCTTTTCACATTAGTGGAATTAAGTAGTTTTGCCATTTATTATATTTCACACAGCAATGATCAATAATCTCTTTAATGCATAATTTTGAAAAGTGTGTTGTTGAAAAAAATAAGCCACTGGATTTTGGTCACAGCTCAGCGACATCTGATCAGGCCAGATAGCAGTCTCTGAATAGCTGTCAGATTGCAGATATCTGAGATTTCCGAGCAAAACTGTGATCGTATGCAGCTCCATTAATCTACTCCTTTCCATTCTTTTCATATGTCATATAATAATGGTAATGAAGCAAGAAGTGAGTATTTGTAGACTGCACAATAGACACAAACAATTTATCATTTTCTGTTTAATTAAAGAACAACAATAAAAAGAAAATTATCCATAACGGTCCAGAGTCTGCTGAAGGATTCAAGATTAACATACAGCTAAATGACTGTGAGGCCCACCGTGACCTCCACAGATGAGCACCAGGAGACTAAAGCAGCCCTGGTGCAAGAAAGTAAAAAATCTGTGAACAATGCGGGTGAAAACTTGAGTTATGTTAGACATTTTAAATAAGTATAACTTACAGTTTGAGAACTAAGAGTGGCAAAGAGGAAAAGGAAATAGCTAAATTAAAAAAAAAAGGATTTTTAGAGCAGTATCTCCTCTGCAAACACACAGAAGCACTCACACGTATGCACACAGACTGCATTCTGCGAAACAAATTAACCAGTGAAAAAAAAAGAAATCCTACCACATAATTAGCAAACAGTTTAATTGCAGGCACTAACCTGCTCTTTCTGGCAACACCCTCCAGTCATGTTTTTAATTGGGCTTGACTGTCTCCTAAGCGCAGCCGGGAGGGAGGTGAGGGGCAGAGCGCAGCGAGACTCTCCGGGAGGGAGCATCGTGCTGGTGCCCAGACCCCTTTTTGAAACTGGCCGGTGCCGCTTGCTGCCACACGTTGGCATGGGATCATCTCAAACAGCCAGGGGAATGCATTCTCAGAAAAGTAATGTTTGATTTTTCCTCAGGAGATGCCCCCATAGCAAGAGCGAAGGTTTAAACTGCATTTCTTCCCACACCTATTAGCTAAACTGTACTTTATTCATAGCTTGTGCCAAGTAATGAGACTATAAACTCATGCTGCATGTGAAAGTACAGCACAGCAGTCATGCTTGAATGGAAAGAAGCCCCAGGAAATTTAACTTCTATGTGAACTATATTTATCTTTTATAAAGCCTGCTTTCTATCAAGGTAGAAAATGCAGAGGAAGTGATGGAACAAGCCAAGGAAGCAAGGGAGGAGCGCGTTACTTCTCCAGACATCCCTCAGCTTGCAGCCTGCCCTTGGCACACGGGAGCTGTGATGTGCCGCTTCCCTGAGCGAGCCAGGGAACTTGGGGCAGCCAGCTTCTCAGCAGCAAGGCTGCTGCTTGTATGAGCTTTGTGCACTTGGTGAATATTCATTCCTAATTCTGCAAAGGAGTGGTCTTAAAATTTAAGAGCGGTGTCATAAAGAATATTCCTGAGTGCCTGAATTACTTCATGCCTCAGTCTCCTCATCTGTAAAATGGGATTCAAGAGACAAAATGGGTTTCAAAGGCAAAATTCTTGAATCTCCACAATTAAGCCAAAAAGGTAGCCTACCATAGATATTCCTTCTCCTCAGCTTTGTGCAGTGTAGAAATAGCCAGTTTCCAAGCATACCAGCTTGCAACCAGCCCTGCAATACTAACTAGTTTCTCCTGCTTTAAATATTGTTTTACTTTTTTAACCAGGCTTTAATTGAAATCTCATTAAGTATGTCTATCACCAACCATTCAGAAGTGTTCCTGATTTCTGCTGTGTTACCCTTCTGTAACCATACAATAATTTGCAGATGGGATTCACCTCACCTAACAAGAGTTGTTTGAAAGTTAGTTGCTGTTTTAAGTTCGTCATCCAGACTTATCTATAGTCAGTGAAGTGAGAGAGCCACAGCGAAGTAAGTGGCTTGTTCTAGCTGTTTGGGATACCTTCCCCAGAATGACAGAATCACCCTCTGCAGAGGTTTTCCTCTCACCAGTGACTATTGAAAGTGTAAATATCAAACTTTGATGGCGCGCCTTGCTTAAAGAGACGAAATTAGTTTGTGATTCATCTCCCCAGTGTGTTCAACTTCTAAAGATTATGTGTGCTGTTCTCCTTTGTGATTCATGTCTACAGCTATCAGCTGATCATCTGAGGTTATACCTAAAGCACACAACAGATGATCCTTCTACAGTCTCTGTATATTTGGGTTTTCTCACTATGAAAACAAAAAAGAGCATGAGATAGTAGGGCCAATGTTGGTGTACAGTAGGATATTGTGCAACATTTAATGTAACTGAATTAAAGGCATATATCCAGATCCCAAAATGGAAATAGATATAGAGCACACCAGATATGGGAAAAGAATTAATATCAGGTGACTTTAGCTAAGAAAAAGGAAACTAAACAACAAAAGATGAATTATAAACTTCTGGTTATGAACACTCATACTTGATCAGATTATACATTATTATAATCCTGGGAATCTGTGAATATTTCACCCCCGAAATTAGTATAATCCAAATATCCACAAAAACCCACCAAATAGATAACATGACTCATTATGGAGTGACAAAATGAATTTCCTTCTTTTGTGTTATTAAGCCAGTGTTAATAGCTGTTTAAAGAAAAGCAACATTGAGCACATTGTTGTATAATACTGGATCTTGTCATAAAGCCAGTAAAGACTCTGCAATAATTAATACAAAATATTACCCATACTTAGAGGAGTATTTGATCATTTTCCATCTCTCTCCCCTACCCTTACCTCTTCATTAATAGCATGATGACCTCATCTATAAACAGGGAGAAAGCTCCATAATAATTGTAAGACAGTGGATGACTGTAAAATACTGTTTTGATAACAGAAGAAGATTTGAGGTTTTGTAAATGCAGCTACATTTCTCAAAGCACAATGGCTAATGGCAAAATTGTGCCCATTTCTTTACCCCATTTTTCTAGCAGTGGTTATCACCCCCACAGAAGTGGGTATGGAATTACACATGAAGCTGCACTCCACCCAACACAGTCTGCTAGTTTAACCTATAGGTGAAGATGGCTTTACATTAAAGACACCAGGATAGGAACTGCAGCATCTGAGATTTTTCCTGACCGTATTCTGGCACAGGCCACAGAGGCTTTAAACTGACACAGACCATCTACGGAAGCCTGTGTGCCAGGCTGCTCAGACATACTTTTTTTGTGTGACTCCTAGGGCACACATCAGTGACCAGCCATCGCCATACCATAGCAAAAAAAAAGATTCAATTTTTAAAAGGAAAATTTTCATTAGAATGGATTCACCCATTACAGGGCTGGACACACTTTTATTAAAAAGGTTCCAACTTAAAAATCTTCCAGATTTTAAGAGGGAATATAACCTAAATCTCCCAGTGTCCAATGCTTATACAGATAAATCCCAGTTCCCTTAGCTTGCACTTGACCAACACAACTTGGTATAAGACTTCCCTCTATCTTTTCAGTATTTACTAGTTAGCGGTTGCACACCTCTCTGGAATGTCTCTGAAGCCCAAAGGACTATTAGTTACCTGAAAACTGCCTCAAAGAAAAAAAAAAAAAAAAAGGACCCACACACACTCACACACTTTCATATGGAGCCCTCAATCACTCTGTGAAGAGAATTGCATAGTCTGGTCAGGCTGGGACAGAATAAGACATCATCGCTAAAATATGGATGCTTGATCTTCATTGGTTCCTGAAGAGCACTCCCTAGCTGGAGCAGGTCCGCTAGACCTATCTGCTTTACCACAGTCCTCACCAAGCATTCAGATAAAACATTTTGCTCCAGAAAATGAAAAGCTGTTAGGAAAGTTTCCACCTGGGTGAAACCCTGTGGAACCAGGACATTCTTATTCCACACAGGCTTTTGCTTTCCACATCTTTACGTGGACAGGAAACTGGTAGTGGGAGCAGGGTGAGGAAAAAAGTTCCTGTCTGTTGGGGAATGGCTAGAGGACTGTGGACACAGTTCTCTAGAGAACCTGGTTATGCAGTCAAAGTGGTAGCTAAA
>JAVJGG010000017.1:11489743-11535168 GCA_035590195.1 Aviceda cuculoides | reverse complement strand
GAAATAAAGTTTGAAGACGCTAGCAGGATCTCATATTGAGTGTTCTGTGTCTTCCCTGCTCCGAGCTCTTCGCACCTGTCCTCAGAAACTTCCTTTTTGGGAGGTTGCTCTGCAGAATAGAGAAACAGCAATATGAAATAATATGGCCCTGGTATTGCCAGATTTTCCAATTATCTTGCCATTTAAACAAAAAGAAAAACAACAACAACAAAAAAACAAATCAAAACCACAACAACAAAAACCTCCAACCCCCCCAAAACCACACCACCACCACCAAAAAAAACCCCTCAACACTAAAATGCTAGTAAAAATGTCTCTATACATTTATTTTTAACCCCAGTCTTCAGTAAAAACTCCTGCAATTAGCATAGTATTCTTTTATAATAACTAACACCCTTCCCTTTTTTCTTCTGTGTTCTGTGGATTATTGTCTTTAATTTTTATAAACGGAAGAAATGCAAAGCTGTGTGCTTCATATACATTAAAAATGTTTCAGCAAAGCATAATTATAGCAGAGAAGCAAACATGCAAATAAATTGGTATTCAAATATGGTATAGTCAGTACGGTGCCTTCAGATTTCTGCCTTCTCTAGTTTCTAAACTCCAGGAACGCTGTGCGAGCTGAAGCAATGCCTTTCTCCAGCATGCTGGTCCTCGTATTACATAAACAGTACTTGGCTGCTTTCTTCCATAGGAGCATCTGCTCAGCTGACAGTCCCTAGCGTACCAGCTTTGTTTTGTCCAAGGCACCAGTGATGAGTAATGGATCCAGCTAATCCTGATAATGCATGATGTAATTGTCAGAGGGGTTTAATTATCAGAACATTACATGTGGGATTATTCTGTAGTACAGTTTTTAGTTCACTTACAGACAGTTCTAAATTTGCAAGACCTGTGATAAGTTGGTAGTTATCCAATGGGCCATCATATTAACACATCTCCCCTACCATGTTTAGAAGTACAGAGACAGAGCACAGAAGCTTAGTTTGCTACTTACAAAAGTAAATGATCTATATCATTCTATAAAACTATCATCAGAGCACTTTTGGATCTGACATAAATCCAACTCTCCTACCAGAAGTTAAAATAAAAATGTTCGTAAGATTTTGAAATCACTAGGCAATCAGTCAGGCAGTAAAAAAGTTTTTTTTTCTGTAAGTGAAAGTGATGATTAGTCAGTGTTAGCCTTCTACCGGTGCTTTTAAGGTCTGACCATTGAACACCATTTTTCTTTGTCATAGGAGATCCTCAAACCGAGAAAGGACTGAGAAAGTGAGATTGCTTTCTGCCTGCCCTGTAACAGCACAGAAAAGGTGCTATACATTTGTAAGCCATCGTGGGATGTGGTGATGACTGTCATCCACAAAAGATGGAGGCAAAGGCAACATCAGCTCTTTAGTGAATACTCTCATACACAGACCAGTGGGGTGCTCAGTAGAAAGAGTATTCAGTAGGGTAACTAGCAGTGCTGAGTGCTCTGGGGTCTGATGGGTGACTGGGACCACTAGAAAATGCCAAAAAAAGAGCAGTTAAAAGATGTATCTACATATTCTTTTTGCTCAACTGTCCCCTCAGCCAGCCTGAAACAAACCAGCTGTCTTAGACCCGAATGGTGAATATTCCCTAAGTTCTTGCTGTCAAGAAATGCAGCTTTTTGCCAGCTTTAGCTGTGACAGAGCAACCATAAGTTAGCCCTCAGCAGCCCTCTCCAGTAGGCACGAGCACAGGATGTAGGAGTACACCTGTGATTAAAGAGCCGGAGGTGCAGGTCTGGGCTTCTAGCTCCCTCAGTGCTAGCCCTAGCTCTGCCACTGACTTTCTATTACATCAAATGAACAACTGTATCTCATATTTTAAAAGAAAAAAACCCAAAGAACAAACCCTAGAATCTCTCCCGGAATTTTGTTGTTGTTGGTGGTGGTAGTTAGAGGAAACCAGCAATCCCAACTATTATTGGTGACCTCTTACTGTGAATGCTCTTCAAGATTTATACACCTATATAAAGCATATACAGTAGCTGGTCCTTCACTCCAAAAAGATCAATTTCTTTTGTCAAAGTTTCTATCCTGACAAGTCAACAAATACTAGTTCCTGTACATATGTTCAGGTCACTTCTCATGACTGGTTAAACTTTGTATCTTTTCTGACAGACATGACCCTATATGCACATACTGTCCTTTTGCTTGACAAGGGATTGCCATCAATAGGTGGAACTGCCAAAGAAAAGATACACAATATAATAGTGGTTTTTGTTTCTCTGACTATCTTATGCTGGTGAAACTTTAACCATCTCACTGGTATGTATCTTAATATGTCACTCCTGCAGTAAGTTTACATAAAGATGAGGCTTATCTTGTGAAGACAGTAGACAATAGAATAACAAGGATGCCATGTTATTTCCTCTTATATTATTGTGTTGTTTATAAACCCATCAGGACAAAGACTGCAGGTAAAATGTTTTTACCACTGAAGTTATCAAAAAGGCTGCCTCTGACTCAGAGAGGGAACTTCCTTTTGTGTAGTATATACACTTATATAAAATACAGCATAATGATCCCTGAATTCTTCCTCAGATTTTTATGCACTTTTCAAATTTCTGTGTTTGAAAGGTAACTTCTGAAGATAGCTCATTTTATTCTCCTGAATATTATTACTCTGCTGAGGAACGTTCACTTTGCAGCAATAGGCCACTTTTTAAAAAAAAGTTTTTATTGTCTGACTGTCCATTTAATTTTCCTCTCTCCAAATGTCCACACCAATTGGTAATATGACTTCACTCCACAATCAGTACAAAAAGAGAATATGGTTTTTAAGTAGAAAAATATATTTGGAGGATTTGAGAAGTATTTTTCTTAATATAAAGACTACAAATACAGTTAACTGCTGAGGGTTTTCTGCTTTTCATAGCAGCAAATCAAGCTGAATTTCTTCTAAATGCCTTAGGAATAGTCTTAGGTAATTGTTGCATTTGACTTATTCTAGGAACAAATGCAATCTGATCAGCTCCTATCTTGAATGATGAAGGCCTCCAAGGCAATGGTCTAGTTTACTCACCTTTGTGAAGCAATGTCTTTAAACTCTCACTTTGGTAATTTATCCTCACTTTTGCTTATGGAGCTCCTTGATTATAACATTACATGACATTAGCTTTCTCCTTATTCCTCTGAATATACATAAAAATCAGTTTGATCTTTCAGCACAGATTTATAGATCAAGTCATTGTATCACATGGCAATAACCTAAGGCTGTGTGTACAGAATATTTTTTTCTAAAAGGTATAATTTTGCCATCTTTAATACTGTTAATGCGATTTTCAGCTGCCTCAGGGATTGGCAGTCTAATTTAATAGTAACTTGTGAGTCAAAGGTGTCAAAAATTCATCTCTGGAGTGCTGGTTCTAGCATCTTAGTCTCTTCCAGCTCTTTGAGTCCAGGGCTCTTCTAGGGCTGCTGCTTCTCTGCATGAATTCAAAATCCTGAATCTTTTAACATTTTATTTATGTCTCACCATAACTTAGGCTTTTTTTCTATGGAAGATTTATGAAAACACTTGAGATATATGATTTAGATCAGAGTTCTTCTTGTATTTAAAAATAAACAATAAAGCACAAATAAATAATTTCAAATATCAGCCAAGAAAGAGAAGTCTTTAGAATTCTTTCACACCAGATTTTAGTATCCATATTTTCCTAAAATATTTTAAAGGGAGTTCTGGCATCAAAGGAAAGGCACTGACTCAGATGGACCTTTTATCTATTGTGTTATAGGCAACATATCAGAAAATTTCAGAGCAATGAATAGGAATTTTTGCAGCACTTGAAAACAACCCAGGACATCAAGCTTAAAAAATATAATAAGATTCAAGAACCAAAATCAGAGGACTGTTAAAGATGCAGTTCATACTGACCAGGGTAAGCTCTCCCTATCATTTCATTTCACAGATCTGCCTTCTCACTTGGTATTGCCTAATAAAGACTTAGAGCTAAATCAGAAACCAGAGCTAAATTTTCTTGGCTTTCTTAATGTCTGGTGACAATACCGTAACTCAGGTCTATAACATGAACTCAGGACTGGAAGTGACTTTTGACAGAGCTAAATGCAGTCCCCAGCTCTTGCATCATGTAGCCCCTTCATAAACTTGTCAAGTGTAGCTAGAGAAACAGTTAGATTTTTCCTTCCTCTCCTGTGGCAGGAACGGAGATGTTCCAACACATCACTGTTGTAATAGTTAGGGATTTTCTTCTTAATTTCAAGTAGATATTAGATCTGATTAATTTACACCAATTGTTCCTGTGCCAGCAGTTTCCCTTAGCTTCAGTATTTTTTCTCCCCATTTGGTGCTTAGTCTACTGTAGGAAAGCTTGTGAGCATATAATCTGGAGTGTATCCACAAATAAATAGGGACAGGGACACAGATAGAGAAGCTGACCACTCAGTCTTATCAAATGACCCGTATGCCTCACTCAGCATCCTCTTTTGCCTAGGCATCAAACCCAGAATGTACCTCTGTGCATGTGTTCAACATCATATCTAAACCACAGCATCTCTTAGTGAGTTCAAACCTTTTCTGTCCATATGCCCAAAAGATTCTGTCAGTGTGTGTTTTATCAGTCTGTTAAGGTCTGTATCTCTACTTACAGGGACAATGTTTCCTTTGTTCTGAGGAGTTTAATACATACAGTGGAGAACTCAGCTTCAGTCTGGGTTCAAGCTTTAGGGTCTGTGAAATGAAGATTTCTGAGCAGAGCTTTTAATCCCACAGCTGTTCAGTTTACCAGTCAGTCAAATGGGGAGAGTGACATTAACCCACCTTTTAAAACATTTCAACGGGTAAAGTATTTTTAATCAGCTGCTCATAAAAATCAAATTCTCATTTATTTGAGATTAATTTCTCCGATCAGAGTATTGCCCGCAGGAGGGAGACTCTTTTCCATGCTTCACCCTCAGAGATAATGTGTACCCTCAATTTTCAGTTAGTTTGGTAGGACATAATAGTGCATATTCTTCGTAACACCTTTAGTAGTTTACACTGGTTCTTCTCTGGTTATGTCTCCTCAGAAGTGTATGCCTGAGAATCCATCCTTCATTATCTCTACAAAACTTTATCTTACAAAATTGTATTACAAAATGAAAAATCAAGTCTTGCAGATAGAGCTATAGAAAAAAGTGCCAGGATTAAACAGATAATCAAATCCCATAAAACACCCCAGTCAAATGCACTTTTCTGCCATCAATTCCCCTTACTCTCATCTTAGCAATAGAAGAAGGCAGAAGAGAAATAAGTTTAAAGGTTTTTCCTTTTCCTAAGCTTTCACAGCAAGCTTTTAAAATAAACTTTATAACTTTCAACTGACAGCAGAGTTCCCTTTATTTACCGTATCCAACAGAATCTAAACAGACTGTTGTATAAAATCCTGGTAGCTTCCTGAATGAGATTATGTCCTGTAAAGAACAAGAAGCCTTCTTAACAACACAGAAAAGGCTACTGCTCTAAGACCACATCAAAATCAGAAGTTGTCATCAGATGTCACCATTACCATCTTCTATATTTGCAGAGATGTTTTTAATAAAAGATGTGTCTGCCTCTCTAATTCAGAGGTGTCTGTCTAGATGCTAGATGTGCCCACGTTACCTTGTCACGCAGAGCGGGTGACCACGAGAAGTGAGACTCTGCTGAGTGTACACCATACACTGGGGGACTGCTGGACTTCTCCTGGTCAATAGTCATCATCACGTCAGTACAGACCAGGCACTGTGGGCAGGAAGCTGGCTGTCTGCTTCGTCTGTCACTCAGAAAGGATTGGAACAGTTGGTTCCTGAAGTTACTCTATCTACAACAGTACCATAAATCTAAGGGAAATCTAATGTAGGCAGAAGTAGGAAAAACGCTTATTGCAAGCTCCCACTTGATATTGTGTAACTCTGCACCCTGTTTTTTTGCTGAGTATAATGCAGTTTAACAGGACGTGATGCAATCAAACATGACATTTCATTTTAAGATCAGGTCCACTAACACCTTTCGTAGCAGGCATCAAAGCAGATTTTCTGCTGGAAGCATTTGGCCATTATGAACTGACAGATCATGGCATAAAGAACGAAAATTACAGTTTGAAAAAGATCCTTAAATATTTCTTTATTTTTTCCAGTTAGGTAAATCTTTGAAATCCAAAATTCCTCATTTTCCAAGAAGAAAATTTGATATAGCGGATTATTACAGGTGACTCTAAAAGCTCTGCTTTAAGCTGGAAATATAGCATATTATATCAACACAAAATATAACCTATGGAAATGAAAAGTCATTAGAAAGAAAGAAGCATTTCAAAATGAAAAATTAAAAGCTGTCCTTTCAAAAAACTCTCATCAAATTGACAGAACTTTTTTTTCCCATTATATATACATGTATATATGTCTCGAGATACAACCACTGAAGTCTTCTCAGCTTAGTGAAATTGTCTCCAAAGTGGTTTTATAAAATAATTTCTTTCCAAAACCTTGTACTGTATGTTCTTACAGAGTTCAGGTCTGCAAAATTTATCATTTTGTATCTCTATTATTCAAAGTATCAAGCATACTTTTGATAGCAAACATCTAGCTTTCGGGTTTAGCATGGTCTTAATTCAAAAGGCATATTAAGCCCTCTTGAATACAGACACTACTTGTAGTTGTTGCAATACTGACTAAAATATACCAGTTACGCTTTTGACAAGAATCATTGATTTCAAAATGTGTAGACATGTATTTTTCATTGGAATAACACAGTTGCATTCATTGTGCCCTGTAGTCACACTTGAGGAGAGAAAAATATCATTATCTTTACTATCAACTAGTTAATTGAGGCTCCTAAAATAAGCTTACACAGTCAAATCTCAAACTAAAACAGATGTAGCCATTAAAAATAGCATCAACCATCATATAACTGGATTTGAACTCAAGCACTGCTAACAAATCTGTTCCACTATATTCAGCTAATACAGAAGCATACATCATATTTTGAAAAGTTGAGGTAATCTCCTGAGCTCCTATAGCCCAAAAGCTTTCAGCAAGATTTAAGATATGTCTATCGGGCCTTTTTTAGGGAGACACAAATTCATTCTGGCTACACTGGTCAGAAAATTTATAAATGCACTCATTGCAGCTCCGACAGCAGGTAAGGGGCAGGGTTTAACCACCTGGGCAGCGCGTCACACTGGGGAGCCGCACTGCTGCTGCTGCTCCATGCAGGGAGTGCCCGAGTCACTCTGGTTTGTAGGGGAAGGCATAGACATGCTTTTACGCTGCTACAGCTGCTTAGACACCGACCTTCTGTTCAGGAGATTACACAGCCATACCTTGGCCTTACACACATAAGCTTTCACCCGTTTGTGGACACAGAAACACCCATTGCTGAACCAAATGTAATGGAGAGAAATCCCTGGGAGCGAACTTACTGCAGCAGGGTCTCCAAGGGAGGAGAGCCTTATAAAGTAATTCCCAGTGCAGCATTTCTTCAGCTGGTCCTGAAACTGCACATTCCTGCAGTGAATGAAGCAATCATTTAGCTCAGAAACCAGAAAAAGATATTTTTTTCCTTCTCTGGGCTTTTTATCTGTGCCCGCTGAGAAAAAGAGTGAGCATGTGTCTCAAAAAGGTTTAATTATGGAAGGGAATTGGGAGCTGTGAAGTTGTGATCAATTTTATTAATGTTTTGGTAGTATTTAACAGCAGCATAAGTCTATTTATATTCTTCTTTTCCAACCAATTATTGTTGCAAATTGTAAATCTATCAGTTATTGATCTTTGCATTTTATCCTAGATTCTGTTCTAGAAGTAAGTGGAACTTCCAACAGAGCAGCTGCAAGAAATAAACTTAGTAAGTATACTAACACTATCAGCCTGTCTAATTGTAAGTTTCTGAACTACACTGCTTTTTAATGGATTAAGTTTTAACCAAGCTGTCTGGAAAAACATTAAAGATTTAGCAGATCAGACACTAAGGAGCAATGTACTTTCAAGTTTGATTTTAACTCTCCTAGTCTAGTAGTATTCTTTACTGCTATGTACTGCCTCTTCCTATTATAAAACTTTGAATTTATTATAAGAATAATGGAGTTTAATTAATGTAATTCTAAGAATGCTACTATATAAAAATAAATAATGAATATAAAAGTCTGAACAGTTAGAAGTACCCTGGAGTAAAAATAGTGTGTCAAAAGTAAGTAAAGAAATTCAATAACAAACTACACAGAATATAATTACCATCAAAACAATGCCATCTGAGTGCAAAAAAATGGAAATTATTGTGGCTACATAACCCATCACACTCAAAGAATAGACAGCTGGTCAATGATTTCAAAGCAACTGAGTAACTTTCTCCTTGAGTCTGTTATGGTTTTAAATTGCGGAGGCCAGAAGCACTGTGGGCTTTGAATTGCATTCAGCATTTATACAGATAATGAGAGCATTCATGATTCCACTAGATAGAGTCAAGTGATTTTTAGATGAGATATAAACCTGAGGGCTTCAGAGCAAATATCAGCCTAAAAGCAGATGGGTTAGAAAACCTTACAGAGCTAGAAAATGGGAGTATTTTACAATTAGATAAAAGAGATTCTCCCTGGTACAATTTGAACACACCCCAGTAGCCAGCACCAAAATTCTGGTCACAAATACGCTATTTACTTTCATTTTAGAAGCACTGTGTACACACAGATTCACACATACACATATAGATAATTTCCACTGTCTCCCTCTAAAAGTACTTATTTCACTACGTGCACTACAACAATTTCCAAATAAATAAGACACTGTAAACGTAGGCAAGTTCCTCTTGGAACAGAATAGAGACATAGACTAAAATAAGAACCTATTTTTTTTCATATGGTTAGTGTCTAGGACTAATGAAGACTACAGTAGAAAAGCTATTCTATACAATTTACCACAGGAAGGGTAATATCTTATTATCTTACATCTTTGTTAGGCAACTCTGAATAATTAAAAAAACCCACCCAGCCACAGTTACTTATACCACCGATCCACACTTTTAGGGAAGACAAGTGTTTTGTTGTTCTCTTAGTGTAATTTCTGTATTTGCTGAGTTATCAGCAAAAGAAAAATAGGGAGAGAAAATAACTGATTCCAACAGTCTTATCACATGAAAGTCACGTATTTGTTTCAATGGGATGCCTGGTACTTGAGGCACAGCCAACCTGCACTAAGTACCACCAAAACCATAAGAGCCTTCACAGGTATGTCTCACTTAAATCCCACTTTTATTTCTGAAAATTCCATTATGATTCCACGTCCTTTGGTCTCAAACCCCCAGGATGTCCTCTCAGCCGTTAACTAGCATTATTATTTAGGAATAAGGCAGTGGAGCTGAATTACCAAAAGTCCCCTACTTATACTAATAATAGCATCCTGAACAACATACATAAATTTATATAACAGGTTTTCTTTTTCTTGATTGTGTGTGCAAATATATACCCACTATGTAGGAATCTCTTTACTCACTACAGAAATGCAAATACCTGTGATATGAAACAATCAGTCATCACTATGGACTTACTTTTGATTTTCCCTCCATATTTTTAAATGCAAGCTCACAGGCTTGTCTATGAAGAGCTTTACCTCTTTCCTTTCTGCCAGTTTTTGACCCAAGACATTAACAATATTTATGATGTTGCATGTGATTTTGGTTTTGGGAGTTCTTTTTGTAGGTGTGAATCTGAAGGATGCCGAATTAGTAGAATATCTGATTTTCTAGCTCCTATCCATTTATAAGGTTACAAAACAATGTTATATATAATTATTTATATCCAGTAGTTTAATTGTTATTACTATTTTAATTTAAATTATTATATATTGGTATTTACTACAATTGCTGTAATTAATTATTTTTAATTACAGTGATTACAATGTCAGAAATTCATCACATACACAAATGGGGAACATAGGTTAAGAAGCAGTATGGCATTGACATCTGACATAAGTGTCACACTTGCTGATGTCAAAAAGGCTAAGGTAATTTGTAAAATTAAATAATAGGAAAGTGAGATACCTTATGATATTTACAAAGTATTTTCTGAAGCTCAAGAAAAGCTATGAAGAATTTTGAAATTCTGTCTTGCATCAAAATTGGTTGATTGGAAATTACATTTTTGATACCAGACATAGGTTAACAAGCATTATGAAGAAAAGCATGATGGACCCTGAAAGTGAACACAAGTATCTTTTGTTTACTCTGGCTGAAATTCACAGCTTTTTAAAGTCTTATCTTCAGCAGTACTATCTCACTTCAGTGTGCTAGAGTACAATTTTTTAACTGAAATAATTTTTACTGTGAAAATGCTATATAAACATATTTGCTGGAGGAGAAACTTAAAATAATTTTGGATTTTTAAATTTTATTAAACAGCAACAATTTTTATTTCAGCTTTTGGAAAAAAAGTCTCCACTTATTATAAGTTGACATAGTACTTTCAAAGACACTATAGATATTTTAAATTAAATAAAAACTTACATTGCCCTTCCACCCCTATTTTTAAAATATTATTTAGTCAAAAATTATTTTGGATTTCTTTATAGAACAAAAATTACTTTCTGTTTCTGCCTGATGTAGCCACATGTCTCTTAATTACAACTCTATTTTATTTCTGTATGTACCCAGGTATGATATGCAATGAAGTGTACAGTGCTACTATCTGTTTAGAGGAGTGAATACATCTTCAAAATACACAATTTATGAAGGCTCATAGATACATTTGCAATGATCTATTGTTTATGTGTCAGAAATGCTGATAGTCTTGGAACTAAATAGAGCAATTTTCTATTAACCAATATATAACTTCTTTGCATGTAGCAATATACCATTAAAATAAATCCCTTCTACACAGGACTTTATAAAAGAGCTGAGTAGATCTCATATTTGCATTTTCATCTTTTGTGTTTGTCATTTAGATTCTTCCAATTGCTTCTGTTTTATTCTCGTTTTGCAGTTTCTGCCTTTTTTTCAGTCAGTGCAAATGTCTCCATTCCTTGTCTTCTGAATCTCATTTCCCAAGTATCAAAGACAACAGGACATCAAAACAGCAGTGTTTTCACTGAGTTAAAACATGAGTTTGATCCTAAATCTGCATCATGAAATTATACATGAATTTTAGACCATAGATGTCTTTAACTGTTTTCCTCATAGTTGAAACAGAAAAACATTTATTTTGTAATTTTTTTCTCTAATTTATCAAAAGAGTTAAACATGATGATTTAATATTACTAGACTGCTGGATGCACTGATGCCTGTGGTTAAACAGTTTATGATTCATCTCATGTGTAACAATGATAAAGTGCCATTTAAATCCTTAACTACTATAACAAACAACAGCTGCAACGCTAAGCATAGACTCTGGACTCTGCTGCATTTAAGAATAAATTTTGATTTGTCTATACAGCTAGGTATGAATTTATAGTATTTTAGCTACTTTGTCTTGTTACCTTTCCTTTTCTCTGCCTCCTGTGATTGCCCTTAATGAACTGTGAGGGTGCATCTACTAGAACTGATGCAGATGAAGATTTATTCTTTTGTCCATAATCTGAACTGGTTACAAACAAGACAATTCCGTTCCAAATGTTAAACAGAGGTGTTAGTGGAGGTTATGGCCACACTAAAAAGCTTTCTTAGTAAATGGATGCACTTTATCAGTAAAACAATTGCATGGTTTTCAGACTATAGCTCCCTCTTTCTGGCTAGTTTGGTGTGTCTTTTCACTCCCAACTTCTAAACTAGCATAGTATGATGGATTTTTCTGTGAATTACCTTATTCTTCTTTGACAGCAGAGATACCTTACATGTTGCACACTGCGCGAGTACCCAGGCACAGAGACTAGCTCAGTGTAGCTAGTTTCCAGTAAATTATCACTTGGACTTCCTGAGAACTAATTTCCCATGTAGACAAGTCCTGACATGCTGACAAGATACCAGTAATTTGTAGAAGTTTTTCTCAGCTACCCTCACCACAGAAATTAAAAGTAAGAATGACTTGTTAATTCACAGGCCTATTATACTGTGAAGTCACTCATTAAAGGTTTTAAGACTGTAATGTTGGTGTCATGTTACTGTTAAATCCACTTGACTGTTGTAGGAAAAATCAAATTTGCATGTACATTGTTTCACATGGTATATAAAGCACGTAAGAAAGGAAGGAATCCAGAAATACAGACAGTTTTTTTCCTTTCTGGAGATTTCTCCCACCATCAGAAGCTTGTCTAACTTTTCTTACACACTACATAGATCAAGGCAAAACAAAATTTCTTTGCCCACTTAATGCTACATGCCCTAACAAATGGCCTTGGCATTTGTCGATGGTATGTGCATGGAAAGTCGTCATTCTACTTTGCTGCAAAAAATCACTTACCTTTTATGATTTTATTTTTGTATCTATTCACTCTTATGTTTCCTCTACTGGTTCCTCTATCATGTCCTGAACTGAATTCAAGCTCTTCATTCTCTCTTCCTAAGCCAACATAATATGACAGTTAGGGTATATTGTATGCACACTGCTTGTTTCCTGAGTTGTTTTTTGTCTCCTATCATCCTCCACTCTATGCTCAGACCTTGCTTAACTGATAAGGGAGCAGTAGCATAAAAAAGCTGGATAGGGACATTTCTACACATGTGGAACATATTCTCAAAGTAGTATCACTACCATTTGTATTACAGCGGTGCCTAGAAATCCCAGCTAAAATTAGTACTCTGCTATGCCAGGCACTGGGAAGAATGACAGCAAGTTACCATCTTGGCACTGACAAGCTCGCAGTAAAAAAGGACAAAGGGTTGGAAGGTTTATAGAGACACAAAAAGCTGAAAGTGACACAATGGATCAGTGCCTTAGGAGCCAATCCTTGACTCTCTGTGCCCTGAAGCTGGGTAATATTGCCTTTCTGCATTTAGCAGCATTAACTTGAGATTGATCTGGCTTTTCCAAGTCCTGAAGCTAAGGCTCCAGAGATTTTAAGACATCTGAGCATTTGGTGTCAGACAATATTTTTGTGACTTCTGTGCTCTTCATTCTTATCTTCGAAAAAATTTGTGTTTAAAACATACTTCAGGATGTTTTTCCATTCCCTATTTTACTCTCCACAAGCTACAGTTAAAAATCTTGAGTGTGTGTGTCAGTACCTTTCTAGGGTCTGCTGTAACAGCTACTCTGAGAATGAGGATTTCAAATAATGAGTAGGAGGTAAAGAAAGTTCAAGGGAACAAGAATCCAATTTCCTGTAAAATATACAACTGTATTACTGGCATAAAAACAAATACACCTTTTAATAGCCTAAAATTAGCTATATTCTGAGATTCTATTTATTTAAAGTGTCTTGATACAAAACTTAAAAAAAACAACCCAAAACTATCTGCACTTACTTAAGGAGATATCAACTGCAGACACAGGATTCTTCATGTCTGGTGAGCTCAGAAACATGTACAACATGACCAACAGGTGGGTTCATGCTGAAATTATCCTTGAATGATTCCTTCAGGGAGTCATTACTCAGTTGTTTGGAAGCTGTATAAGTGCCTCTTCCACTTTAGTTAAAGCAAGGACCTCAATGTTATGTCTCGTGAGAAAAGCCATTAGGATACACAGGAGAATGATAACATGCCACATGAGCCCAGAAATAATTTTGAGAGAATGGAAAATTTGCTCGGTTTGTCTATGTATGAGCAGGAGACTGATATTTTTAAACCCCAGAAAGAGAAAATATAGAGATTTCCATTTTATGCAACACTGTTATGCTTTGTTTTCTTTTGAAATAATTTTTATTTCTTTTTCTTGTCCTCACAGGAGTCAGGGCATGGTTGAATTTTAAAGAAGAGGAAAGGTGATTTATGATGTCACTGTAAAACAGAGAGTAGCTGTATGAGCCATTTGTTAATAGATATTTAAGGATATAAAATCCAGAGATGATGCTCCTAAGCTATGGTTAGTGCAAGACATTTCTGCATACTAGTATATAAATGTGTAGCTTGTAGAATCATGGAATCATAGAAAAAATTATGTTGAAAAGGACCTTTGAATGTCTTCTTGTCCAACCTAGTTCTTAAAGCAGCACCAGCTTTGAAATCAGACCAGGTTGCTCGTGGCTTTGTTCATTTGAGTTCTTTATTTCATTGTTTGAGATTATAATGCTTAACAGATTGTAAATTGGCTTTTTGTAGAAAGCATTCCTTCTCTGTACTGCTTTCAGCAATACAGAGAACCACATTTGCTCCCTTAACGTATTTTGAGGGTGGTGGTCTTAAAGCTTTTGAATTTTGAATGCTGCAGTCATTGTGGTCTACATCAGGGTCATAGGGGAAGACAAACATGGTTTTAAACAAACTTTATGATAGTGTCTTTTGGGGTCAACAAGAGGATGGGCTGTTTATCAGTTTAGGTCACCTGAACATTTATTTATCTTGGCACTCTAAGACACCAAGGGGTCCTTCTGCTTGCACAGGAAATATGTCTCAGGATCTCCTTTCCTTCCTACAAGGAAGGATGGTAACAAAGTGGTGAAATGAAATTATGCTGGCTCTCTTCCACCTAAGAATTCCCTCTGCAAAAGGAAAAGGGAAGAAATCTTCAACTCATCCCAGCATTTATTGTTATTTAGGAATTAGAGTATAGTCATGAATCACTTTTTGTTTCTTATTCTTTCTTTCCTTCCTTCCTCCTTCCTTCCTTTCTTACATCCTTCCTTTTTCTCTTTCCTGTAATAGTAGTGTCACAGACTTTCTGAAGCACACGAGTGATTAGTTTTATCTTCAGTCTCTATTTTCCTGGGTGAAGACTAACAGGTACAAAATACAAGAAAACTTTTCTTTCTGCCATGAACTGCCCAGAGGTGAGACAGAGCACACCTCTAGAAAGTAGAGGACGTACTCGACTGCTGCTGTTGTCATTGCTGCTTCGTGGGGACAGGGAGGGGCAGGATTTACATGGTCTAGAGCAATGTTGAGAGAAAACCTGGCTGGTATTCATCAAAAATGCAGGGGAGTGAAGAAGAGCATTACAACTGGTCTTGACTGGTTTGGCCAATGGAAGCGGGAATGGACAGTCTGGGTATGGAATCTAAACCTAGAATTTTTATGGTGGGAAATGAGTGACTAGGATTTTAATAAATGTATTGTTATAAATAAATTGAAACTGATAACTCAATTCTTTCAATAGTTGCTACAAATATATCTATTGATTAGGTTGTTAATTATGGAAGATTAAAAATTATTGAGATAATAGTATGATTACATTGAAACAAAATTAAATTGAGCAGCTTTCTATTAAGAAGGCAAATTCTTACCGACCAAATGTCGTCTACACACAGGACAAACTTAGCTGTAAACATCAAAAACATTTCATAACTGGTAACTATGATAAGAAGTTCCTACACAAATTCTTGGCTGTAAGCAAAACCATCCATAGGAAAAAGGTTTTGAGGAGAAAAAATAATGGATGGTTATAATATGATCCCTTGAAATGGTGGGTAGGGAGTAGTTTTAACACTTATACTGCTAAATGCTCAAGCAGCAACAAGACATAAATTTTCAGAAAGTTGGGAGTAAATATTAGAGGTTGGCTTTACAGTATGAAATCGATTTTACTAGAGTGACCATTTTCCAATGTTTATTCATCTAAAGCTGCCTTCTAAATTGATACAGTGGTAGAGAAAAGAGAGAGTTCAAAAGGTTGTTTGGATCTCCTTTTATTCTCTCTGTTTTAAGGAATTTATGGAAACTGTCACTGACAGTACAAAGAAGTTTTTTGCTCTGGGTATGTCTGTGGCCTGTTTTGGCTATTTCTAGATTGTGTGGGGAGTAAAGCAATTCATCAGTACTTTTTAGCAGAAAGATTATTAAAGGGTAGTCAAAGAAAAAAGAAAGGCTTTGAATAAAGTGAAACATTCCTTAAAGGTAGAGGATTTGGTTGAGTATGAAAGGAAGCAATCTTAGGCTCAAAAGGTTATTAGAAGATCTAAGAAGCCCTGCTGCCAAAAACTCTGTAACACTATTAATAAACATACTTCAGTGGGAAAATATGAAATAAGATTATAAGGATAAATGTAAGAGAGCACAGATCCTTTGCCATACCTAGTTTAATTAAAAGTAGCGTTACTCTTGATTCTAATGCATTGAAGTTGAACATGGAGAAGGTTTCACTTAATGTTATTAAAAGCATGCTGATATGAAGTAGATTTTGTTGGTGTCAGGAATAGTTTTTTAAAGAGATGTTTCTTGTCAGACTTTAAGACTGAAGTAAGGGAAGCTCTTCAGTTCTGTTACTAGTTAGTGAATTTGAAGAGCAGGTATTATTTCATTTTGAGATGTCTTCCCTTGAATGTTTTAATAGACTTATAGAGTGTGTTTAATGATGTGAGCAACAAATGTATTTGTTAATATTTTTAAGCTTATTGGAAGCAAGAGGCAAATTTCATGTATTTCAAAGTCATACAATGTTACAATAGCTATATGAAAGATCTATAGCAGAACAGACTCTAGGAATATTTTGTTTGATATCATGTTTGTTACCAGTAGAAAAACTCATCAAAACTTGTAATATCATAAGACTAATCTGGGCCAACTTTTGGTTGAATATGAAGAAATTGAGGCGAGTGAGGAATGAGGGAAATTTCCCCCAAAAAAACATTAATATGATTGTTAACCGTGTTTGATTTGGAAGGGATTTGACTAAGCCTGAATCTATGTTTAAAACTGGAAATTCCAAGTAAAAGTTCAAGGATACTGAATCCATGTAAAATGAAGCGAGGAACATCTGACAGTGTGGAAAAAGTCAAAATAGGAGAAAATAGTTCTGACTTCTGAAGCTGAGGTTTACATATACTCTGTTCAGTTGTGCTGACAGGAGGCTTGATGGAAGCAGAAGCTCTTACACATAAAAAGGGAAATTGAGGACTTCTTCTCCATTGCTAAGAGCAGTGTATACGTATCCATGTGTGAGAAAAGTCATTCTTTAAATGTAATTAGGAAGTATGTACATGTGTGTGTATATATATATATATTCACACAGAGATGTGTGTGTGTGTGTGTGTGTGTGTGTGTTTGGAGAAAATAGGGAGCACAGGCCTTTCCTCTCCTACAGAAGGAGGAACAGATTTGTCCTCTATCTGGCCATCCAGTTCCTCAGGACAGGAAGCCTCTGTCTCCTCTTCCTTGAAGCTAACACCAAAAGCGTAATGTGTTTAGATGGACACTTGCTGTATGCAAGAGGAATGTGAGGCTTGATGGAATCATTAGCAATAATGGATATTTAGCAATGAGTGGGATTAATTTGATGAGCTATGGATATCCTTATCCAAGCCAGTTGTCTATGCTCCCTTTATATTCAATGGAGAGAAATTAACAGCTTTAGAATGTGATTCATCTCACCTAAACATAGACGCTGCCCAAGGTAACTCCTCGAGGTTGAGAACCCTCATCTTTTAGGTGAGTGTTAGCGCATTTTGGGTCATCATTTCTAATGCTTAAGAATTCTTAAGTCGGTTGTGTAGTATTAATTTCCCTAATGCTTAAGACCCTCCAGTTTACTAATGTTGTTGGAGTTCTAAATTATTTTGATTGAAGAATAAATTTCATTGGGTTTAACACCTGTTTAATCTCATTGTGTGATGCTCTGTGACAGTCATCTGTGCCACTGTCCTTGTCCCTCCATCTCTTTCAGAGGTGTGTCCCTTAGTCTGCAAGAAGGCACACAGAATTAAGGAACAATGTTCCATGAGCAAAAAAATAAGTGTACTTAAAATTGGCAGAATCTAGCCTTCAGAAATCTGTTCTTTCACTCTCACCCACTTTGTGCCTCTAATGCATTATATGAAGCCAAAGTAGGGTGACAATTCAGGGTAAAATAAGAAAAGAACAAATTCAAATCTTAGATAAATTGGATCATTTCATAACTAGATCACCTGAGGATATTCATTCTAGTATATTTAGAGGACTGGCTGAAGTAATTTCAGAGTCATTAGCAATAATTTTTTCTGAGAAATTGTGGAAGACAGAAGAAATTCCAAAGACTGGTAGGCCAGGAAATTGTTGACCCATTATCTTAACTTCAGTTCCTGGAAAAAGTCAGGAACTTTTCATCAGAGAAAAAAAAAGTTACTAAAAGACCAGAAGGAGGTGAATAGCATCCAGGGTGGTCTTGTCAAAAGCATATTATGTCAGAACAAGCTGATTTACTTTTATGACAGGGTAGCAAGTCTTGTGGACAGGAGAGAAACAGCAGATGTCATACATCACTGTCTCAGGCTTTACACTGTTTCAGACGATATGCTTACAAGAACAGACAAAAAATAGCTTAGAAAAGAACCTACTGCAAAGTGAATGCACAGTTGTTGGGAGAAAAATACTGTTGGGAGAGTAGCTATCAGTGGTCCACATTTCCAACCAGACAGATGTGTCAAATGGAGTCTAAGGTAGGTCTGGTATTATTCATTATTTTCATTAGATGATTAAGTAGAGACTAAAAATATTACATTACGTGAAACGTAAGTCAAATTGGGACGGGCTGCCGGATTAGAATTTAATCTCTGAAATATTGTAGACAGAGTGAAAAAAACAGGATGAAGTTTCACATGTACGAATGAAAACTTTGTACTTCTGCAAGAATAACTGCACAAGTAAGACAGGGAATAGTAGAGCAAGCAGCAGTTCTGTAGAAGTAGATCTGGGAGAGGCAGCTGACAATTATAACACAGAGGTTGTGACTTCAGTGGAACAAAAACAAGTCCTTGTCACCATCTGTGACATGCACAGCTGGTAAAATGATAATTAAAAATCATAGAATGGGTTAGGTTGGAAAAGACCTTTAAGATTATTGAGTCCAACTGTAAACCTAGCACTGCCAAGTCCACCACTAAACCATGTCCCTAAGCACCACATCTACACATCTTTTAAATACCCCCAGGTATGGTGACAACCACTTCCCTGGGCAGCCTGTTCTGATGCTCAACAACCCTTTCAGTGAAGAAATTTTTCCCAATATCCAATCTAACCTGGCACCGAGGTCAGATTGACAGGCCTGTAGTTCACTGTATCCTCCTTCTGACCCTTCTTGTAGATAGGCATCACATTTGCTTACTTTCAATCAACTGGGACCTCCTTGGTTATCCAGAACTGCTGATAAATCATTGAAAGTGCCTTGGTGAGCACTTCCACCAGCTCCCTCAGTACCTTGGGTGGATCCCATCCAGCCCTATGGACTTGTGTGTGTCTAAGTGGTGTAGCAGGTTGCTAATTATTTCCCCTTGGATTATGGGGGCTTCATTCTGCTCCTCGTCCATGTCTTCCAGCTGTGCTATATAGAACAGTGATTTGTGCACTGCCTTCATACTTAGATGGAAAAAAATGATGAACAAGAACCTTCTAAATACATTACTGTTATAATTATCCATCTTCAAAATCAACATAACAGTGTTTTGGCTAGGTATTTAATTTAGTTTGTTTTCTATGCTTTTGAGTCTTGTTTGGGTTTGATTCTTAAAATAGAACACACTAATTATAATCTACTATAAGCTTTCTTACTATAGAGCAAATGCGGTTTTCTTCCGCCTCAGATCGTTAGTTAATTCAGCCACAACAAAATGTATAGAAGAACCTCTGATACTTTTCTACAGCTTTATACTGATATAAATGATTGTACAAGGTGATGGGTTATGAAGATATGGAGACCATGAGCTTTGTTTACACAGCCAGGTAGGATGCCCAACCTAGGCTCTGAGTTTAAGAACACAATGAGTAACTGGTAATTGCTGGGCTTGGCAAAGAGATGCAAGACAAGTGCTGTCCTCAGACTGTTATAGTAATAATTGTAGGTAGATGGGGAGTAATAATAAATAAATTCCAAACAGTTCCTTTCATAAGAGAAGTGATTTGTTGCCAGATTAAATAAAAACAAGTAACAAAACAGTATACATTACATATAGGACAAGTAGCTTCTTGTTCACAACCTCTTTGGCCAGGTTTCCAATTGCACGGCAAAAGGGATTACTGGGACTTGCACAATAGCTCTTCATCCTTCAGTGCCCATCTCACTTGTGTGTAAAGTCCCTTCTTATATGGTATTTACCTCCATTAATCGCAATATTTTTAACATGCAATTGACTGTGCTTAGATATCCTTGAAAAGGCAAAATACAGGTAAAATTAGTCTTTTTACTTTTTAATTTATTTCTTGATAATCTGTCTCTATAACAACTTGTTTGTGACAGTATCACCCATACCTTTGTGTCACATTACTCTCATCCACAATGAACAGGTACCCAACAGTAAACTTCTACTAGGATGGGAAGAGAGCATTCTTTGTGAGTTTGGTTTCGTTTGGTTGTGTTTTTTTATTTTTTTATTTTAAAGGATCTGAAATGCTTTGAAAGCTGTGGACAGCCCAATCAAATGGTGCTTTCATAGCTATTTCACATGGACAGTCACCAGTGTTTGAAGGTACAAAGTCTGCTGGTGCTGGAGATCAGTGTCAGATAAAAGCAGACAGATCACATTTGTCCAGACTGTCTGCCCTAAATCATGCCTTGCATCTCTTGCAAGAGTGCTTGCTAGTTGGCAGAGGCTAAAGCCACTCCAGGGAAGATGTTAAAAACTTGACAGTAAGGACTATCACATGTAATTCTGAACAGCACATCTTAGCTGTGGTTTTATTTAGCAGTAACCTAGAAAACAACATAAATCTAATCCTTGATTTGAAATTGAAGGTAATACTCCATGTTCACCATGTGGACACACTACAATGCATATTCTGGTACATGAATTTATAATATTACTGCACATATGTGATATGACACATTATAGTGAGAAGAGGAGGTCTCAGCAGAAATAACTAAAATATTTTATTTTGGGTTGTGTTTGTTTGTTTTAATAAAACAGAAGTTTGGTCCAGCCATACTCAAAATGAACTTGGCCATAGACCAACTAGGTCAAAGACAACTTAAAATTCCATGCTACAAAGCCACATTCATCCACCTGTGACAAGCATTCGAGAACAAACATGCTGATTTTATACACAAATGCTTTGCTACTGATCATTATTTAAATTATTATATTTAATTTGGTAAGGAGTTAAATTGAAAGTGAATGCAGAACTGTCTTTAAGCATGTAGCAGAAACAAGGGAAAATTAAAAATCTTATCATAACATAAATCCTACTGTCTTAAATAGTGCCCAGATCTTTAATACAAAGGCAGAAGAAAGCCCCTTTTTTTTTAGTTTCCATACTGGGATCACTGCTAACTGTCAGACTTCATGCCTTGTACCAGAGTTTTACTCAGAGTGTTTTCTCCCTGCAACAGTAGAAGACCTGCACTGTAACTAAACCTTTGCACAGTTATTTCAAAGAAATTAAATTCAATTTCAATTACTTGCACACTGTATTTTCAGAGGGGCTAACTGTGTATTCAGTTGGAGATATTAAATAGATACAACCGCATCTAAAAAGAATGCTTTTTCCTGTGACCTCAGCTGTCAGAAGAAGAAAAACACAGCTGGGAGCAGTATCACAAAGCAGACGACCTAGAGGAAGAGAAGGCTGCAAGCTGTGCCTCAGTAGGGCATGGACAGCTGCAGAAATGGAGCTGCGAAGCAGCCGGTTGGAGAAAGCCAAGCCAATCAGTAGTACTGCTATGATAAAGCTGTGGGAAGCTTTTTGAAGCTCTGACATGACTCCCCAAGCAGTGTGGTCAATTGAAAGAGAAGCACTACCTAGGGCACGGTGGCCTGCGGAAGCTCTGGGGAGGAGAGGTAAAGCCTGTGCACACCAAAGGGCAGCAGACAGCTGGGCTGCAACAGGCGTTGAGGGAAATCACTGACTGCCTGCTGACCCAAACGGCAAAGAAGCCAAGCCAGGGCTATGCTTCAGACTTAGGGTAAGTAAAGGTTAGTAAGCCATTTATGCAACTGGTATGAATGGCATGCAAATGCTATGGGACAATGAGAAAGAAAGCAAATTAAACTTGATTTTTGCTGATGTTGTTTTTGTTGGGAAGTGTATTTCCACAGGAGATTGTTAAAGGCGACTGGATAGGGAGACCGAATACACTTGTGGGAAGAAACATGTCAAGACTCAGCAGGGCAGCATGTTAAAATGAAACAGCACCTCTCCTAGCATCATCAGAAGACGAGACCTAGCCCTGAGCTGACAGCCATAATCCAGTCATAATCCGAAAGCAGCCCTGCCAGGCTGGCTTTCCCCTATGATTTGCTGCAATGGTCCTTCCTATAGCTATAATGAAAAAAGGAGAAATGCAGAATGCCTTGGTAATGGAGACAAGCAGAGAGACCCTCCCTATGCCTACGATGACAAATATATTTGGACTAGCCAAGCTTTTTTAGATGAAGTTATACAGAGATCCATGGTGGACCTTAGACTCTAACCGCAATGGTAGACCTAAAAACATAGTCAAGCTTACCATGAAAAGGGTCAAATCCCATTCTGGGGAGAAATTCATCATTAATACAACAATTCAAACAAGGAGTTGTAGCTATTCATTCTCCTGCAGTACCATCCCTGCTGATTTCTCTGCCTCATTTACTGTATAAGCTGTTCAAAGCATATTACTTCAGGGGTTTTTTGCTGTATAGTACAGTGTTGAGAGGACAGTCTAAAAGCAACAAACAATAAAAATGATATATAAAGGGAAAATATGAACACCTCAAAACATTTTTAGAGCATTTAAAAGTGTAAAGAGTCTTATTATCTTTCTAACCTAAGTGAAAAACAAGAGGACTTGAAGTGGTTGGTAATATACCACAGGAGTAGGTATGAATAAAGCTCAGATGTGAAGTGCCTGAAAGTTGCTGCAGTATAAAGAATACTCCAAGAATCTCCACAAACTCACAACAGTCTTAGTCCAGACCAATTCAACAGATATGCACATTACAAGAGCTACTGTTACAAATCAGCACTAATTTGTGTTCCCAATTGCCAAACAAAAGAGTGGTCATAAAAAATAGTCTGTCCTCCTGCCCTCATTGTTAAGTCACTCTTCAGCCACACAGGACACCGTATATGGATAATATTTCAATGACCTCCATTTACTTAGACAACATTTGGAAATCTTTCAGCTAAAGTTTTTATGGCTTATTCTTTAACATAGGGAAAACTGAAGGCTGGTTATGCTAGATAGGAGCTTTCCCCTGGATTTCTTTTTTTTCTTTTCTTTAGATTTTGTTAGAAGGTGTCTGAAAATGAGACATTCCTTGTTATTTTTGCCTTTGATTAGGAAAGCACTTTATGCACCTAATAATTTATAAAAAGACACAAACTTTTTTTAACCTATGAAGTCATGGGTGAAATGATTGCAGCAAAGAAATGAAACCCCACATTTAGAAATAAAAAAGAGGTGAATTTAGACTGTGTAGTGGTTTGTCTCTGGTATTTTCTTCTCCTTTTTCAGTGGGAACAAACCAAAAGAATCTGTCATCTTTTCCCCACTCACCTTATTAGCTAATGCCCTGAGCATCACTGCAGTTTAAAGAATCTGTGAGCAACATCCTCTTGAATGTTAGTCATTATGGATTAGATTCAAAAATAAGGATTTAGAGAATGTAGTTAGACCACCTATGAAGTCTGACAAATTTCATTTTTATCCTACTATGGTAACACAGTTCAAGAGAGCCAAAGGGATTTGAGCTAAGTTTGCAACAAGAAGTTTTTTTGAGCAACAGTTTTACACCAGTAGACCAAAACAGTCAGTGCTCACTCATCTTTCTTCATTTACACTGTATGTGTCTTGGAGTTTTTACCTAGGTGAGGTTTAGTGTAGTGACCTGAATCTAACATCTCTATCACATGTATGACTTGAAACTACCCAGGGGATCGAACAGTGGATCAGAACTTTATGAGGATTTGCAATGTGTTTGGTGTGTACTTCAACCAGTTTCTGATTTATTTTCCTCTGAAAAGAATTGAGTTACTGCATACCAAACACATGTGCAGTAAGTAGACACTGTTGGGGGATTTGCTTCAAAATTATACTGTTAATGGGCTCCAAAATATAACATACATGCCACCTCAAATGATCTGTTTCTGTGGTTGTCAGGTGTGATTCCCCATGCAATCAATAGAGAGTAGTCAAAAAGTCTTGAGTTATTGTTTTACAGTAAGCTGTTTGAATACAGTCCGGTTTAAGTTTCTTTAGGTTCAAATTTAGAAATTTTTCATCCCAACTCAAGCATTATTTAATCATTAAGCTGTCTGCAGCTTAGTTTCTGACATAAAGGTTCTGGATGGCATTAACATAGACACCCTTCTTCAGTGTTTCTTACTGGTTAGCTCAGGTGATCCCTGGCTATGCATGCTGGCTTCTGTGAATCACATTCATACACACCTTCATTTATCTAGAGATTTTTCAGGGAGACAATGTGATTACCTAATGTCTGTAGATTTTTCTGTACTGATCGTGCACTTATGTCAGTTACTGGGTCCTTGTCTTGGTGTCTCCTGGAGCACTGGATTTCATTTAAATGCAACCAATTACTCTTCTCATCTTCAGACCACATGGCTTCTTTAATTCTCTGAGTAGCTATGAACTAAGTCAGATTCTCAGTGGTTACTGCTTCTGCCATTGGCTTTTTTAAATTTCCATTTTCCTTCCTAAAAATATTATCAGTCAAACTTCAGATATTAAAAAAAAAAAAAAAAAAAAAAATTATTTTTATATATTTGGCTAAGGGTGCAATACCTTTAGCTGCACTTTGTATTCCAGGATGCCATCAAGTGAGCACTTGAACTTACCCCATATCCTAGAAATTTATAGCAAAGTGAAGTCGAAGCATCATTTGGGGTTCTTAGTTGATGACTGGGCTTCCACTAAACATGAATCATGGGCTTAATTTAGTGATGAAGGTTTCACATAAACTCTTTTGAGAAGCAGCTGTTACACATAAATGGTGCAGTGAGTCAATCCTTTGTAGAACTTTGGAAATGGAAAAGTCCCTTCCATTCCCATGGTGAAAAATAAATGGCAAAACCGATAGATGTTACAGTTTAAGTCATATTTAGGGAAAAAAATCCACTCTGGATGATGTCATCTAGTGTTATGTCTAATGAGCAATGACAGGGGAAGCCATGCCAAGACCATACTACAGCAGCTGAGCAGGACAGACAATGTTTAAGCAGTCTACCTTTATTAGCATGTATCCTATTGAAGAGCATTTATTCTGTAGTAAATATACATATATATGACACTGTTTATTTATTTTTTGTAACCCAGAATGGCTAAATATAAGCAAATTTTAACTATGATTTTATTGGGGAAAGGAAGAAACATCCAGAGTGTCTACTATTAATCACATTTTCTGATTATGAATTAAAAAACAATTACAGTATTTTTTCAGAGGAAAACGTTTTTACAGATTATATATTCTGAGTCCAGAAACTATATCAGACTTCTGAAAAGACGTCTTTATACCATCAGAACTTTTGGAAATAATTAGAATTGGTAAAAATTAGAATTGCTGATAAACTTGCCTATGAAAGGAATACAGCCAAAGACAGACCTTGCTTAGCAGTGGAGCAGACACACATTTTACAAGTGACAAATAATTGCTGGAAGTTCACCACACTGATCTGACAAACATTTACTCCAGTCTATAAACTGCATGCAAAACTAGCAACCTTTTCACAGGCTATGTATGTGTTGGGTTTTCCAAACCCAAGGGACTAGCTTTTAGGAGAGATATAGTTGTATTTAAACAACCTTATTTCACAGAAATTTTTTTGTGGAGTGGATCCTTATTGTCAGAAGAAAAAATGACAACACTATTTTATATTCGCAGGTGTACTGGGTGCGGGTGCCCAGGTTTTGTTAGCGGGGACCTGCAGGGCGGCCTCTGTGAGGAGAGGCCGGGGCTGCCCTGTGCCGGACACAGCCGGTTCCAGCCGGATCCAACCCGCCCGCCCCAGGGCACCGCTCAGCCCCGCAGCCAAGGCTGGGGTGACTTGGGGGAAAATGTGTTTAAAAAAGGGCAAAATGCTGCTTGGCAGAGAGGAGTGAGGAAAAAAAATGTGAAAAACAGCCCTGAGAAACCCAAGGTGAGAGAAGAAGGAGGGAGAGGAGGTGCTTCTGGTGCCAGAGCAGAGACTCCCCTGCAGCCCATGGAGAGACCACAGGGGAGCAGGTTTCCACACTGCAGCCCGTGGAGAGGACCATGTCGGATCAAGGGCTATGCCCTGAAGGAACTGTGGCCCATGGAGAGCCCATGGAGCAGGGGAAATGTGTGAGAGAGAGGGAGCGGCGGAGAGGAGCTCTTGTGGACTGACCCAAGCTCCCATTCCCCATCCTCCTGAGCTGCTCTGGGCAGGAGCGGAGGAGTTGGGAATGAAGGAGTGAAGCTGAACCTTGAGGAAAAAAAGGGAGGAAGGTGGTTTAATTTGTCTTTGTCTCTCACTATCTAAATCTATTTTAATTGGCAATAAATGAAATTAATTTTCCCCAAGTCGAGTTTGTTTTGACCGTGATGGTAATCAGTAAGTGATCTCCCTGTCTTTATCTTGACCCATGAGATTTTCCACCTTATTTTCTCACCCTGTCCTGTTGAGGAAGGAAAGTGAGAGAGTGGCTGGGTAGGCATCTGGCAGCCAGCCAAGCTCAGTCCACCACAGCAGGTATTTCTTAAGCTGAATAGTCCAAATTTTCTATAATTTTTTAAAAATACCAGCTTGCGTGGAAGAATCTCTGGAGAAAGATTATGCCTCAGACTATATGCCAGGGTACAGAAGTACACAGGTGTATGCAGAAATATGTATAAAACTCCTCTTGTCTTGTATGTTTTACACTGATAGTAGGTAAGACCTGAAAACAGGCGAATGAATAATGTGTCATTGTGCTGAGCTCAGCCAGAGGATAGGGCTTGAAGCAATCTGAAAGTTAGGACAGGACAGAAGCAAAATGCATGAATAGATATATATGCATCTGTGCCCAAAATAGCTTATTCTGTACTTCCCATTCAGAGATATACTTAAAATAGCAATCTTTACAACTGGTATTTGAAAACACCTATGCATTGAACTCCGGTACTCCTATTGACATTGAATCATACTACTGTTCATGAGTACCTGCTGTGAGCAAAGTTATTGCTCATCCTGAGCAGGAATGGGAAGATTAACCCACATGGCCAACAAGCAAAACCAGGTGTATTTTAAAATTCTGCTATCTTATATAAATCAGTTTAACAGAGTTTCAAAACTGTTTTGACACAATCCAATGCGTTTGAAGATGTGCTTTAGCCAAGGCTGTGCACAGCAACACTACTTATTGTAATGTTAGCCTGAATCTCAACAGGATTTCTCATGTATATTAATCTAATGCTATTAGAAAAGAAGTTCTACCATCAAAATGCTGTACAAAGGACTCACATTTTTACACCTGACTTTTAAGGTCACAGAATCACAGAGTTCGCTGTGCACTTCAGGCAGAAGAAATAAGATAAGTATCTAGCTGGATCCAACCAGAAAGCAGAAAAAAGGAGCTTTTAACCTGAAATTTAAAAAAACTTGGTAAAATGTTAATGTACTGATGACCGAGGGATATCACTCACTAATAAGCAAATGGAAAGCTTCCAAAAGTGAGGCTGTGTTGAGAAGATGATGTTCTCATTTACAAGCATTCCGGCCTCTGTTCCTTTTTAATAGATGCAGCAGTTACAAAAACAAGATTACAAAGGCCCTGCATAGACCCTGTGGCATCTGGTTAAGTGGTCCACAATCTGTCTTTTTTTTTTTTTTTTTTTCGGCCTACATCAAAGATATGCCCTATTTATCTTTCTGTATTTGCTATGCAAGTGACCACACTTACCGTTTAAAAACTTGACTGGATATGTGTCAAATTCCACCTGGAGGAATCCTTTCACCTCTTGTAGGGACATGTTAAATGGATCTCTGGCTTGAAATCTTTCTCCCTAGCTTTTGCAAAACAACTTTCATTTCAAAGGGTTGTAAATGTACTGTAGCAGTCATATGGCCATTGCATTTTTTAGTTCTCTGCCTGTCAGTCATTGCTGCACTAAAGGAATACAATAAAACCAAAAATTCACAACAAACTCTATAACATGAAAATACCGTCATCCGAAAGGATTGGGAAATCTGATTTTTCTTTTTAGGATAATTGAGCCATCTACAGGAGAAAATCTGCTTTCTATTATTCTTATTTCAGACAAAAACCCCAATCCGTTTGATGGGAAAGGTTGTGTTTTGCAGCCAACTGGGTAAAAATTCTGAGAGGATTTACTTGGGAAAAACAAAAACAATTTAATCTGAAAACACGGTGGAAATGGAGTTAAAAATATCTAGTACTAATATAGGTATCAAAGAATATATCTAGATTCCTTTCATTATATGTGTTTTCTTGGAAAATGATAGTGTAGGTGGTTAAGCAATAGGGCTTAGCTGTAGGCTTTCAGCACACCTGCAACAAATAAGTAGTCTACAGTCTCTATTAAAAGGAAATAGATATTGATGTAGGAATACCTGAAGATAATGTGACTGATTTCAGTGGGAGCTAGAGTAGACCATTTGTATGGTTCAGCTGAAATCTTTAATTTACCTCATAAGATGGAATTTACTTAAAAGAAAAGTAAAGAATGTATTTGAGTATCACATACCTGCTAATGACATTGGAAACTGTTATTTTTTTATAGCTCAGTTTAAAAGAAAGCAAACAGAAAAGTAAAAATATCATAAAAATATTCAAAGAAACTTAGTCAACCCATAAAACAGATTTAAGGCTTGCTTTTTCTTTGCACAACATTAACTTGTTCTTTCATCAGTAGACACAGGGAATAACTGCTCAATAAGGGCATCTTAAAAGAGAGGTAATCCAGGAGAAAGACAGAGACAGCGTTGTGGTGGTTTCACTCATCTCTTTATTATTACTACTGACAGGTAACTGAATTTCTCCTTTGCCTGAAGCCATACCACCTGAGGTTCTAATCTTGTCAGATTTTATGTGCTAAACATGGTTGAGAGAGCTCTGAGGAATAACAAGTACTGCAGGAAATGGTTATTCTTCCTCTTGACTAGTGACACTTGCCAGTGCAACACACTTCCAGTGCAACGTTCCCTCCCAGTGACTTAATACTTTCAACAGTATTACAGTAATAGTATGTAATAGTTTCTGTGAGACAATCGAGGGGATAGGCCAGCAGACACATCAAAATCAAAAAATATCAGCTCATCTCACAGTTTTGCCCATTCTGCCTGGTTGGAGATATATCAGGAAAGGACAAATCAACAAGGTGAGCCACAGATGATGGGTCCCATCATGCACTTGCTCAACTCCACTCCAGCATGCTATGTAATTCTGTGTAATACACCCACTCTGAAAAGGGAAAATTCTGATATTAATCTGTTCTTTTATTTGGTACAACCTTTAATGAGTTTACATAGAAATATAGCCTGCCTGCACCACGTGCAAATTAATCAAAATATTGACAAATGTGAGTTCATAAAGTGAACTCCAGCTTTGGGCAAAGGGAAAGAAGATTGAATAGCTGCAATATTATTTCACTTTTTTTTGCTGCATTGCTATGATAGATTTTAGAAAAGAGACTTTTAAGGATATCGATGTTTTTCACTGTGGCAAACAGTGATGATGTCTGTTTATGCTTTAATGGGGTGATTACGTCTGACAAGTAGACAAGTTCTTAGAAACCTTGGTCTGAAGCTGGGGGAAGGAATATGAGGTATTCAGTTTCTTGAACTGGGATTCTTCCTGGAATCATTAACTGTGATTTTTCTTTCCCCCTTTTTGGGTTTGGGGTTTGGTTTTGGGGTTTTTTTTCATATTCCCCAATTTGCCTCCATCATTGTCTTTATCTGCCATACAATTTATCAGGTCCTATATTCCTTCAAGAAACACAGCATTTCCTGAAAACTGTAACAAATTAATCACAAGACTGCTATGAATCCTATTTTGGATTTTCTTTTAACCTTAACACCAAGTTTAGTTTTTACTGGTGCATTATAAGGCATCTGAGAAATGCTCACATGGTTTTTTCCACTAGCTCTGCTTTCAGATCAATAAGCTCAGTCAGAGAGGCTGTTATGAACAACTAGAAGGTATTTTAAACACCACACTTTTTCTTGCAATGATTATCTATACTCAGGCATGCCCCACTACCCCAACTTCTAGGCTTTAATAGGGCAGTTGTAAATCTAGAGTTCAGTGGAGCCAAACCTCAGTTCTACTGACGGAAATGAAAAGTGATGTTGATCCACTGGCTGACTGTATTTTCTCTGGCTTGAGTAGCCCTCACATTCTTAGATCATCTCCTTAAAGATGATGAATCTCATGTAATTCAGGAAGGGGCACAAATTTTACCAACCTAGTTTTATGTCTCTCCTCCATTCCTACATGTTATTCATTCAATCACCATTACTCTGTATCTACCAGTGTCTCAGATACACCTTGGCAGTTAGCTAAGATACCTCCATCCTCTCCTTTTCTGAGCTGTCATTTTGGTTAAAAGTCATTCATGAAAAAAAGTGAGTTGCAAGGTAGATGTTCTGAAATTTACAAGGCTTTATTAAAGCATATACAAAGTAAAGAGTCCATGGGTACCTGGTAGACAACATACCTTTTTTACATTTAAGGCATAAAATTCTTGTCATAGTCTAACCAAAGGCACAGTTAATCTTGGCACCCCAAAGTCATTACCAAGTCAAAACAATAAATATTGCAATGTGTGATCTCAAGCAGGAGTCAGTAGTGAGTATATAAAATCCACAGCTGCATAACTTGTTGTGCCAAGTTGTAGGTATTGAATGAAAAGTAAAATTCTGCGTATGAGGAGACTCAACACAGGCTTTGAAATGTTCTCATAAGGTTAAGCAATATTCAACCTTGATGACTTGCTGATAGAGCTGGGCAGTTAGGAGTCAAAGGTTGGATGTAGACGACAGTTATGAAACTAACATCTATTAAGGCAAGATAGAAATATAACTGCCTGGAGAGAAAAATAAAAAAGAAAAAAAAAAACAGAAGGGAAAAAAAAAGAAAAAAAAAGTATCCGGATATAAAGATAAGCCTGCTTTCCCAGACTGGGGTCCTCTCTAAGATGGAAAATTTGCATAAGAACCAAGTCCCTAGCTAGAAAAACACCTGACAGATTTATGAAACAGATGATGGAAAGGCAGAAAAACTTTTCTTGCTATGCTTGTGGGAGAGGTAAATTTTAGCAGATATCTATTACTTTGTGCCCTGGGTTTTTTTTTAACATTAGGAAAGTTGTTATTTGCATCCAATTTTTTAAAAAGAAGTTTCACTTATTTTTACTGGCAGAAACCTCCATTAATAGTGATGTAAGTGCAAGTGGCAAAACCAAAGCTGTGACAATCCTCAGAATGGGAAGCTGAAAGCACTCATTGTCACAATACCCAGTACCACAAAACACTGTGGTACTCACATGACTCCAAGTGACAGAATTAATCTCATAATCCCATTGTATCAGGTTCTTTCTATATCAGTATTCCATTCCTCATCTTTCTGCCAAGCACTATCAAATACCTGGGGCTTTGGAAAAACTGGCTATTAACGTAGAATACTGTGATGAAGCAACTGAGTAAACACTAAGTAAATCTTGGTTTATTCATCCATGCACAAGTCCTTGAACAGGGTTATTTACAAACAGAATACTGGAAATGCTACTTTCTGGAAATCTTGGCCTTCCTATTATTGCCTGGGGGTAAATCTGCACAATATATTAACTGAATATAAAAACTGTAATGAAAGGGAAGTGTGAGTACAAAGCAAAATTCTCTGCTGTCTGCCTCATCTTCTCTCTTCATAAAGCCTAGCACCTCCCCGCCCCCCGGTTGAAGCATGTCTTCCCAACAGTGGAAACTTGTTCTCCTGCTAAAAAAAAACCATAAAAAAAATGTAGATGATTATGTAACAGTGCCACCTGGTGCTACCTGCCAAAACAAAAGCTTTAACATGGAATGAAAAAAACAACCAAACAAACAAAAGGAATCAACCTATTTTATGACATTAAGCATACCATAATATGTTGTTTCAGTGTTTACTCCACTACAGCCTTCTTTTCCTTTTCTTTCACTGCAATTTACACTGAGATCAAGTTTAATTATAATTTATTCTGAGAAAATTGCTATTACTTTGTACTGAAAACATACAAGAAAATCTCTGAAATTGTGTAAATTATAGACAGTGCTATTAAATTAATAATTATGTTTTGTGTTATTGATAATATCTGAAATATTTTCATTACAGATCCTAATATCTAGTCACCAATTCAAAAGTATATAAGTGTTTGTGTGCTACTAAAATGAAAGTACTGGAAGGTAGGGAAAGTACAGTGTGAACAAATTGAGCAGAAGTCTAGTATCAGCTGAAAACTGTGACTAGTTAATCGTTCTACCACCATACTTTTGGAATAAGTCATCCCAAGTAACTGAATAGCAAAACAATGTGGCATAATGAAAGGATTTCTTTACAAAATGTTTTTTTGCTAGATTTCCTCTGGCAAAGGTGATTTCCTTCTCAAGTCACCCACCCTGGATTCATTTTATATATTTATTGTATACATATATATATATATATGACGTACATACACACAAAATATATGCAAGAAAATACCATCAGCCATTAAAATGTTATTATAACTCCTATTAGCTCAACAACCCTCTTGACCTCACATGGAAGAGTCATCTGAACCACAGGACGTTTTCCAGCTTTCAGCCTTGGCTGTAATAACATGAAGCACAGAAATACTTCATTTCAGGCACCAGATGGGCTGGTAAGTTTGTTCTAGTGTCTTGCCACCAGCTTGCAGACACAACAGACTACAGATAACTGTCACTAAAACAAAAATACTTATTGGCTTTCAAATGATCGTACCAAATCTGTTGCTGCAGTATGTTTCTCTTTGTCCGTAATTGCACTGAACCTTTAGTTCTTGTAATTGCAGAAGCTTGAAAGGATAACTTAATAGGGTCCTCCTGGGCCATGAGTTTGTGCTCTGCGGTCTTTGTATAATGCTCGTCTTGCATGGCATCAGTCTGAAATGAGCAGTGCTCATTAGAAATGGCAAACAAAACATATTGACTTTAAAATAAAAGTTCTTCACGGAGGTATCCCAGCAACTTCCAAGTCCTGAAGGTTTGGGGGTTTTAACCTCTGTGACAATTTTCCCTTGCACTCACTCTATTGCTTAGCTTTTTTGAAGAGACAGGCACCATTTCCCCACCTAAGACAGGGAGTCTCACTTTTGTCCTCATGCAGAAGAAGAGTCAAATAGAGGTCTGCTGTGGAAGAAGCATCCACGAACAGCAGATGGACCTGGGTAGGTTCAGCAGCTGATATAAGTGCTAAGAGACAAATCATCCAGATTTGATCATGCATGTCTGCTATTCCCCACTCTAAAACTCAAAGCTGATGAAACAGATTAGAAAGCCACCATTCTTCAAATAAATCAGTAGCCCATATGCCTAAACTCCCCTTTTTGAGCTCAGGGAGGGTAATGATTGTAGTGTCTTCCCTGGAGATAAAGAACTGGATTGTCCATTTTTCTTCACTGGGACTCAAAGCCAGAAATTCAGTGTCAGCAGAGCCTGACACTGACCGTGTATTCCTAACTCCCTCTGGATTTATACCAACTGGGCTGGCCCAACATCCAAGTGTTTTCCTTTCACTTTGAGACTTTATTCCTATTTTAGATTTTTTTGGTATGTCCCAAGTTTTCATTATTCCTATAAATGTTTTTTTGCTGTAGGATTTTTTTCCCTTTTGAATAAATTCTGGAAAATCACAATTTTAAAACAACATTAGGAATTACATTCACGTTTGGTTTATGTGATTGTTAAAGTGAAAATTTAGAGTAAGAGAGGAAAATAACAGGCAAGCTTGAAAAATGGGTTATTATTCAGGGATCACAGACCTCTAAGGGCTAATCATTGACTGCTTTTATTATGCAAAACGGCATCTGGTGTTCAGCTTCCACATTTGGAAAAAGTGTTGTCTAATGAACCTGCTATTCTACACTTGCATTCTACTTTTAATATCCTGTTAAGCACACTGATGGCTTATCTGCAGTAAGAATCAGAGTTTTAAAAGGAATTAAATTAATCCATCCAAAGGTACAGAAATGTAAATCCAGTTATTAGTTAGGTCATTGACAGCATTAAACTACCCATTAGTTTGCTTTTTTTAAGAAGAGCAAGAGATGCACAGATGTGAAAGGGGAAAAGTGTCACAGTTTTGACTTACTTTCCTTTCAGTCTTCGCAGCATGGCCTGTGCTGCTTTGTATGTAGAAAGGCAAAGAAATCTAATCTAATGGGGAAAGCTTAATCAAAGACAAAGACTGTAATGTCGTTTTTCTTCAGTGGGAGGGTTTTTTTAGGAGACCTGTCATATCCAGTAGAGCTGTTGCAGGGGAGACAGGTAGTGATATTGGTTGTGGATTATGTGATTCGATAACTCCCATTAAAAGCTAATGTATTTATCGCGGTTCTGGCCTCCTCCTCCCCTTTTCCTGCAGTACAGGGCATTGAGAGCAGTGGTGAGAGCCAGGCAGGTCTCTTACATAGGACAGTAGGGACATGAGCTGTGTATGAGACAGATGAGCCAGGGCCAAGAGCTGGGAGGGTTATGCCCTGGCAGTTCATGACTTGCATGTCATGTGTTCAGGCCAAGAGCATCCAGAGTGTAGGAAATATGGGGGTGACTCCAGCTTGTACTTGCTTGTCAGTAAATAGATGGCTTTCAGGAACCATCTCATGCAACAGTAAAGACAGGCCAGGAAAATGCTGTCAGTCTTCGATATTGTCCTGTGAAGACAACAGACAAACTTATCCTTGGCTCCCTCCAGGAACCATTCTATTGAGCAAGAACTGGATTACTTACAGGCATGGCATGGGTTTCAGGCAAACAAAAAACCCCAAAAGATATAGTGCATAGCTTGAGTTTGCAAGTTACAGGATGCAGGGGAGCAAAACGTCTCTTCTTCTCCCCAATGACCAATTTACAAAAGCACCTAGATATAGGTCTTGAATTCTCAGTGGGATTCATCTGACCAAGCGTAAACACCTAAAGGTACTCATCTAATTGTGAACTGGTTATTTTAATGTGTGCCCTGCTACCAAGTGACTCAAATAGGTCAGCTGGATTCCCCTTTAAAAGTGTTTATATCTCTCAGTTGACTACAAAGTAAGTCTCAAGTGACTAGTTCAGACGTAGATGTCTACACTGCAGATGTCTAAAGTTAATGAGATGAATCTCAACCATAAGTGTCTTACCCACTTGGGAACAGAAAAAGAGTTCGGAAGCAGCTTACTAAAATATACAAATGAAAACACTGTTCACTTCCAACACTTTAATTCCAATGGCTCCCAGCAGCGAAATTTTAAAGGTCTGGCAGAGAAATAGTTTAACTCCTGTTAAAAAGCATTGACAAGTTGACAGTACTGGTGCTACTCTTGTAGCACTTTTGCCACATGCACAGCACTAATGGTAGAGACAGGATTAGGCTTGGGGAAAACTGTGTGCCATTCTGACAGTAGTGGTCATGTCACCTGATGAGTTGAGATCTAATACATTGTAAAAGAGGTTCTCAAATGAAGTAAAATGATCAGCATGTAATATGAGATAGCAGAATTCATTTTTTCCACTTACTTCTTGCTAGTTCTAGTTTGTTCAAAATAATAGAAGAGCTAAGAAATAATAGCTGCAGTGGTGTTTGGGAACTTAGTTTCATTTTAGATCAATTGTTATTGGTTCAAAATTATGTACGCACTTGTGTTTTATTTAGTGGCCAACAGCTATTTTATTCTTAATTAAAGTTTTTATTTCATTTCATCCATATTTCATTTTCATAGTAAATTGAGAAGATGGAGATTTGTTATAAATCATTTTGTGCTTTGGGAAAACCGGGTAAAGTTATATACCTTTCTTTGAAATATATCATAAAAGACAATTCAGTTACTGATGAGGCATGAATGTATCTAATGGCATATTCTGTAGGGTGATTTGTTTTAATTGTCACAGTGGGACCTGTTATTACACAGTGGTAGAATGGGTCACTGCATTATAAAATTAAAGCTGATGCAAGGCATTCATTTTTAGCTTATTTGTAAATTCAAGTATTTGGGATAAAAATATAGAGAGAGTGTATGGCAAAATGCACAGCAGCGGCAAATGTCTCTTAATAATAAACAGCTGCATGAGGTCAGATGCTAAGGAAATTCAAGGGAGTGGCGCACTGGGATTTTGTCATATGTGCATTAGCCCAAATGAAGTCAAGGGAAAAGTATCTGAGGGTAGGAAGAATTTCTATTACCAGAGGTTACTCTTTAAGGGCAATTAAATGTGCTGGCTCATATTCATATTGCTGTGCCATAGGATGTGAAAAAATAAGCCGAAATCTGCTTTTGATGGAAAGAATTGCAATACATTTGCTGAATTTTCGAAGTTTAAAAATTAATAGTTAATTACTGGATCAGTGACAAAAGGATGGCTTTTCTATATTTTTGTGTTGGGTGCTTGTGACTTTCATTTCTGCTCTGTGATGGGATATAACATTCTGCACCCAAAAGCACTTCAGAAGCACATCGTCTGTTCATGTATCCATCCGCTGGTGCTTACCTTGACTGGCAGGACTGGATTCTTTTGAACATCTCTGTTCAGTTTCCACAAAAATTAAAATAAGAACCTCAGAGCTCAGTATCTTACATAGTGTTATCAGTTCCTGTAAATATCACACAGGAAGACTGTTTTAGGCAATGTTCAAAATTAGTGAAGACACTGATTTAATTTAAATCTTTCAGCTGACCTCAGAGAGCCAGATCCTTTGTCTGTTTACCCAAATTCATTCATTTTTTCAATGAATCATTGCACAAGACATTGGAAAAAAGCTACCCTCAGAGTTCATTTTAATTAGTGTCTGCTACAATATCTTGTGTTATCTATGTCATGTCCCCACACAAAACATAACTTTTATCAGCAGCTAAAATACTGTACTTTATATGGAACTGACAAGTAAACCAAATTCTTGAACAGACTCTCCACTTTCCAGAAAGTGAATCTTGATTTTAAGTTACATCATTACTCAGATACTATAAGACAGATGTTATCCTTTGTCTTCTGTAAGAGCTTACTGCTATTAAATCCTATATTCGGATTATTAAAATACCAGGAATCATCCAACTTCTGATGTTAAGTGAGCTCTAGGAATGAGTAAAAAGAAAGAAAGGTTTTTTCAGAACTATTTTTTTCCTGCCTTTTTACAACTCTGGGGAAGAAATAAGTGAAGTTGGGCTGAGAAACGCAGATGTTACTGTAGTCTGTGTTGTATCATATATATATAGTAGTCCACCATAGATATATATAGTCCACCAGCATCATTCTGAGACCGGAAGTAACGAGGGTAAGGCCCACCGTGTACTATTAAATGGTGGTTTTCTACAAGTCACCATGAATTTTCCACAAATTAGTCATAGAATATTTGGCAGAGTCATCACATTTAAACTATAAATTTTATGATTTCTTTATTTTACATATATGCTGGAGCAACATTTAAAGTCAACATTTAAAATGTGTTGAAAACATGATAAACAAAGGTGTAACTTTAAAGCCTTTAAAGGCAACATTAGCATCACTCTATTCCTCAAGGCATACTACTATCTTACTCTTCAGAAGAGTGCAAGAACAGGGCTGTAATTCTTTAGTCAAAAGCAAGATGTTAGGAAAGAAAAAATCAAATTAACCACTTGCCTATTTTTAGAACTGCTTGATCAATATGTACTGTGTAAGTACTAGCAAGAGAATAGTTATCGTGTCGGCATTTATCCATTTACATATTACCCTGATTGTATTCAGACAATTTAGCTATATATCAACTTGCACACTATTTACTTAAGGCAAAAAATCTTAAGTGTTTATTCACCTGCAAAATATTGCCAAACCTCAGAGAAGGTCTGTATGTTTATACAGACATACCTGTAAATGTGTGTGTTTATATGCAAACACGTGTATCCAGGAAGCCACAATACAAGGTTGTTCAGATTTAGGTCAATGTCTTTCTGTTCATGATTCTTGTTTTCTTTTTCTGTGTCCCACAGCAATTAGGACTGTACTACCCTGGTGTGGCTCTTAGTCCAAGAAAGCTGACTGCTGAAGAACAGTCTCCAGTGCTATGGTTCAGTAGCAACATCACTGTGCAATCCAATGCCCACGTGCACTCCTATCTCCTAGGTAAGGAAGTGATTATTTTATGTCAGACTCTTAGAACAGAATTTTTCATTAACGTCAAACACCAACGAAGTTTTCTGCTCTTATGACACCTATTAAATAGCAACTCTATGTTGGTGGCAGCAGCCAAAATTCTCATGAAAATAGTTTTATGGTTAGCATACTGTGCTATTGGGCTCACTCCATGCAGCTGACACTTAACTACTACATTTCCTGCTTTTCCTTCTCATGTATCATTACTTCATTATGATAAATCATCAAGTCACACAACTAGAGGTGGTAAAGATCTATGTGATCATTAGTATAGCAAAATTTTTCTTCCTGTCTTCCACCTAGCTTTAAATAGGCTTGAAAATGAGCTTCTATCCATGTATTTTGAGAGCTACAAAACATTACCAACTTCTCGGGTTCAGTCTTTTAAACTTGGCAGGGGTTACAGTTCTTAGTACTACGAATACTTTACAAATTATCTCTCCCCTTCCACATGAGACTTAATGTGTGAGAAGTGAGGTCTATTCTCTTTCTCATCTTTTAATCAGGGGAAACCTGTAGAACAGCTGTGATTTCTCGAATCTGAAAATATATGCAGAAAAATTTCCTCCTTTGCAGTCCTTCTCTTCACTCTCGTCATAGGATTTCCTTACTAAAATCATACAAATTTAGATTTTTTTAAATTCTTTTTCAGTTCACTTGTTGTCCTGTTGATTTCTGCTGTTTTTTCTTCTATGGAAGTTTCTCTGCCTTACCTAATCTTTGAAGGTATTATCACCTCTTCCAACATTCAGTATCTCACTTTGCTTTTTCAGTTCTTTCCAACAGACTGCAGAAGATTAAAGGGGGGAAGTTACCAGTGATGGCAACTATCTAGGAACTGAAGATAGAAACAATTTTCTTTCCCATTTTGAATGAACTACCTATTTCTGCCTGTTTTATAGGTACCTGACAGCCTGTCTGTTTTCTTCTGAAGCCAGGTCATCTAACAGGTCAATCTATTACTGCCCTGAATTGAGTCTGCTTTGTGGAATTGTTTGTTGCACTGACATATGCGTTTGCAGTCATTCTCTGCTGCCTCTCCTCTGTTTCACTCACATTTTCTGGAAAATAAAAGAAAAAAAAAAAAGGTTATTAGGTTTAGATACCCACTGTATCATTTTCATACCCAGAGAATGAAACTGCTTTTCACATCGCAAAGGAGCATTTGCTTTAAATATTGCTTTATCAGGAAGGCCTCTAGTAAATCTCTAACTTTTGTTTCAGAATACTCTACAAGCCAAAATGGATTCAGACTAGAGCACACCAGTGACAATGACATACGTAGAGAGGGGGTTTTTTTAAGGTATCAACATCTGACCTTTCACTTGTCAAGCCCTGGGCAGTCTATGGAACCTTTTACAAACTTACTGTAGTTACATATATGAAAATGTTAGCATAAATACTCAAATATCTTTAATGTGCTTTTCACTACTAATAAATCAGATACTATATACTGTACTGTTTTCTCAACATGATCCTGCACTCTGCAGCAACTGACATCTGTCCAGACTGAGAAGGCTACAACTTGCATATCTAGACCAGAACTGATTACTTACTTTGTAGTTAGTGGTAAAAACCAGACACATGCAAAGTGGGATTCAGGTGAACTGCTCTCTAGGAAACCCTGTAGGTCTCTGTGGACAATAAGGGAAGCTCAAAGGTAGAAATTTACATAACAAATATCTAAATCAGAGTAGATGCTTCTCATTGTAAAAAGCCATGTGTTGGGTTCTCTACTGTTGGCCTAGCCTAAACATTTTTCTAGCATTCTACAATTTTGTGCAGCAAGGTTTTCTCCAGCCTACTGTACTCTGAAGCAGGTGTTATCTTTTGCTTCAGTTTGATATGCACCATTGCAAAAGCTCCAAAGCATAAGTATGGAAGGCTTCCTCACTCCACCCCTTTAAAGCACAGCTTGTATTGCAAAAGCCTTATCATTTTAATAAAGTAGAGAACAAAGTGACATGTTTAGTAAAGCAGTCTCAAGACTGGCAGCTGTACGATAAATCAACATATAGCTTGTTCAAATCTTCTCCCTGAAATATCCTCTGGAAGGCTTGATGGGGAATCAGTTTTCTGTCTTAGTAGTGCTCACCTCATTTCCAGTAGCATTCTCTCATCCTATTAAAAAAATAGATAAACTCCATTCAGAAAATCGTAAGCCATGAATTTTGCTGTCAACAGCAATGCAGGTAATTGTTAGTTTTATGCCTCCTTCATAGAACCCTATGATTAACATCTGGCTGCAAAAAATCCATACAAACTAAATGTAGATGAGATATAAGTAATTTGGGGCTGACAAAGTTTTCTGAGGAATTAGTCTAAACCATTACTTCATGTTGAATGTAATGATGGTGAAGTGATTGACTGACACAAATGAATAACTCAGTGAACCTTCTTCCTCATGAGACCGAGTTAGTTATCATTTGCCCTTCCCAGATCACAAGTTCCTTCATCCTTAATCCTTTCTCTCTACCTAGGATCAAAGCAAATTTTTAAAATTCCTCCCTTAAGACTTTTTAAAATATAAAATCCTTAGAAGAAGATTGATAGCATGGAGGGTTCTTCATGCTGTAATACCAATGTCTTTTCCTCTTGCCTTACATCTTTGGAGCTTTTCCCTTATATTATAGGCCCAAAATGTTATGCCATCTCCATTGACTCTGTCCTGTGTTACTCTTCAGGTAACCTCACAGTCATGAGGTTCTTTCCTCAATCTGAGGTTCCGAGCACTGGGGCCATTTTTCACAAAAGAAACCTGCCAAGAATAGTGCTAAATAGCGGGGGGGAGGGGTGGTACAACTCTGCAGCACTTCATAACTTACATATCTGCTGTTTAGTAGGACTTAATTTGGGTAAGATTTAGCTTGTTCAGAGGAGTGAAAACAGTTAATAGCTGTGCTAATCATCTGAAATATGACTATTGAATATGTCCATGGAATGAACATGCATTCTGATACATTGTAGAACATAAATTATGGGTTCTTTGCTTCAGGCCTTTTCTGGCATTTCAAGTAATTGCAATAATGGATATGCTAAGTTTATTCCCAGATGTTGCTCAAGTAAAGACAAATGCTAATTAAAAAAAAAAAAAAAAAAAAAAGATAACCAGTGGACTTAACACTGTTAAAATGAGCAGAATTTAGTCAAAATCAGCAAGCCCCAAATACACAGACAGGTAGATGAATGGTGGGTATAGCACATGCCAAAATCTCAGCTTTTAGGTGTTAAAGTGGAATTTCTAATCCTCGTTGAGGCATTTAAACTAGAATTAGATTTTTTCCACCTTCACAGCCTGAACCACTGCATGGCCAGGACAGCAACAGGAAGACAAACTGCACGTTTGCAGTAGTACTCTTCGCATGCAGAAGAGTAGTCCTGGGTTCTTGTCTCTGTTCCTGCTGCTTTTGCACCATATCTGATGTTTTTTTCTTTACTGTAAAATGCATAAACAGACTCTGGAGCAAATATTCTTCATGCCTCCCTTCTTCTGTCATAGTCAAGTAATTTCTTTGATGTGGTTGGTGAATCAAGTTCCTTCTTGCATATTCACTCCCTGACTTCCTGGAATGATAAATTACTCATTCCTTGAAAGACTTGTGCCAGCTTCGACAGCGGTGGTGGAGGCTGACTGTGTTACAATCACGGCTATGCAACACCTGTGTCTGGATCACCAGCTTCAGGTGAACTTCTGATTGATTACAGAGATCCTTATGGTCAGTGATCCTTTCTAAGGATCACATAATATTTACAATTAGACTATAAGCATCCTGGATGATACTGGGCAAATTGTTTCAGGTCAGATATTCAAAGATGTTTAGATTCTTACTGAAATCAGATTTTATGTGAGATATAGGCAACAAAACTGAGGATGTCAGTTTTGTCTTTTCTGTGCTTTCCTTGCACATAGGTGGGACATATAATTTCCCTCCTTTGGGGCAAGACATAAAGGATAAATACATTACAATTTATAGGGCACTAAGATACCATAATAATAGAGGTTGTTAAAGAACTCAGCCTGAAGAGCTTTCTAATTAACAAGTCCTGTTTCCATTTGTGACATAGAAGACAATGCTTAGATTAAATTGTTGTATCTCATCTATCAAGGATAAATTGAGAAGTGTAAGTCAGTACCTTCCCCCATCCCCTTTCATGTTTCTGTCTCCAGATTCGTTTTTACAAGTTGTGAAAGCTCTTCTGAAAGGTCATGAGTATTCAGTATGTCTTAGGAAAAATCTGTTATTTTGCAAGTTTACCTTCTCATTGGTTTTCTGACAGTGATGAAAAGGTGTTAGCCTGGAAGAAAATGCCAAAAATATATAACTAAGAAATTTGGTTTTGTTGTTCAGTACTCTTGTCTGTTCGTTGCATGTCACATTGGAAGAAATGTCAGTTCTGCATGTTTACTATTAGCAGCTCCCTGTCTTTTATTTACTTTCCATTTCATGGCTATCATTTTCACTTGTCAACTGTGGAGATGCACTAAGTTCCCTTCTACTCTTCTTTATGAGTCATATGGTATTTCAGCCTCTAAATATTATAGCTTATATATTTTCTTTTGTTCTGTGATTTAATGTTTCTGATTTCAAAGCAAACACACTAAAAAACAAGTCCTTTCCTCCCTTCCTGCTTACCACTCCCTCCACTTAAATCTATGACAACAGTAATAAAATGAAAAGAAATTAACTCCTTTTTTTCTGGCTGAAGACATCTCAGCAATGTAAGAACAGTGGGATTTTTTTTTCTATTTAAAACATTATGGCTCTTCATTGCCATTGATTCAAATGGAATGCTGAATTAATAATAACTTCATACATATCTACTTTTTCTCTCAAACAGAGTAATGAAATAGTCTCTCATACTGCACTTGAAGCTTAAGGCTAACTGATTCTGGAACACTTTTTACTATCAAACACTTTCTACTATCACTGCTGATGGAAAGAAAGACCATGGAAGCAGTTTACATGAGCAAGAACTTAAAGCCTGAAAATCAGTGTGACTTTGGAATACCAGCCAACCTGTTATTTTAGTACAGACTACCTACTTGTGACAAATTCTCTGCTCGTGTTGCCATGACTGCAGTTTTGGTCAGGTAAGGTTCTCATCTGAATATTCTTTAATTTAAAAAAGATGGTGGACTGAAGTGGTGGGCATCTCATTTGAATGGGCTGCTTATACAGAAGAGGATTCTGCTATCAGTTAACAAGGCTCTAGCAGAGCTGATCATGATTCAAGAAGGTCAGACTTGATGGAGATGACTTTATTAAAGACAGGAGTTTATTGAGAATAATGTCATCTACCATGTTTTTTGGTCATGGAGACTGCAATCGACTTATTTTTGCTGAATGCCTTTTCTTTAAAAAAAACCACAAGGTGTTTTCAAATATAATTAAAATCTCACGCAGTGGAAGAGTAAATAAATATATAACCCAAAGTGATTTTTTTTTTTTTGCATCTTTGATTAGTTTAACTATTATGATTAAGATTGTTAGTGTATATAAAATGGCTGCATATAAAAGCAATATACCTCCAAGACGAAATAAATAAATAAATTACCAGCACTCCAGAAAATAGAAATTATAGAAAACAGGAAAGATTGTACACGCCTCTCCGTGTCCAAATGTCCCCAAAAGTAGGTTACAGAGTCAGGTGCACTTTGGCCAGCAGCATCTCACACAAAGAAAGAATTCTGTTGAAGTCATAGTTCGATGGTGTGATAAATCTGGAATTATTGCTTGTAGCACCAGGTTAAAGATGCTGTAGTCATACAACACCTGTTGTAAGCTCACTCTTGTTCAAGTCTGCTTAAAAAAATGTTTTACTATCTTTGTACTGTCAGACTTGATGTCAAATCAGATATTTTTCATCTATAACACTAATTTTGTGCTAGATCATTTATCATATATCTTCTCATAGTTTATAAAACTAGGATGACAGTATAAATCTGGAATGAATTACATACTCTGTATGTATAACGCACCACATAACAGCCATGTGCCCATGGTTGCTCCACATCAAACTTTTACATTTGGGTGGTCCAGCAGCTCTCCAGTTCAACAGCAATGCTTGTGGGACTGTGGTCTTAGCCAGCTGCCTCTTTTAAGGACTGAGGACTGTGAATGGAGATGGCAATGGAGATCCTCATCAAATTTGAAAAGCAATGGGAGGTCAGAGAGACCCCAGGATCTAATCTTCCCCGGTTTAAGCTCTAGAGGAGCCCATTCTCACTATGCTGAAATCCTGAATCACCCTTGTTTAGGCCACCAGAACTCTGATTTGCTTAAGTACCCCCCATTTGTCATGCTGAATCATCTTGCTAAGGCAGATGCCTAATTTTTAAGGCATTACAGTGCCTAAATTGGAGACTGAGCTTGCAGGATGTTTGACTCTCTCAGTTGACCACTTCTTTAGTATTTACCTCATCATCTCAAAGTCCAGTCAATTTTCAGCTTCTCTCTGACATGATGATTTATCTCTTTCACCTCCCAATTTTCCCTAAGGGCACAAACCCCAGGAAGGAATCACACTTTATTCAAGTATTTGATAGTCACAAAGTAGAGAACTTGGAAAAGAACTAGGTGTGATGTACACCATATGAGAGGGCTGGATAAGAGTGGCTGAAGCCCTAAGAAAGGACAGCAGAGGAAGAGAGAATGCCCACAGACAGCCAGCAAAGGCAAAGTTACTTGCTTGGAGAAGGTGAATCTTTACTTTATTCAAATGGGTTTATTCATCTTTTAGAAAATATTTTTTTTATATGGAATAAGACTAGCTGTGGATGTTGTTTACCTGGACTTTAGTAAAGCCTTTGACTTTGTTTCCCACAGCATTCTTCTGGAGAAACTGGCTGTTCATGGTTTGGACGGGGGTACTCTTCACTGGGTAAAAAACTGGCTGCATGGCTGAGCCCAAAGAGTGGTGGTAAATAGAGTTAAGTTCAGCTGGCAGCCGGTCACAAGTGGTGTTCCCCAGGGCTCCATATTGGGAGCAGTTCTGCTTAATATCTTTATCAATGATCGTGACAAGGAGATTGAGGGCACCCTCAGTAAGTTTGCAGACAGCACCAAGTTGGGCAGGAGTGTTGATCTGTTTGAGGGTCGGGAGGCTCTACAGAGGGGTCTGGACAGGCTGGATCAATGGGCTGAGGCTAGTTGTAGGACATTCAACCA
>JAVJGG010000017.1:11477765-11489201 GCA_035590195.1 Aviceda cuculoides | reverse complement strand
GGTTTAGATTGGATATTAGGAAAAATTTCTTCACTGAAAGGGTTGTCAGGCATTGGAACAGGCTGCCCAGGGAAGTGGTTGAGTCACCATCCCTGGAGGTATTCAAAAGATGTGTAGATGTGGTGCTCAGGGACATGGTTTAGTGGTGGACTTGGCAGTGTTAGGTTTACGGTTGGACTCGGTGATCTTAAAGGTCTTTTCCAGTTTAAAGGATTCTGTGATTCTGTGATTCTGTGATTCTAGATGAATACAGTTTCTAACTATGGGAGGGGCTAGGTCACAATTCTGCAGAGTACTGAAGAAAAAATAAATTAGACTGCAGTAATCAACAAGTTTAGGAAATAAAGCAGAAAGGAAGAATACCGTACAGTAAGAGACAGATATTGCATTGTTTGCCCAGGATCACAAAGGAAATTAGGATGAGTTTGAACCTGCACTTCCCATGTCTGAAGCTAGGGATCTAATATTAGTACCTATGTTTCATTATTCTTTCTTTCTGCTTTTTTTGCTAACTAGCAATTACATCATTCCTTTTTTATAACGAAAAGCTCTTACATATCTTGGTTGTTAAAAAACTCACTCAGTTTATTGCCACCAATTGCAAAAGGAAACAGTTACTGTATCATAACACCACATAAAAAGCTCAGTTATTAAACTTCGTTGTTTTGTGTGAAGATCTCACTCAACTGAAACTATTACGATGTTGGACTCAGATCAGGTATTTCTTCCTCCCACTGATTATTTCAGTTCATTTTTTCTGCCTTTTTAAAACGACACTTGACAGAATTATTTGATTTCAGGCTCTGGAAATATGTTTCATCTCCTTTTCTCAAATACGGATTGTTTATAATAAATTATGTCAGTTTTTCCAGATTAATTTTTTTTTACCTTTACTATTGTGCAGAGCCCGAGGAAAAAAAATCTTCACAGTTAGTCAAACACTAGAACAGGTTGTCAAGGTTACACCATCTCTCCGTCCTTGGAGACAGCCAAAACTCACCTGGACAGTGCCATAGGCAACCTGACCCTAAATTAGTCCTCCTCTGAGAAGGGGTTGGGCGTCCCATGGGATCCCTGATGGTCCCTTCCAAACTTACTGTCCTGTGAGCCTATGATCTATATTTTCAGTGTGAAGAAGTCAATTTGAGATTTTTGACTGAATTTCTTGATCCTGTGTGATGTATAAAAACTAAAGTTCTGGAAGCAGAAAACTATGGGCTTCTGTGGACAATTACTTTCCCATTTTAGACCTTTACAGCTAAAAATCTGAGAAATACTGTCTATTGCGTAAGGTCACTGTCTATAGCTTCATAAATGCTGAACTGAAGGATATTGCTTCACAAAATTGAGTATAGACTAAACCTATAGAGTATACTTAAAAGGCACAGATTTTTTAGCAGACAGTTGCATGGCTTTTCCAAATCATTCTACAAAGATGCACAGTAGGAATGTGATACTCCATTAAGTTCTACAGGACAGAAAAGGAGTGGGGGGAGTAAGAAAAAAACAAAGATAAAGAAACTCAAACAAACAAGCAAAAGTAATCAAATTTTAGTATATTTTTGGCAAGAGAATAGAGGAGTTTAAAATAATCACAAGGGAAGAATATAAGACAGTGTTTCCTTCTTGGTCCGTTTTCTGTGTTCAATTCCCTCATTGCTCTCTATAACTCTAAAGTGAGTCCTCTTTTTAAAACTTCTCATACACTATTTACCAAAGGAGTTAGAGTAGCAAAATGAGAAAAGGCCTGGGGAGATTAGCTGTTCATGAAGGGACCAGACTCAGAAAGATATGCAGCGAGACTGGATTACAATGCAGGAGCTGGGCCATGGTAATGGTTCCCATCCTCAGTCTCAGCCTGCAGCAAGGCTCACCGAGTCCTGCGTACTGCGCAAAGTGAGAACGTGCATAGGGACCGGGACAGGGACTCAGTTGAGAAACGGTCATTCACAATTATGCTACTTAACTATGTGCTTGAGAATGTAAGCTGAAATTTTATTAAAAATCACAAAGCTTTGCTGACACATATGACTAAAACATTTTAAGTCACCTCTTTACAACTCCCCTCAGCAAAATGTCTCCTGGCTAGGTACTAGGGAGATACTACGGAGGTGTTAAAATAAAACAAACCAAAGAATTAGCCAGTGAAAACAACAATAAGAAATAACCCAAGTATGCGTTGTCTGGTTTTTATTTCCCAGGAAGCTGAAATAACATTGTATAGATAAGAACATTTCTCTATTTCTATCTCTATACCTTCACTCAGAAACTGTGCCACTAAGAAATAATTAGCAAAATCCACATATTCAAAGCTGTAAACCAGATGTTGCTGAGCGTACAAATGCAGCCACAATAGTTCACACATTGGTACCACATTATAGGCTAGTAAATGATTACACTTTAATGCTTAAAAAAATAGTAAGATAATAATAGAAAATCTCTCAGCAGCTGTCACTGTGGCAGGAAAAACTCACCATTGCTAGACAGCATTAGCAATCTACTAAGTCTTAGTGCCTTGGACCACAGCCAGAAAGCTTACATCACCACTTTTAGCTGTTCTTATCCTACGGTTTTGTTACTGTAATAATGTAGTTTACAAATCATCAATATAGGAATTTTTTTTTTGTAATAAAAAAGGCTGAGACAGCAGTCTCTGAAATCTTCTACACACTATGGCATGGAGTCAGTTAATAACATGACATGCAAATAGACAGAGCTAATCTAAAGAGGCTGTTATTAAATTATACTGCATCCCCTGGTAGTGGGAACAGGTAGATCTGAAGTCCCTATTGTGGTGAATTAAGTTTCATTTAATAAAACCTTCATTATTTCCCAACTTTATATGAAAAGAAAACTAAATAGATTGCTTCTGGGCACGTCACTGGAAGTAATCTCTGTTCCCTGAAAGTGACAATGCCCTGAACATGATTAACATTTTTAGATTTGTTAAACAGCTCCCATAGCAAAGACTGAGGTTATTCCCTTGCTATTCCAATATCACTGATGACATTAGTAGTGCAGGACTATTTCTGAAAATACTGTCTTTAAGCAACTAGAATGAGTAATAAACATGCTGATTTGCAGCTAGAAAGGAATGACTGAATTTTGTGCCTGAAGATAGGTGGAAACCTCGTCAGCCTAAGTAGATTATGACAGAGAATTAGGTCAATTTGCAGTGAAAGTGTTATAAAGCTCCTTTGTGATCTCTGCTATCAGAACCCACCACAAAACTGTTTCAGTAAGCTTCTGCCTTTTCCTCCTGTTGATCTTCTTCAGGGTTCCATCAATTTTATTCCTTTCCTTGATCAAATTAATATGGCAATAATTTTCTACATATTAAAAATTACTATCTATTTATACACAGAAACACTCATACAAAGGGGGGGGATATAGAGAGATATTGAGAGAGTTTTGCAGATTTTTTCTTTCAATGGCGGAATTTAGTCATTGGAGGTGAAATGTAAGGATGATTAAATTACAGCAGTATAATACAAATCTGTGGAACAATGCAGGGAATGCTGATAAATTACAATATTGAGCAGGATTCTAGAAAGGTACAATATATTTATGTAGCTTGACATTTAGTAAAAACACCACAGCTAATATTCTTTTTTTTTTTTTTTTTTTCTACAGGAATCAAGTAACTTGACATGGGGTCAAGGTTTATAACACTTTAAGAAAAAAAGAAACCTGTAATGATGTATGGCTATTATGCATCAAGCTCCCAAGCGGCCTGATACCTGCCATGCATCTTGAGAAGCAACCTAACTCTGATTAGTTACACAGACAGAATCACATGCACATATAGCAAGATAAAGCAGCCAAATTACACATTCTGGACATCTTCTGGAGTTGATGAATGCCATTAATTACACCAACTGCTGGGGACTCTTTTTAAGAAGCACTGGACAACCTTCTGAGATATTACAAAGAGCATTGTTTGCAGAACTTGTGTGCCAGAAGCTGGTGGTTAGGTCTCACGTGAGTTTTCAGCAGCTACATGAAAGCAGTTTTGCCAAGAATACTACAACTCTCACAAATGTTGTGACAGAAGTGATAAATCCACTTAAATAAAACTTGTGCCCATTAGGCTGAAACAAAAGGAAAACAAAAACGATTGAGCTGCCTTCATTTTATGACTCACTGATTTCTGAATTGCCTTCCATTGTGCTTTTTTCAGTGATGAAACCCATGCTGATTATCTGTGAATATATCAAAATTGCAGAAAATACAGCAATAGCACATAACTTGTAGACAACATGGGATTTTGTTTCTGAAAATAAGCAGTATCTTACTCAGAAATTTCCCCTACTGTCTGAAATAGGGCACTTTTGTATAAAGTGTTAATTGGCATAAGCAGGGGCATCTGGAAGGGGAGGATAGTTCACACTCCAAATGAAATGTTGCTTGATATTAGATGTTGCTTGGCTTGTTTAGTTGAGATCAATTTCTCATATTATCAGTCATCAGCTTTATGCCAACTTCTTGCAGAGTCATGAGGCGTTTGGGTGAGAGATTATTTGCGGAATCTCATCTCCTGCTGAGACACTTTCTGGAAATGTTGTCACCCTTTACGTATTAGAAGACTGCAGGTTTTGCGCATAATAAACTTAAGCATTTGTTCCTCAGAGCACATCTGCAAAGCATTGTGAAGACTTACTCAGTTTTGGAGTTAGAAGCTTTGAAGCATTTTTGGTAGGCATAATCTAACTATATATGTTACTATAAACACATTTCATTTTATTTGGAAAGATTCTTGTCATCAACTATTGGGAAATACAGGGCAGGAAAGGCAGAGAGAAAGATCACAGCAGAGCAGGGAACACAATGAGGTGCAATGAACAGGAAATAGCCAAACACAGACAAAACTAAACCTCTCTCACACGAACCTGCATCCAACTAAAATAATCAATTCATTTACGTCTTCTTGCTTTTCACATTTCCAGCTACTATGGGCAAAGGTACAATTGAATGACCCAGAACTAGGCTAGGAAATGGATTGAAACTAGCTCTCCCATTTTTCCTTTTCAAGTGTACATGGCTAAATTCAGAAAACCCTTTTAATTTGGATTGCTTAAGCAAGAACTGATGGTAGCACAACATATATTTAGCTGTACAACTAAAAGTTTGGGGAAATACATACATCATACACATTTCTTTAGTATTACATTTTGGTTATGTAATTTAACAGAATTTAATAGTTTCTTTTTACAGCTGCCTACATCCCATCTGATTGCTATTTGAAATCTATTTCCAAATGAAGTGCAAGTCCTGCGTAGCATTACTATCCCCAAAACAAAGCTTAGGTTATTCTTTCCTCTTTTTCTCAGACAAATGCAATTTTGTTTGTGATTTATAGTATGTACAGATATATACATTGGAAAGTGGAGAAAACATGTATCCATATATTCACCAATACTTTTTACCCCTTCCCATTTCACCTGCATCAGAAAAGAGTGCATCATAACTCAAAATTCTATCCATACTTCAAATTGCTGTCCACAATCCAAATTTAGATAAAAAGTCAAATCATCAAAAGTCAAAGGATGGTGGAGAAGAAGTATCTCTGTTTTCTCACTCCAACATCAAGAGTTTTCCTTTTATGTGGCAGAAAGGTCACACAGTAGATATGAAGAAGTTCACACAGGCTGGAAAACTCAACTTTTAAAAGGAGGAATGGTAATAATCAAAGATCTAAGAATATCAAACAACAAAAAGCAGAATAGTGTAAGCTGCCAGACTAATTTTGCCTCTGCAACAGTAAGGGTAATGTTTAAGGAGACCCTGTATGAAGAAAATGATAACTGCTATCTGACATGCAGTCCTATCTCCAGGTTACCTTTATGACAACCTGCATAAGCAGTCAGCTAGAGGCAGAGAGGGACAGAAAAGTGAATGCTCTGCTGGCTGGCTGCCATTCTCTGTATGGTGACTGATAATAATACTTAATCAAATTCCTATCTGGAGTCTTTATCTTGCACCAATGTATGCAGTCATTCACTTGTTATTTGGATCACGTCTCCCTGTTGCTAGTAACAATCTGAAAATGATAACATTTGCTGCTATTTTTATTTCTTTTCCTGGGAAAGATAGGTTTCTTCCTCCTTATCCACCCCTCTCCCTCCCCCAACATACATATATTGGATTATTGGCCTTCATTTGAACTCTATAACACTGAACAAGCTCCAGTCTTTTTATTGGAGATTAACGTTTTAACAGAAACTCTTCCTGTTTATGAAAATGGTGAATTCATATACACAGCTGAACTTGGCTATGTAAGGGGTTGAATGTTTAAGAGGAAGAAAAAATACTGTTTTACTGTTAATAAATTCTGGACACAGATAGTTTTTGACAAGTAAATATCCCCACAGCACTAGAAATGAGGCCTTAGTCAAAAGCATGTGAGGTAAAAGTCCTTGGGTAGCAAATAAAGGTGGATGTTTAGGACGCACGTTTAGCCAGACACTCCAGGATCTGTTTAAGGCTGTCACATTAAGAGTCTTTTCTTTGCCTCCTTATTAGACAACAGTTCAAGTTCTTCTTAATTATTTTTAGTCATTCATGTGACTGCGATAAAGGCCTGTCTCAGTTCAGGCCTTCAGTAGGAAAACCAGAGTGAACTATTTAATGAAATACAGTGTAAATGTAACCATACTAATTATAGGTCTCTGAGTGTGTTTAGAGTGAACTAGATATGCCCAGAAGACTGAAGTTTAAGTTGGCTGCTCCATATGTTTTGTAGATGTTTTGGGTCTGACAGTACTAACTTTTGTTTAGCACTACTACCCAGTAACATACGGGGACAGATATCTGTAGATCAAGTAGTGTAAATATCTCAAAGTCAAGGTTTAATGGAGAAATAAGGCTGCAGAAACACCCACTCTGCCTAGGATGGCAACAGCAAAGCAAGGTTTGCCCCCTTTCCTTCCATTTCAGTGCCCCTCACTAAATGAAACCAAGGTGGAAAGAAGGAGGCACACAACTCTGCAAAGAAGTCCTTAGTTCCTGAAGGGGCAGAGAGCTGTACTGGGTTAATTTCTGGTGGAAATTAGATTCTGGCCTCCCTTTCCAGTAATCAGGTTTTATTCTGGTTTTCAGAGCTCAATCACACAACAGTCCTTTGAAATTCTAGGAAGATTTGCACCAGGCATTTCTCAAACATTTAAGAGCACTGGATTTGTATCCTATCTCCTATGCGAGATAGAGTTGGGAAGGGGATGGTGGTTTGTGTAAGTTCTTAATTTGCTTTCATATATTTCACAATTAGCTGCATCTTTGTTGGGAACTGGTCCTGACCCTGAGGTTTTTCATGAAATGAGGGGAGGAGAAAACTGAGTACACCCACACAGCATCCAGCAACAGCAAGAGTGAAGAGATGTATTTTTGGCAGGAGTGGACAAGCTAGCTGGGAAGTCAACAGAACAGCATGAATATCAGACTTGCCTTAAGCCAAACATTAAGTTTGTTTAAGATACCAACTGGAGCAAGCTATGTCCAGAGTCAGGTTTAGAATTTTTTTTTCTGAATATAATTCACAATTTAATGTTCAAGAGTCAATGGAAGGTCAATTCAGACCTCAGATTAAAGTTATATTAAAAAAAAATCCTGAAAGATTTATAAAAGGAAAGCAGAAATCACAGATATCCAAAGTATACTGAAGTGAAACAGCTTGTTTAGCTTTATTTGCCAAACCAAAGGAAACTGTGAAAGAGAAACAAAGATTATAAAACCTAAATAATAATTATTATGCCTTAAACTGCTCATGTAGTAGTCTTAGAAGGGTAAAAAGATGTGAATAAGTTTATATGCTCCATAAAAAAAAGAAAATTATTCTAGAAAACAACCCAGCATAAGACAAAAAAAATTTTACTTTGTCCTTTTGTACTAATTTTACATCTACAAGAAAACTATTTTCCATTAGCAACATGCAAATATGAAAGGTTCTAGTATCTGCAATGTCAAAATAAGGTAGTAGTGCATAATAATAATCTCTCAGCATCAGTAACTTGAACAGAAAAATAACAAATTTAAATTAGTTAAACTATAAGCAACATCCTGAATTCAAGTCTTCAGGCTCTTTGACTGGATGATATCAACAAGGTTCCAGCTAAATAATTGTTTTTTTGAAAACGCTTTATTTAGCCTATCACAATGATTTGATCTCTGGGGTTGTCTCTAATATTCTATAATATACCAAATGTTATTGGCTGCACTTAGATTTCATGCATCAGCTGAGAACACCACCTATGGAAGCTGACAATAGAAAAAAGTAGAAATGGGAGTTGGTGGAAATTAGCATAGAAGATGGGTGCCAAGTGCTTTGTAAGGATAAGAATCCTAAGAAGGTCATTCAGAGTCCATTGGTGTGACATGAAACAGACGAGTTGGAGGTGAATTCATAAGGTAGTCAGGAGATTGGAGTCAGACCTCAGCACAGGAAATGCTACTAAATATCAATGATAAGAATTGACATTCACATCAATGGAAGCCAGCTGTCTGAGTTCAACCTGAGAAAGCACAACATTTGAAGGGAGAGAAACACCCCTGTGGGCACAGCCCCAAATTTGCCTTCAAAATTAGTTATTTAAAGTACATAGACATAAAAAACATATAGCAATAATTTTATTACATCGAAATGATTTCTACATCTAAAATTATACTGATATTAGTATTTTGTGCCCATAGTTCATCCCATTTAGTTGAGCCTGTATTTATTTTAACATTACTGGTCTCATCACTGTTTTTCATCATATATGGTCGTAATAAGATAAAAAATTAGAAACTACATTAAAAGCCCATTGCTATTTATCTCTCTAATTTCAAGCAATACTTATTTTTGCATACATTTTACGAATTTTGCAAAAATTTCATCACAGAAATTGTCATGCATGTGGAAGAGCGATCATTACCAACTATAGATGAAATGAAGTTGATATTTCAGACATTCCAAAGTGGTAGTAACCCAAACACTAAACTTACAGCATCCTTCCACTCATATGGTCTCTCTAGAAAGCAAAGTTTTGAAAACACATTGCCTTAAACTAGTAATACATTTAACTGAAAATAGCGTATATTTTACCTATCTCTTTGAAATTACAGATTATAATTTTTGTGCGCATAATCTATGTATCTACTTTCCCCGAAACTTCTTTCTTTACATCATTCATAGCCGGAATATGTCCCTTTTTTCCTCCATTCTCATTCTCTCTGGATAAATACATAAATTCCACCCCAACCACCCAGGTCAATGAGTTTAACATTCCCTAGGATGCACCTGTCTCTTCCTATGGATTGTGGCTGCCCCATCCCTGGCAGTGTCCAAGGCCAGGTTGGATGGGGCTTTGAGCAACCTGGCCTGTGGAAGGTGTCCCTGCCCATGACAGGGGGGTTGGAACTGGGTGATCTTTAAGGTCCCTTCCAACCCAAACCATTCTATGATTTTGTGATTCTAGAATAGCTAATGGAAATTCAAACTTTGGTGTCTTTATAAGATTACTAAAGATTGCTAAAGTTAAGTGAGGTGAATCCAAGGCCTAGAGCAATAGCATCAAAAGATCTGTGACATTAGTTGTTTTACTCCATGATCATAGAATTCAGTGGTGTTAGACTAAAGGAAAAGCAGTTTGAGTGGGTAAAAAAATAAGACATCAATAAAAATAATTGCAATACTTTCTCAATTAAATTGAAAATTAAAACACAGCATAAAGAGAAGAAGGTAAAGCAAGAAATACTATAGATGGTTCATGTTAAATAACCATAAAACACTAATCCTGAAAAAACAAACTCTAAATTTAAATCTAACAACAGGATAGACATCAGTTCCCATCACCAGAAACATCTAAAGATTTTTAATTCTTCTGAACTATACAGTATTGCAGATGGATTTGGTTACTTAATCTGCCTACATTATTGCTACGCCTGGGGTCAAATTTTAGTAGAACAATCCCTAAAGTCTATTTCCCTCAAGATGTGTTCCCCTGTACAATATCATTCCCCTGAATGTGTCTTTCCATTATCCTTTTGTGAGTTTTTGTCACCAGTTTATAAAGCCATACTCTGAAGGTAAGGTAATACTCTGGCAATACAAATGTCTGCTGGGGAGCAGAATCTTTTAATAAAAATATAAATGGATTATTTCTTCTTCAAATGATAATTGGTGGATTGAGTTAAGCAATTGAATCCCAAAGAAATAGATGTCATTTTCCAAATGTATTCCAATGGAAACATAAATTTCTTCACTATGTGGAAACATGTTAATTCATGGATATTATCTGGAGTTAATAGAGATTTGGTTATTCATGATTTGTAGTAGGTTATTCAAGATTTGTAGTAGACCCTATATCTCGAAAAATTTACAGGTATTACTAGTAACTCCACAGTCTGTTTAATGCAAAAGAGCTTTATATACTTTATCAAATTAATATTAAGAAGGCACCTCCATCATCTTTTGCAGCATCCTCATTTCAAATAGAGAAACTGATAGCTGTGTAGGTTCCTCAGCAATGTAGTGTGATACAAATAGGAAAAGTAATAGAATGGGCTGGGACGGAGCGAGAAAAAAACACATCTAATTGAAATAGCAAGAATTAAGCGAGCAAGATGGAATTTATCTCATCTGTGTTTAGCCATTTTAACCAGGCCATTAGTAAGCATGCTTATTCATTCAAGTAGCACTTTGCTCACAAATAATCAAGTCTACAGTTTCATCCCTTGCTAGAAAATACAAGGCTGATATGCTCTGTGATCACTAGCATAAATAAAGAATAGCTTCATTTAACCCAGCTGTACTCCAGCAGTGTAAAGACAAGTGAGACCCAAAGATCTCAGTGAGTTAGAATGTCTCTAACACAGATCTCTGCTGTGAAAAAGCAAGTACACTAGTGTACCAGCCACTCAAATAGTCATGATTATTGTAACCACTTCCTGACCTATTCACAAATTTCATTTCACATTCCTGTCTTCATGCTCATCAGACTCCAGTCTGTTTACTTTCAGATGATTAATATGGACCTAGACTAAACACTAGCTTTCAGCTCTAAGTAGTCCTCTAAAAAATCCTTTATTTTCTCACAAAAAACCCTTAGTACCTCCTCTGCCGCCAGTGTCCTACCCCAGAAGCTTGTTATATGACCTTATTCTTTGTAGATGTGATCTAACAGCTAATAAAATCCAAGGAACCTTTTTGTTAACTATAACAGGACCTGCAGTGATCTCTTCTGCATCTGATCCAAAGCTGACTCACATCAGATGGCCTTTGGATTAGCCCCTGAAGGAAGAATGGCACAATTCAATACATCAGTTAATCTAGATTTAATACAAATACTATTGTGCAATGTCCAGCGAGTGAGTTTCATACTAAGCACCCTAAAATTGCAATTACATTTTATATAAATTATATAAATTTTAAATTATTTAACATTATAAATAATTACAAAA